>CM065929.1:10000000-11200000 GCA_033459515.1 Theretra japonica | reverse complement strand
CGCGTGGCAGGCATCTGTCATTAAGATTTTTTCAATGCAATTATGTTTCAAGTGATGGTTTGAATCATTTTTTACAAGCTTTGCGTGCAACATTATAGTTCTACCAGCTTTATCGGGCTAAAGCGTTTAGTGTTCTGCTCGACTGACTTATTAAATATTTACATTATAATCATACGAAACAATGCTTTAGTTACTAGCAAAATTCTTATAATGACGTCATTGTCATAAAAGTTTTTTAAACTATAGAGCTCTTGTGGCTCTAATTATGCAATAGTCGTTTATATTAATTTTACGACAATATATTAAATGAAGATGTGTGAATTGCGGATGTTAAACTATGTTCTTTACAAAACCACATTACCCAATAAAAACCACGTAAACACTTGCATTGCTGCAGAAATCGTGTGCATACTCTCTCATCTGTCTCATTGTCTTCACCATCAGCTTGTTGCCACTGCTGGACATCATCATCATCATCATCAGCCCGTTGCACTCCACTGCTGGACACAGGCCTCTCTCAAGTTACGCCACAGAGCCCGGTCTGCTGATTTATGAATCCAGTCGCTGCCGGCCCTCTTGTGCAAGTCGTCTTGCCATCTGGTCAGAGGAGGTCCCACGGTATGTTTGACAGAATTTCTATGGGATGAGATTTACTCATAGTAAATCTGCTAATTTATAAATAAATAAGTGTATAAAGACCAGAAGAAAATGCATTCATTTTGATTCTAAGTTTTATTATCATTTATTATCATCTTATAACACCTTATTGTTCAACAGGTCATAAAGAAAGCTGTTAATGAATGTGAAGCTAGTGTGAGTGATTGCACTCAGATGAAGCCAGGTTCAAGCTGTAGTATTATTCATAAATAAACAATAATTATAGCTATTAAATGATGATCTAATAAAATAATTATTCCACGAACGAGTATCTTATCCGCAGTAAGGCGGCGCTTCAAACATTTCATCTCAGATGACGGCATCAAAGCGGCAGGATGCGAGCGATTGTAACGCGAGAGCGGCCAGCCCAAATTGTAACCAAACATAAACAATCACCGCTGAATCATCAACTGTTGATATTATTGAAAATCTACACGTGATAGAGCATTCTGTCAGTCCATAATAACATTGCTGAGAAGAGGAATACGATTGAGAAGGGTTACGCCATTATTCAAGATAAAAAAAATAAATAAATACACCCAACAGTTACATACATAGGTCGGATCCCATATTAAGATCAATTAAGTCTTGTGTCGTGGATATCAGACACTACTCGAGACTTTTCGGTCTCCCAAACACCCAGACCTGAGACAAATATTTGTGGGCCTTACAAACATTTGTCTTGGTGCGGGGATCGAACCCGCGGCCTTACGTAGATACTATAGTACGTACTCAGTGTTCATGTCTGAAATATAGGTTTTCTGTACCTACACCAGACATCAGAGATTCGAATTATAGAAAATGTGTAAAACTAAACTGTATTAATATATTTTATATTGCAATGAATGGCGAAACGAGCATGCCATTTTCCTAATGGTAAAGTGCGTGGTGGCCTGTTGGTAACGGACCAGACGTGGTTGCCTACATGTTCACGGTGGTCGCGGGTTCAAATCCCAGGGCACACCTCTGACTTTTCGGAGTCATGTGTGTATTGATAGTCAATCACCACGCACTATAACGGTGAAGGAAAACATCGTGAGGAAACCTGCATACCATAGCGATTTGTATAAATTTCTATGGTATGTAAAAGTCTGCCAACCCGCACTGGGCCAGCGTGGTGGACTATACGGCCTAACCACTCTCAATCGTACTCTCGATTGTAGAGGAGGCTCGTGCCCTGCAGTGGGTCGTGTATGGGCTGATACAGTACAGTAAACGATACGACCGATCATGGACAGTAGCAAAAACCAAACATCACCATAAATTACGAAGCAATGCTTGGCACTCCACTGCGCTCGCCATCCTGAGACATAAGATGTTAAGTCTCATTATGTCCAGTAGTTACTCTGGCTACAATGTCCATCAAATCGAATAAACAGTACATGTACAATGCCTTTGGCAGAAGAAATAGACATTGCGATGGTTCCCACCCAGGCGGCCTCTCACATATGAGAGACTTACCACCAATAAAAAATAATCTGTACACAGTAGCTAAGACACGCGGCAGATCACGATAATCTCCTCAATATTATCACCTCAATTAGTTAAAATATTAAATATGGAATTTTCCACAAACTGAGAAATACCGCGGTAAACAGTCAAAGTCAAAACAGACACAAATTATTTGTATAAATAATGGTAGGTTACAACGTAACAGAACGAATTGGGCTTCTTAAAAAACTAACAGTGATTACACAACAAATAACTTCATTATTTGAAGTATTAAAAACAATTTACAGATGTTTCCCGAGCCCACATTCGAATCCAATAATCGTGTAAAGTGACGCGAAGCAGGTAGCCTCGCTAATTATAGAGTAATACTGCGCCGAGGGACTGCTTAATGGAGCTAACGACTTTTTGGAAAATACATTTAAACATTTAATTAGTAACATTATTCTTGGTTGTTTACAAGATGTTTGGTAGTGGAAAACGTAGTATTGCCTGTAGAGCTTTGGTTAGTGTTATTTTGTTAGTTAATTTGGAATATTGATAGTGTTTCATCAACAAAAATGAACACTGGTGGCGTAGTTGTAAGTAAAATACAAACGAAATTCGAAGGGCAATGGCGTATAAAACAGATTATATTTATAATAATTACTGTTCAGTAGGTCTTCTGGTCTCATCGATAATATTGACCACAATGAAATAAATAATTAAATACACCGAACAATCACATACATAGTCCTGAACCCACACTAAGATCGAGTCTTGTGTCGTAGGAATTAGATTATGGTATCTCATTAAATAAATACATACATACATATATAAACTCACGTCTTTTTCTCAGAAGGGGTAGGCAGAGGTGTAACCATGACACCCACGTTTCGCGTTGTATTTTCCGTCCCACGATGTGATAGGGGACGAGCTGTATTTATTATTATTAAATAAATAAATAATAATAAATACATTCAACATCACGTACATAGTCCTGACCCCACACTATGATCGAGTCTTGTGTCGTGGGTACCAGGAACTACGAGAGACTTTTCGGTCTCACAAACACCAGACCCAAAACAAATATTTGTGAGCCACACAAACATTTGTGTTGGTGCGGGAATCGAACCCGCGGCCTCTCGTTTCACAGTCAGTGTCTAACCTACTACGCCAGGGTTGCTGTCAGTAATTACTAATTAGTATCTAATACTTAGTCTATGAAAATTAGAGTCAATAAATAATTAATTTGAAAGATTATTCAAGTTGACGTTGTCGATCTGAAATACTTTCGGTAACATCTTTCAACAAATTATCCAGTAATCTACGATATTTGTGGTAGTTACCCCACACAAGGATTTCTAACGTGATTACATTTATAAACAACTTTCACATGTTTATTATGAACTTAGCGTAGATCATACAAACATTACTCGCCCGGGCATCGAACTAACACTTGTGCAGTTAATGAAGGCAGTTATTACGCCAATTAGATAATGAATTGTTGCGGGAATAAAACACTTGCACAACATAGAGTTTTTGAAGTAAAATCTTTAGACACATTGAAAGATTGTTGGATTTTTTTATTGCGATGAATGGCGTGACCAAAATGCCATTCGCCTGATAAGCGATACGACCGCTCATGGACAATACCAAAACCAAACAAGACTATGAATTACAAAGCTATGCTTGGCATTCCACTGCGCTCGCCATCCCGAGACATAAGATGTTAAGTCTCATTATGTCCAGTATTTACTCTGTCTACTACGTCGTTCAAACCGGAACACAACAGTGTATTTACACTGCTGTTTGACGAGAGCAATAGACATTGCAGTGGTACCTACCCAGGCGCCCTCCCACATGTGAGAGACCTCCCACCAGTAAATTGGTAGGGGATAATATTATGTGTTTGGATCATCGACATTTTTTATTTATATTATTTATTTAAGTATACACTTTATTGCACACAAAAAATGAAATGAATATTCAGAAATCGTTTAAAAACCACCGAGAAACAGTTCTCTCATCTAAATCATACGCGGGCCCATTCAATTACTTCACATTTTTTTCGGAGTCATGTATGTATTGATAGTCAATCACCACGCACTATAACGATGGAAAACATCGTGAGGAAGCCTGCATACCACAGCGTTTCCTAAAAAAATCCATTATATGTAAAGTCTGAAAACACGCACTAGGCCAGCGTAGTAGACTATATGGCCTAACCACTCTCAATCGTACTCTTGACTGTTAAAGAGGCCCGTGCCTTACTGTAGGACGTATATGAGCTGATAAAGATACAGATATTCCACGTGTAGATGGAACGGTCCATTCTACTAGAGAGGCGGACGGGCCCCGATCCATCAAATGATATGTAGCCCATGCTGTGATTTGATGACCAGCCAAATACCATATTGTTAAATATAGCCACACAACCTAATTTTGTACCTTATTATGAGTACTACACATGTGCTTGGATGCGTTCATTCACTCGTTTAATTTTATCTATATCAAGACTGCTACCGAAAGCGAAGCCAGGTGGTAGTGTTAGTGATTTTAGACACAATGCAACTATTTTTTTTGGAAAAAAAGTCGACGATTCTCTTTCCTGTGTTTGGGTGGTAAATACATAGTACATTTTCCTAAAAAAGTAATGTACACCCTTTTATTTTTAAAGACGCTGTACGCAAGGCTTTAAATAATTTAAGCAAAAAACTAGGGATTTACCATACAATCGCAATGATATTTAAAACATTCCAAAAAAATCGTCACGTTTTTTGCAGAATTTTTAGTTGCAGCGTGTCTGTAGTTACTAAAACTACCACATCGCTTCGTTTTCGGTAGCAGTCTTGATATACCCTGTATAATCAGCCTATATACGTACCAATGCATGGGCCTTCTTTCAATGAAAGGGGATAATCCGTCACACTGGCCTAGTGCGGGTTGATGGACTTGTTTGAAATTGTAGTAGAGTATGAGGCATGCAAGTTTTGATGTAGTTTCCTGAGTTCTTTTACTGTTAAAGTGCGCGATAATTACGATTACACAGAATTCAGAAAAGTCAGAATTCAGAAATACACCAGAGACCAATAAATGCAGAATTTATACGTCAAGAAATATCGTAATCAAACACGCGGCGCCGACATAAAAATGTTATGAAATTGACTAATGACACAATTTATTATCTTAATTTGAACATTAAATAAAATGGACTCGAAGACATAATAAAAATTTATTACTTTTCGTCGCGCCTAATTCTTTAATAATTTATAAGAGCGGGATATTTTCAGTATAATTAGTTTAATCTTTAATTATTTCCCCCCAATATTTTAGCGCAATATACAATTTTGTTAGACTCATAATTTAGTCCTAGACTGTTTGTGAGTGATAACTCGCCTTTCGCTCGTAGCACAGATCGCCAAAGCTCCATAGTATCTTCGGCATCTCTTTCCGTATAAAACTGGCCAATCAAATTCCCAGAACCCCTGATTGATTACATACATTCCCATTAAACAAAAATAGATTCAAGCCTGCTCTTAGTTTATGTCCGGGACACATTCCGTCAAACTTGAATTTCTACTCAAAACAGTACTCTCACCAGATGTAAGATTGAAAAGTGAAATGAAAATGTGAATTCGAAAATATTAATAGAAAAGAAATCGTACGCAATATGAGGGAATTAATTCTAAATAGAAAAGAAAAATAAGAGTCAGAACACAAAAGGATTATTTGTTTCCTTTTTTCGCAATTAAAACTTATCAGCATCTAAGTACAAGAAGTAACAAATAAACAGTACATTCGTCATTATATTCTAATTGAGTTCGGTATAGATCAAAGCTCTGAAGACCTTTTCGTCATAATCATAACAATATTATTGAAGTTTTTGAACAGTATTTGGCTTCCTCATTTCGAGCAGCACCAATACAGATTTGTGAAAGTTTAATTATTAGAATACAGATTCTAATAATTAAACTTGTTGATACACCTTAAAGCGATCATCACTAGTATTGTATAATATCATGTTCTTTTTTATCTTTATAGAACGATGTTACCAAGTGACAGTCATTTAATTAAATTAGAAAAAACGTGTCTCGTCACCAAACACATGTCTCGCTGCCGGACTGAGTTTACTTCTGAGAAATGTCAAAAATTTGGCGACCGTTTGACGCAGTGGCTAACTAATTTCCGGGGTAAAGATTTCGGAGTCGATCCACAATAGAATAAACAATATTTAACACGTACACTCGTAACGAACGTTTCGGCTAAATATTACAACTCTGGGTGTTTGAACACGTGAAAATGTTTGTAAATGCACCCACGATAAAGAAGTAAACCACGTATGAAGCAATGTTTTAAAAGAACCAAGTTATCTTCCTGAAATACATGTTCAGCAATTTATAAATTTGATATTATATTATAGATTTTACGAATACTTAGTCTGTACTGTATAACAGCCCGTATACGTCCCACTGCAGGGCACGAGCCTCCTCTAAAATCGAGAGGCCGATTGAGAGTGGTTAGGTCATATAGTCCAGCACGCTGGTCTAGTACGGGCTGGCATGTTTAGTATATTTCCTTAAAAAATATGATTTTATCACAGTTTATACCCAAATGACGCTGACAATTTAAATTACAATGAATACAGCTGAAAAACTGTTTACTAATTACAATAACAGATGGCGTATGACTTCATTGCGGATCCCTGAGCACATTGGCGATGCTCCTTAACGTAAACTTTTTATGTCAATAACCTTACGGCGCTAGTGCGGGCGAGTTACCACCGCTGCCCGACTATTTTCGTCTCAACATTTTGTTTACAACATACGGCAATGTCAAAGTTTTGTTTAGCTTCAATTCCTACTGAATGGCGTGTCTGTACATTTGTTTCTACATTTACAACGGCTAGGCTAAAACATAAGCACAAATTAGGCTTTTTATTTCAGTAATCTATCACCAATTTAAAGATGACTCATACCCGGAATTCGAAAAATCATTCACACTTTTATTGCACAATATTACAACCTGGCTATACATACAATCATCACGTAGAACACTAACTCATGTACTAATATCTGGCTCGAAGGTACGAGCATAGTACGTACAGTCTGTAACTAAAACACATGTTCCGTAATCCTTTTTTTTAAAGCTTTTTTCATCTCCCTTCCTATTCTCAATAGAAAGGGAATGATGCATTCCTACCTGATCATTCTGATCGTGTGTGAGGTACAGCCAGCCGAGGAGGGCTTGCGGGCAGCCCTCAGTCTTCCCGCACCACTGAGGCAGGTCGGCGCCGAGAGCCGTGGGCGACATCGCACAGACACAGACACAGCTTCGCGCAGCTTAGCTCAGCTTGGCACAGCTTAGCACAGTTCGTCAGCCCATGGCCGAGAGCCGGGCTATTTTGGACGCGTGGGGCGAGGTGCGCGTACGCCGGCCGTCGGGAGACTAGCGGAGCACTCCTTAAGATGGGATGGCGGGAGTAAGGCCGGGCAGGGAGTTTGTCGATGTGTTAATTGATTCATTTGCGTTTTGGTACTGTTGTTTTTATATGTTTGTGTAATGAGGGATTTGAATATGAATTATAATTTTGTTTCATTGATCAAAATTAATTAAGGATTTTATTTTAAGATTTTTCATTGTAATTGTACGGATGAAGTAGGTATTTTAAAGTATGATAAATTAATTAACCTTTATATTATTTTTATGGTAATTATTATAGCATTGATGTTTTTTTAAATACTTGCTCATAAAATTACCAAAATGTAGTAAGTAAAAAATATATGTTCCAGTATTTACATATTACTATTTTCCCACTTTACCCAGTTTTTTTTTATTTAGGTGATATTATTTATTTACTTTATATATTATATTCTGTCTACTAAGGCGTTACCACGGCCTGTGCCAGAGTCTCTCCCATTTTGATCGGTCTTCAGCATCCTCAATAGCCAGCGCTTTTTCTTCTTCACTTTTTGTTATATTATTATACATACTTATTTACTCCACCCAAGTTACTCCTCATAATATTCCAAATTACCGTCCACAAACCCCCAACCCAGTCATCGTATTAATTAGTTCATCGACGTTGCGTTTCTCGCATCACTAGCCGACATGTGGGCGCAGTCGACCGCGCCGGGCGGCACTCGCCGGGAGCAATATTTTCGTTCGCCCCGCACCACGCGACCAATTATAAATTATTACAGTGTTTCATGTCGAAATGTAACGTGGTAGCAGGGCTAGTACGCGGCCTTGGTTTTTCAGCGGATTTGGTAAGATTTAATGGTTTATTTTGTAGTAATTACAGAGGATGATGTGTATTAGAGTATTAATGGATATGCTTCTTTAGGAAATAAGTTTCTAAATGTTACCATGATGATACAGCCACATAACAGTGGTATGTTCCAAAAAAATCTTGTAATTTCTTGTGTCCTAGGGTGTGCAGGAATCTTCACCATGTTGTTCTTCTCTTCTAAAATGATAATTGACTAACAATACACACATGACTTCGAAAAGTCAGGTATATCCTAGGATTCAAACACACAGCAACCAAATCGATAGTCCATGACTGGTTAATAACCAACAAACTATCACACTTGATATAACGATAGATACAATACTCAATCACTTTCTAGTTGAAAATGATTAATAGGCGAAAATTCAGACTATGGATAATCTAGGTCTCATATCCGTTCCTTGGCTGTGAAATACGGTTAGATCTACAAACGAGGCACTAAAACTGTTTCTATTGGTTAATAGCATAAATATCGCTTGCTCTTAGTTCTAGTCCAATTTTTACGGCCTTAAAATCCTTTTGTTGTACAAGAAGATCGCTTTTTAATGATTTCAAAAATGCTTTTGATTTGCGGCTAACGTGTTAAGTGGTATTTTTTTTAAGAATGAAAGAAGACTATATATCATTTATTATGTGAATACATGGAAAAGGTGTGTTTTAAACTCCGAGGTTTGTTAACTCTAAAATAAGGTAGAGCTTTTTCATCGGAGCTATGCAAGACAAATATATTTTGTTTTTGGAATCGTAATCTTGCTCTGCTTTTAGAGTGGCATATTCGTATTTTCCTGGATATCGACTGCAATACACAACGGTACAAAACCTGCCGTCTCAAACGACGCAAGTATGTATCGACGGACATGAGTAGTATCGTGACGTCGATATCAATATATGGTCAATACTTTTAGAGCTTTAAGACATTTGAAGCCAAAACAATGCAACATGATTTGGTGTCTTGGGTTTACGCGAATGTTACACATTGAAATACAACGAATTCTTACGGATTTTATCGCGAATTTGAGTTAATTTTTACATTTTTTAATTACCCGACGTTTTGACCACTTTACAGTTTTCGTGGTCACGGGGCGGACTGAAATCCGTTTTATTTCAATGCAAAATGATCTGCAAGGTATAATTACCAGAATATAAGATATTATGAATCAATAAAATAAAATTAGAGAATTATTCAATACTTAAAACGGCTTATAAACATTTTGTGTCAATCAATACAATTTCGTACTACAGGAAACCGAGACCAACGTCCAAAACTTGGATAATTAAAGTAAATCAAAGACACTTACCACCCTATTAAGCGCCATCAATGTCTATTGCCATCGGCTGCTGGCTATATAACCTTGCCAAATTAAAACGCACGCACTATAGAACTAAATGTGCGGGCGAGTGAGACCATCGCACTGTCCGGGCAGGGTTATTGGACGAGCTCCATTGTAGTCAATTAAATAGCGTCATAGAGAGCAATTGAGTTTAAAACGAGGCTGATTCGTTTGTTTGATGCTCGAACATTACTCGTATATGATGTCTGATGATTCGTTGGCGTAACAAAACACTTTATTTTTGTTGTGCAATATTAATTCTCTTTAGAAGATATTATAAGTGCGTTTGGGAAAGTACTGTCCATGTGAAAGGCAAGGTAAATTCGATGTCAGACTTAATTATGGAGTTACCACTCTCACCACCGAAGGTAACCCACCGTTTACCAATGCAGGTCGGTTGGACACGCCCATAACTCCAAATTATTATTTTTATTATCAGCCGTTGAAGTCCCACTGCTGGGCAAATGCCTCCTCCTTTTCCTTCCAGATTAGTCGGTCTTGTGCGATTTGGGGCCTATCCTGAAGAAATCTGTCGATTACGTCTCTCCACCTACGCCTATAACTCCAAATACCATAGCGAAATTAATAATTGCTGTAATAACTCAACAGATGGCGTAAATTCTGTATTGACAAAGCTGTGGTCAGCAGTTAATATTTTTGAATTATTGGTTTATTTATCGAAATACTTAGGTACGATAATTGGATGTTACGAGTCAGCCTTAAAATGTTTCACTATCCAGACATACGCTTCTTTGATACTATGCTAAGGTTGTAAAATGTGTAATATGGAAATTAACAGAAAAATAAGTTAAACTGTCCGGCATTACAATGACAGGCTCCGTGGCGCAGTTGGTTAGACGCCGGTTGTGAAACGAGTAGCTGCGGGATTTGTATCTCATTAAATAAATATACAGTTGTCTGTATAACCGATGCTCTATCCGAGACTGAGACTGAGATCTCAGGACGGCACGGAGTTTACCATTACATGCAGTAATCCCTTGGCCTTTATAAAAAGCCGTAACACGTGCAGGACTTTTTTACTCATGACGTCACTGCACCCAACGGTCTCACTTTGTACAATGGGTATAAATACTTTCTTTTACGTTGTCCTTAATAGTCGATTGTTTAAATTGCTCACATCTGGATTCTCCGCGTGGTGTATTTTGTTAGTTTCTCGGTTTTGCTTGCTGCGTGTAAATCTATGGCATCTGTTTTTGTGTTTTTCGTGCATCTTTGTAATTATAAAAAAAAAAATTGGGACTGATTTTGTAGTTTGTATCTGTAATAAAAGTGTTGGTTATTGAATTGATTGTATAACGATTTTATGTAACTGTAACTTGTAGTTTACGAACAAGCGCATGACAAAAGGATGGACCAAATTTTTTTAGATGAAATCTCACTAATATTATAAAGGTGAAAGTTTGTGTGTTACTTCTTCAAGCTAAAACGGCTGGACCAATTTTAGTATATTATGTACTAGCGGCTCGGCCCGGCTTCGTCCACGTGCCGATACTTTCACGGTCTAGTTCACAATAGATGCATATTATTTTGAGTACTAACTGTTTTATATTTGAACTCAACGTGACATCCTTTATATCGCTTTACCCTTCCCATCCCATCCCGTTCTGTCCCGTGTTATTCTGTACTCTGAGTTTGAGTAGTAAATAGATTTGTTAGATAAACATCCTCTTTTTAAGAAATATTACTGGCTGGTAATACGTTTACTGCCTTGATTCATATTTTTTTTATGACCACGCACAAACATGTTCCAAAATTGACAGTAGTTTGTCACGCCGAACGCTCCTGTTTGTTACAAGATATTTATTTCAGTGAAAAATAATTTATAATTTAAAAAAATATTTAGAAGAGTGCTTTCAATTTTTTATTTTTGGAATCGGGTGAGTTTTTGAACTAATTCGAGTAGTGTATTTAATTTATTAATAAATTAATTTTTGATTCTATCACCGAAACTGCAATACCTCTGCCATAAAAGAATATTACATGCGGTGCATCATCTAAAACAGTTTAAGCTGCAAAATATTATTAAAAAAGCGTCTTTTTATTCGTGATAAGAGATTTTATTCATTGCGAAAATTGCTTATTGATACATGTATGTAGTATTAAGTATCTAACAAGTTTGCTGATATATATTACTGGCCACTTCGGCTCATACTCTATTATCATAGTCTATTATTGTACTCTATATTATACTTTATACGTCATGTAATGTTTTTAGTGGAATAAAGCCATATTTCTCTGTGGTATTATTTCTGTCATTTATGTATCAATTTATTCCACTAAATTGTTTCTACAATGTCTATTGGAAAGAAAACTGAAAATCCATTATCGCGGTATCTTCGGCCAGAGCGCTTCGACGAAGAACCGAGGAGTTCGGCTTCTGACTTGAAGTGGAAGCATTGGCGTTCCACATTTGAAAATTTTCTAGCCGAAGAATGCGCTGACATTCCGGATGAAAAGAAATTAAAACTATTGATAAATCACCTCTCACCATCAATATTCTGCTATATACAAGCATGTGAAACTTACAACGATGCAATTACAGTATTACAAGGTATTTACATAAAGCCTAGAAATGTAATATTAGCTAGACATCTACTCTCAAACCGCAAACAAAGAACAGATGAATCAATAAAAGACTATGTCCAAGCTCTAAAAATACTTGCGCTTGAATGTGAATTCAAAAATGTTACTGCTGAAGAACACAAAAGCGAAGCGACACGCGGTGCATTTATTGCGGGAATAAGCTCACAAAAAATCAGAGAGAGATTACTTGAAAAATTAAATCTGAGTTTAGACGAAGCTGTTGATGTAGCTATTTCTCTTGAGAATGCTGAGAATAACAATCAAGCTTTTACTGGTGAGAATTCTACTTCCATGCCGTTGAATCTTAATGCTGCATCTAATTCTGGGAAAAACGCACTAGTTACTTCCACAAATTTTCGTCCCATTTCAAAACGTCGATGTTTCTTTTGCGGAGGTAACGTACACCAACGTACCAGTTGCCCAGCAGTAAATAAAATTTGCCAGCTATGTTCTAAAAAGGGGCACTTTGCAAACGTGTGCAGATCGGGACCAGCACAAAGAGCAAACGCGATAATAGAAGATGATGTCCAACAAGAGGGTTGTAACGACACATTATCTGCCATATCTGCAGCATCTCAAAACAGTTTAAGAAAGGCTACAGTACATATTACTATTAATGGTTACAAAGCTGAAGCCTTAATCGATACTGGTAGCTCTGTTAGTTTTATTGACAGGAATTTAGCACAAATACTGAAGATAAAAACTAATCCATGTAACCAAGCTGTCACATTAGCATCTCTTAATCATATATCCTTTGTCCAAGGAGTCTGTCAAGCAAATATTGCACTCGGAAAACATATTTACAAATGTCAACAATTATTAATTGTGAACAATCTTTGTTCCGATGTCATTATTGGTCACGATATATTAAGAAAACACTCTTCGTTACAACTAAATTTTGGCGGAACGGATGAACCATTAGAAATTTGTAATGTCATGGAGGCGTTATTACCACCTGTATCACTGTTCACCAATCTAACACCGAACATAAAGCCCATTGCAGTTCGTTCAAGAAGCCACAGTCAAGAAGACAAAATATTTATAACCAATGAGATCTCTAAGCTTCTTAGTCAGGGAATTATTGAGCCTAGTATTTCACCTTGGCGGGCACAAGTGTTGATTGCAGGTGGAGGCCATCATAAAAAGAGACTAGTAATAGATTATTCGCAAACGATAAACAAATTTACAGAACTTGACGCTTTTCCACTTCCTAAAATCGAAACTATTGTTTCGGAAGTGGCTAAATTCAATTATTTTAGCCAAATCGATTTAAAAAGCGCTTATCATCAAGTACCTATAGTAAAGAAAGAAAAACTTTATACAGCATTTGAAGCAAATGGTAAATTTTTCTCTGTGGTATTATTTCTGTCATTTATGTATCATTTGCTGAACTAGTAAACATTTGAAATATTTATCTTCTGAGTAAAATAAAATATGTATACGAAATGTAAAATAAATAGTGCAAGATTTGGATCTAAATGCACGGATTACATTCTCAAAACATTTAAGAAGTTATTTTTCTGAAATGCACGTGGGTATAAAGCCGCGCGAGTTCTATGGCTTCCGATGTGGTATTACAGTTCTTCCTCTGCCTCCCTCTTAGTAGATGCAAGCGTGAACTTATGATTGAACATAATTTAGAAATAGGAATTTTCTCGAATTTACTCCATATTATATATCCGGGGAAATTACCAACAAAAAAGTCGCACGTGTACATCAGCCACATCAATTTTTTTATCAAAACATCTAAACATTGATTATCCTATTATGATTTAATAAAACTTTGTGAAAATATTTCTTGGCTAACTTGCGAAATTTGGTTGAACATAAACGTGACGAAGTCATTAAAAGTTCATTACCTAATACAGCTTGGGTTAGGTTTTGTGGTTTGTGAAAAAGTGCGAATTACGGCAATATCTAGGCTACGCCGATAACAAAACAGTAGGGTGACCAGGATTTACTATACATCAGATATTTGCCATATAAGAAAATTTATAGTGATATTTGATAAAACAGACATGATGTTGATAAAAAGTGTTGATGGGACGTAGTTTCACATTTTATTTTATATACCTGAAGTCTGCATAATATAGTGACATACACAGATACATGGTTTGCATAGGCCAATCTTTATAGTGTCCACAAGCGAGTAATTCTCGCGGGATGAAACGATTATTCCATATTGTCGCTTGTGTAGTCTTATATTACACTAATGTTATAAAATTATGGTCACACTACCCGATAGCATCGCGCCGATAAAAATGATTGTACAAAATTACGGAACAATTGCTTGCGTGTTTTTCTTTATGTTTAGGTGGTTACGTGATGGTATAACCCTGCGTCTTAATAATAAACTATGCACAATACACCACCATGCACTGGACCTGTATCAGCCCATATGTGTCTTACTGCAGAGCTCCCGGCTCTGGCCTCCTCTATAATCGGGGGCACAATTGGGTGAGGTTAGTCCATATAGTCCACCACGCTGGACTAGTACGAGTTCGCGTGTCACGTGTAAAGCCATATATATAGCCATATAGTAGATCATGCAAATAATGTCGCTTTTCGGGTTCATTCTGTGAATATCCATTTTGAGTTGCTATGCACTTTTCATCAGGCGCATTGTAGTCACTGTCACGCTAGTATACAAATATAATTTTTAATGTAAAGATTGAAGAAAGTGAGAAGTTTTTTATTTTAATATTTTAAAGACTTGTCGTGGAATTATCTTTGAAAACAATGGTGAAGTGGTTGTGTACACCGGCTAGGATACAAGGTTCGAATTCCAGGACAGTTCTCATAAAATTTCCTGAGTGTGCGATTATGTTAATGTCATCCCAACGGCTGCCTATGGCCTATAAATTAAATATAAGTACACGCAAGAGTCACCCACATAGTACTGACCCCACACTATGATCGAGTCTTGTATCTTGTGTATCAGAAACTACGAGAGACTTTGTGGTCTCATCAATAACCAGACCCGAAACAAGTACCTGTGGATCACACAAACATGTTTCAGTGTGGGTTAGATCATCGAACCCAAAAAAATCTGCAATATTGTTTAATAAAAAATGTTTCTATGATCCTGTATGATTTTTGATGCTTGATGAAGACACACAGAGTGTATGTAGCAGAACAGATAACCGCTGGAGTAAGCGTGTTCTGGAGTGGAAACCGCTTCTTGGCAAACGTAGCGTGGGACGTCCTCTGGCTAAATGCGACTGGATGCATAAAGCAGCAGACCGACCGAAAACATTAGAATTTATGTCGTATTCTTACCAGAGAAGTTTCATAATCCTTTGGTGAAAAATTAACAGCCATGCCATGCCGTCCCGGTATGCGCAGGCCATAAGGCATAAAGGCTTTCAATTAGAATATCAAACAGAAGTTTTCCGATGTCAGATTTCTAACTGTTGGTATAAATTCAAAGATGACAAAACTTTTACGAAGCCCACCTTACTATAAGACTTGTGCAATCTTCAAATTTCAAAGACAGTTTTAAGTTTGGAAATATGAAAGCTAACATTCTTAGCTTTTCCATGAGCATTTAAGTTACGGCAGTGGTGGGTCGTACCATGCTATGAAGGCTCTATTTTTGTATTCATTGAAATGTATTAAAAATAGATTAGGTTGTAAATCGATTTAAGATTGTAAAATAAACATTGGCTGTGATACTATATCCTGGCTTGGAAAAAGCGGTTGTTAGTTGATATATGTAATATATATGTAATATGTATAATGTATATACACATTTATATACATACGTCACATATCAATATATGTGACAATTCACGCATGCCTCCCATAGGGTAAGCATACAAAACAAATAGCTTAATAAAAATAAATAAAAATAGCTTTATTTGTGTAATAATTCACGGCTTATTAGACAAAAAAATAGCTGTGTAAAGAGAAACCGTGGGTTTGAATCCCGAATCGAGACGATCAAATGTGTGATTAAGAAATATGTCGACTAAGTACGTATTATTATGGAGTATCGACACAATATATTCATTATGTATTAAATTTGACAATACCGAAAATCTCGATGACTATTTCGGTTCCATTACCCCTTCAAAACAATCATAAGCCCGTTGCAGTCCACTGCTGGACATAGGCCTCTCCCAAGGTACGCCACAGAGCCCGGTCTGCTGCTTTATGCATCCAGTCGCTGCCGGCCCTCTTGTGTACGTCGTCAAAACATAAATAAAATAATTTTCTTACAACAAGAATCGAACCTGCAATAAGCAACTTGATTCGATATTAGCTCTCACAACTATTCGATTCGCAAAATGCCAGTTACAACTTACAATGTTGTGTCTTAGTTATCGCTGACTCTACATTCCCTTATCGGTTCTCGGTAAGTAGAGTCGATGGCAAACAACGCCTCTGTGACGAGTGACGGCTGATGCAGCCTTCCCTGAACTCTATCGCCTGTGCTCTCAGCGAAACTCTACACCCGCGTACAATGTTGTTCATAGATTGTACTGAGTGCTTCTTGGAAATACGGGTTTGGAGATTGGCTGTGATATAATTGTATTGCCTCGGTGGCGTAGTTGTACCACGGCACGATTACAATGCTGAGGTCTCGGGTTCGAATCCCGAATCGGCCAAAAAATCCAATATCACTGGATATTGGATTTTTTTATTCATTATCAGCCTGGAGTCAGGAATTTGTGCCCGATATGGCGACAGGCTCGACCCCTATCACATCATGGGACAGAATCACGCAACGCACAAGGCGAAACGTGGGTGTTCTGGTTGCACCTCTGCCTACCTCTTCTAGGATGAAGGCGTGATGTTTATGTATGTATACATAAGTATGTTTCTTTTTAATTTATTCTTTAAAATAAGGTTAGTCACGGCAATGTGAAAGCATTACTGGAAGTATGTTAGGTTGTTGCACCTGCGTTCGTTTCGGTTCACGTGCGGTTCTTATCGCGTTGTATCGCCCTATCATGCGCTCGATGGCGGCTGCAATTTACCCTCGTTTATATGACTTATGGAAGAAAGCCTTCGACTTTGTATAACGCAGGGGCTAGCTAAATAAGACTTGCTGTAGTTACTCTTGACGATCGTAAATATACAAGAATATATGTACCACCGGTGGGCACACCTCGATTACAAATGAGTGAGCTCAAGCCATACATAGTCTAGGGCAGGTTGGCGTTCTTCAAATTTTCATGAACCTATCCGGTCCTGTCCGATGTCGCCCATTGTGACCGAGGGGTTTTTAGTCAGAATGTTGGCGTAGGTTTTGTTAGCAACCCAGCTCGGCCACAAACGGCAACGTGTCGGGCTGGAAGGCCAGAGACACTGACATACTCCTTTCAGCTTCCCCCGGGGTAGCGAAAGGGACGCTTAATAGCTTTTCCTCTGAGACAAAAAAAACTTCTAGATGTTTTTCTTCACAATTTAAGTAAAGAATACACAATATTTACTTTTAAATTGTTTAATTACTCAACAAGCAGCTGTAAAGGCATTGTACAAGGGTATTAAAGGCAGCACGCATTGGAAGGCGGCGCGGGATTGTCACGTGATTTATGTCGGGCGCCGCGACGCTCGCGCGGTCGCCGACCCGTCGCGTGCTCTCTGCACACGGTCAAGGAGGTGGACTTTGGTACAGTATGTTCGACGAATTAATGTGCAGTGTTATTAATGATGCCTAATTGAGAGAGAAGAATATAGAAGAATATAGAAGAAGAGAGAAGAAGAATAAGGGTGATAGGATGTTAGTGTCTGATTGCGTCATACACGGTGGCGGAAAATCTTTTATAGTGTTTTAAGCAAGCGTGTCGCTTGTCGCTTAGCCCGTGTATGTATAACCGCTTTTGAAAAAGCACGTAATTGTGTTTGCAAGATATAACCATCTCTCGCCGCCTATTACACTTATTAGATTGCAATCAATTTGCCGTCAGGTGTATTGTGGTTATTTATTCATGCCAGTATTAAAAAAAGGTTTCTAATTTTGTTATATAATTTCGGATATGGCTAAAATACTGCGAGGGCATGACAAAAACAAACTTTACATTTCGTCAATAAAGTGCATTTTGGTATCTTCAAATTTTGTGCAATGGTATCGAATCTGACAAAAATTGTGCACATGAAATAGTCGTATGCTCTATAAGAAGGTAAAGTTGGGGTCACACCGCGAGCTCATTATGCGGTGTGCGCGGATTAGGCTCGCGACACACCGTGCGTCCCCGGAACGAATTAACCCTAATATACATCCGGCTGGTTATTGCATAATCACGACTTATTTTGATTACATACATTTTGAGGGTTACAAACTAATGTTATGTTTTATTGCTCTTGTAGTTGCTTGAATTAAAGTTTCGAGTAAAGAAATCTGCTATATTTATTTATTTCTTTAATGCTTTATATAAAGAGTAGTATAAAAGAAGACTTAATGCCTTAGGCTCTCTATGCAAGTCGACCTTTGAATGGTGCAGAGAGAAAATTTGTAGGCGCATGTTTTTTTACAAGTACTGCTATGGTAGGCCATAAAGTAGGTAGGTATAAAGTAGGCCAACGTGCACCAAACCAGCGTGATAGACTGTTGCCAAAGCCCTCTTAATGAAACTCTTGTCGGCAGGAGTGCCCGTGTTATCAGTGGGCGTATATCATACATACATACATAAATTCACGCCTTTACCCCGATGGGGTAGGCAGAGGTGCAACCAGGTCACCCACGGTTCGCCTTATGTGTTCCGTCCCACGATGTGATAGGGGGCGAGCCTATCGCCATATCAGGCACAAATTCCTGGCTCCGGGCTGACAATGAAAAGAAAAATCCACTAAAGCAGTCACTTGGGCGTATATATCGGCTTATATCTTATGATAAATTATCGCTAAGATACGTGTAAAAACTGAATTGGATTATGGTTAGTCGGTAAAGGTTCACTCTGCAAAAGATGGGCTATACAGTATCCAATTTAGTCCAATGAGTAGAGAACGACTTAAGATCTCAAAAATCTGAATAGAAGTGCCAGCAGTATCTGTGTGAACTATTTGAGACATCACATTATGATTGGTGTGAATGACGAATGTTATTTTTCTGTCCGACTTAGGCGATATTGTAGGGCCGAATTTATCAGCAAACCAATTTTTTTTTGTAAATATTTGATGAGAATAACAATTAAAATTGCAATGTATCATTAATTTCAAGAAACATTTATTTAAAATCAACATAATTCAATCGTTTTTCTAATTCATTTTCATTCATTGGTTGAACAAAAAAAGAAATGTCGCATTTTCAAGTAATTTTTCATGAAATTGCGTTCCGTGTCTTGCCAATGTGGTTTTCATCGAGCTATGCTTCTATATTTAAACTCGCAATATTACGTTATGCCGGTTGCAACGTTCCGCTCGTTGCCGGATTAGCCGGTTCCCGCGGTTTAGTCGGTACTACGGTTTGGCCGGGTCTACGTTTTAGTCGGTTATACGGTTACGCCGAGCCTACGGTAGTGCCGGGTCTGCGGTTTGGCCGGGTCTGCGGTTTGGCCGGTTCTACGGTTGCGCCGGTCGCGGTCTCGTGCGCTCCGTGATTTATCGTCCGGCGACGTTTCTTCGTGTCCCTTGCCTTTGCTTCGGAACCGTGTGCGTTGTACTATTGTAGGTTTTTTAGAGTTTGTGGCCAGTATTGCAATTTAATGTTTTGTTAGTTTGAGGTTTTATGAACAACGAAGAGTAGTAGCAAGACACATAGATATTCTAAAATTGGGACACAACAAGGATAAGAAATTGGGTGTATGCAATATTAATATTGGATTATTGAAAATAATTTGCTACATATTATTCCAATAATTAATGAATTTGGAAATGTGTCGCGACTATGAATACTGATTATATGTGTGTATAATATCTCTATACCTCAGCAAAAGTATGTTGTCATTTGTAATTACAAAATTTGTAAATACTCAGGACAACTTGCAAGTAATTTTTAATTGCCATTATTATTATACCGTTTTTCCATAACATTTCCCGAACCCCACGGTTTCCATTACGCCGAAACAATGACGAAACTAAATTTGGCTAATTTCCGATAACAATCTCCCCCGTGCAGCGAACATCCTTCCAATAATTATTTGGACCGTCAGTCTACGCCGCCGCGCGCTCGTAGCCGCCCGCCCCACCTACGCCGTAGCCGCGCTACGTACGCTCGCGAAACGTTTAATTTAATTAATTAGTTTACATTCTACGATGTGGGATTTGATTGTGATTTCGTCAAAACACACGGATGGAATGTGAGTTATCCCACCCTTGTTAATTGTCGTGTGGGATTGTAATAGCGGCTTGCGGTTGCCGTTTTATGTTTATAGTCCTAACTTGGATAATTTTGCTATAAATACCTTACGAATGAATTGTGATGACAAGCGCGGTTTATTGGCTCATTTGATTTGCAGTGGAAGTTAAATTAATATGTAGGACTTACTTTTTTCATGATTTCTGTGCAGACAGAAAATATTACAGTTAATGATATACAAAATTAGTATTAAATTAAGAATCAAATAAAGAATAATAAATAAATGTATTTCTTTTTATTTTTAATATGTTTGTTAATAAAAGTAATAGGAAATTTACATGAAAAGTAGAGGTAGAATATAATTGCCCGGAGCTTATTTTTATTTCTGAAATTTCAATTGTCATGTTTTAATTCTTGATATTGTTTTCCAAATATTTTTCAACATTTTATCCACTTACATTTATTTTAGCCTTACAATAGTCAATAGTTATTATCTGCAGGTTAGTAGTTTCCTTGTCTTATCCAAGTATTTAAAATTTTACATCTTCAAAAAAATTTATTACTACAATACTAAAGAGATAGTGTTCTTAATCAATTTATTGTGTAAAATTGGGTGTATTAATCAATACAAAAATATACCAATATGTTAAATAAAGTTAGTGCCAGTCTAGTAAGCTACGCAATTGGCTTGAAATTTTTGGTTATTAGTAGATTTACGCAGACACGTAGATGAATATGGCTTACAGCAACGGTAAACGAAAAGTTATGTATTCAAATATATACTCAAAAGTTCTAAACAAGAATTTTCTGAATGTGTTATCTACTCGATCGCATTAGGCAAGCGTGGCAAAATGAGGTTTAACAATATTCCGAGAATGGAGCAGCCAGTCGTAATAACCTTAACTTAATATGTTGCATTAAACATTAAAATAGTGAAAAATTAATTAAAAGAACAGAAATTTTAAATAAATATTTTCTTTGGTAACTTTTTGTGTGGCTTATGGTTAGTAGATCTCTGATGAATATTTATGGCATGTGAAGTTCACGGAACTGAACTCAGCCAATGCAGAGTGGACTGAGACCTGAATCGTCAATCGTAGAGGAAGCCTGTAGCTAGACACATGAATAATAAATAAATAAATACACCCAACAGTCACATACATAGTCCTGGCCCCACACTAAATCGAGTCTTGTGTCATGGGAAGAACTATGGGAGACTTTTCAGTCTAACAAACACCCAGACCCGAAACAAATACTTGTGGTTCACACAACCATTTGTCTCTGTACGGGATTCGAACTCGCGGCCTCTCGTTTCACAGCCGGCGTCTAACCGACTGCGTCACGGAGGCTGACTATATGACATATAAGAGCTAGTATTATTTTAACAATTTAAAAATAATTCTGGGCCGACTATCGTTTCCATGTTTCACTCATCATGCCCTCACAACCCGACCTCGATTTTTCATTCCCCTTTTTTTAAGGAAATTGCTTAATAAGTAGTCGAGAGCCACCGCAGCAGTCTCGGTGACTCGCGCTCCGTGACGTCACGTGACTCGCTCAGTCATTTGTCTTTGTGTATCACGCACCGTGCCTGTCAAAATATTTTTGTTTTTTTTATCATTCGCTGTGCGGTAGTAAAGAGGTTTTATTATTAATTGTACCTGTCTATCTAAACGTCGGAATATATTATGATTTTTATAGGTAAATACTCGTCAAGGTAATATAGAAAATGTTTTTTTATTTGTTTTGGGGGTAAAGGTATCGTTGAGACTTGCTCGGCATATTTTTCGATGTAACTTTCGGTATTCTCTCTAATTCTTCTACACATACTAAGTTTCCGTACTGTCGAAAGTGGCTAGGCTTCTGAAATCCCTTCGAAACTTATCTGACTCTCAGAAATGCTATCTTCAACATTCTAAAATAAACTTGTAAAAATTGAATATCTCATTGATCTAGCAGAAATATTGTGGGTTTGTCGACCGTGATTTCCTAAGTGTGCGTTTTTCTGTTTGAGAAACATGTTTAGGCCACGCTGGATGTTTACCAAAGAGATGACTTCAAGTCACCTTGATATCAACAGCAAGCGGCCAGTCGTAAAATCTTGAGAAAAATCTGTTTTCAACATGCATTAAAAATTTTTAACCCACCAAAACCTCGCATACATGGGCTACAGACGACTAGAAAACACTAGAAAATTTTAATGTTTTATGTACTGGGAATGAACCTGGTTCTCGCAGTTCGTTCCGGCGTACTATATCTAACTACAGCCCTAAAACAAATACAGCGAGAGTATCGCGTGTCCCCCGGCTTTACGCCGAGTCGCGATATCACAAATTACTAATCAATACATTTGTTACCGACTCGCCTGCACCGTTACCCAATGCCACGGGTTTTTTGTCAATATCCGCTGGGACGACATACACACAAGGTCACGTTAAATGCCCTTTGAGTTTTTTGCGCTTTTTATACATGTTAATGGCCCTGTTATAGATGTGACGTGACGATCATTTGTCATAGAGTTGTATAGTACTGTATAAGCCCATATATGTCCCACTGCAGGAGCCTCCTCTACAATCGAGAGTACGGTTGAGAGTGGTTAGGCAATATCGTCCGCCACGCTGGTCTAGTGCGGGTTGGCGGACTTTATATACTTAATTTTCTCGTCATAGAGTAGACGAGATGGAAATTGATATACAAAGTCACATCGCACTTTTGTACATATTTTTTGGTCAATATTTACAGTATACATGTTGGTTGATATAATTTACTTAAATTTCAATGAATACATAACGGGCATAATAGTAAATTGATTATCAGAAGTCAATGTCTCTGTAAACAAATAAAAAATCGCTTTCCTTTTTATGGAATAAGACGCAAGGAAACAGAGCACTTGGTGGTGAGCGGTCATCTGCCTCTATGGACCGTCACAACTACAGAGAAGACGTTAGTACTTTATCAGCCTTTTCCACATTTTCCATTTCAAGCATTCGCCATGTTGCCTAATGACGCAATTTTTTGTATCAGTCGCTGACTACATTCTATTATTACCACTATAAACACCCCTTTCCGACGTTCAAACAAATAAACAAATGATAAATGTCTTTGAAATTGACATGACTAAATGGTGACCATGCAATCCGCCCCGCGCGGTCATTATCAATTAATATTGTAGGTTTTAAGCTCGACATTGACCTACAAAAGGCCCATTAGTGGCACGTGACATCGTTTGTGTCAACAATAAAGAATTTACACCACATTCGTACTCACGAGTATGACGTATCAAGGGAATGAGACATTCCACCGCGGAGTTTCTGAGCGATAACAGTTGCTTTATTTGTCTGTTTTTAAACACTATTATATGATAAATGTAGTAGAAAAAGGATATTTTGAGAAGAACGAAGGAAAATGTAAGTAGATTAGAAACTTTATAAAGCAAGAGTAAAGAAGTATGCTGATTACAACGTAGCAACGTTTTAATTTGATATCCAGTTTCAATACTTTAGTTGTCCTTAATGTGCATTCCATATTGTGCCAATAAATGGGTTCTTTCTTTTTTTAATATCTTTAAAATACAAATAAGCACACATATCTATGTGTAACATAACTGTACCTGCGGGTACAGTTGAAATGTCGGTTATCAAGCTTTAGAGATTTTTCTCCTAATTTCACCCATATTAAAAACAAATATCACTTGATCGCATTAAACCCATGGTCTTGCATTTCACAGCCAGCTTCTTGACTACTTTGCTACGGAATGTGGAAAATAATTGAATGCCATATAATTCAGGCGTTACAATATTTTCTCCAGTCTTCCGTGTACCATAATATGTATAATTTTTTATGTTCCTTGTCAGTATAATTAAGGGTTTTTTCACGCAGTGCGTTATCTGTTGACCCCATCTTTAACACATCGATCGATGCACGCGAATAATTAAAATTGTACGTAAAAGAATATCAGAGTATTAGTACTACTTTTTGAATACGTCAGCGAAAGGTTAGGGAAAATTCTAAACCATTTGCCTCCAAAATTATCGCCATAAAACCATATTTCTATATACTTAATCATTAGATATTGTAGTTGCATGATATATTTTAATACTATTGATGAGGCATTTCTACAATTAAGAGGGTAGAGGGCCAAATCCTTAAACTATATTCCACCACGCTGATCTAACAGAAATTGGCATATTTTAGTATTAACAAAATATATGGGCTGCCTCCAACGGGTCACTGTGGAAATCATTAGAAGAGGCCTATGTTCAGCAGTGGACTTCCTTTGGCTGATGGATTGGATTGGATTGGAAAATAAAATTTTATGTCAATACATCATTGCTATTACGAGTAAAACCAAGGGATCTAAAATTGGATCGTGAATATTTCACAAGTTTCAAAGCATAAAGTTCCGTCCGATATGGAGGCAGTAATTAAAGTTAACCGTTTTATTATTCTGTATTGACTGACACAGTTTACAGCGCGTCTGTTTAAATATTAATAAGCAAGTTATTAGTGTTATGGTGTCATCTTCACCCGTGGGAAATGTGACATGCAGTGCGGGTGTCACACTGGACGATACACAAACGTATGGCGTTGTTTGGTCTTTATCATACAAAATCGTTTTTAGTGTTTTTTGTTAGGGTATGTGCTAAAAACTGTCGCCAAATGCCATTTAACCCCTGCACTGGTTGAAAATTGAAATCCTGTCAAAAATCAACATATGCAACTGCTACAGGGCATTGAATATAGGCGATGCTTTTGTCCCTAGCGTGTATTACACCTACAACGAAAAATCGGAAAGAAAACATATAAATACACTGTATGTTAGTTTAGATGTTTAATTTAACTTTACAAGTTGGACAGCTTGATGTTGAAGCGGATGGATCTTAATCTAGCGGTGTCATCTCATATTATCGTTTATCCTTTTCTTCTGACTTCACGCTTAGACTCGAGAAGGGATATTTTTTTTGTGAAAATTTGAGGTTATTATTCCTTTTCTCCCTCATCAATGGTAATGATGTCTGTACAATATATTTAAAAAAAGCTTTACTTGAATTAAAACGGAATGTTAAAATTCGATTGGCTTGGCAAGTTGATGATTCCATTTCTTTCAATATCACTTATAAATAACTATATTGGATGTTATGATTATTCTTCATTTGCTTTCATTTTTAAGTAAAGTACTCTTGGCTAAATACAAATAATCCGTAGCCTGTGACTAAAAGAAATCAACCAATTTAGTTTCCGCAATCACAACAATAAATTATGCAAAATTATTGGGATATTAGCCTACATTTGAGCCACAAATTCGCCTCGGCTTACAAATTGAGCCCGCGCAAGGAATAATTGCGGACATTAATTTTTTACGCCGACGATTTGGATTGAACCGAGACCTGTTATTTTCTTATATTATCAGTATACGTGTACGTTGCTATAAAGCAAGTAATAGGCGGTCTGTTAACCCTAGAATAGGAAAATACACTAGTGGCGCCACCTATATATCGTTTGGGTCTAGGTTGTAACATCAACTAGTTAAATAAATATATATTTTTGCTTTAGTATATTGCACACAATTTAATTTGTTCTCTGATTTCGTAGGTAATTAAGTTCATCTGGTATCCACAAGAAGGATTTTACCTTCGTTGAAATGTTTGGGACTTGGTTCAACTGTTATTTTATGCTTTGACAATCTTGCCATGATAACAAGTTATATTTAATTAGACGCCTTATTTCGTCGATAATATAAAATATAAGAAATGTTGCATCTGTGTTAAGCTTACATTAACATAAAACTGTACAGTCTCAGACCAAATATTTATGTTCAAATTTATATTACTTAATTTACCATTAGCTCAATGAATTAAAGAGTGTTAGTTTGTCGACACGAGAATTCGTATTATGACCTTGGATTCCTAACTTTGTCATAAATTTCTGGCTGACTTTTGGTATAGACCAATGACAAAAAGGCTAAATGAAAAATTAATAACACCAAGTTCGGGCTGGTGACGTAATACCAGTCCCCAAAATGTAAGTTTAATTGAGAAACCTTGAAAATATTTTTATGTTTGCCCTGTATATACATTTTCGATAACTCCCTTGAAATATGTTTGTATTGGTAATGGGCGTCGATATTTGTAAGTAAATTGCTGGTAAACACTAACCTATTTCGTGCTACCTGGCCTAATCCAAGTCTGTGACATACTCGTCAGTATTTTTCATGCCTGGATTATAAGTGTGGGTATTTGTCTATGTACTCGTAAGTTGATCGCAGCCGTGCGTCTCTATCATCTGAGCATCAAAAGATTTCATACTTGATAGGGTATATCAAGACTGTAACCGAAAACGAAGCCAAGTGGTAGTTTTAGTGACTTTAAAAACAATGCAGACATTTTTGCAAACAGTTTTTTTAGTTTTATTTTCCTATCATCGTATTTGGGTGATAAATACATACATTTACCTAAAAAATAATGTAAAACCTTTTATTTTTAATACAAGGCTTTAAATTATGATTTTAATAAAAACTATGGAATTACCACCCAAACACAATGATATTCAAAACATTACAAAAAAATCGTAGCGTTTTTTGCAACATATTTAGTTGCATCGTGTCTGTAGTCACTAAGACTACCACCTAGCATCGTTTACGGTTGCAGTCTTGATATACCCTGTATAAGCGAAACATTACGGTGTCGGAGGGTTAATAAATTTACTTTTAAAAAAATTGTATCGAACAACGTTGCTGCATGAAAAATGCTAAATGTGATATTATGGACTATCGCTTTCGCGAATATTTAATGATGTCATTAATATACACCAATTACCTTCTTTTTAACCGACTTCAAAAAAAGGAGGAGGTTCCAATTCGGGTGTATGTTTTTTATGTTTGGTACCTCATAACTCTGAACTGGGTGGATCGATTTTGAATGGTGAAGATCTGATGAACATCTTCGGAGCAGGAGAGTAGAACTCTTCAAAATTGAATATGATTCCAATGGTTCTTTTTGCATTAAGTTCATTAGAGCGATTAGTTTAGACCCTGGCCACATTGTCGTAACGGTGACTATAGACAACAGTCCATCCGCAATATGGTGGAGGTCTATAATTATTAAAAATACCTCAAAAATCCTGCTAAGCTGATTATAATATTATAATGTGTTGTTCAGCGATTGCCATAAAACACTATCATAAACAAACACAAGCGTTTCAATAAAACAAACCATTCAATTACATTATGATGTGTTGTTTACACATTCGTAAGGCTATAATCATGATAAAAATAACTTTATAATCTTTATTGGTGACTGCTACAGCAAATAGGACAGAAATAGATGACTCTATAACCAGTGCAAACAGTATTTCTGGACAGTGTTTTTGTACTTGTAGGGTCTTATTAATAAACTCGGATGAGTGAAGGATTAACTAGTCCAAGGCTTTAGAATTGGCTCGATTATTTTAAATAGCGAGGTATTCACGACTTTATTAATAGACACGGAATCGCATAGAAGGCTTATTGCATATGCAACTATCGTATTATTGTTACATTATTCAATATTATAGTCAAATTAATAGTCAAAATAATCAAGTCAATTTTAAAGCCTTGTACTAAAGTTAATCCTTCTCTCATCCGAGTTTATTAATAAAACCCTTACTCCATGTAACTTTATAAGGTATTATGTAGCTATTTAATTGATATGTGTAAAGAATGTATTCGTTTGTCATCAACCTCATTTCAATAAGCGTCACAAAGGCCATAGGACATGGATGATCTTTTAAGAGTATGTTTTTTTTCATTAATTCGAAAACCAAATTAGTAAGAGTGTTAAAACTTGCAGATTTAAAGAACCTTATTAGTGCCAACATACTCTCAAAAGGTGGCAACACATCTCCATGTTTATGGTGTTGCAAATTTTAATAGGCGGCTCTGACCACGAACATCCACAACGCTGGATCATGGATGTGTGCCAGCCTAATTGGGAGGGGAGCGGGAAGCAAAAAAGGATGGGAAAAGAATCTCGCTCACCCAACAAAATGCGACAGCTGAACTGTCGCTTCACATCGATTTCCTGTGAGACAGTGCTATCGCCCCGGGTGAGCCTGCCCATTCATGCTGAGTCATGACTGACAACAGCATGGCTCTACCACTTAAAAAAATTACCTATAAAATTACCTATATTGTGACCTCATCTACGATTGAGAGGGCGTAAGTTTTAGTTCACCGCCATTAATACGAAGGAAAAACAAAGCATAAAGAACAAAAGGAATTTAACCTAACGTAACCTGTAACTTATCATTTAAATGTTACATTCCGCCACGGCACGCCACGTGCCTGCAGGATTTCTCATAAAACAAAATGCATTCGTAGAAAGACATTAAGGTCAATCTATTAAGACGTCGAATATGTACTACAGTCATTACAGTTGCGTTTTCACTTAGAAGCGTTTTTACTAGCTTTTTATGTCCTGCTCATGTACCTCTATATGTATATACGGGTCACTCCTGTTCACGAACCTCATCACATTTTTTCAATTAAGTGTTGGAAAATTTTTATAGTTTTTAAAAATGATTCTAAATTATTGACTAATTCCTTACCTAATGAAAATTTTCCTTCTTCAATATTCTTTTTTACACACACACTTAACCGCCGTGCGCATATCTTTGACTTTGCAGCAAGATATGTGTCTTTTATAAAGACTATCATAACTTAACCCGACTTAAAACAAATATTCTTAATCATTATACCGGTGCGTACACAAATTCCGGTTTAAATCAGGCACCTTTTTTTTTTATTTTTTTATTGCCGTTATAGGCAGACGAGCTAGCGGCCCACCTGATGGAAAGCGGCTACCGGTGCCCATAGACCTCCGCAGTGCCAGGGTTCCAGCACAACAAAGTCACTGCCTACCTTAAGGATAGTACTCTTCAGTTTTCGGAGACTATATAAGTTAATTTGTCCGCAGGTGGTGTACTCCGTGTTGATAATGTCTCCGGCGGGTAGCACTCGGTATGTCGGTGCGCGTGGCTCGCCGCTCGGCTCTGTCGCCCTCCACGCCTAGCAGCCGCGCCATGGACAAGTACGAACAGCTGGCCGTGGTGAGGATAACGTTCTGATAGCAATCAACTAGCTGTGTAGCCTGTGTTGCTGGGATGGATGAGAGCACAAGTTCGAGATCGATAGCGGGTAATTGGAGAGGCCCATGTCCAGGGTGCACCTAATTGTCAGTCTGTAAAAACATTCAACAATATTTGTAGGTGCCTAATCAGTCATTGTGATGTTATGGAGAAGGCTTATGTTCATTAATAGATTGCACACAACTATGGGCTGTATCTATAGTATTTTTGTAAAGGTTATAGTAAAAAGAGGTTGTGTAGGTGGGCGAGGGCTCCTACGGCGTGGTGCTGAAGTGCCGGCGCCGCGACACCGGCCAGCTGGTGGCCATCAAGAAGTTTCTGGAGACCGAGGAAGACGCAGCCGTCAGGAAAATGGCGCTGCGGGAAATACGCATGCTGAAGGTAACAAAGGAAATAAACTTGTGTACTGAGGAGTGATATTTTCTAGTCGGACCTTATCAAAATTTGTTTATCAAGCTTTCGTGCAAAATAAAATGAATGTGCTTACTATTTTTGTAGTCTGATCATAGTTTTTAATAACAGGTTTCGGTTTACCTACAATAGGTAACATAGGTGAACAGGCAACCTAGCTAAAACTGCAGGAGATCACTACCAGTAAACTTCCAACAGGTCACTGTGGAAATCCTTGCAGGTAGCCCATGTTCATCACTGAACTTCCTCTGGCTGAAAACAAAAAGAAATATAAATGAAAATCCGACTGACTCCTCGCGTTTCGTTGCAGAAACTGCGTCACGACCACCTGGTGAACATGATCGAGGTGTTCCGCCGCAAGCGTCGGTTCTACCTGGTGTTCGAGTACCTGGACCACACGCTGCTCGACGAGCTGGAGGCGGCGGCCGGCGGGCTCGGCGAAGACACCTCCAAGAAACATCTGTACCAGCTGCTCAAGGGCATCGACTATTGTCATCAGAATTCGGTGAGGATTTCTGTTTAGAAATAAAGATATTTTTTGATGCCACAATAATAGTGCCAGAATCTTGAAACTTAAAACACTGTTATGCCTTCCGGTTCAGCTTTTGCTGCTATAAGTCCTAAAAATTACTACAGTGCTGGTTTTAATCGAGACGCCCAGGCTATTTGATTACCAAGACTTTAGTAACTACTGACAGATTATGAACAGCCTGAGCCGGTGGGTCCAGAAAGATAAATGTTGCACAGGAGTTTCTTTTGTAATTTTGGTGAGCTACGAGTATAAGAAATTTGGAAAACGAATCTTTTACGGGGACTATCTAAATGGTAAATATTCTGGATCTCTTATGTAAAGATTTTAATGTCATGCCAATGAGAAAATTCGATGGAAAATACTTAAATTTAAAAGAAATGTGTTGAAAATGTTCATTTCAGATAATCCACAGAGACGTGAAGCCAGAAAACGTTCTGGTGTCGAACAACGGCATAGTGAAGCTGTGCGACCTAGGGTTCGCGCGAGCGCTGGCCGCGCCGGGCGAGCCCTACACGGAGTACGTGGCCACCCGGTGGTACAGGGCTCCTGAACTGCTGGTCGCTGAACATAGGCAAGTTTTATAAAAACATTACCTACAGCAACAAATAAATCTCTTTATTAGATCGTCAATTGAATAGTCTGCTAAAGCATGATTGCAATAATATGCAAATTAATCGATAAAGAGATGTTAGGACAAGTGAATTGAATTTGAAAAATACTGGAAACCAATTTTACCACTACTAAAATGACGACTTAACTGGGCTGACAACACTATCCCATCATCATCATCATTATTGCGTATGGCATTTATCCTGCGTGGATCAAACTTCTATGTCCTGGTTTTTTAGTCACTGTCCCATAATATGCGTTTATGTAGGTATAGCACTTTACACTTTGTGTGGTTAGAAATATCTCGCTAGACTGTGAAATAATCTCTCAACATCTGTGATTTTACGAAAGACCAAATGAGACAGGAAATTTATATAACATTTTCGACCTGTGAATACACCCTTAGAGCGTAGAGTTCACGGCCCACAAGGGCTGCTACAAGCTATTTCAACGATGTAAGTATGTATTGAACGCAGGTACGGTCCCGAGGTGGATATCTGGGCGATAGGCTGTCTGTTCGCTGAGATGCTGACTGGAGACCCGCTGTTCCCCGGGGACTCGGACATCGATCAACTAGCACTCATTATCAAGACTGTTGGTGAGTTTTGTTAACTTATTAAATACCTCGTGCATAACATTATGACGATGAACATTTTTAGTATGGATTCGTAAAATATATATTTATCAGTTTTTTTTTTGTATCCTCCCTTACTACGTCCCACTGCAGGGCACGGGCCTCCTCTACCATTGAGACTACGATTGAGAAGGGTTAGGCCGTATAGTCCACCATGCTGGTGTTAGACTACATGGCCTAACCACTCTCATAGAGATTTATATTTACTCGCATAGAAATTTATACAAATCGGTATGGTATGTAGGTTTCCTCACGATGTTTTCCTTGACCGTAGGCAGCCGCGTCTGGTCCGTTACAAACAAGCCACTACGCACTATACCAACAGGCAACCACGCATATAAATTTTATTTATTGAAGTATAAAAAACCTGGATTTTACACAAACCTTTACTATTTTGATTATGAAGGTAGTTTACTCAACTACGAGACACCAACAAAAATCTATACTTCTGCGCATTAGCATAGTCAGCAATATAAGAATTAGCTTGTTTTCTTAACTATACTCCAGGTACATTGACTGCCCATAAACCGCATTGTAGGTAAACTAGCCCCCCGGCACCAGCAAGTGGTTTCCCGGCTGGCGGGCGGCGCGGCGCTGGCGAGCGCGGCGGGCTCCAGGGGAACCCTGCCCGGTACAGGCTATGCTAAAGACTTGCTGGGCGCCTGTCTACGCACTGAGCCCAGGGCGCGACCTTCGGCTTCGGCGCTGCTGAGGCATAAGTATGTAGATGTGTATCAGGATAGAGACTGAAAAATATGTGGCTTTGATGCCGCAGGAACAGACAGCGTTGGTTAATTTGGTATAGGATTTTATCATTCTTCGCGATTGTTTTTTCTTTATAACTTAGCTTTTGAATGCTGACAGCCTTTGTCCAGTGTTTTACTTCTTTAAGAACAATATAATGTAATCAATCACTAATCAGTATAATATCCCAAAACCACTTTTGGCTACGCTTTATGTAGGTGATCAATGAAATATTGCTGGTACTGATGATTATAATGTTCTTGAACTTATAAAAAGTGCAAAACAATACTTTTCAGATATTTCACGGCAGACGGTTTTGCTGAGAGTTTCACGGCTGAGTTGAGGAAGAAATTAGGCAAGGAGATTGTGGAGGTACTTTCCTTTTCACTTACATTATTTCAAACTAAATTTTTATTGTAAATGCATTTTTTTTTGACAACCTCCGTGGCGCAGTTGGTTAGACGCCGGCTGTGAAACGAGAGGCTGCGGGTTCGATCCAAGTATCAAAGAAATATTTGTGTGATCCACATGTATTTGTTTCGGGTCTGAGTGTGTGAGACCGAAAAGTCTCACGTAGTTCCTGATACCCACGACACAAGACTTCATTGATCTTAATGTGGGGTCAGGGCTATGTATGTGACTGTTGGGTGTATTTATTTATTATTTATCTCATATCATTACTCAAGTGATATCTTCTATATTTCATCAGTCATTTAGCTCTCATAAAACATAAACGGAACCAATGAACAGAATTGTATATAATAGCATATACATACATATATTTCTGATAAAAAAACATTTGTTTGTCAGACTCCGTCGTCACAACAGAGCTCGACGCGGGTCACGGGCAAGCCTCGGCAACAGTGGACACTCAACATTATTCATGTACGTATTCTTATGTACGAAGTATGTAGACAGTAGCCGATAGCTATGAAATAAAGAACTGACTCAACTTCTTTACACTCCAGTTTTATTGCCGTGTCATTGAGGAATTGTGCATCAACAGAACCGTAAATGTTATGTTCTAAAATGAGAGGTATTATAATGAATGTCTATTGTACAAAGATTGATGTATTTTGAATATTACAGGACAACCTCAGATCAAGAACGGACAGCACGGCTGGAGAATCTCTTATAGATTACAACTATACGCCAAGTGAGAAACTAGACATTATGATTGATTATTTTAACACAAAAAACCGTAGTTTTAATCTTAAATACCTATCATGGAAATAACAAAGTATATTTTTCCTTTTTGATTGTTATTGGACTGCGATTTAACAATTATGATAATCGAAATTAATACAAGAGTGGACATCGCGATCAAAATCTAGGAGCGCGGAAAAGGCTTGCGGGAAATCATAAGAGCGAGAGGGAAGATATTGGGATTGCATAGGAGTGAAAAAGACAAAAAATAAAAATCCAGAATGCGATTCGAAACTTATTGATACAATAATTTAGTTTGTAGTGTAGTGAACACATTATATGTCAATGATTTATGGATTTCAGATGCTGAGGCGCAAATGGAGACTGCGCCTGCCGAAAAAAAGACGGTTCAGGGACCAGCTACAGAGACATTCCAGGATTTTTCTGAAGTAAGATATATAGATTATCCAACTATTCTTCTTCTTCTTTGAATGCCTTTTCAGTGTTGAAGGTTGGCCGTCAGCTTCTTGTATTCTTCCCTGTCTCTAGCCAGGTGGAATAGTTATTCAACGGTGCTGATACCGGTCAACTCCCGGATGTTTCGCAGCTACGATTTTTTCTCTCGCCCAGCGCGTTTTTTACCTTCTTTACCGTCTTTTACCTTGTCCATCATTATTAATTGAAGCAGCTTATATCTTATATCCAACTATACACACAACATAATATTTGCAGTTAACAATGTGTGATTATTGCAGCATTATATAAATAGGAACATGGTAGAAAAACTTACTTACATACATAGAAATCACCATACCTAATAATTTCATAACCGTACCTGTGTACTTACATGAACTTCACCAACTAAAGACTAGTACAAAAGCCTTAGGTACAGCTCTACCAGCGTGATAGACGATAGACTTTGGCCTACGCTTTGATGATAGATGAAGCCTTTTCGACATCACAGACGTATGTGGGCTGTAAAATTATTTCCTTTCGCCACTATCACTTAATGTTGCGTAATAGTAAATTATAGTTACCTACACACATCCGTTGCATCCTCCTTATACTTTATTATGCCGGCTCCAGACTCGCGAGGGGCCTCCTAGAGACTCTCGGCAAGTCTTGGCGAGTGGCTGCAGGAGTGCTAACCATCAACTCTCGAGAGTGTGGATGATTCTCTCGCCTCACCCACTCGCGTCGAAAACCGACACAAAAAGGAGCGGCAGCGAGGCGAGGACAGCGCACGGTCCTCACTCGCGCTCGCGTTCCTTCGTGTTGTTTGGATAGGGCATCACACCTTATGTTCCCTCTATAACGTAGACATACTCAAGTATTTCACAAAGTAATATTGGTATTTAACGTTTGGCACTAGACAAGTGAGATGAGCAGCGCAGCGTTGCCGCCGCCCGCGCGCCCCGCGCCGCCGCGCTCTTTAGCCAAAGCTATCAACGACACTTTTCAAGTAAGCTACTGTTCAATCTTAATTAAATTATTAAACATTAATATAGTGACCTTTTCGATAAGCTTTGATAGAGTCGATGAAGATGTTTCCATGCCCTCCTGTCTTCGGCATTTTGCAGGACAGTAGTAGCAACTATTACTTATATAAATATGTCCAATAGTCATATATAGCGTGACTGCATAGTTAAATATAGGATTGTGTCGTATATCACGAACTATGTGGTACTTTTGGTCCCACAAGAACCACTTCCAAAACAAATTATTTGTTTCGGCTCGAGGTTCGAATCCGTAGCCTCTCGTTTCAGGTTAATATTGTTTATTGTTTTCAGACATTCCCTGTGCCAGTAAACGTTTACCCGCGCACGCCTTATATTAAAAAGTAAGTCAGTTAAAAAAATATTATCTTCGCAACTTAAATTGCTTACATTATCCATGTGCTGTGGAATTAATCATGAACCATTGAACAGATAATCGATTATACTTGCCAGTTCATAAGATTGCTATCTTCCTGAACGCTATGATCTGTCCTTCTTCAAACGAGACTTAAAGACTCTCCTTAAGGTGTGCAGTGACTTTGTTGTGCTGGACCCCTGGCACTGCGAAAGTCTATGAGCAGCGGTAGCCGCTTTCCATCAGGCGGGCCGCTAGCTCGTCTGTCTATAACGGCAATAAAACAATAAAAAAATGTATCTCCCTGGTGCCTGTAATACCTTGAGTAATAGACCTACACACCGATCTCCTAAACGGTGAACATTCAATTTAGATCATGGTTATTGTTCAACTACGCAATTTGATTCTATCCATGAGCATAAAAACACAGACGAATATGTTCATTCTCTACGTGGTCCTGTCTTAATATTTTGCGATGACCTTCCAAAGTGGCTTTGATAACTTGCTCACTTTACCCGTGATGTTCCAGAGTGAACAATAAGTTAGTGATGGATGAGGAGCTGCTGCGCGGACGAGCCTACGCCAAGAAGGGCACCAAGAAGACCCCTGCAGAACTGTCTCTGCCTTACGTGCCAGGAGGTACAGTAACTTCTCCAAAATGTAATTTTAATATGACCTTTCCAGTAATTCTCATCATCATATAAATACTTCTGAATATGGGCCTGTTCCGTACACACTTCGTGAATCGACACGCACACAGGTAGACAATTATTTCATAATCCAGCTAAAAGGTAAAGTACGTCAAGCCACCTTCCGTCTCGCTGACGAAGCCAAATGGTCGACGTTGACGACGCGACGGTGGTGGTTGTAGAGTGTAGAGTGTGCACCAGATAGTCCACAACAAATGAATAAATTAGCCGAATATCCAACTCGGTGGCGAAGCACGCGCCATGCGTTGCGAATCGCACACGAGACTTCATACAAAATGACGTACCCAGCGAGAGGCAAGCGATGACAAACTACTCTCCCCTGGGTTATATTTACGATAAAATTAAATCAATATCATAACTTGCTGTTGTGAAAATATAGTTAGTTGTAGGAATAAATGATTTTAACCCTAAATTCGCGGCTGCAACAACGCCTCCAAGATTTCAGTGATCTGTTGTGATTGACAATTTCCTACAACACAGAGCATAGATTCCTTAGTAAGCAGCAGTTGCGGTCTTGATCAGTAACTATATGTTACTCGCCATTTCAAGTCGGCAATCCATCGTGTAACAGAACGAAGAAACATTACGCAATATCTACCTAAGCGTGGTCTCTACTCCAACACTTTTCTGCTGCACCGACCATCTAAGTCAGCAGATAACCACATGCTAGACGCCAAATAATTAACATTTATGGTTCGATTTCAGCGAGCAACAGTCCAGTGAAGAAAGTGAAGAAGCCGCATCCAGTGCAGCCAGCACCCAAGACCTACGAGAACTGGGACAATATTGTAAGTCATATATTTACAATAACATTGACACGAAGACCCATGGTACTTTTTTAACTTTGCCACACAGATCGTGATCTGCATAATAATACGTACCGAAGTACAGTCGACTCTTAATGATTCAAACCTCTCTTTAATTCGAAGTAATTGTTGGGTCCCTAGCAAAAAACTCTGGATATATCAAATAAATTATCTTAATGACAAGCTATGTCCCTAAGAGATTCGCCGATTTCCGGAGCTCGGTGTCAATTATTTGCGTGCCACTGTTGATCTTGGCTGACAGGAGTTGCAGTGGTGGGTGTGTGGGCGGAAAATCTCTGGACAATGATAGAAATATTAGATAGCTTCGGCAACAGCATAAATAAGCTGGCTTAGCCATGCTGCTTTTATACATATCTTCGGCAATAAACCGAAATTAGACATTCGCTGTCATATGTTCATGTCATTGGTCATATAAATAGCTGAATCTATTATTTAGCAACCCCGTCTATTATCAGCCAAGATATGTTATTAAATTAAATTAGCTATTTCGTCCACAGCGCAGTGGAGTGGATGTGAACCCCGCCACGCGGACACCGACCAACCTGCCGTACATGTGACTGTACTTCGGCCGCAGAAGGGCCGCTTATTATTGACTACACACTACACAATATACACAACAAACTACATACAGACTACATAGTATACTCTAAAGACTACTGACTACACAGTACCTATATAGTGTAGACTACTGACTATTGATATTCGACAATACGCGTAACTCTTTAATTGCCTAATTCAAAACTCTTAAGACAATTCAACGATTATAAATAGCATTATTAAAATTTTGATAGTTGTATATATTTCACATATAAATTAGTGTCAATAGTAACAGTTTTCGGACAGTGTTGCCAACCTAATATTTGGTAGGTTACAAACTGTGAATGGACTAAAGTGTATTAAGTACTGCCAAATGGACTTTTTGAGGGTGAAATTTAGTGGAAGGATTTTAGAAGAGTTTTGCGCGGGCCGGTGCTGCGTGCGATGTTATTTGTAAATATTGTATAGTGTTAAATTTTATTACACGCGCGACTAATAAACACTTTCATAAAATACGCTTGTATTCTTGTTCCTTCAGGGACCTAAATATTTATGATTAATCTGTGCGCTGTAATCAGTGAATGTATGTAAGTATCAAAAAAATTTAAAAGTAATGGCAAAAAGTTCTCGAATGGAGGCCACGAAGCGAAAAGCGCAGCGTGGGACGTCTACCCACTAGGTGGTCAGACGACCTGGTAAATGCCGCGGGACGTCGCTGGATGTAAGCTGCCTCCAACAGGTCACTGTGGAAATCATTGGGAGAGGCCTATGTTCAGCAATGGACTTCCTTTGGCTGATGAATTGGATTGGATTGAATGTCAAAAATGTTTTCCAAGATAATTATATACATACACATCGAATCGATAATCTTCTTTTTTTGAAGTCGATTAATAATAAAGGCATCGTAAAAGTAATTGAACAATGGAGTCAGACGAGTCAAAAATCCAATTTAAAACATTTTGTGTTGAATAAGAAAGAGTTCAGAGGATATGAGACGACATAAAAAGAGAAACCAGAAACATACAAATTAGAATAAAAATAAAAAGGAAGAGTATTTTTCAAGAGTTTATTATTCTAGCTGGCAGCTAAATGACTAAATACAATAATATCATAGAGTTGGTCTATGAACGACATAAATGGCATACAACATACATTACAAGTAACATTATTTCGAGAGGACAACACCGATTTCTGTCGTTGAATTTAAACTTTGGTTTAATTTAACAGAATTGCGACTACGCAATAATACTGGGGATGTTATATGAAGATCGGCTATCACATAAATACAGTTAAAATATTTTGTTCATTATAACTAATAAAATGCAGAATTTTAAATACTAGAAGACAATGTCTTGGAGATCAGCCCATATTCAAATTAGCACATTTGAAATTAATTACATATTACATAGTAAGGCTGTTTTTCTTTATGACTACAAAATTTCTTTTTTCTGAGCTATAAAGGCTGCAAAAGAAACATACATTTTTCATATATCCAACAAAAAATCAGCTAATGTTTTATCTACAAAAATTACTTAATTATCTTTTTATACAATCAAATTTCGAATATTACACAAGGTATTTTGAAATATGATTTTGAAATGAAAAAGACAAAAATATAGCAAAAGACATTGACCCATTTGTATAAAGGTCAATGTCAATAAAGGCCTTTACAATAGATTTAACTTCGCAATCCCGACCTTCAGTATCACTGAGCCGATATTGGCTAATGCAACCAGTGTAGTTAAATACTAAACTATAAGTAAATGAGTAACTTCTTACAACTACAATAATACATTGACTGAACGTGTAAGTGGTCCCTAGTTCTAGAACTCCGTGGAGAGCGTACACGATCAGTCAGGAATGATGGCGTTTCATTCTTAGCTGTCAAGTTTGCATGATGGTTGACACAATTATGATTGTTTTAAAATAAAATATAGAACAATATTGTCATTAAACATGAAGTATTTTTCAAAATGGCGTTTGGCTGTAAAACAGTCTTGAAAACAAATTATTTTTAATTAATACGATGTATTTAACAGTACTAAATGAATTTATTACATTGAATCTTGCAACAAAAATAAAAAATAAAACATTTCAACTTTAATTTCGCTATCACTATCAACTGTCAAGCAAGCCTGTCAATCCTGACTGACCGTCTCATATGCTATGGTAATGTTCAAGCGTCGTCGAGGCACGCGGGCGGCTCAGCAGGCGGACACGGCGTGGTGAGCAGCTCGCCACCACTCTCCGTGATGGCCACCGTCTTGTGGTAGTTTATGAGATCAGCTGCAAAAAATACGGGTCATTGTATAACTTAGTTTTGTTTTTGTGGTTGTCATATTGGTGGGTGTGGATGGCCAGAGAATAAGTCATGGGAATATGTGCGTTTCGGCTTGAAGAATCTTATATGCGATGCTCGAGACTAGAGTCAGTGATGGCTCATCGATAACCGTGCCTTCATTACATACTTGGGACATAGGTTTGGTGTAGACACTAGTGGCATCTCTACCTTTCTTTTGTGTGGAGTGGAATACTGTAAAGCTCTCCTCCCGGACCTCGAGAGAGCCTCACCTAACAAATCCTACGCCACCATACCGACTAAAGTCCCTTGGTGGGTGTTATATCTGTATGTCCGTCTGGGGATATAAGGGTGAGCTTCGAAAGCCTGCATGGTACGGTTAGTAAACGGTAACATTGTAAATCGAAGAGTTTGATCGCCGCATCCAGTCTGAGTGTTTGTGAGACCGAAATTTCTCGTAGTTTCTGATTCACGATAAGACTCTTAGTATGTGATCAGGGCCCATGGCTCAGTCAGGTGTGTGTATAAGAGCCGCCTGCATCCAACGACTTCCTGAGACTTAACCAGGTCGTCCGTCCACCTAGTGGATGGGCGTCCGACACTTCGCTTGCTAGTGCGCCTCCACTCCAGAACCTTTCGGTCCCAGCGGGCATCAGTATAAGTACCTAGTGAGTGGTGCGTGAGTTGTCCGGTGCCGAGCAGTCGGTACCCCACGCCGGACTCCACCAGGTAGTGCTTGCAGCGCGCGGCGCCGCGGTACGAGATGGCGTAGCCCCACACGCGCTCCGAGATGCGCACCAGGAACGAACCCGCCGCTTGGCACGAGAGCAACTGCTCGGCCTCTGATCGAGTGATCAGACCTGTGGCAGAAGGAATCAGGTTGTTAGCAACCAAGAAGATTGACGAACTCTTGGTTGCGACAAATAGGTCGAATGAAATGTCAAATGTATGGATTTAGTTACATAATTTGGATTTAGTGGGTTGAAACATGGTTGATACAACTATATTTGAAGATTCTAAGCATTGGTGCAATCATAGCTAGTAGGTATTATCAAAAATCTAATCTGTGCACTCAACGTTTAATATCGGATAAATATCTAAAAAATTAAAAAGTAGACCACTATCTTCGGTCCAAATAATATATAATTAATTAATTATAATTAATTATCGATAAATTAAATTCCAACATCAATAACAAAACATATTCAATCTTTCTTCAGCCTCCACAATTTCATAATTTCTTATCCATCTAGTAAATGTACTTATCCTTACCGTGGAACCAGTCGACCGGCTTGTTGTCCTCATCGAGCCCAACTCCTCGCTTCAGTTCCTGCGAACTGAACCATTCCATCACCGCCTCTCTGTTCGGTGGCTTGCCTGCTGCAAAATACAATAAAAAATACTTCCTTTATCACACTCAATACAATGATGAACATTTAGATTTCTCTCTATTTGTTCATAAACAGCTAATTTTCATCATAATTTTCAACAGTCCACCGAATAAAATCGTTACCATTATTTCACTAAGGAGTAAGGACGAATCTCAGCATCTCTCGCCCTTTTTAAGTGGATTACTATCTAGTATACTGCATTCAAAATTTATCGTTAAGCTAAACCAAAATCCAATTTCTGACAAATTACTCGTATAGTTACCAATTTTTTTTTGTCAAATAGTTAATTGGTATCTCGTCAGTTTACCTTGCGCAGTGTCTGGTGAGATGTGTGCGGAGGCGAGGTCGGTGCTGCGTCGGTGCGCCTCTCGCGCCGCGCGGGCGATCTCACGCATGTTCGCCTCCGCCTCCTTAGCTTTACGTTCTGTAATCGACGGAAAAAAACGTTGAATGAAGATAAGAGTAAGAGGCAGGCCAGTTTAGAATATGGTACCTAAAACATCCCTCAAACATTTCATCAAATTCACGAAGTATTAAAACGGAATTAGAGAGTAATATAACATAATAGATCGCACCCTAAGGACTGCTTTAGGAACAGTTATCATCATTATTTTTAGCCACAGAAAGTTCACTGTTGTATCTAGAATTTTCACAAATTTCCCCAACGATCTATTGGAAGTAGCCTGCTTTCACAGAATCCTTGCATCCTTTTATAGACCCAGCCGCATAACACCATGACTTGACATTTATTAGTCAATGGTTTTATCACCATATCTCTACTCACACTCTTCGAAGTACATCAAATCAAAATCGCTAGTAGTATCAGCAAGTTACCTTGTTCCCTCCAAGCGGCGTCATCGTCATGCGCGTGCAGCTGCGCGTCCCGGAGGGTCTTGGCCCTCCTGGCGCGGATCCCTCGCAGGATGTCCCCGGCCCGCGCCGCCGCCACCCGCCGCTCCCACGCCGCCACGCGGTGACTCACGCAGTCACCGTTGTTGGGGAGACCTAGGTCCTGAAGAACAAAATTATTTGATGTATTATACTAAGACACCCTGATAGATTTAGATACATTTATTACATCTGCTAGATCTTTGGACCCAATTTATATAACAAAGATAATGACTTTTTGTAGTGACGACACAGCTATAAATTAAACATGTTCATTTTTTTGTCAAAATATATCAATTTTGTGAATTCCTATCCATCTTCTTCTGCATTGCTTTTTACATTTCAAGGTAAAAAGTGACTCGTCATATTCAATGCTAACCTGCAGAACATCCCGTTTCCCCTCAATGAAGTTAAAATGCAGCGTGTTCTTGTTAAGGTCAAGCTTGATGTTGTCCGCGCCGGCGAGGTTGTCGCGCAAGTCCGCCTTCTCCGAGATCTTCACCTCGGGCTCCAGCGCCTCGATGCGCTGCCGCAGCTCGTCCACCGTGCAGTAGATCTCCAGATCGTCCAGGGGATCTATGCTTTTGGGGGATAGATCGAATTTCTGGAAAGGAAACAATTTAAAGATAAGATCATGAGCCGAAATTTTATTGTGCTATAATTAAACGCGAAAAGAATATTGACAAATGATGATTTATCAAAATCTAACGACACTACATTATTTATAATGGGGAAAAACTATAGATTAAAGAGATTTCCCATCGATAAGAGCATCGCATTAACGATTAAAAAATAACTATACGTTGCCGTAACGTAATAACTCCACAGGGCGAATATGCAATAATGTACCACAGAAATACCTTTTATAATACTATCTTAAAAAGTAGTTAAGTAGCGCAGTCAAATATGTATAAAATAGCGACGTAAGTTAAAACAACTTTGAAACTTATTACTCCGAAAGAATAAAATAATTATAACATGCAAATACATAGGTTGGTTACATTGAAGACGAAGAACGACCCTAGGTGCAGCCAGGATAACTCAACTACAAAGAAAGATAAAGGTAGACTCCATTACCTGTTCCAAGCTGTCAAGCGGCTTGTAGTCGATGAGCTGCGTGAGTTCCTTCTCGACGGACTTGCGCAGCTGGTGCGCCTCCTCTCTTGCCTGCGCAAGAGCGCGCTGCCTCGCCTCCTCCGCCAGGATGCTCTCTATCGACTTGTCATCGGGGTGCTCGCCCATTACCCACACCTGGAATTATAGTGGTTTGGGTTGGTTCAGGTGTTGCTGGTTATATTTTTTGTCGATGTTTATGGATGGTATCAGTTTCAGTTCTATGGTTCGCGCTCGTTTCAGGTTCAAAAAAAGCTTAGGATTTGAAAACATTGCAACGTTTTTTACTATAAAATCTGCATTGTACTAAGTGCCAGATACTATGACGAAAAACAACTTATTACAATTGAATTTAAACGCCTAACACGAGTAACTTCCACCGTGTTACGCCCGAAGAGTCTAAAAACACTTACCCATGGTTCACCATCTTCTCCTTTGAGGAACTGAACTTGTTTTTTGACGTTTTTCTGAAACTTAGGCCGCTCTTCGTCCGGGTTCACTTTCTGGTCCCAAATCTGCCATCTTCGGACCTGAAATAAACATGGCAATTGTAAGAATATCGATATCGCAATTATAAGTCAACAATTTCAAAAAAATCAAGTCTCACTCTCGAGTTTCAACTTCGTTCATCGTGATAGACCCTGATTAACATGGATGTCAGTTGTTGGAAAAGACCTTGTAAACGATAACCTAGACCCAATGACGACCCATAAACGATGATTCTAAAAAAGGACGAACAAGTGCGGCGGCCCTGACTACAAGTGAGAAAAACACAGTAGAATAATTTTAGGCATTCCGGTAAAAGAGAACACATTTGTTTTGTGGAATAATATTAGACGGTCGAGCTAGCCCATTTCGACAAACATGGAAAGTTGACTACAACACGACGCTATTATTAACAAATCGAAACGATTATTCATTAAAGTTTTCATCTTTATTCATCATCTCAATTTTGTGATCTTTCTGTATATTTTATCTGATACTTTCAAAGCTTGATAATACTCTTGCTTCGTCTAAGTGGGTAAAGACGCTACCGATTTATAATTTTCGAAGGCAAATAAGTAAGAGAGCTACCCGACTAGTAATTGAATGAAATTATCCAATAAAGAGCAGTGAAGCGGTGCACCCGATATACGTACTGGGGTGAAGTAGGCTGGTGATTTTACGAGTGAACGACTTGCTAGCTTCTTAATTATAGCAATTTGATAATGCTTCAATAGGCTGATAGTTGGCACATGTGTCGAAATCGTTTCCGTGGTTAATCTACTGATATTATACATTCTTATTTTATAGTATAGAGGGAGCGCTAGTACTGCAAAAGCGTAAATTAAAATGGTGGTGCCGGGACCCTTTTTTCTGTCCTCTTATTGACTAACATTTGACTAGTCGTAGCATGCACGAGTTATTCGAAAAAGAAAAATAAAAAAAAACAGTTTAGAGTATTTGAATTTTACTCAAACTCCTTTTAGACGGATAATAACTAATATTACTTACGTTTACTAACGGAGTTTATAACTATTTCTTGTTAAATACTATTAGTTAAATTTTCATCCATATAACAGTGCTACCATTACAGACAAAAAATATCTACATTTATAAAGACGCAAATGTATGACAGTATTCCATCTAAAAAATATTATATTAAAAAAAATGCTTTTATAAATTCTCTAAGTTTCTTATATTAGTACAAATTGGATGGAAAATTGGGTGATGGTATTTAGTAGCAATTCGTTAGATTCGTTAGTTAAATTGAAATTGTGCTTTATTATACTCATTGTTAATAATACCTACATACTGTTTGCATCAAATAGAAAGATATAATGTCTTACATGAATTCCATGCACCGTGCTGCCTGTACAAGCATCGAAATACTTCAGTATGCGGTGTAACAGTTAATATCATGTACACTTCAGCTAATTAAATTCAGTACGATAATTTGACAATCGAATTCCAATAAGCGTTGTTTCTAACCAATTAGCAGCACACGATGCCGCATTCATTACTAATTACTCGTATACTTTCCACGCTTCCTAGTACCTTAGCTTTATCAATGTCAGCTGTGGGGGTGATACGCCATTCTCACGGAACATGACGTTGAATATAATGCAAAAAATAATGCGGTAACAATAGATGTAATTGTTCCAACTAATAGAGCGGCTAATCTGCGGCAACGCTGACAAAAACAGACCTTGGCAGAATTGAAAGTTGAATCGTATTCGTAAGTACTCTAATTAGATGTTATAGAAGAATTTGGAGTGTTATTTCATTGTAGGTGATTTATAAAATTATTGTAAAGTGGTGTTACTTAAGTGATGAAATATCACATGGATCCTTTTCTTTTCTTATATCCAAGGTTGGCTATATGAAACCGCCATGCGTCCTTTTTTTATAATATGTAATTTGTTTCTTAAGTTTTCTTTTTTTTGTTTGTTATCCTATTAGCCACATGTTCTGTATCTGTATACATAATAGAAATTGATTGTAAAGTTTCTTTGTCTTTGTGAATAATTGACATTGTTGATACAGATAGCTGATACTGATCACCCCATATACGTCCCACTGCAGGGCACGGGCCTCCTCTACAGATCGCAGATTGTAGAATCTACATCAAAAACCGTCGGTTAATAAAGGCTTAATATTTTATAGTGTTGTTTACTTTAAATGACCTTATGATACCTAACGTAGGTGTGTACTCGCAATAACTAGATCAAGGGCACACCAGCGCTGAGCTTATTAGGACAATTGAAATGATCCGGACACTAACATTACACGGAAATATATTTAAATATCTATGGTATGCGTAACCAATTGCCAATGACGTTGGAACAATGGATTATGCAGTAATAGGATATTGAAAAGCAGATAAAATATCTATATCGCAGTATTATCTTGAGCGATATAAATTATGTATTATTCTGTGAAAGCAATCATTTCACATTTTTGAACAGATTCCAGTTATCAAACTGGTATCTGAAAAGGACTTGGTATTACCTAACCCATATCGACTTAGTGAGGAAGGCAATTTAGTATCAATATAGTTATTCATTTGACTATTGAGAAAAATGGATAATTGCAATCACTAAATAGCTACATATTATGCAGCTTATTACTATACATATTATTTACTATAAAAAGCGCATATAGTTTACACCAAACGATTGCTGTACCTTCATCGAGATACACTCCTATGAAGGCATCGATTAATGTAATAACATTATAGTATTTTACTGGAACGAACATCGTGAACAATATCCGTCCCGTGAACTCGGAAAATCAGAGAAGCGAGAGGTTAGATGGTATGCTCACGTAGGTATGACAGAGAAAGAAACAAATAGCATTACAGTACCGAAGTTTGTTACTATAATTTTGTTCGTGTCCTCTAGTATCATATATCAATGGTAATTAATGCAGTTCATTTATTAAACTCTACAATTCTCGGAACAACACATTTGATTCCCTGTCATGGTCGTTGAAGGATTGCGTCACCGGCCGCGCCCCTGTTGGGTGTTATGTCTCCCATTACGAATACCGGTTAGTGTTAGACAAATTGATACAACATGCTAAAGTTACTGCATATTGCCGAGCCACACACATGCATATTCAAGTTTCTATAGTGCCGTTCCGATGTGGACCGTCTCTCTTTGTGCTATTCTGTCCCAGTGTCCCCAAGGTAAAGTTGGAGTGATAAAATTAAAGAATACACAGGATATTAAAAAAATCTACATACATGCACATAAATATCACGCCTTTATTCCCGAAGGGGTGGGCAGAAGTGCAACCAGGACACCCACGTTTTGCCTTGTGTTCCGTCCCATGATGTGATAGGGGACGAGTCTACCGCCATATCGGGCACAGATTCCTGACTCAGAGCTGATAAAGAATAGAAAAATCCAATATCACTTTGCCCGACCCGGGATTCGAACCTGAGACCTTAGCTTTGTAATCTTACTGTATAGTACAACTACGCTACCGAAGTAGTCAGTAAAAAAATCTAAATGAATAGATTTTAACAGTTAAAGGGACCGACGACTAATTTATACCTTTTTCAATTTTAATTTCACGAAAATCCGTTAGCATATACAACTTGAAATTATCTAAAATTTTACCATAGATAACGTTTGCTAAGAGATGCCTTTATGATGACAAAATACCTCTTTGCATATAATTGGTCACATCAGAAATCACAATTCACAACAAACGCTAGTTACCAATTGAAATTCCTGCAAACACTGACTCACTGCCTTTCTTCGTTAGCTGTTAATTTGTATGACATCTTATGATGTGATGATTTATGGAAATGTTTCAATCATCAGTCATAATACTTAAAACAATGTGGTTTAGTTATTTTTAGGTCAGCACGTCATTTTTACAGTTTTGTACAGACACATAACTTCACGACGGCGTCCCGAAGTGGTGGATAGTGTTGCCACTAATAACTGAATCTATAGTTATAACATAGATTAAGATCATAGGGCACACCTCTGACTTTTCGGAGTTATGCGTGTATTGATAATCACCACGCACTATAACAGTGTAGGAAAACATCGTGAGGAAACCTGCATAGCATAGCGATTTGTAAGAATTTCTATGGTGTGTAAAGTGCGCCAACCTGCACTAGCATTCAGGACTATATTATGGCCTAACCATTCTCAATCGTACTCTCGATTTTAAAGGAGGCCCTTACCCTGCAGTGGGTCATATATGGGCTGGTACAGTAGCACAGGTAATTTAACCTAACTTTATCTATTCTTCCTGCATTAATTTGTAGGATAAAGACGGCATATTTAGGATCGATCCAACAGGTTTTATTTAAGTATATACTGTATAGAATGATTTGACTAATTCATTACAGACACCGATACAAATAGTTATAACAGTTTTACTTAGTGCTGTATCCAATACAACTATACATACATAATCGTCACGCCTGTATCCCATAGTAGTAGGCAGAGACTATGGATCGCCACTTTGCTCGACTTTGCCCACTCTTTGTATGTCAGGATAAAACTATACAAACACTAACTATCTAGATAAACTACTACTGTTTGTGATTTCCATTCAAACCGCTGCTATAACAATTTACAGTCCTATACATAGCAGTGCAATAATTAGCATAGTGGCTTTGCCTTACACTAAATTACGCCTCGAAATCGATTTAATCCAAGGTGTCAATCGTACTCTAATTTTAACCATAGTTTTTGTCCAAATTGTATAAAACATGTTGATCTATTACGCATTGATCCACTCAAGGCCAGTTTAACAATGGATTGTATGCAAATTGATCAGTTTTAGGAAAAAGAGCGTGAAATCGTTATTAGGATACGTTATAGAACCGGTCGTAATTATTCCAACACTCCAATGGAATTCAATTATGTTTAGTGAATTATTGCCGGCTTTGTAAACAGATAAAACCATTTTTTTTTTGTTCTCACGCTTAAGATTTATTTAATGTGCTTAAAACGTAAAGGTTTTTAAACTATTAAGTGGTTTAGGACACCTTAATTGATATCGATTTTTAAGAGAATAGTTTTGTTCTGAAACAGAAAAGACAGTTTGTTGCAAGGACCGCAGCCAATATAACCAAATGGTTGGTTTGCAAAGTCCCATCAACACAGGGCTGATCACTAATCCCATGGTAAGAACATAGCTAGTTAGTTTGGTAGGTCTTAGATAGTTGGGACCTGAAAAGGAGGGCGGAGAGCAGCAGGTATATGTGATATAAAGAAAATCAGTATTTACCCTACTGACTACTCTCGGGTATTTGTGTGTGGTCTGGGTGTTTGTGAGACCGAAAAGTTTCTCGTAGTTTCTGATACCTACAACACGTTGGGTTATTTATTTCATTTATTGACTCTATTTTTTATTTCTGTCTCTCTAAAGCCTATTAAACCAGAATGCAAAAGACTTAAGGGGTGATTGAATCTTGGGCAACTCCATCAGCAATCTTGAAGACAATACAAAGGACCTTATGTCTCGAGAACTATAGACAAGTGTGTGTTACCTGTTCCTCTCGCATCTTGCAGAAGAGCGTCTGTTTCTGCGTCTCGTCCAGCTCGGCCAGGATCTCGGGGTCCACCCACATGTCGCGCAGGATTTGCTGCAACATCGTGCCGGACCTGTCAACAACGAAAACACGATGTTAAAATAACTCCATCTATCCGTTCTTACTGCTTTCATCCGAATGGCATATTTTTAAGAGATATTACAGAAACATCACGCTTAGCAGACAGATGCTTGGTTTCGATTCTTTGGGATATTGTGAAAAAAGATCATAAATAAAATAGACAATAACAGGACCCATAATACAGAAAAAATCGTATGAGCGACAATAGTGTCACGACAAAATCTGTCCAGGTAAACATGCGTGGAGTGCGTATGGAGCCTTAATTTGAACTAATGGAACGAAAAAAAACATTATTTAACACTAATCGTAATTCAAGTTCATAAACAATCCTACGCTTTACTGCACGATTATTTTAATGTTTACAAGTGTTCAAATTGAATGTTTTGTTTCCTAACAAAGCGCCTATGCACTAAGCTGCAACGTAAGGTCAACGAGGCCAGTCACCAGCCCCCGCGGAACGATTATACCACATCAAGCCAGCCTGTCAAGCGGCAAACAAGGAAACAAACTGGAAATACCATAAGTTACAACTCACAAAGAGCACTTTCACGTTGTACCTACATCAGAGTTTAAATTTTATTTTTTACTCTATGTAGGCGATTACAGTGTGTTTAATTAAAAATACCACTTAGTAAATTACAGGCCTCCGTAAATTATAACAAAAGTTGAGGTCTTTAGCAACCAGTTACATAGTAACATAGACCTGAGACCAAATACAAATGACAAACAAACAATGGTAGATAAACAGAAATTCAACTTTGTTAATGTTATATTTCAACTAATTCTATGTTTTATCTTATATCTGCAATTAATTTGTTAAACATATTTATTATAGTAGATGTAGAAGACCGGCATCTTCTGGCACAAGTATTTCAATACTTATTGGAAGGCCCCAAACTTGAATTGTTGTTAAATTTGATTGATAAATAAATATATATTATTATTTAAAAAAATGATAATCTAATTTTATATTTCATGTAGATATATTTTTACTAAGGGTACTATTGTAATAATGTTTAAATTCGTTTGCGACTGAACATTGAAAGGATCTATTCGAGAATCTAGGAGTCAAGATAAAAAGATGTAAGTGGGAACTAAAATCAATACTCCACCACATATAACTTAGAGCAAGGGGCGCGAAATACCTACACCTACTCGATTTAATATCCTTGTAACTGCTCCCCTGGTTATAAACCAACCCCTGCAATTAAAATCAAACTGAAGTGCATTGAACAGGTTTTTGCACCTAAAACACTGCGCTGCACAAATTACTAGATGGGGACCACTCAGCAATATTACAAGCATTGTTTAGGAGGGAGATTTTTATCAAAGCGAGTAAGGGAAGTGTGAAAGGGTGTTATAGAATGCGACTTTTAATAACCTCTACTAGGATTTTATAAATATGCTCTAGAAACATAACCTTTGGTTACTTTTTTATATTGGAATACGTAACAATAGTTTTCCTAAAAATATTTTATTCGAGTAAAAAAAAATACATAAAAACTCTGAAAAGGTAATTATTGGGACTTCAAAAACCAATGGTCAGGTGAAACGTCATTGCACCGTAGCTTAAAAAAAATAAAAAAAGATCAACAAAAGACAATACATTTCTCAGACACAACAAACATACAGAAAATTTAACCGCAATCCATTATAAACTATATGGCTATTTAATGTACTCAAAGCGTTGTTTTCCAACAACAGTGTAATTTCCAAAGCGTTATCAGCACTTTCGTGTATCAGAGAGGCACAGTGTACACACACTTACACCGACGAGCCTGTCAAGACTGGGACATAAGAGCCTATTACTAATATAAAGGGATTTTATGGTATTTCACTAAATGAAGATAAGATAGCATGTTTAACGGAGCATGTGACGACCGGCTATTAAATATAAATACACCCAACAGTCACATACATAGTCTGGACCCAACACTAACATCGACTCTTGTGTCGTGGATATCAGGAACACAAATACTTGTGATTCACGCAAACATTTATCTCGTTGCGGGGATCGAACCCGCGACCTCTCATTTCACAGCCGGCGTCTAACCAACTACGCCACGGAGGCTGTCGACTAGCTAGATTACAGGCTTAGTGGTGATTGGGTAATCCTGATATGGGATAAAGTTTTAGAGCTGTCTGCAAATATTGGTTGGGAATATAAACGTTGGGTGGCGTAAAACCTCCTAGGATGTTACACAAGCTGATGCAACGCCGTTTATCAAAATGAATTTGGTTAAGGGGAACTTTCTTATCGTATAACACTTGGGTCTTTTTTTCTACGTAGCGTCATCTGCTTGACTGCTTCTCTATTACACCAGATCTAAAGCAGCCTCTAATGGAATATCCAGTATCCACAATTAGACCGAAAAGAAATTGATGATTACATAAATATCAGCTGTTTCTGTCCCATTGCTATACTGCTGCTGTAGTACTTTAAAATACCATCATCAAAACTTTTTAACAAAACATGTCCACAACATCCAGAATATTCCACATCTTCCCTCAACATTTTTCAACGTCACAAACCTTTTGAATTATAATTCTTTGAAATGATAATACAGACTCGGGACGCACGGCGACGCGCCAGGAATACCAAGTGGGACAAACTATACATTATTCATAACATCGAACAAAGGGTAGTTCCTTTATGGCAGAACACTAGCCTCAGCACACGGGTTTGGTTATTGTCTACTACGCAGCTTAAAACATAATCAGACAATGTAAAACATGGTTTGAAATGAAGTTGGTAATTTAAAACAATGTAGGTAAGTAGTTCCTATTGTTTCCGAAAGATGGCGGTATACAAATGGTGGTAACGTCACGATTTACTGTGAAGTATACTAGGGTTGGTCTCTAGTATTTCTTCAACTAAATTTAAACAATTTAAAAGACAGTATCTAAAGCAACATGGCACACAATTTATTTTGTTCTTATCGCGGTGACTTAGTATTTTTAACAAGAATAAATTAGTTTTTTTTTTATTTAACATTTAAATGTAAAGGCATTAAAAGCAAGTTGTTTTAGCGAATTTAGGCAACGATAAGTCTCGTGACGTTTTCTTTTTTTTGTAATTAAACTAAGACTCCTCTTAAATTGTTCTATGAATATTCATTAGGTACCTCGACAAGGGACTGAAGACATTAGACAATAATTATTTAAAACATTCTACTTCCATCGAACAAAACGTCACAAACGAACAAAACTATAGAAACTAATATTGTAATTGCTTACTCGCATATAGATAGATAGTTTCCGGTGAATACATTATACGCATGTCATAACATTCAATACTTTGAATGGACAATGCGATGGTTGTTCGTAATAATCCATTAAAAAAGTCGTCGGACGGGTTGAGTGACCGCCCGTGTTGTTCGATCGGATCTAGAAGAAAATAATTTGATATTTTTGTCGCGTTATGCACAAAATAACGTCATATAATACAAACATAAGCTGACGCTTGTATCAGCAAGAGGGTAGATAGAGATGAGAGGTCTCACTAGGTCACCCAAATATTAGCACAACTTATTTCCATCCCAACGAAAGGCGATGGCCCTATAAAATAATAAATGAATAATTCACATGTTCACGGTGGTCGCGGGTTCAAATCCCAGGGCGAAACTTTGACTTTTTGCAGTCATGTGTGTATCGATAGTCAATCACCATGCACTATAACGGTGAAGGAAAACATCATGGAGAAACCCTAGTGATTTACAAAAAAAATGTGTGTGTAAAAATCCGCCAACCCGCACTAGGCCAGCGTGGTGGACTATATGGCCTAACAACTCGCAGTCGTACTCTCAATTGTACAGGAGACCCATGCCCTGCAGGGGGGCGTATCCGGGCTGGTACTAGAGTACTAGGTAGTAGAGCTAACTTAACCTGAGTCTACCTATACTTCCTGCATTAAATTATAGGGTAAATGACGATATAATTGGGTTCGATCAATAAGTTTTCAGTATATACTACTCGTATATAGAAATATTTGGCTAATTCACTTTATCTATGTGTATATTAATTGTACTGTTACGGTTGAGCCTATTATAAATTTAAAACTAATAGCTGCTTAATAGACCTTCATAAAAGAAAGCAATCAATTCAATGATATTACAAGACAGGGTCGAATGTCTTGGAGGCCTTAATCATTTCGCAATTGTTAATTTACTTCCCCGTTTATTAGGATATCAATTAGTTTCCCAAGATTACTTCCTTCGTGTCATTTAGGCATATTTATTACGAAAGCCTAGTAAGCCTCTTCGGCTTTAAAAGTCTTTTCCTACGAGATTTTAAAGTCACAAAGTTCACAAATTGCTTCTAAGATAAATTGACAATATTTTCTGTATCTGTATTAGGCCATACATGTAGAGGAAGCTCGTGCCCTGCAGTAAGACGTATCTGTGCTGACACAGTACATTAAGTCCGCCAACCCGCCCTATTCCAGCATAGTGGACTCTATGGCCTAACCCCTCTCAATCGTCTATTTCCAGCTCCATCACATTATACAATTTGCATAATATCGATACTGGTTAAAGACTAGAATATTAGCCTCATATCCGTCATTCAAATGCGCACAATTCACAATCCTGGCTAACAAGAGCATTGTTTGTAAAGGCAGGATAGCATATTGGCTATCCATATTCCAGCCTCCCACGAGTACACATGCCAATACACAATGGCGTGTAGTATACCGGTCCCGACACTGACAGAGCTAGTTCGTGACGGAGCTTGCGAAACGCCTTCAAACCGATGGCATGCGCCGGTGTTGCGATCAATTGTTGATTTTTCAAATTGTCTAATGCATGATAGAAAATAATGCGTGATACCATTTAAACCATTTATTTCTTCCACACACACAATACAACTAAATAATAATATAATACAAGGAAAAGGTCGACTGCCTCGGTGGCGTAGTGGTACTACGGTATGATTGCAAAGCTGAGGTCTCGGGTTCGAATCCCGGGTCGGGCAAAGTGATATTGGATTTTTCTATTCATTATTAGCCCGGAGTCAGGAATTTGTGCCCGATATGGCGATAGGCTCGCCCCCTATTACATCGTGGGACGGAATATACAAGGCGAAACGTGGGTGTTCTAGTAGCACCTCTGCCTACCCCTTCTGGGAAAAAGGCGTGTGGTTATGTATGTATGTATGTACAAGGAAAAGGTCAGGTCTACATTAATATCTATTTTGCTGTAAGATGTGCGTAGAAATACCAGCTCAGTATACGCTATTTTACAACAGCACTGATTTTCAGCTGGCTCCGCAGCCATCATAGTATAACAATTCTGCTATACGTGGGATCGAAGAATATAACGCAACAAAAAAAAAACAGAACAAAACAAAAAAAAACAGACGAGATAGACAGAAGTTGTGTTATTGCTGTGTTTTTGTAACATTTAAATTTAGATTTACGTTTATAAATGCACTGTAAACATGCTGAATTAAGAATATCTAGAGCAAGCAACAACACTCAACAATCACAAACAATTAAACCAGAAGTTTCTGATAATAGATCATTTTAAACGAAACATTAATAAACAAACTCATTTTCATAGTTTCCTTTTAAAAAACTTTTACAAACCGCAACAACGTTTTACGTACTAAAGGATATACAAACTTGTCTATTCGAGAAACGCGACGACATTAAAAGAGGATCGTAAAAGTTAACTACACGGTTACATTGACCACCCGTACAGGGATCGAGTCTTCGTTCAATACCTTTTTTATCAGACACCTGCAATTACTGGATAATTCCAATCGGTCCACTCCGCAGGTTATTATGAATTAGCTATGCCTACGGTTTTGTGCGCTTCAAATCAATACCTTAAAAGCTTTTTGACATGCAAAAATATAGTAAAACAAATTTAATATTTTTCCTCTTCAAAATCTGTCAGGTAGATAAACAAATATTTTTATTAGCGTTAATTATGGTTATATCTAGTATACGCATGCATACACATTCATAATACCAGCTTTGTAGCGGCGTGTCATTCGGTTAGTGATTATGCCACATATTGACAATGGATACAATGATTTCTTAGCATTAATAATAAATAATGACATACGTATATTAGCTAAGTATGCATACAACTACCACAAGCGATTGTTGGTATAGTTCAAAAGTGAAGGTGACGCGAAATGTCGGCCCAACCGCAACCACTACACAATTATTCATTCTGTTTAGTACACATATATATCGAATGAGTGTCGTATCCGGGATGATAGCTAGCCCTTGGAGTATTTCTAATATAGAGGGAGTGCTGTCATACATTTGCCTCTTAAAAACGTAGACATTTTAGGTCGTAATTTTGGTAGCACTGCTGTGAAAATTTAACTAATTATTTAACAACAAGCAGCAAATGGTTTAAAATCGGAGCTATCATGACCGCGAATCAAAAGATAAAATTTCTCCTATTTTCCCCATAAATATAATATGCCTAACAATGATATTAAAATTAGATATTTTTTGAATATGAATAGCATAAACAAGATTACTTTGCCACTCATCAATCTATACAGTACAGTAACATTCATTTTACAATTACAATATTACTCAATTCTTTAGCTCTTACAGCATTACCACATAATTACAATACAAAACAATGACACTCTAATCAAAACATTGCTGCAATCTTTGCAAATCCATCTACACAACTGCATATAGAAATATGACGTCACGATTGATCTTTATACAATGAAGAAAGTACGCCGGCACAGGGGAACAGAGATCAAGGACAGCTGTCACTGGTAGTACCAAACATCGAGAGCTTTGTAGACCTCCATTAACTTTTTGGTACAGAACACTTGATAGATTGTAGGAAGAAAAGTCAATGGACGCTACTGTTATCAAAAGATTGCTGAAACCTGCAAACCCGCCCAATCAGGAGCATACTGAATTATGACGTCACCGTAGATCCTTGTTTACTGAATAAAGTGGAACAGAAGTCAAGGACAACTATTACTGCGAAGAACAAACATCACGAGCCCTGCAGACCACCATTAACTTATTAATACAGAACACTTCATTGCAATAAAAAAAACACTTGATAGATTGTAGAGAGTCAATGGATATTGATCTTATTAAAAGATTGCTGCAATCTTTGCAAATCCACCTACACAGCATCATAACTACAGAAATATGACGTCACTCTCGATCTTGTTGGCTGAAGAAAGTGCGCCGACGCAGTGGAACAGAGGTCAAGGGCAGCTGTTACTGCGTAGAACAAACATGGCGAGCTTTGTACATTAACTTTATATGCTCAGTTAAATGCTTAGAAGAATATGGAGGACACTAATGGATGGGAAAAATGTGCTATTGATAGATATTTTACTAACTACACAGATTCATCCAGGGTGTTGGATAGAAAAAAAAATAGAATTACACTGTGTATTAGAAACTCGTTATGTGTTGACAAAGGAAGGGCTGTTTGGGGAAGTAGAAAAATAGAGGTTAGTTGGTCTCTGACCATCTCACTTTATAGTATCGCTCTACTTAAGCCCTTCCGTAAAGACTCTACCACTTATAAAGTTCAAAACATGTCGGTGGCTTTAGTTACTGTATTGCATCAGCACATATACTTACGTCGCACTGAAGAGCACGAGTCTTCTCTACAATCGAGAGTACGATTGAGAATGGTTAGGCCGTATAGTCCACCACGCTAGCCTAGTGCGTGTTGGCGGACTTTACATGCTATAGAAATTCTTACAAATCGCTATGGTATGGTTTCCTCACGATGTTTTCCATTATAAGCTTTAGTTAACACCGCGGTAAACAATACTCGTTATATCACAAAACATTACGCAGAACAATTAACAGTGAACAAACCTTTTAAATAGCTTCTTACACAAACACTAGATTACCGAACAAAACCGTGTCACATGGTGTTTTAGGGTCAATCCGCGCGGAATCGATGCCAATTAACACGGCTCAGGCGCTGCGTTTCTTTCAACACGATTCTGTTTGCTTTTTGTATTGGTATGCGAGTACTCCATTGTTATCATTTAGGCTGTCCACGACCCACAAATTGTGTGGGAAATTGAGTCATTCAGTTTGGAAACTGTTTGTGCGTTCGTGTAATTTCTAATGCGGCCTGAATACAAAACTATGAAATACTTTGGACATTGCACCTGTCTATATCGTACATTTACGTGGTGCCAACAATACATGTTTTGGTAGTGAAGGGATTTAAATTATATTATATACTGAAGGGATTTAAATCATATTTTTAATAAGCTGTCTGTATCACGTTACATTAGGGAAGTAATCTAGTCCCAAAGACATGATATTTTGATTAAATGTAATAACACTAAATGAACACATGACGTTTTCATCGCACGCTGGATCTCACTGATTAGTATCCACACACAACTATAAAAGAGCAAAGAAGAAATTTTGGTCTAAAAAACATTACGAAATACAAAATTGTTCTGTAATAACATAACAACTGACCCCCGTACGATATCGTTTCATCAAAACAAACTAAACGTAACAAAGCACCTTGCACACGCCTTGACCGTAATAAATTCAAAAGACCCATACAAACAAACAACACATGGCATTATTAGCAAAAAAAATTAAAATAAGGTATTTTAAACTTGTTGTCAGCGCCGAATTTCGCAACGATTTAAAACAATGTGCTGTCACGATGACAGATGACAGCTGTCAGATGACACTGCACCAGACAAAGGAGGCGTTGGAAAGTAGGTTGCAAGCAAATTAGAGGTTGCCCGCATGTCACGGACCTCGCAACAGATTTCTATCTTCAATTGCTTTCTCGGATGTATGTGCATGTTGATTTTAAGTAAAACCGCGACTTTTCGCTACTAAGGATTTATGAACGTTTTCTTTATTTATTTTTTATAATTCATGTACGGGAACAAAATAAACTTTTCGCAAAGCATAGCCAAACTAATAACAAATATATTAAAAAGTGAGGGGTTTAGCACGAAACGAGGAGCAGCGTTCAATCCATATCCACGCAATGCCAAATATTGGTGTGATTAAAGGCTGAGTCTGAATACTCCGAAAAAATCCTGGCAACCATGACATAAAACACGATTTATGGGGAAAGGACTCAGGACCATGTCTCTAAATTGAATTTTAATTTTCAATATACCAGCGTCACGTATGTACGTAAAATACTTAGAGACGCATTCCGCATACCAGGATTTAGAGCGGAATTTTGTTCAAACGCGGACATTCCTGCATGTAGTGCATGTTTCTTGGTCGGGCGCCAAGTTGGCCAACGTTGATCTTTTGAGGTTAACCCAAATTCAGACAATGCCCCCCATTCTTCGAACAATGAACTGCCTTGTAGCCAAACCTTTGCAAATCCGTCGCTGCAATCGGCATTTGAAAGAAATTTCACGCTTCTATGTTTATGTAAGTATTTTGTGGCATAAATTATAAATAAACATTATTTGTGAACCTCGGTGAATGTTATTATTTTAGGATCGGCTGGCATTTGTTTCGGGTTTGGGTGTTTGTGAGTCCGAAAAGTCACTCTTAGTTTCTGATACCCACGACACAAGACTTGATCTTAGTATGGGCACAGGACTATGTATGTGACATACATATATAAACATCACATCTTTTTCCCAGAAGGGATAGGCAGAGGTGCAACCTCACCACACCCACATTTCGCCCTATGTTTTCCGTCCCATGATGTGATACGGGACGAGCCTATTGCTATATCGGGCTATCACTGCTCGACCCGGGATTCAAACCCAAAACCTCAGCTTTGTAATCATAGTACAACTACACCGTCGAGGCATGCACCGTATGTGACTGTTGGCTGTATTTATTTTATTTATTTATTTTATATTCACAGCTTTCGAGATATTACTAAATCCCTACAAGAATGTAACCTTCAAGCTAATAACAAACTTGTCGAGGTATTCGTCAATACTCAATTCCATTAAAATCAGTACTTACCAATTTTATTGAAAAACACATTTAAAGTTGTACCAACCCTGGGAATCAAACTAATATCCGCATAATTTACAAGCCATACACGCATACCTGAGCAATAGAACAAAATATTTCTAAAAGTCAAAAAATATACTAGGCACATAACTTGTCCAAAACAACAATATTAATTAATTTAATTCTAAATGCACTGTACTATTTCAAAGCCACAAAGGATGTACAAAAAATGATATTATTATAATTCAGCGACCGTCTCCTATGAAGAGATAACATCAGGCGAGCCATCCTGCTTGAGTGACGCTAGTTTTGAATCAAACATAATATAATTAACATATTGTTATAATATACTATCGTCTGTATATCACACGTGTTATATGAATTTTGGAAACAATGTTTCGGTTTTATATTTTAATGAACATTATATCATCGACGATGTTTAAAAATGTTTATTAGTATAAAGGTTTAAGCTCTAATTGATTGTGACACACCATCATAATGTGATGTTATAATCAGTTCGAATTTAACAAATGAGGACTGCCACGTTTTCCGGCCAAAATCTCACTTGATTCCATAATACTAAAGAAATTTGAAGATTTCGGTTGTTGCTATCTTTAACAACGGTAGAAATGCTGAATATAGCTGTAATATTCTTACAGGCTTCAAGATCGATAAAATCAATCCTTTATTTAAACATTGACTTCATCGGTACGATTGCAAAGCTGAGGTCTCAGGTTCGAATCCCGGGTCGGGCAAAGTGATATTGGATTTTTTCTATTAATTATCAGCCTGGAGTCAGGAATTTGTGCCCGATATAGCGATAGGCTCGTCCCCTATCACATCGTGGGATGGAACATAGAAGGCGAAATGTGGGTGTTCTGGTAGCACCTCTGCCTACCCCTCCTGGGAAAAAGGCGTGTGTTTATGTATGTATTTAAACATTTTTGGATAGGATTCAAAGTGGCATGAAGCAGACATACGTACGGAAAATAGGCCGTATAAATCAATTTCATATAATATATTCATATGAACAATTAACAAACGCCTATGGAACTCTACCACACGACAATTTATTTAAAATATACTTTAAGACGTTTCCGCCTTAGAACAAAATAAACTAGGTCATAATGCACTCATAACTTATATTAAGTGCGCTTAATGTTGTTTTAAATATTCATATTAACTCAAAGGTCATGCTTGCGGCTATGTTATAACTTATAACTGTGTTACGTGTAAATATATTACTGTTAACAAAAATATTAGGAAGCTTTGATGCTTACCGACCGTATGATACTTAAGGAAGTAATCAGAAAATTACGAAGTTACAGTTTTAACAAGTAATTGTATTGTATTGTATCAGCCCATATACGACCCACTGCAGGGCACGGGCCTCCTCTACAGCCGAGAGTACGAATGAAAGTGGTTAGGCCATATAGGCCACCACGCTGGCCTAATGCGAGTTGGCGGACTTTTACATAGCATAGAAATTTATACAAATCGCTATGGTATGCAGGTTTCCTCACGATGTTTTCCTTCACCGTTATAGTGCGTGGTGATTGACTATCAATACACACATGACTCCGAAAAGTCAGAGGTGTGCCCTGGGATTTGAACCCGCGACCACCGTGAACATGTAGGCAGCCGCGTCTGGTTCGTTTACCAACAGGCCACCACGCAACAAGTAATATGGGGACAGATTGGGTGTCACGTTTACACTAACATTTAAACAGATCCCTTGCCACTCTAATTCATTGTAATTGTCATATCACGAGTCCTAAGCCATGCGAAACAGATTCGATTTCTGAGCTGCTTTTTATTAATAAGCAGCATAATGTACCGACAAAATACCTTTTTAATCGCTTGGGCCAGCTTTTGCACAAAGTTATCGCACTTAATCGTATTTCTCTACTCAAAATAGACCAGATATTTCCAGGCCATATATCCACCTTACCGTAACATTCAAGCGTTCTTCTTCGCTGTTCCATATACCTACAAAGTAAACACACCGTCCCAAATAAAACTATGTCAGGCGAAAATTGCAACAAATATGAATAATTTTTCACAGAACCCAGTTACGGGTAACTGTAATGAATGAGTAATTACGTGTTTCACATTTTGTAATTAGCTGTTTTAAAGTTGAATGAGATTTGGCAAGTGTGTTAACATGGTTTCTCACGGGGCGGTGTTTCTGTAGATGTCTTACTGATTTTTGGCAGCTTATGTCAGAGAATCTGCTAAGTTAATGGCAAATCATAGCCGCCTATAAAACTCTTTACGATTGGCAATAGCTCCATTAGCTTTTGAATATGAATGGTAATTTTTTCCATGCCCAGCAGGGCCCACATAGTGCATACTTATAAAATTGTAACATCTTTATTGTATTGAGTATTGAATAGGGACTATATGATAAGTCTTTCGTATGCAAGTGCCTGTCGATGTACGTATCACCACTCTATTTGTACTGCCAAGCAGCATTATTGAAGCACTGTTTTATTCCGGTCTAAAGGTCATTATAGCTTATAGCTAATTACTGAACATTAAAAGATTCAACACCTAATATTATGTCGAGGTCTTAAGCGCTGTGCAATGCCACACAGAACTTTATAAGGTTTCACTTGTAAATCCTGGTGGGAACTACAATAACGCTCACGCTTTCAACTACATATAAAGAATATAATCGCGAGAAAACTTGTGTGTACCGGCGAGTGATTTCTACAGTGGTGCCCTCTTTAGGAAGTGTTTCCACTACGCACATGTCAGAGGTAGCGAACATTGGCACACACAGATATAACACTGAATTATATACATACTGTGAAAGACGAAAAACGACTGATCGATTATAATTAATGTAAGATGGAATATTTATTACAATACGGTCCTGCCCACAAAATCATCTAAATTATTTATAATCATCTTCTTTATCGACGGTAAATCAACTGTTGATCATAAGAATTTCCACAATGACCTGTTAGAAGAGGCCTGCATTAATATAAACCTGAACACACAAGTGAAGCAAAAGACAAAAACCAGTCTATAAATAAGAACTGAACTGAATTGACAAAAGGTTCGCCACCTCTGCCTCCATTAGAGCGTGGCAGAATGTTAATCGGCGTACATTAAGCCAATTTGTGTAATCACGTGATTCAGCCATTACTGCCGCAGCGCGATATTTGTATTACTTACATGTGTATCAGGGAACTTTCAACTCACCCGGATATCTGCCTTTGTCACTAGATTATCATGGCCTCAATTACGAGCTCTCAAATAATCTGCCAAAAAATATTTTTTCTGTAGAGGTTTTTTTAACTGGCACGGCATAATGACTGCACTACACCTGATGGTAAGCGCAAATGCCGTCCGGACAGAGTATCGAATGGCATCAAACGGCGGTCCCAATTCCCATGCCATTCGATATAATTATGCCGGCCTGCTGAGATGCTTCTTCACACTAGGGTGGAAGGATCCAGGATTAGAGGAAGGAGGGAACACGTGTGACGGCAAACAATTCCACAGCTTGAAACATTTTGCAATTGTTATTAAATAAATGTTTATCGGCTTTGATTGGTTGAACAAATAAATATCGATCAAGTTGCAACAAGATTCGAAATTGACATATACATATTCGAATTAACCGTAATTTCGAGATATGTGCTTTGCTATAGCAGCAGTCTATTATCATATCTTCATATTTTAGGCACCTAAACCCTTTTCTACCCAACCCAATATGATGGGTTGCATTTCGTCCCCAACTTAGTTATCGCTAGCATAATGAACAACATGTGCGCCCACTTTTTTTTATCAGCCCATATACGTCCCACTGCTGGGCACGGGCCTACTCTACAATCGAGAGAATCGATTGAGAGTGGTTAGGCCATATAGTCCACCACGCTGCCTAGTGCGGGTTGGCGGACTTACATACCGTAGAAATTCTTTTAAAATCACTACGGTATGCAGGTTTTCTCACGATGTTTTCCTTTACCGCCCACTGCCCAACAATAATTGACAACATTAAAAACTCACCTGGACAGTATTAATAAGTAATTATTTTTGTTATTAACAACCTTGACTGACGCTCGGCGCATGGGCAGGTACGACCACTGACCAGGTTTTATAATGTTATTCACTAAACGAGATACCATTTGAAACGGGTCAAGGGAACTGGCCACTATCCCTACTTAGAGCAGTACTTTTATTGTAGCTAATAAAATTTATTGATTTTCCATTACATCTAACAAATTAACAACTATAAACTTTTACGTTGGCATTCTGGTAGCGTTACGTTTAATGTCTTCTGGAATCTATAAGCTGGAATAAAAACTGCCGCAAAACGCAAACACTATTTTATTTGTTTCATATACAGTTAGGAAAGTTCAGATATGTACTTGTTTTTTTTTTATTTAATTAAGATTAGAAAATAATTATCCCTTTACAGTATAAATAATCATTAAAAACATCATTATACAATAAGGATATCTATGGAAAACCTACACAAAGCACTTCCTTATGCCTAGTCGAGATATCTAGCGCATTATCCAAGTATGTAAAGAAACCTGCAGTGTTCAATGCCAAAGGAATAAATTCCAGCTACCAATACAAAGAACGTAGCTTTAAACATTATTACTGCGTTGGGAATAAATAATAACCAATGGCCGAGCATTAAACGTTCATAACAAGCAATTTACAAACCCATCAAAATTTTAGTTGCTTTTAAGGCTGTATGGTTATGCAACAGCTTTTAACAATTGTATAATCTGTGCGATAAAATATACAATAACCCTACACTGCAATGTTCAGGTATAATAGATCTACTTTGAAAGAAACGTGACGTGTAGGAATGTACAAAGACCTTTCCTCGAATTTCTAAATAATACTTCGGGGTCCAACATCCCACGTTTAATAGTTCATGTTTTCTGAGAGAAATATAACGAAACTTGCCGTTTCACCTAGCGTGTACATATATGTATAACGTGCTCACGCCTATGACCCCAGGCAGTCACTGATAAAAGCAATCGTCAAGGCGCCGTTTAACCATTAAAACCTATTCAAATACATTACATAATAGACGTCATAAAGACTGATATTAAACGAGTATAAATATCCGGCCGTGATCGTAATTTCCTCCACACTATCACAACCTGTCAAATCAATGTGTCGCAACGAGAGTAATGCACTGCTCGAGATATGTCACGTATCGTGGTGTATTGTTTACTGTCGTCATTTAACCCGTAACTATTGGGCGGTATTATATACCCTGCCTTGTTACTATTTCCATCTTTTAACATGAGCAAACTTCTAGGGTATGTTAAGTCCAGCACGCACTAGCCCAACGTGGTAGACAATTTGGGCCTAAGCTTCTGAATCGTACTCTCGATTGTAGAGGTGGTCCGTGCTCTGCAGTGTAAGGTATATGGGCTGGGCAACACAGATAAAGATTAAAAGTGGTAAATGCGACGATGATGTTGCCAGTCTTGACTGTAATAAATAAAATTTAGCAGAATCAAGCATGGTACATACGATTTTGGACAGGTCGGCATTATGTTGACTGATGATAGTTAATAACTCATAAGATCTATCTAGATAACACTAGATTTATCACCAGATGTTGTGTAGTCAATAGCCATGCCCTTAAAAATGACATTCGCAACCAAATATATACCTTAATATTGAAGAGTATAAACTCATGCAAAACGAGGCATTGAGAGAGAAACGAAAGGTATACACACGGCATTCTGAACTGTGTTTAAATGACGAGTAATTAGACGTGCATTTCTTCCTATATATTTAACCCTCGCTGTACTACCTTCCTCCCTCCTTCCAAAGTATCTCGCTTCACCGAACAATCGTGTATAAACTTGTCAGACAATAATTCTAACACACATGGGTCGTTGGCGTCACGCGTCAAGACGAGGGTTAGCACGTCAATACCGGTCATAAAGTACCGTACTACAATGCCATAATTAATTTACGCCGTACACACATGAAATGGATCACGTACGAGATGTTTTGAAACTGTTTTATCCTCTTCAATTAAGTCGAATAGACGGTGATAAAAAATACGACGTATTATTTTAATGTCGTAAATAATGGTTATGAGTTGAGCTGCGAAGCAAGTCGATCAGTTTGTTACATTCTTTGTGACGTAGTGGATACGAAGCCGACGTAAAACCAGTGGCAATAAACTCAAATTTCGCACAAAAATATTTTATATTAGTGCATTGTAAGATTGGTGTTAAAAATGGAAACTAAGAGTCTTTATGGTTCTATCACAGTCGAACTTGAAATTAATTTATTTCCCTATACACATTCATCCCAGGGGTCCGAGAGAGAGCTAAAATGAAAATACGTAATCCCATATTGTTCTACTGTTAAATAACTAAATGCGTATACGTTTAAACATTGGCTGTCAATACACACCTTGACTTCACGGCCACATCTCATTCTCACCTTCAGTATTGTGACACGGACATGAAAGCTGCGACTTAGGTGACAATTACAGCCAGTTGTTCACTTTCACCTCGGAGCACGGTACCCAGTGAAAACTAGCACGCACTCGCATTTCACTGCGCTTTATCATTTATGACATAATCGCTCCAAACTACTAGACGCGGCAATGTAAAGTGTTTTTGCGAAGTTATCGTTTTCGATCTTTTAATTACAGGCTGGGCGAACAAAGAAACAAGCGATGAGTGAATGGATGGAACTATATTTAGGAATACATGTTGTTCTTAATAAGGAATGATATATTTAATTAAGAATGTGGGCAGACAACACAAGCGCCTCTGTAATATGATAAATATGTACTTATCTTATTTCATTGTACGTGTAAATACATGAAAACGACTATATTATACTTTGTAAACAAATTCCGTCGAAATGTTTTTCTTAAAGTTATCTTACACGCATTTTATATCGTAAATGGATTGACGTAAAATTCCCGATAATGATGTCAAATAAAACAGCAAATTGAATTTCGATGCAAAAGTTTTTGTCCAGTTTGTCAAATAACATAAAATAGCATAAAAGTAAAAGGAGGAAAATCTGATGAATAATACGAATATGAACCGAAAAATGCTGGAACGAGATTTATGAAAAAAATACTACAATAATTGCACACTTTCGTTTTTACCTCATTAAAACACGCGTTATCAAAACTATTACAATACGCGATATAACCCGACGAAATCTAAAAGGCCTCTAAAACTCCCTCTGGTTTTAACAATGAAACGCCTACGTAATTTAGCCACGAAACACTAATGATGATAGCTTCTAATTACGCCACGCGGTGTGTGTCCGTCATTTTATTGTGATTGTTATGAAATTGAATAATTAGTGTTTACTTTCACGTGGAATTTTAATTCTGAGACACATGTGCTTTATCTGGACTCTTCAGTGGTCGGTTTAACTTATGGTCGGAGTTTGCGCCAGTCTCGAATCGAAAATCTGTATGAAGTTTGCGCAGTTATTTGCTCACACACGTTCCAGTATGCTGGTGCAAACTGAGACTTGCACAGTTATATCGTTACGTGTGTAGAGGCCATAAAGGCCACCATACACGTAACGATATAACTGTGTAAATCTGAGTTTGCACCAGTATACTGGAACGTGTGTGGGAAAATAACAGCGCAAACTTCGTTCCACTTTTCGAGTCGAGACTGGTGCAAATTCGCGTTTACGGAAACGCACTTGAAGTTTGAACGTGTGTCGCGGGCCTAACTTATCTTATTTCACTACGCTTCCTTAAGACAGGCTATTAGATCTTTGAATTTTAGTTCCTAGGATTTATATATTATATTAATATATTGTATTTTAGCCTGCCGAAATTCCCTAAAGCAGCATATACAGGGTGATATTGACATATGATATTTAATTTAAACCACATGTTCCTAACCACCCCGGGTATCATTGTACCAAGATTGAAAAAAACCGCCTGCTAGTTTGTCATAAATTGCGATTTTAGTTTCCAAGGCTTTTGATCAATACGTATAGATACGAGTCTTTTTACGGCTCAGGTAAGTTCCCGAACCGAACTGAAGTTCAGCTAAGCGGTGAAAATACTCGCATCTATATGGGGTGGCCAAAAATCGTGAAAATTAAAAAAATCATCTTGCGTTTTTTTTTCAAATTTTCTTCAATGTCTCCTGGACTGATGAGAAACATGGGGATTAAATTAAATACCATATGTCAATATCACTTTTTATAAATGCGTAGAAAAAGTTATAATACCATTTACTATAATTAAATCTAACATTGTATTATAGCATTGGTTGCAACTGTAATTGGTGTTACAAATTGTGTACATAAATATATATACAAGTCTATGAAAGTGCTTATAAAACAAACAAGAACACCTGATTATAGATAAAATGTAGTCACTAATTCAAATGACGTTCAATTGTTGATAATATCACAACAATGCTGCGTTTTCCGCGTTATATCATTGTTATCAGGAGTACAATCTGGTTCATTTATATATAGGACTTAAAACACGATTACAGTGCGCCAAAATCATAGCTTACGATAATTCACCTTATCATTAATGCAATTTTATTTTGATTGATAAGAGCCTCACCTGTGTTTACATGTGTTATTTAGTTTTGTATGTATTTTTCCGTTTACTTTGTATCAACAATTTTGTTGCAAGACAAAAAATGACAATCATATCCTCAATTTATAAATCTTGGGTCCTTCCGTCGTAGTGTGAAAAAGCATCTCAGCAGGCCGGCATAATTGTATCGAAGAGCATGGGACCGCCGTCTGATGCCATTCTATACTCTGTCTGGACGGCAGTTGCGCTTACCATCAGGTGCAGTGCAGTCATTATGCCGTGCTAGTGTAAAAAAAACATCGCAGTACAATCGACCGTGCAGCTTAGAAGTTAATAATTAGAGATCATTGCCGAACTCTCATTAGTACTTCTGTATCAGCCTATATACGACACACTGCAGAGCACAAGCCTACTCTACAATCGAGAGTATGGTTGAGAGTGATTAGGCCATATAGTCTACCACGCTGGCCTAGTGCGGGTTAGCGGACTTTACATACCATAGAAATTATTACAAATCGCCATGTTATGTAGGTTTTCTCACGATGTTTTCCTTCGCCTTAATAGTGCGTGGTGATTGACTATCAATACACACATGACTCCGAAAAGTCAGAGTTGCGCTCTGGGATTTGAAACCGCGACCGTCGCGAACATGTTGGCACCCGCGTCTGATTCGTTTCCCAATAGGCTACCACGCACTTTTTTTGAGTCTACGCACTAGTGCTTATAAATACTAAAATTATGCTGTAATACTAATATTAGAAGGCGTATGTGATCTCCATCGATGGGCTTTGAAAATGGAGGTAGATAAATGATAGAGAAATGTAGAGTCGGGCGGGAAAAAAAAATGGTTCACGAAACTGGACATACACAAAAAGCAACATCAAATGAAATATTGTTTCTAAAACTAATAAATGTGTGATCATCCTACTCGATGTGAACACGACTTGCATAAAATATATTGTTATAATACTTTCTGAAGAAATATACTGAAAAAAGAATCCACATTCTATTTAAAGACACATAGATCTACAAAATAATTAAATAAACTTATAAAGGTTCTTACTAAGCTAACTAACTAGGTCCTATATGGCCTAACCACTCTCAATCGATTCTCTCGATTGTAGAGTAGGCCCGTGCCCAGCAGTGGGACGTATATGGGCTGATAAAAAAAAATTAAGGTCCTGCACCGTGTTTTTATATTGTGTGGAATAAAACAGTTCGGAATAAAATACTTTTTCAAATCAATATCAAAACTTATCTAATGGACATAATATGAGTGTTAGCATTATATATATTTTATTAGTATATGACTATATTTGTGTCAGATATAAATATGTGTACAAGGAATTAAGGTGTCTGTAGATAACGGTAACTAAAACTGATAATATTGTAAACAAACAAACGATGTAATCTTTGTTACAATTACGTCTTGTTATGATCAATTTCGTTGAAAAATACAAAAACAACTTACTTTCCTTATCAATATCTATTATCCTTGCACTTCATATATTCATTTCACCTATAGTGGCTAAGTCTGAAGTAAGTCGTAATTATATTTTGAGAAGGCAACGTTCTTTTAGAAAGAACTGTGCTATCAACAACTCTGAATCCAGTTGACTTACTCACAATTTTTTCTATAGTAGTAAAATTTTCCAACCCGCACTAAACTTGTGGGGAGGACTATGGCCTAAGCCATCTCAATCGAACTCTCCGTTCCAAGCCCCGTGCTTAGAGGGCGGTTATGGGCTATTACAGGATACACTCTGAGAGGTGGGCTATGGTATGCGGAACTCCATTTTGCCTAATGGCCGCCCACACACGTAACGACAAACTGTGCAAGTGCGTTTGCACGTTTCAGTATACTGGTCCAAACTCTGAGATGCACAGTTATGGCCGCCACACACGTAACGATATAACTGTGCAAGTCTGAGTTTGCACCAGTGTACTGGAAAGTGTGTGGGCAAATAACTGTGCAAACTTCATACAATTTTTCGATTTGAGACTGGTGGAAACTCAAACTTGCACAATTATTGCACAGTTATATAGTTAGGTGTGTGGCGGCCATTATATCGTTACGTGTGGCATGATAAAGTGACTTCCATGTACCCGACAACACAATCCACAGTGTGTAGTTATTTCTAGCCGGTGACCACAACTATGACCTGCTCGGATCTACTTAGATACAAACAAGCTGAACCCGAAACGCGACAAAATTTTATAGTTTACGAATTTCCTGCCACAAATATTCGACAGATAACCATACATACGTACATAAACATCACGCCTTTATCCCCGAAGGGGTTGGCAGAGGTGCAACCAGGACACCCACGTTTCACCTTGTGTGTTCCGTCCCACGATGTGATATCGAGCCTATCGCCATATCGGTCACAAATTCTTGACTCCGGGCTGATAATGAATAGGAAAATCCAAGATCACTTTGCCCGACCCGGGTTTCGAACCCGAGATCTCAGCTTTGTAATCGTACCGTAGTACAACTAAAGTGCGTGGTGGCCTGTTGGTAACGGAACAGACTCGGCTGCCTACATGTTCACGGTGTTCGCGGGTTCAAATCCCAGGGCACACCTCTGACTTTTCGGAGTTATGTGTGTATTGATAGTCAATCACCACGCACTTTAACGGTGAAGGAAAACATCTCGAGGAAACCTGCACACCGTAGCGATTTTAAATAATTTCTACGGTATGTAAGTCCGCCAACCCGTACTAGGCCAGCGTGGTGGACTATATGGCCTAACCACTCTCAATCGATTCTCTCGATTGTAGAGTAGGCCCGTGCCCAGCAGTGGGATGCATATGGGCCGATAAAAAAAAAGTACAACTACGCCACCGACGCAGCTTCAACAGTTAACTATTACCTCCTTTATAGGTACAGTAATATTGCGTCACAAACCAAGTGTCAATATAATCCGTTTAAAACGCACTTGGCAGGCTTTGTCGTTCAGGTTATGCGAGGCAGCGTATAAACACGATGTTTATGGTCTAGTTGGCATAACGGCGCGGTTCCATATGGTGAGAAAACGTTTGGAATTAACGCTATGGCGTAAGGTAGCGGATACTTATCTTATAGTTAAATAATAAGATGTGTGGAATAGAAGTAACCATTGCAACTGTAAATGGCTTTTAAAACAAAAAAAAAAAAGAAACCAGTATTGCTGAAGAGTTTCTTGCGCCGTTTCTTCTTCATAGCTACAACACGTTCCGAAGCGCTGGTAGCAGTAACTAACGATTCAAAAGACCGTGTAAAAGTATATTTGAATAAAGAATATTTTGATAATAATTTCGAGATTTCGAGATAAGAATTTCGGCTCGATAGATGTTTTATGTGGACTGCACTGGCATGCCAGCAGATGCATTGTGGACTATTTCGAGCCAGTATAAAACTACCATTTGTCATGGTTCCGAATGATCAAGGTAACACTATTACCTGATATTAAAAAAATATTGTTATGTTAATATGCTATAACACTACACATGTCCTTAACAGGTGTCCTTCCACCTGTCTAACATAATTACAATCCTTGATTCATTATGAAATCCAAGTATTTGTACTACCTCGGTGGCGAAATTGTACTACTGTACGATTACAACTCTCAGGTGTCGGGCTCGGATCCTGGGTCGGGCAGTGATATTGGATTTTGCTATTCATTATTAGCCCGGAGTCAAGAATTTGTGCCCGATATGACTCTAGGCTCGTCACCTATCACATCGTGGGAAGGAACACACAAGGCGAAACGTGGATGCCCTTGCTATCAGGAAACCTCTGCCTACCCCTTTAGAGAAAAAGACTTGAGTTTATGTATTTTAGAACATAATTACTCACATTAGAAGATAAGCTAATGAAGACATAATAGCGCTCTACTTCTTTCAATTATATTCTAAACTACGAAAAACGTATAACGTAATTTTATATGGCTGACACGTGATGGAAATTCTCACTACGTCACTAATCACACCATTAGAAACCACACTAAATTGATAATGTAAACGAAGATGCATTAAATATATTACCATAAATAACAGCTGATAAATTAGGTGAACTTGCAAGAGAAATTATGAGCGTGTTACAAGACGCAGCAAGAACTACGGTAAATGCAAACACCGCTAACCAACCTATAATGTATTTTATTATGCAGCGATTACTGGCGTAATGATAGTAGTGTAAAACAGTCATTAACCAAATCGTTCTTAATGTAAAAAATAGTTTTTGCGCTAATAAAACAAGAGTAGTACAAATGAATGAATCATTTCGACCTACTAGAATGAAAGCAATGGAGAAGTAGCTTTAGTTAACAAGGGTTATAAAAGATAAACTATAAAGAGAAATAACCAGCAGACATTGTTATTTGCTTTACCATCCAATGCCAAAATATTTGGTTTATGGTTGATATTTTATGAAGACTGCCTCGGTGGCGTAGTGGTACTACGGTATGATTGCAAAGCTGAGGTCTCGGGTTCGAACCCGGGTCGGGCAAAGTGATATTGGATTTTTCTATTCATTAATAGCCCGGAGTCAGGAATTTGTGCCCGTTATGGCGATAGGCTCGCCCCCTATCACATCGTGGGACGGAATATACAAGGCGAAACGTGGGTGTTCTGGTAGCACCTCTGCCTACCCCTTCTGGGAAAAAGGCGTGTGTATGTATATGTATGTATGTTGATATTTTTTTACAAGCAGCAGTTAAACGATGCTTACACATCGAAACATGCATCAATTCAACATCTAAATCGATGTAGCAAATGCTAACATCCGACCAAGAATTTGCATCTAGAAGTCCATATCTACAGGTGACGTAATTAGATTCAACCCTGATTTTAGATACACCATATTAAAATTCCTTTGCCGTTTGCTTGGAACTTGTAATTCACACTATGTGCTAAACTTTCTTACATACATGTTTTACATAGGAATCGCATTAAATGTGAACATGAACAAACACGATAGTATTCTAACAATCTTCTATCTATCCTTATCCCTTATATCTATTAGGCAGCGTGATTCTTACGCATGAAACAATTAATGATTTCATTAATTAATAATTTGCGAATCACGTGGACTTACCTTGGTTATCCTCGGAACTAAAACTAAACGAGGCTGGACATCAAAACCTGAAACAAAACGTAAACGCATTAACAAATGCACAACACAGCTAGAACCTAAAAGACAAATATTACAATTTTATTACACTCAATTATATCAATCTAACAGCTACAACAACTAATACGACGCAGCAAGCGTAGATAGGCCAATATCATAGACGTGAACCTCAAAATAATATAGTCACGCTTCTATCTTATCCATTTGACGTCTGCCTACCCTTTCGAGGCTCAAGCGATTTGCGCACCGATAGCGTCCGCCTTCACTTTTCATTGCCCTGTCAAGGATTTTCCTCGCATTGTCTCATATCGCTTAATCTCGAGTGTGTTACGCTGTTTATCAAACGAGAGCATTGCAAATGTTTATTATTACTCCTTTTGTGTGTGGGCAGATAAGGTGTTTTGATGCTTTAATTCCTAGTAAGGTTAAGGAAGTTCAAGGATTCGCGGATAGATGCCGCTATATTAAATCTCTTAGATCCTTGTATAATCAAGATTTGATGTTGATTAAAGATATTATAATAGAATTAGGCATTTTTATTTTATTTATCATAGCGTACCTGGTATAAATAATTAATGAACATGCATTATGATAACATTGATAGATTCGATTGTAGAACAAAACATGAAACAAAACTAATTTTAATAATTAAAAAGTAAGATGATTAATTTGATTCGTTTCTTTAATGTTTATGGCTAATTATGAGATCGTAAGCACCGCTTTAAAATAATATTTACGACATAATGCGAACGACCCGCGATGATTCACAGATTTGCATATTCAGGGTTATGCGAGCTGGGTTCACGTTTTAAATAAAAAGATCGACTGTGCGATGTCCTTCAAATGTATTCAATCCATCTAATCGCCTGCACACATCCTGTTTTTACGAGACCGTACTAAATAGTGTCATTTAGTAACACTAATATTGTTAAACGGCCAGTTTTTAAATTCCTCGTTAATTTTATATGCGTCAGTTTTGATAGTACCAAAATAAGTTCATACAAAAACAAACTATAGTAAATTCGCTAGAATTTTTATGTTTTGAGAGAGAGTGAGACAAATAAATTGTAGAAAACGGCAATATTCAAATCATTTTAAGAATATGCGCAAAAGAAGTAAAAAATTTGAAAACAAACGCTTTAATCTTATCAAGAATCAATGCAAATCTGGAACGCTGTAAAGATAACAAATAATTTGTACTTACTTTAAACAAGTATATTTTTAGGCCGGTACCGAGCACCATTAAACTTACATTGAGCAAGACCTACATACACCACGTACAGCAAAAATTCCAGCCGACATTGCACAAAACCATTTGCAATTCGGTCCAGCACACTTCCTAAGGTATAAATCGATCGATTTAAAATGCCACTGCGCGCCCACCAAGCGCGGCAGGTCAGCTCATTTCCAATTTAGTCTGGTTTGTGTACCTTTAAGGCAGTTTTTTGTATCGTTATACTGATTTTTAAAATATTTGCAATTGTTTGAAATCGTGCAGTACCCGATTGCTTACATAACACGAATAAAGCACGCGATTCTGCTTTCTATTCTCCAAACATTAGAGTTGAATATCGTGTGCATTGTTTGATAACAACACTCTGTGAATTTGCAAACTTTTCTCGGTTTCTGAAATGCGAGATTATAAATGTTTTGGTTGTTAATACATTGTTGGCATGCAGACATCTCACGACAGTTTTCCAAAACATGAAATTTAATCAATTCAGACAAGTTTTTAGTTCTATTGCGAAATCATTATGGTGGAAATATGAAGATCTTTGTGGAAGAGATATGTTCTATCTTTGCATTGTGGCAACTACTATGATGTACGTAAGGTGATTTTTTTAACAGAATCGAATCTACTTCAATTTGGCACTATAAATGTTCTTCCAAGTAATTTATTACTATAATAGGCTTATAAACACTGCATCAACCCATTATACGTCCCACTGCAGGGCACGACCCTTCTCTACAATCGAGAGTTCGATTATGAGGGGTTAGGCTAAATAGTCAACCATGCTGGCCGAGTACGGTTTAGCGGACTTCACATACAATACAAATTCTTACAAATCGCTATGGTTGCAGGTTTCCTCACGATGTTTTACTTCTCCGGTATAAGAGTAGTTCGTGGTGATTGAGCTGAACAAATAATAATTAATAAATCAACTTTCAATCTAGTTAATCATAAATCTACATCGAATGAATATCTGACATAATAAAAACGAATAAATGTTTTTATAATAGGAACAGCAATTATAAAATAACAATGTGACCTAGTGATTAATGTTATATGAAAACATTAACAAAGCGCTTACATAAACTATACAATCTTTCTAAATAACGCATCAAATACGTTAGCCTACTTTACTAGTTTTATTTTATTGTTTATTTTTAATGTTATTGTGTTTCGTAGTGATGTTACCGATGTGCAGTCAGCGATTTCCGCCAACCATGAACATCTATAATAATTAGATCGTAAGCACGAGCCTCGACATGAGAAAGGAGGGAATAATTAGACGGGAAGAAATATTAGGCATCCAGCAGGCTCAATCAACCTTCAAAACATGGGGGCAAACCGGTGCTTCACGTCAGTTTTCTGTGAGACAGTGGCGCAACCTCTGAATATAGAAGATGGAAGAGTCTCTAATGCTAACATGCGACATTGATATAAAAAATTCTGTAAATTTACATACATACATGGCGATTATGTAATCGTCACGTCTGTATTCCATAGGGGTAGGCAGAGTCTATGGACCTCCACGTTGTCCGATCTTGACACACTACTTTCGCTTCATCCACTTTCATTAATTTCTTCATACATTCAAAAATTCAATTTACTAAACATATTATTTGTTTAAATGGTGTGACTCTTGAGACTTAAGTTTTGACATAAGGTCGTGGCAACAGAAAGGTATTAAATCCTATAAAAAATACTAATCACCTTTCAAACATCATACACAACAAATAATATTAACGAAGGCGAAATCGATACATCACTACAATCTAAAGGCTGTTTAAAATCTGCACATGCTACACGTCCATGATGTAATCCGAGAAATATTGAGTTGTTTAAATCAACAAATTTGTATTCTGCTACGTCCACTTCCCGTTGTTTAACAAAACTGTCCGGTTGGTTATGTCATGTGGATTTGGGAGAAAGCGTGGTCGAGCTGGACTTATGAGTAACAAGTCTTAGAAGTATTTCACAAGACTGCATTAGAGTCTTAGGCTTCTTCAATCACAACATCTAGCTCTACTAAGGGATCTAAAATGACTTCCGTTTGTTGTCAATAAAGGGAATTCATTAATTGAGAAAGGTCTTTTAGAGAGTAAAAGCTGAGTCTATATCTAATGATTCGTGAAGACCTGTTTGTCTGTTTTCCTAGCAACAGACCCGGAACGGCAGGTGATAAAGCGCATTGTCATTATCAACCAACAACAGACTACTGTTCATGACCCTCGGTATCTCTCATTCATGCCAAGCTAGATACTCCATGTAATTCAACGTCCTACATATCCTCAGACATCACACTCTACTTCACAAGCATGTTCGTTAGTAAAACTCAAAACACTTGTATTTCATCATTCATTTTTTGTTTACAAAACCACTATAAAATCTTAAATTGAGAACGCCTATGAAACCGCAAGTTGAGTATTACTTCATCGTCACGACCTACACTCAATACAAAACCGACATCAAAAACGATATGTCGAAGATGAAAGATGACCTTAGCAGTAACTTCGTCTGCAAGGATCCACGCCGACTTCATACAAAAAGAACAAAACATTTACAAGCAAAATTGTATCTTAATTCAAAGCTATCAAAACAGGTTTTGCATCGCGAATCTCTTAGTACCGTTAACGATCTGAATTGTTAGCCAGTATGTATATCAAACTAATCATACATGGCGAGTACTAGAATGACGCAAGTGCAATAAAACAGGGTCAATTTTATGTTTTAAATGCTCTATCTCAGAGTGCAGAATCGAATGGAGCTTACTTAGGCGTAATAATTGAAACTTACGTTATTTACCCAAGAAACAGCCTTGAACCCAAAACAATGGGATCGTATGAAAATGAAAGTCAAACATTAAGGAGTACATTATATTGCTTTATTTTGACGTAAGATTCTTGGATAACGATTGCTTTTTAAGGTGCTGTTAGTACCTAATGAAATAGAGCACCTTCTAACCCAAAGAGATATGTAACTGTGCCCAACAAAGATTTTCAGAAAAATCTATCACAGTAACACAAGTATGTTAATCTTCGCAGAGCATTTGATGTCAGTAGAAATATGTACAGTTACCTTCATAGCAATTGCCTCTAATCGCCGATTTTAAACTACGCCAAGAGTCGGTCCATTAAACAACTTTCTCGGAGTCGGCTGGGAAAAAATACGCCTTGTTTGGACGATCTGTCTTCACATACGGCGCCACGTGTGGTAATTACTAAATATAGTTCAAACGCTGATACGAGTTCACCCAAACACGAGTTTACGAGGATAATGACCTGAAATACTCACGATTTGAAGTTAGTACCGTTTTTGGATGTAAATGCTTTTAGTGAGAGATATAAAAACACGATTCTTCAATTACGTAATTGCAGCGTACTTGAGCTATGTAAAAATCATCTGCGCCGATTCCATGTAGGTTTGGAATAGAGGATGATAAAAACGTATTTGGAATGGCACTATAGCCAATCCATAATATATAAATATACAATGACTTTGTCTCGAAGATTGATTAGATAACTTTGAAAATAAATTATCATAATATGGTTTTTTGTCTATTGTCTTTTTGTTACTGAAAATGTCTGAATCAATTTTGATAAAGCTTATCAATCATATTATACTATACACAAATCGATGAGATGTTTTTCGTGAAATTCATCGTCTTAATAAGTACAAGTAGCCGTATTTTTTCTTAAGTTTTACTAGATATATTTAGCAAACGAGTTAGTGGGTTAATGGAAGTAATTGATTACTACGGATATTCAAGATACTAAAGAGATCGCAGAGGCGTTGTTATTCTTTGAAGAGTTTCGAACACGCAGTAATCTCATTCACCTAATTCGCACCAACAAAAGCTGTTATGTCAGGTCATTATTCTTTGAAACAGTAGTACTATTCAACTCGAGCAATCTCTTTGATGCTGTCATCAAAATTGGTTATAGTCCGACATCGATTGCATTATAATTATTTAACATAACAGCCGTTTAAATTTTATTTAATCAGGTTTAGACGATAAATGCTTGCGCAAGTTATCCACTTAAAATTATATTAACGTGGGAAGTGATGATTCCGGGACAATAACTATTGTACTCGAACATGAAGTTAACTGTATTTCAGTGAAAGTTTCGCAAGAGGTTATCGCTGATTTTGCATTAAAATCCCTAACATTATGTAAAACGAATTTCATTGACTGCTTTCTCTTCTCTGAAACAGAGCGGTACAGCCTTCGTGGCATGGTGTGGACCAAAGGTATGAGTTGCACAAAGGCATTGGACCCATAACAAACTATTGTGTTATTATTAAATTGAAGTGGCAGTGGGCCGGGCACACAGCGCGAAGAACTGATGACTGTTGGGGCCGAAAGGTTCTGGAGTGGAGGCCGCGTACAGGCAAGCCCGGTGTTGGACGCCCGCCTACAATGTGGACGGACGACCAAGTTAGGGTTGGGGGAAGACGCTGGATGCAGGCCACTTCCAATAGGTCAATGTGGAGGTCCTTGGAGGAGGCCTATATTCAGCAGTGGAATTCCTGTGGCTGAAGAGGGAGAGGGGTAAAATTATTTATTTTTTCTTTCTGGCACGACATAGTGACTGCATGGCACGTGATGGTAAGTGCTAATGCCGTCCAGATGGAGTGTCGAATGGCATCAGACGGCAGTCTCATACCATTCGATACAATCATGCAGCTAATATGTGATGCTTTTTCACACTATGGCGGGAGGACCCAGGATTATAGGACGAAGGGAACAAGTGGTCAGTGTTGGATGAAAAATTTCTTCTTAGTCTCTGAAATTCACTGCACAGGAATGTGTCTACTCGGACGGGACAATGTGTGTTTTTATTTCAAGATATCTCTTACTTTTAATGAAACTGTATAGGTTCTATAATTCAAGGATATTTAAATTTATCCCGCATACATTCTAAACAGTCAAGGGCGGAAGCTAGTAGGTTTGTAATCCATTATCCAAGCCTTCACTTCCTCCATAGTAAGCCGTTTAGCTACACTAATCGGATTCATACCAAGGTCTATACAACCTTCCAGTTTAATATCAAGAGGAATTTTAATCGTTGCGTCAGAATAGATAATACCTGTCATATATTATGCATGCCAACAGCATACCGTACACATTTTATGGGAATATTTAACGGTTTTATAGTAATTGGATTCCAGACGCAAATGTAAGGCATTAAATAATATGTAAATAAAAATATAACCCTATTTTTATATTATAAAATAAATTTTAAAAAGTACAAGCCTTGCACTAAGTCTTACAACTAAGAACACTCAGTCATAAAGCTGTGAAAATCTTTAAACAGTAACTGAGTTTTCGGGCCTCAACATGACGACATAAAATATCAAGAACATGTCATTATCAACCCGACGTCACAGGGTGAAGTAAGGGTTGATTTAAATAAAAAAGTGAACAAACACACATCCGTATTTACATGTTAACAGGCCCACAGCGTTATCAATGAAAATACACTTTCGACAGGCGTCACGTATCTTATCGTTGTTTTACGACTTCCCGCGACACGGCGCTTCGACTTAGGATAAATGATTTACGATAATTTGGAGAAAAGTAGCTTAATTTTTGGTATTAATGCTTAATTATAGCGATAAGTCGATAAAGATATAATACGTCATTTGCATTTACTTTGCTTATATTGATTAAAAGTCTTAAGGTGTAAGCAATGAGGTATTTTGTTTTGGCCATTGGTTGCTTGATTCAGGCTTTTTCTAATAGTACAGTAATAAACTTGTGGCTATGAACGATGATGATATTTTACGAGATTTTCAAAGCACAACAAAAGGTTTATACGCGATAGGGCAACGACATTGCTGGCCATAACATCGGCCGGAAATACCGATGTCCAAGTGTGAACGCAGCGTTGTATCTTTACCAATCTCTTTATTATAAGCGAATATAGTTACTTGATCTTCCATTTTGTTGATGGTAGACAAAAGCTTCTTTAAACGTTTAAATATCAGAATGAATAAATTGTTACAACTCCAAAGAACACCTAATTGGCAAACAACCAAATTTTACTTTAAGATATTATTATATTAAATCATAAATCATTTTTTTCACTTGTGATACATAGGTTACAAGGTTGTTATTAGTGGGTGCTCTATGATCTGCTTACATTTTGGCATACAAGTGTGACTTCCGTTAAAAAAAAATAACACTATAACGAATATAAATCAAAGTCAAAAGTAGTTCATTAAATCAACATACATTATTTTTATATTTCATCAAAACTTTCTGAAGCACTTACAGTTTGAATGCCAAAACACCTAAACCTACTTTATAACTTGGCAAAATTCTTTAAAAACTGATCGATATTGTTACTCAACCTCTGGGAAGTACAACTTCGATCGTAAAACAAAACAAATAGGGTTTTTACAACTCCCTAAACCATAATTTTAACACTGGGAAAGCATATATACCTCTTCATAAAACTATTACGCAACATCACCTCATAACATAAAAACATTTACACTGAACAAAAAGACACGTAAATATTTTTAACAATTTCGTAGTTCAAAGGAAATAGCCGTTGAGTAACCTTCACAAAACGTCATTTGATAATTAACAGGATGCACGTATTGCAAGATTGGCTTTGACCTAAGCAATAAAGGTCATCCATCTTCTTAGAATAAGCGGGCTTCGTTTGGCCAAGTGGATTTTAAGCTATCGTGCTAATTCCTTCATCTATTATCCACAATATCTCCGAAGGATTCGATGTAGGTGCCACTAATCTTACTGTTCGAGGTTATATCAGTCCCAATATGTGATAAGAGGAACATGTTTCATCATGCAAGGCAGAAATTCCAGTCCTGAAAAACTGATACGAGATTTTTGCAACGGAAATGGTAAAGCATTATCCCCAAATCCGCAAGATTACAAAATTATTGCAATCAATGAATAGAATGAAAATAATTCATATTTTATATACGACCTTTCATAATCTTTTTTTATACGAGATAGTATACTTGGAAATAATCAACACATGATTGATCTAGTGGCAGGGCACGTGGACGACCACGCATGCAATTTTGAATTGAATTCCCAATTACGATAATTCTATTAGGGTAACTTATTCGATTTAGAAGACATCGTTTTCCTAGGATAAAATGAAATGAAAAGAATTGATTGAATCCATTAAAATATTCAACATTATTTAGATTCAGTCATTTTTGATCTACCACCCGGTTCAGATTATTTTTCGAAAAAGAAGTCAAGCCGAACGCTGAACAATTTATGAAACTTAGTATATAGATATTTTAACACCAGCCCCATGGTGTGAGATGAGAACATGAAGATAGACTTATGGACATAATAACTTATAGAAAAACAAAAAAAGACGTTGTAGTAGAAAATCCACATCACTTTCATTTCTAATCATTATCAAAAATCTACGTTTAGTAAAAGCTGTAGTGACTAATTTCTGTCTACAACGATTAAACTGTAGAGTACAAGGAACCGTTCGTCGACATACTTGGTTTTACGAAGGGCAATCACGTAACTCATATGTGTAAACATTTCATTGTCCACGCCTCAAAACCACAATCCTACAGTAACCTTGAGCGGGACCGTTATATGATGAGTCACATAATATTGTAAATACATATCTATAACTGACAGACCATCGAAAATTATCGTGTCTCCTCCGTAATGCTTATCGAATGCAAACATGTTTGTAGCGAAAAAACTAAAGTGAATAAATTATTAAAGTCGATGAAGGAAAAATTTAACAGTATTGAGTACAGTAGAATCTATACGCTCTTCCGTCTGTGAAATTTCGATAGGCGTTACATTGTGTATGTATTTTTTATAAAGGACATCTATATCCTAGAGCCCTGTTTATCTACTACTGAGTCTAAAAATCTTCTGTATAATATACATGATCATCAGCTGTTGCTCCATTTGTGAAAAGGGCATCTATAAATTAAGAACTGTCTATAACTTGAATTTCTTTCCTAATCACTTTCGACTCGTACTACAATTTCAATAAATCGTAAGTAATTGTAAATCGATGAATACCAAGATCAAAATCGTACGAAAACTAATATGTTTAGTTGAACATTTATTTGTATTTAGCGTGGTATAAACTACACAAGACTGCATTGGCACAATATCTCCTAATATATTATAGTATTTTAGATACGATTTCGTGCTTAGGACTCGTAGAACTCTTTTTATTTGAATCCTCCTTTTTCTCTTTCCATATTATTCGCGCGAAATAAATATTAATATTTTTCTACGCACTTCCACAATACGTTGATAATTATTAATGTTTACTTGAGTCTTGACGATGTGTATAGTTATACAATTACTCAGCCTGTCTGCCTAACATGGAAATATGCATTTAAAGTTGAGGACAGCTGTGGGTAGAAAAGGTTTTAAAAGGCAGACGTTTAAAATTAGACGTGACAATAATCTTAATCGTTTGAAAAGATTAAAGACCGTTAGTCGTTTGTGGAATTGGTACGTTTATAGCGTTGTTCGTGAATCTATGATTCTTTTTACTTTTCATTTATGTTTAGCTGTTATGGTTATGAGATTATTTTAAGGTGATACAGAAATAAAAAATATATAAATTCACCTATTTTTCTTTTGTTAATAATAGATCTTCGGTATGCAGGTGCCTACGATGGTTTGCTTCACCGTTAAAATTAATTAATACACATTCTCCAAAAAGTCAGAGATTCAAACCCGGAAAAACAACATTAAGAGGTACAAGAATAAAATGGTAGATTGACGATATCAACAAAATGCTTGATGATGTTGCAAACTTCAAAGTAGACGCAAGCTTGCACCCTTGGTGGTTTTATAATGAAATGGCAAAGTATTTACGCTGGTATGTTTAACCCAAAAGAAATATTGATTTTCTAGAAACGATTTCTTGCCATTCGAATAACTTTGCCGGCCCACATGTAATGTATTCTAAACAAGGGTCCAAGAAATCTACGGCGTCGTACCCTAAGCAATAACACTAAACCCTCTCCCTTATGTTTCCTCCATCTACCCTTGTAAGCACGTCTGAATAAAAGAAAGGGATCTTGAAGGTGCAATTTCGCACCCCTGATAATGGTCTTTGCAGCCCTCATACAACACCCTTGCAAGTTTTGCTAGAGTTACTTACAAAAAATTAAAAGAAAATATTCAGTAACGTAAAAAATATAGAAATAATATATGAATGTTATTATATTGTGTTATGCATTAATTAACATGTTATCCGCATATTTTAATTGTCCAATATGACCGTATAAGTTTTATTTATTATTAGAAAATGTTTCAAATATATCCTAGGTATGTTTAAAACACACGTATTTAGTTCGAAAGTTTACCATATTGGTATTATGTTTATTGTTTCGCAATCAGTACCAAAAAAAGGAAAGTGAACGTTTTAGGCTGAACTAGCTTTTCCTTGTCTTTAAACTAATAAAAACAAAATTCATGCGCGAATAAAACGTTTTTGCACTTAAGACATTATTCCATATCTTTTTAAGCATAATTAACGGTCTTTTGACAAAATTATCATTTTAAAGAAGTAAACAGCGAGCATTCGTATTTTACCGGTGCGCATTTTCTTTTTTCACGGTAACGGAACTTTATTATTTAGGATTTCACAATTCTGTCTTGTCGGCTGCAAATTCTTGCTGATCTAAAAGGTTTTAATTTTACATTCTTGGTAAGGTTATTGCTCTAACATAGAAGTAACATAAAACAATATTACAATTCATGGCTATTTCTACATAAAACAAATACATATAATGTTAAAAACATAATAAATTGCTAATTATTAATAAAGGTATAAAAGACGACAAAAACAAAAAAAAATAAACAAAACTAACTATTTTTAAGTATGACCATATACCACGAGCGAGTTCTGTTCAGCTCTAATTAGGAATTAAAAAGTTTAAATCATACACATTGGCACTTACAAAGAGGTTGTAGTATTATAATCCGCTTTTCAATAATTCCTCTTTCACTTCACAGTAACATGCACTTGAAACTTTTTTATATACTTTTTTAATTTCGGTAATGTGCTCGCGCAACGCAACGTGCAGCAACAACGCGCGCTCTCGATCAACTGGCAACTCGGCTCAACTGGCGATACGCGCTGCCCGACGTTCCTTCGAAACTTTGAAAAGAGAATGCACACGTTTGACAAGCACCCGACGCGCGCATTATCGGCTGCTATAAATTAAATTAAATATTTACTACAATAATTCATTGCAATAATAATACGTAATTATTTACTCGTATGTTGTAAAGTTAGGCCGCAGATTTTTATTTTTTTAATTTAGAAAAAAGTGATGAAAATAACAAAAGAAGTATTTGTGAGTGCGGGTAGTTGTGATGTTTATGTTTTGAATGAACTTGATTAACGTAGAGAAGTTGCGGTCGGTGCGACCATTTTATATCTAATCGTGTAGAAAATATTCATTGGAATAGTATCAAAACTAAAAGCAGGTAATCTGTATAACAAAATAAAGAAAAAAATAATTTTTAAGTAAACATTGTTCAACGATAGTTTACAAAATAAGAAAACTTATTTTACTAGACCTGTAAATGGCACACTAAGAAATTATTCTACGAAACTAATGCCGTATAGAAAAATACATATGTATTTTAATATATCTATTATCTTCCCACATACGCTATAAATCTCTCTCACACCACTTAACGTCAATTTCTATTTGACACTTTCAAACACACGTCTATAATGTCTATGGGCGAGATAAACTTCCGCCGTGTTGACATCGAATTTCGTGGGTTATTGACATCGACAATAGTTGACACGCATTCTGTCCCTTTTGTTGCGAAATCTATTGTGTTCTATCACCTGAACGGAAAATGACCTAATTCAAACCTATTATTCTCTATTGATAATCGCTTAATCGATTTTCTGCTCGATTGTTCGATTTTGGAAATGTGTCTATAACGGCAGAGTTGATATATTAGTATCGCTATTTAGGTTATAAGTATGATCTATGTGGTACTGGTATCAGCCCATATACGACCCACTGCAGGGCACGGGCCTCCTCTACAATCGAGAGTACGATTGAGAGTGATTAGGCCATATAGTCCACCACGTTGGCCTAATCCGGGTTGGCGGACTTTGGCGGCATGATCTATGTGCAAAAAACTAAATTTTCAGAAAGCCTATGTACAGCAGTGGACTTCCTATGGCTGAAGAGAGAGAGAGAGTCACCGTACACTCGGATTAATCCTGGTTGCATTTAGAAATATTGAGACACGCAAACTAAATAAAAACAGCCATAGGCTATACAAGTGTTAATTGTCTCTGCGGAGGCAAACTCATAACTTTATTGGGAAAAACTGCTGGTCGACAACGGCAATCTATCATCAAACTAGAGATTAATTATGTTTACATTAAGAATGTTGTACTTATTTTAACCATTATTTTATATATTTTCACTCTTCTTTAAACATTAATACAAAAACCACGGGCGTGTCTTTACGATCGAAAAGCAATAAATAAAGAATAATTTGCTAAAACGTATATAAATAAGATAAATACAGATATTACCTAATAAATATCCTCTTACACAAGCCTTGATATATAAATGGAAATTATGAATTAACGCTTATATAACTTTCTAATACTTTCACCTTTGCCGATGGTTGTGTCAATACCGATACACCAGTCATCGGTAGTAAAAACTTCAAGTGATCTTACCAGCGACAAATGTCGTTTCACGTTCATCTTCACACATGTACAAAGGAAAAAGTCTAATCTCCACTGTTATACTTGTTTCTTTTATTCGGAAGTCTAGTACGTTTACATAACAAATTATTGATATGCAATTACTAAACAAAACGTGTTCACTATTTATTCATAAAAAACTTTTTATATTAAAATATTTTTAACAAATAGGCAAGTAACAGTAGGAATGTTAAGCCCCTTTATCTCTACACTTTGCCTCGTTGTCCCACCGTCTCTACTTAAGAAAGCTTAAGTCATGCTTCGCCAAATGTACCATGCTGACCTATTGCGAGTTAGCGGACTTAACCAACCTCCCATAAAATAATTATTCAAAATCCTCGCACTGTTTTTCTTCACCTTTAAAATCCGTGGTAATCGAGTATCAATATACACTGACTCCGGAGTCAGAATTTAGAGGTATGCGACCTGGGATACTTACCCATCGTCAACGTCTCGGCAGTATATTTTAGGCAGACTTACGTGAAACATAGAATAATTATAATAGACCGGAGATCGCGAACAAAATCTCTGCGCAACGCTCATGTACGAGTACCAACCAGGATCGTGAAAACCCAGTGAAGCGAGAGGAAAGATAGAATGAGTAAAGAAGAGCGACAGAGACAGCAAGAGGAATAGCGACACGTATTTTTGTAACACACAAAGTTCCCGATGTTCTATCTGACCTCTCAAACTCTATTGTAGAGGCGGACACCCTACGAGAGACGTTTATTGGCTGAGTTATTCCCTGACTATTCCATAAGATAATAACTACACTTGTCATTTGAAAAAACTTAACGTTCACGATTTCTCACGCCAACACTCAGGAAAGGTGAAAAAATACCTTTAAATATTTATTTTACAAAGATAGAGGTTGGTGCGGATATCCTTCAAAGCGACTTATACTGTCTGTATTATATATAGTCCCCTCTGGTATCTGAATGGCGTGAAATAAAATAATATATGCGACACATGCTATCTGGGCCATCGCGTGCGTGCGGCATCCGGCGGCTTGACAACACACTGGAGGACGATGCACCACATTCCGCAGCATCCGTCAGCTGCAACACCTCGCGATTGGAGCTGGTAAATAATAGATGAATACTGCGAAGCCATGCAAAATTAGGGTATATGTCATCTATCATCTATTGGCGTGTGGCAAAATTTGGAACTACAAATAAAATGGTGAAGGAAAACATCGTGAGGAAACCTGCATACCGTAGCGATTTTAAAGAATTTCTACGGTATGTAAGTCCGCCAACCCGCACTAGGCCAGCGTGGTGGACTATATGGCCTAACCACTCTCAATCGATTCTCTCGATTGTAGAGTAGGCCAGTGCCCAGCAGTGGGACGTATATGGGTTGATAAAATAATAATAATAATAAAATAAAAATACGTTTATTTATAACAACACTATTTAACTCATCAAATTGTTTGAGATATGTTTTCATAATATAAACAAGCATTTATTCTCGTAATCTAATACGAGTAGTACTATTAACATATCCAGGTCATAAAATGTGAAGGGAGAAAAACTATTTGACTATTATTATTTTGACTAAGTTCAATGCGCTTTCGGGGCCAAAAGGTCGTATACGACCTACAAATAATAGCTTAATACTGTGAAGCTGATGCAAAATAGGGTAGATTATGTCTTTTAGCCATTTTAACGGATAATAATTTTGAATGTAAGTAGAATTTTGATTTTGACCTAATTCCTTAGTTATTAGCCTATTTATATAAAGCTTAAAGTACCGATGCTTATTACTATAATTAATTTGTTATCCACGTTTGAAAGACAGCTACATTTAGTAGACGCGGAGGGATGACACGAAGACAAAGAATACGTGCGGCTAGCAAGTATATTGCCATAGGTCTGTGAGAGCCATGCTGTTAATATTCTTAATATGAAACTGCCACCTAGTTTCTCCACTAGCCAATAAATTTGAAAAAAGTAACATAATTACTTCACTTAAAAATACTCTAATTAAATTTCGGCTTACAACGCGTTACAATTACATTTTCTCGCTCAACATGAAGTCCGTATAATAAATTACGGTAATTAGCGTATAGCCACGTCGGTGTTACGCAACCACTTTCGCCGGCACAATGCAAGGTTTGCACTGCACTTTTACGAGGCTTGGGTGCACTCCGACACGTGGTACTTTCTGTGGTAAATTACTGGTTTCTTGATAGATGCTGTGGGAGAAAGCTGTTAAGCACCCCTTCCAGTATTCTAGGAGGCAACAAAATGATTACCTTGAAGTGCCCTGAACTAGGGCACGATTAATAAATCGATTAGAAGAAGGATCAAATTTAGATCCTTGTTCTAGTTGTCCTTTTTTAAAGAGGTACTATCCGGAAAAGTGTATTTTACATTTATTTATTTATTATACCAGCAAAAGATTCTCCTGATAAACCGCCTATAAAAACCCACCACACTGCTGATTAGTACGTTGCTGGCTTTTAATGTCACATAATTTATTCCATCAAATTAAAATTAACTTTTAACATAATATCACCAAAGAGGTTGCTTGCTGATATTCAACTGTCTTCTAGTAGGCTGAATGTTACGACCTTAGTCAATAACCTATTGCTCAGTAAAAAAATGTGAGCAATGTTTTCATTTAATTCCTAGAAGTTACAGTATAAAAGCCACAAAGTACATTTATGGAGAGCGGTGTGTCGCAAACAGAAACACGACTCGGCCGGTCACGCTTGCTCCGCCGCCGCGCAGCGACAGATTGCTTTTAATGCTCGATTAAATCTCGTGTACACGCGTACAAGCGCGCACATTTCATAATCCAATTAAGAAAATATGCTTTACATTAATAAACTTTTTAAAATAAATTGGCGAATATCGATGGCTTTCAACTAAGTTCAATGGTCGCCTCAAAAAAATACTGTGCTATCGATTGGAAGTAATCTGAGCAAAGCATTTTTACATTTTTACAAAGCATGATTTTTAAGCATATTCCACAACACAGTTCGTAAATTTACGGCCGGCCGCTTCTAACATTAACCGTTTCAGCCTTCACATAAAACGTATAAATTATCGTCGCCTGTACCATTTGAGTGTAACCTCACGGTCCTGGCTGCATCACATGGCGGTCTCGCCAGTTATTAGGCACAACACATCATTAATTAACGACCAATGACAATTTGTCTCCTGTCACGAGTTTTTCATGTGATTACGTGATGCCAATCAACGTTTAATTTTAATGTAATGCCTGGTAATGTCGATAAAGGTGAAGGATGCTAGTAAATAGGCAAAAAGATTTGAATTGACAAGCTCGCCGCTCGTCTAATGGTAAATAGCCACTGACAAACATATCAACAGAAGACATGTTTTGGTGTAAAAACTAAGATTACAGGCACCTAGGCGTGAAGCCTTTTCAAAATGTATAAAAAAAAGAAAAAAGAGTGTGAGATAATGATTACAGAATCTCCAGAAATTTTGCTAAACGTTTCTAGAATTTGAAGGATTTAAGAGAAGGAACTAAGCTTCAAAACAGTTGTAATTTTATAATTCCCGGAATATCCAAAAGCAATGAATAAATATGTTATTGTAAAAATCAATAAAAAAAACAACTGAAATAAAATCCACACATCTACCAGAAACACTGGCAGGTTATTATATAAACATAAGTCCAGCTTGAACGAAATTCTTTTGTTCGCGAACACAATTGGAGCCAGCCATCGGATCGGCCGGATTATTACAATTATTATGGCACACGATTACACTCGACACCAGCGGAATGAATAGCTATTGTAATATAAGGTCATATTATTGTTCGATATGAGGAATGTAGATACCATAAAATATCTATTGTTGACATTTGTACAAGGGTCAATCAACATCCAACTAATAGCAAATCACTGCTGGACGGTGGTTCATGTGCAGATGAACTAGTTCTCCTTTAATTTAATACTTAAGCCCCATTTACACGCGGGGAGGTTCTCACGGAGAGTGTAAACATTTGTCAGAACACGATAATCTATGGCGGTTATGACATGCGATAATGGCATACGATTATCGGCACGAGAAACCCTCCCTGTAAATGGGGCTTTACAGGCTCATTATCACAATCCTTAGCGTGCATTATTAGACCTAGCTAGCCTAGGAAAGACTCTACATAGATTGAGACCGTCCTACACTACGTTTGCTGTGTTATGATCTCCACAGTAAAGTACGTCTTTTCAGCAGTTTTATAATCCTTATATTCCCATCACTCCCTATTTCCAGTCCAGCCAACCTATGTCCTCCATCATCTTCAAAGACACCTGCGGATCTGCGAGCTGGTTTGTCGTCTTTATATGTATGAAAAGTTTGCGGTCAATTTGCCTTGGCCACGTTATACTAAGAACTATCATATCTTTTGAATGTACTGGCTGTCATGCACCATTCAAAGCTGTTGGCATATCAAAATAGTCTAATTTTCGCAAGAATTTAATCAATTTATCGGAATGTTTCTACAGGCCGATGACCTAAGAGGCATAATTAACTCACTAATTCAAGTAAAGTGAAGAATTAATTGACAGCGTTCATAAACAAACCGACGTAGACTTCCTGGATCGTAATTGTATGTAGATAACAACTGCTAGCACAAAGCGACATAAAACACGTTTATATTCACTCAAAATTATATTTTATTAGTATGGGTTTAAAGTTAACATTGCTGTTGTAAATAAAGGTTACTCATTGAAAAGATAAGAGCGCACGTTGAGGGAAGTGCAGTGACATCCTGGAGTGGATCTATTTGTAAACTATTGTTGTATTACTAAATATTTAAGTATACGATTTCATAAAAATTAGATTAGATGCCAGTAATTGTGTTTTTCCCTAACAAGCAGTCAACACCTTAAGGACTATCCGCATCTACTTGCTCTTAAGTTTCGTTCCGAGGCGAAAAGGAAAATTTTCCTATCATGGACAAGTAAGATGCTTAAAAAACAAACTTCCCAAAGATATTCCCAATGTGAGCAAAATAGGCCCTAACCCACCAATGGGACGTATGTGGACTATTCCTATGTTTTGCCGTCATTCTTTATAATGCTATTTTCGTTTTTCTTACATCGTTGAATCCACTGACTTCTAAATTACATTGTGCATTTGATGTAGCATGAACCATCGCACCTTTTCAAAACAAATCCATACCTTCAACATTTCGCAAGTCCAGACCATATTATGTACATTCCGGTGCGCTGGGCGCGTTGAGCCATACATCCAGTCTAATTGGACGAACATTACAAAACGTTATTATACTATTGTAATCGCGTTGGCTTCCGTTGTGAATTTTGATGGAGTTGCAAGTATACGTTTATTTGAGTTTAATCGGACTGTATGTTTTTCTGAACCAGTTGAATATACGAGGTTGGGAATCGAAGAAGATAAGTCAGTTCTTGTACGCTTTATTAATGTCTATGTTTGAACGTCTGTTAACAAAGTTAGAATTATTATCTATAAACCTTTCGCAGCTGCAAGAAAGCGATGATAAATATATATTTAGCTAATTTATTGTTCGATTATTTATTTGTTTTTGTTCTTTATACATAGAAAAACAAATACGACAAAACGCAAACAAAATACATAGTTTTGAAAACCATAAGGAGAGATCAGTTATTTGGCCTTTCCTTGTAACATTTTTGACAGTATGACGTAAGAGAGTAAAAGATAGGGACACAAAGTTACAAACAACACATTTCTTTAGACAAAGCTATTGTAAATTTAACGGCACAGTAGGAAATTAAGCAAATACTTGCAAACATTGATAACGCTGTCTGACTGATAACAGTAAATTACTGCTTCTATTTTTGCGCCTAATGAATATTTTAATTGGCAGGCTGCGTCGGAAATAACTCAATTTGTTTTGCACCGTTTTAATTACTGCAATAAGTTTATATTATTGTTTTCCCGTCAGACTGGCGTACAATGCAGAGCATTTTCCTTCAATATGATCCTGTTTGCTAATCCCAAGTAGTTAATGAGTACGGGCAAACACAAGAAAACGAAATAAAGATAAAAATTGAATGGGATGAACCAAATATTGTCACTCTTATAAAGAAAACCGACAAAGTAAGTGGCTTTCTTTGGATCGCTAATATTAACGAAGGTCGTACAATCTCATGTTTGTCATGTTTAGCGGTATTCAAATGTTCTGTGGTTGCCCTCAATCTATATCTAAGGTAGATTACTTTAATAATAAATTTAGGCATGTGCATTATGAAAAAATTTGGAATGGTTGAAGTGAATTCCCTGAATGTTATCAATGTTATGTTACCTACTGGTGCTGCGGCTAATAGATGTTCAGAAATATTACTAGGTATTACAATAACAGGAGCCGCTGTATTGATATAGCGGAAGTATGCGTAGCTTGTCAGCCACAGGGATTTAATTTCAATTGCTAACTATACATGCTAAGTACGAGTATTTTTTTTGTATTGTATCAGCCCATATACGACCCACTGCAGGGCACGGGCCTCCTCTACAATCGAGAGTACGATTGAGAGTGGTTAGGCCATATAGTCCACCACGCTGGCCCAGTGCGGGTTGGCGGACTTACACACCGTAGAAATTTACGACGTGATCAAAATGTACGAGTATATCAAAGTGATATTGGATTTTTCTATTCATTATCAGCCCGGAGTCAAGAATTTATGCCCGATATGGCGATAGACTCGCCCCCTATCTCATCATGGGATGGAACACACAAGGCAAAACGTGGGTGTACTGGTTGCACCTCTGCCTACCCCTTCTGGGAAAAAAGCGTGATGTTTATGTATGTATGCTAAATATCACGCACGTCTCTAAATTCTATTACTTAAAAATACGACTTCTATGAAAAGCTAACACTAAACCTACATGGATACTCATCCCATTAATTATGACAAAAACTACCTACACATGGCACGTTCAGTCTTATAATTGGACAAAAAACATGTGCGAAATTCCATCCTGACCAGCTGTGCTTTGTTAATATCATGTATTACGTTACGTCATGAAGCCTTATAGCCTATTCCCACATTATATTGGTCACTGCACAATAATCATTCTTACACACAACCCACGGATTGAGTCAGGTCTACAAGTCAAATTATTACTATGTATATTTTAACAGTGAATTGGTAATATAGTCATCGATTCCAAATTTAGTACTTTGTGACTATTTAAACACATAAATTATCCCGGTTAAAACAGTCTGAATATAATGATGATCAAGTGTATTAATTTTGTATTGGCGAATTAGTTACCATTAGATTTGGACTTTTGGAAGACGAGCTGTGCTCTATCAATGGCACGGCTCGATCGAGGTTATGTCAATGTTTTACAGAAAACCGATGTGAAATTAAAACATTGAATTTCTATGGGTGAGTGAGGTTTCTGGAGACTAAAGTTGTTGAATAAATATAATAAAATAATGAAAAAAGAATTGGATTAAGTCTCGATTGAACTTCCGTTTGCAGAGTCTCGTGTAGTGTCAGTAGCTATTACGGGTTTTTCCAGTACAGTGCAACGCTAATCAATAATATATCTGGACAAAACATTTAACATACTATGACAGTATTACTCATTTTGCCGTTTTATGAAATACTTTTTGATGCTGTGGTAAAATGACTGATGTCTGATACCGAGGCCTCGGTACTGACCTTCCATAGATGGTGACACGCGCCGATGCACTCGCATCCAACATGTGAAAACCAATCGCGAAGGTCTTTGCAGCGCATTCTTTATCTTTTGTTTCTTTTTTCATTGTCCTTTGTATTTCCGAGCGAAGGGTATGTGAGAGGGATTGGTGTAGGAAAAATGTTTTCTTTTAAGCCGCTAAGGAGTAAGGAAACTGTAAAGTGAAACTTATCAGGTTTAGTAATAATAACAAGAGAAAAATTGTGTTTCCGTGGGTAATCGTCATACAAAGACTCTCCTATTTTATGATTTAAATAAGTTCGGTGTATGTTCATTTATTCATGATTAAATCACAAAGAAGAATATGTATTTAAGTTAATTACAGTTGTCTTAATGGTGATCGGGGATATTTTAATGTTTACCTTCTGTAAAAAAGTTTAATTATGTAAATATGTGTACACATTCAAAAGGTCGAATCCGGATTGAATATCTACTAGATCAAGTGTGCGACCTAATCCTACGATATTTAGATATATCCAATCCATCAGCCAAAGGAAGTCCACTGCAGAACATAGGCCTCTCCCAATGATTTTCACAGTGACCTGCTGGAGGCAGTCTGCATCCAGCGACGTCCCACGACCTTTACCAGGATACATATTTAGATACATATGTGGCTGATTTTTTGGATTTAATGACGTCATTTCGTTCAGAAGAGTTAATTCGGGAAAGGATTGAATATTAATAATATTCGTAGTTCTTTTACTGAATAGAAAAAGTATAATATGAATTTCCCGTAATCTTATGGGATTATTTAATATTTTAACCTTCTCGAAAGATTGTAAAGTGTAAAAGACTAGTTTTTATTTTTGTAGATAAGTTTTTTTGTGAGTATCTACACTATTTTTCCTTACCTTTTATTTCTCTACCTATTTTAAATTCCATTGTTTTAGTTATCTAAGTTTTTACCAGTAGTAACACAGCTTTACTCTCAAACTATCTTAAACCTCTCACCGCAATTTTACCGCTATAAAAAAAGTACTGAATAAGTTCATCGCTCTCAACAAAACCGCGGAAGCAGCGCAAACATTTCCCAGTTTAACGGCTCAAATTCCTACTTACACCGAATTATCGATTCTGACCACATAAAATTCTTCCGCGGCGCGCATACAATCGCAGTGATTACACTATATTCTGCACATAGTGTTACATATACAGTATACTATGTAGTACATAGTCAGTAGGTGCGGCTGACCGTTCGCGGCACCGTTAACGTAAACTCGATCGTTCACGCGCCCGAGTGAAACGGAACGTGTAAATGTTACGTGGGAACCGCTCTAGTTCGGGATTTGAAAGTGATTTACCGAACGTTTCTGAACGGAGCCGGGAGCCGTGATAGGTACCTACGCGAGTGACATTTAATGACATGTTGATTTGACAGCTGGTTTGCGAAATGTCAACAAAATATTCACCATATACCATATTGACCATAGACAAACTTAAAAAGAGACGGAGTGATTACACTACTGTTTATACTGCGCAACCATAAGTCTCTCTTTTTACAGCATTTCGAAAATGGGCATTTACAGCATTTCAAATCTATGTATATTTATGTAGCACATACGTCCCGCTGCTTGGCACGGGCTGACTTTGCAGATAAGAGAAGTTAGTAGTTACACAATGGATTGTTAGTCAATGGACGAATTTCTGGGGACCGAATGATGATGGAATAAATAACAGCGGCAAGAATAACATAGTCAAACGATAGCAGCAGTTTGATTGGCGCGAAAAACGAATTCCTGCTCTTGCCAACCTACCTGCCAAGCGTGCCCCAAACTTATTCTAGGAAAAGGTCTATGTTTGACAGTAGACTGTCTCAAGGTGAAGTCTTAGTCAATATTCTTGCGGAATACTCTAGTACACTAGTATAAATGTCACGTATCCTCAAAAACTGAATAATAGTACATTTAGCACAAGATCATAATCTTTAATACCTACTGCATATACAACCTTAACCCGGTTTGTTATCTGTAAGGTTTCACAAACATTTCTAAGCACACGAGATAGCTTTCTTTGTACATATGTGTTTTGTGTTATCTCTATGTCAACGAGATGATGGATGCAGTCTTCTGAATCACTCAACTGTTTAGACGCGTATGCATTCGGAGTAATGAGTCGCGCTCATTCCCCACTTAGGAAACGCGTATCCTTTTGAGAAATAAATTGATGTGAGTAGTTGTTGTGATGAATCAGTACATTTCTTAATAGTGTAGTGATATTTCGTAAAAAGATTTTCTAACCAGGTTGATGAAAATTAATGTTAGGAATCCTCGTTAACTTTACTAACGCGTGTGCTCTTTGCCGCTTCACTCGCAAGACGGAATTTATCGTAATACTATTCCCTAAGTTGCCCTAAATAAAAATGGTCTGGCTTCACGTCTACAAGATGCTGAAGTTTAAAAGAATGAAAGAGCACCGAGTATACCAAGACGAAAAACTTGAAAGCTAATCCTAATCATAGCTTATTACGTTACATAAAAAACCTTTTAAACAAATATTTTTGGGTACACAAAAAAAAATCATACTCACTGTATTTTATATGAGGACCAGAAAAGAAAGACATAATTAAATACTGCCTGCAAATAAAATAAAATAAAATTCGTTTCTTTCCTATCTAGCTTACGCATGCGCAAAAAGGTTTCGGGATATTATTTTTTGACCTAAAATCTAGACCCGTGGTATACATTAACTAAAAAACCATCTCAAAGTTATGGTAAAATTATATATTTAAATAATTATTCTGCTCATAAATAATTATCGTTACAGAAATTATGTAAGGTTGTGTTGCCACGACCACTTTCCTCGGGCGGAACCAGTTTGCATTATCGCTAACGAGTATGCAAATCTATCGATACAGCAAAACGTTCCGCTCCCACGTCGCTACCAAGCCAACGAACACCTGATAGGGGCTGACTCAGACACCATGCTGTGGAATGAGATACACTTCATTCTACTGGTGTTAAGATATTTGGACCGCCTAGATATTTACCGATGTGCAGTCTGTAGAAAATTCAAATTCTCCGTACAGAGTCCAGACCCATGAAAGTGTATAGAGTTTGAGGAACAGCTCGACGCAACGACAATAGTAAACTTGCAATTAGTTGCACTGTACCTACCTAGAAACCAAACGGAACGCCTAATTGTTTCAATTAATTATAGAAGGTTGAGCACAATATACTCTCGCAATGAGAATTTGTAGCCGGTAGATTTTATCAATCAGGAATGAAGAGATCCGTAGGAGAACAAAGGTTACCGACGTAGCCCAAACGATTAGCAAGTTAGAATGGCAGTGGGCCGGGCTCATAGCGCGAAGAACTGATGACCGTTGGGGCCGAAAGGTTCTGGAATGGAGACCACGTACAGGCGAGCGCACTGTCGTAGGTCCGCCTACAAGGTGGACGGACGACCTGGTTAAGGAAGCAGGAAATCGCTGGATGCAGGCCGCTACCAACAGGTCGATGTGGATCCTTGGGGGAGGCCTATGTTCAGCAGTGGACTTCCTGTGACTGAAAAGAGAGCGAGAGACTTTATCAATTCCTTATCAGAATTAGATTTTTTTTCTACCCCATAAGACAATATTTCAATGGGGCAATGATACCAGACCCTTATATTCGCCTCGTTCAGGCTGTAGTCAAAACAGACTTTTAAGGCTACAATTTTGGACCCAAGCCAAGCCTACTGAACCATGCAACCGTCAATAACACCATAAAAGAAGTAAACACCATGAAATAGACAATAAAATTATTTATCCACCACCATAAATACGCTTGTGACATTATCGTTGCCCTAAAAATGACCCTTCACTAGATACACCGGCGAACACAAGTTTTGCATTAAGATAACGTCCTCACTTCACGATGCAACCTTATCGTCCCTATTCAACACTACGTCACACGCCCACAGAATTCACTTTAAACACCATTATGTATGGGGTGATTAAACACGGTTGTCAAGACGATAGCAGTTGCTTAGTACACAAATAAATAACTGGCAATTTGTAGTTGTTAATGGAGATTAATATGCAGAAGTACTCGTAGCTGGAGCAGTATTTAAGTGGTAGAGTATTTTGGTTAATAGCAAACGAGAAACTGGTTCACATGAGTTAGGAGTTAACAATACTTAGATTGAAGGTGCGTGATCGGTCTCTCAGAATGTTAAACAAAAGAAAGGAGAAATGACGGGAGAATTGAGGGAGACGGTGTCCCCGTACATAACGTCTTACCTATCAGAAACCAAAAACAAATGATTGTAGGTGACAAATATATTTGTCCCGGTGCGGTGACCGAACCCGCGAAGGCTGTTTGATAGTAGAATAAAGCAATAGATTCGACAGACCTTGGTCCAATTTCATGCGGGGTAACCCGGTTATCAAGATAATCCTGAAATGTTTGACACCAGATAGGCAGTCGGGCGTGAAATCTTACTGCGATTTGCATAAAAGCATACAGTGCCCATAAATGACACAAATCAAAGCAAGATATCTAAGGTAACCTCAATATTTTCAGTGTTCGTGCTCAACTTTGTCAAAAACGGGCTATGATTTGTGAAATACGAAACCGCGGGTTCGATCCCCGTATTGTGACAAATATTTATACATCCTACAAATATTTATTTTGACTGTGCTGTGTTTCCCGTGACTATTGTAAAATACTTTCCTCTGAAGGTACCTATGTAATAAATCTGTATCTATATCAGCCCATATACGTCCCACTGCAGGGCACGAGCCTCCTCTACAATCGAGAGTACGATTGAGATTTGATAGGAGGTAATTAATGCTATAACGTAAATAATTTCATAATTTAAAAACTAGAAATATTTATTAAATTGGCAAGTGGGTAGTGGCGGATTCCGAAACACAATCCATTGCACATACATGAAACCAAAAAAGCTTTACGGGCAAGAAAAATATCTACAGCTTCAAAATACTCTATCACCAAAACTATGCAAATAAATAAAAAATCACATAATGATAACCTTAGCCAGATTTATAGAAAAAGGATATTATAATTAATACTAATTAACAAACAATTATGTATTAATAATGAGCGGATACCCCACTGCTACGGCCACGGTCAGCCGTTGATCTTTCATTGTAATGCTTGCTTTACGTAATTCCCTAGAAATTCATACGTAGATACGTATCTTGGGAAATTTTATATATCTAGAAGTTTTTAATGTAGAAACTAGAAAGGAATTGCTATATTTCATAATGAAGTGCTCTAATACATTTAATTATTTATTTGGGTACTTTCATTTAATTAGGCTTAAAACCACGCCGCCTTGTTGTTATTAGATTTTTAATTTTATTATAATAGTGCAATTACGATTATATTATTATCTTTTTAATATAATAAAGTCAAAAACTACATTAGCATAAGATTACCATAAGTAAACGAGTGTATATAGGCCAATCTAGGCACTAAGCACGATGAAAATAGTCAGCAAAGATTTTCAAAATAAGAATTTAATATTTTTATTACTATTTTTTTGTTTTTATCTAAGGGACAACTAAAGATATTTTAAAACAATTGTGGATTACCCTTTTATAAATCCTAAATGGTGTTCATTGACTGAGGATAATTTCAAGCCCTTTTTTGTAAGAGACAATTTTGTGACTGACTGAAAGTGCATATTCTATATCTGTGTTACTTATAACAAAGCGCGTAAATAAAAATCGTGCTGCATTAAGCCTTCGCATTTCTAAATATATGGAGTTAGTGTTTGCGCAATTAAAACCTTCTCATGTCTGTTTAAAAGGTAGTTCAACATTAGTTTTTATATTATGGCTGTTTATTTTTTAAACTTGTTGGTAGATTTAAAATTAAGTGTTTTTACAACCAAACAATTTTATATACTCCACTGCAGGGCACGGCCCCCTCTACAATCGATGGTACGTTTGAGAGGGCTTACGATTAACATTTCATGGATGTCACAAATTCTTTCAATTTCATTGCAAAATAGCGCAGAAATACTGCTCCAATTTCTAAAAATAGCCAACAAATCAGCCGCGAGCACAAACCAATCAGCATGAAAATAAAAAAATGTACATAAATGAAATCGGTGCGGTCTCGTACAATGATAAACGCACGTTATCCAAGTGTCGCGTTGCTAAATGCCTCGGTTGCACTTTCGTGTACCAATCTTCTAATTGCTGTGTAGAAAGTCATAGTTGCATTTTTTTATCAACTATCCAATGGTTCCGAGCCGCGCAGCCACTGCGAAATGTGGATTCAATTAAAATACTACAAATGATGTGGAGATTTCTAACAGATTGCTTTATTGTTTTAGAGTTTTTTTTTATTTTCTTATTGTGTTGAATGGATAGATGCGCATGCCATTCGCCTGATAAGCGATACGACCGCTCATGGACAGTAGCAAAACCAAACAACACCATGATTTACAAAGCAATGTTTGGTATTCCACTGCGCTCGCCATCCTAAGATATAAGATGATATGTCTCATTATGTCCAGTAGCTACTATGGCTACAGTGTCTTTAAAACCAGAACACAAAAGTGCGTTTACACTGCTGATTGGCTGTATTTGCTGGTTGGTGTTCAATGCCTGTCACAACTAATGGATTAATCAAACGTAAATTAAATAAATACTAAATACATAAAATATCAATTAAAAATAGTTGATATTTTTAAGTTACGGGTAACACAGCTATAGGGTCATCATGACGACATTAAATATGAGAAAATTCTAACGAAAATTCTAAACTAATAACCTAATAGCGCTTCGAATATGATGTTTCACGTGATACGAGATGATCACATCCATTAACATAATTAATAGAATCATAATTAATTACTTCAAACTTTCCGCAATACTTTATGTCATGATCGTTGATGACCTGCAAACGGTTTTAGGATTCTGGTCGATGCAGACCACTACCAACAAATTGCTATGAAACTTACGGTAAGTACACCCCTAATATATACATATTTCTCTCGTATTACGATTGTTTTAGTCCCTTATAAACGAAAACATTTGCCTCAAACGATGCGTAATTTGGTATTATTTCATGATTTTCAAGTGAAGATTCTTCGCTAACAAGATGAAAGTCCGATCGCACTTTTAATGAATGCCAGTGGCATTCCTGCGTTTGCGCGGGACGTCGGTAGAGTACGCGTTTTGTCTTCGCCGAGTCGATTTCACTAATTTAACTAATTAGTGTTTAAAATTAATTATCTTGCATTTTGTAATTGTTTTCGTCAGATGTTTCTTGGTAATCGCGATAGTGCATTGTTACGACAGTCTCTTTAATTGTAGTATAACAGAGATATTTAATAATATTATCTATTCACCCCCAGTTATAGGTATCCTTTCCTGTTGAATAGATCTCCATACTTTCTTAATTTTGCTCTAGGTGTTAGGTTAGGTAAAAAACCATGCATGTCTAACAGTACTTAAAGCACAGTAGGTATGTACTCATTGAATACAACATAGTCAATATTAGTCATTGTTTAAAAAACTATAATTAATCAAAATTCTATTGGCGTGTGGCGAAATTTGAAAATTAAAATTGTATTAATATCTATTTAACGCATTGTTTGAAATATGTTATCATAATGACAGCCTCCGTGGCGCTGTTGGTTTGACGCCGGCTGTGAAACGAGAGGCTGCGGGTTCGATCACCGCACTGAAATAAATATTTGTATGAACCACAAGTATTTGTTTCGGGTCTGGGTGTTTATGAGAGCGAAAAGTCTCTCGTAGTTCCTGATACCCACGACACAACTCTCGATCTTGGTGTGGGGTCAGGACTATGTATGTTGACTGACTGTAGACTGTTGGGTGTATTATAATATTAACAACAAGCATTTATATTTGTAACCTAATAGTATTAACATGTCCAATATAATAAAATGTGAAGAGAAAAAAACTGTTCCTTATATTTTTCCAAAAGACCAAAAAAATCGTGGACTTTAAGCCGTAGATCTACGTCGTAGACAACCTATATGCCTTATTTATGCCAATGCTAATAGTTTTAGAAAATATGAGCGATATTATGCAGCATTTAAATATTTGTATGTAGAACACTACGGTAACTAGCTGCCTAAAATAATTGCAGTCATCATGTTTGATATAAATACATATAAATTACAGTGAAATGACAGTCATTTTCACTAATGGATGGATGATGTTTTTACCATGACCTGTTTCTGCTCACAATTTGGATTATAATTTCACGCACAAGAGAATTTTCCACAACTCTTTTAGTAGTAGACGATTTACCACAAATAGTTTTTATTTGTTACTTTATATATTTTAGACAGCCTCCGTGGCGCAGTTTGTTGGGCGCCGGTTGAGAAACAGGAGGCCGCGGGCCGCACAGGTTCCCCACATCGAAACAAATGTTTGTGTGAACCACAAATATTTGTTTCGAGTCTGGGTATTTGTAAGATCGAAAAGTCCCTCGTAACTCCTGATACCCACAACACAAGACTTGACCTTAGTGTGGGGTCAGGACTATATATGTGACTGTTGGGTGTACAAAAACTATTTAGGTAATATTTTTGTTTCCAATCGCGTAGAAGTTTTTTAAATGTCAACAAATGAAGAGCAGCGATAAAAGAAATAAAAATATAAAAAAAAATATTTTTGGGATATAAAAAAAAGTATTTCTGGCTAAACCAAGAAAAATAACTGGATCTGAATTGACAGAATAGTATTTAAATCGAATAGTTGATTTAAAACTTGCTACTCGTCTTCGAATTGCAGATACTTAATCTAATGTTTTCAAAGCCAGTGAAACAAGTGAGCCCACATATAACCATAATTTTATTTTTATTTCATGTAATAAGTAAAAACCTGTAGTCCATAATGTTCACAAGTATTAATACGTCAATTGTGTTCTCCTAAATAAAATAAATAATAAAATATTTTTTTGCGTAGACCTAACCATAGATGGGACTGGCAAACGAGCAAACAGGTCACCTGATACTATGTAAGTGATCACTGCCCCCCATGAACATCTATAACGCTTGAATCATGAATGTGTTGCCGACCCATCAAATCGGCAGGAGAGCGGGTAGGAAAAAGTATAGGAAGAAGGAAGGGATACTGGGCATCCGGCAATCTCACCAAACGAAACCCAACAACAAAGCTATCGCTTTACGTCGATCTTCTGTTACACAGTGGTACCGCCCCGGACCAGCCTGCCCATTCATGCTGAATCATGACTGACAACGGCATGTCTCTACTACTTATTCCAATCCAATCCATCAGCCAAAGGAAGTCCGCTGCTAAACATAGGCCTCTCCTAAAGATTTCCACAGTGACCTGTTGGAGGCAACCTGCATCTAGCGACGTCCCGCGACCTTTACCAGGTCGTCTGACCACCCACTACTAATTATTAATATTTTTTAATTATAAATTAAAATCGCGAACTAAATTAATATTTTTAACATAGGCTTCGATACTAAATAAACGAATGCGATATCAATTTTCAACATAGTTTACTTTACAATGTTAAGGATTATTTCATTTTTGAATCATTTATAGATATGTGTTCCCTTGGTCTAATAAATATATATACTTGGACGTAAAGCCTGTTTGCATACATACATAAACAAACTCACAACTTTTTCCCAGAAGCGACAGAAAGAAGCATAGCCAGGACACCCACGTTTCGCTTTGTGTGTTCCGTCCCACGATATGATTGGGAGCGAGCCTATCGCCATATCGGGCGCAATCCAACGTCACTTTGCTCGCCCCGGATTTCGAACCCGAGACCTCAGCCTTTTAATCGTACAAATGCGTCACCGAGGCAGTCTGTTTGCGCCTAATGGTAAGACCTTTGAATTGCATTAAACTCTATATGGAAGTATTGTTCCGCTTTTAAAGGCATGACTGGTCGGAAACAAATTATTTAGCTATAAATAATACTCGTATATCATTGGATATTGTAGTCAATCGTAATATTATTTATTTTAAAAAAATTGTTCCGCAAATCGAACACACATCATCCTAAATAAATGCAGTACACTCTAGAATTCTAGATAGTAACCTCGTCGGTGCAGTAGCAGCATCAAGCTTGTTTGCTTTAGGAGCTGTTAGGTCTTAGGTTCGATTCCCAGTTTGAGCAATCGTCTTTGGGTAAGATTATCGTATTGAAATATTTCACGTGAGCTGTCAGTAAAATTTTGCCTGGTATTGCAATAAGCATACCAGTCGCTTACATTCAGAACAGGAATAATGTACAACCACATGAAATCCACTGTTCAACATAAGCACAGGATTGCCTTTCCCAATGATTTCCACACAGAATTTGGGAAGAGAAAGAGGGGCCGAATTAGGCTCAGTTTAAGAGTCGCAAAGATACGAAAGGGGGATAAGGAGGCAGAGGCATAATTCCACTAGTACTTAAAAACTAGTTGTCAGACAAGCCAGTAAGTTACAAGCCAAATCCTTTCCGCAACCTGCGTCCTGCGCAATAAAACATGTTGCGCCTTCACGCAGTGTCGCCTATGAGATAGGCGCAGGTAAGATGCGTCGTTCCTTTGTCATGTACAGCCAGAGCAGCTGTGATTATACGAGTATATTTATTGAAGTATGCTCAACATTAAATTAAGATGTATATTCAAAAATATTTCAGATATAACCGATTATTTACTTCGTGTTATCGCCCAACAAAAATATCGATAAAATTAAATACATATAATCGATTATTAAAAATTGGTAGCAGATTTTAATCGATTAGTACACAAAATATCATAAAATAACAAAACAAAAGCACTTGCCAGCAGTATCCGTATCAAAACAATGCAATCAAAACATCACGGTTTACAATGTTGCACAGCGGGATGACGAAACAAGCGCCAAGTTCGCGAGAGCGCGGGCGACTGACAGTGACAAGCGAGTGGACACAGTAGCCCACAGCCGCTGCAGCGCTGTTACAGCCGTTTTCACTAGCCGTTTGTTTACGCGGCTCTGTACGCTTCGTGATTCTGGCCCACTTTTTAGGATGATTTTTTTGCTACGTTTATTGTGTAGACAGTAGACCGGTTCTTTTACATTCCTTTGCGTACTTCATAGTGCAATTTATTTGTAAAATACTGGATTTCGCTTCCTATTTCGATTGTTTCGCAATGTAAATATGAGCTTGTTCGATGTATTTTTTGCTGACCGTACCATAATTAATACATTCTAGTGATGGCACGTCTGTCTTGACTGCCACTCCAAAGGATGTCTGATGTTAGCAACAACCTTATTCGAAGCCTATGATAGAATTAACTCAAGAATCTACCCTCACATTGCTCATAAACAGGCAGATAATGTACTTAAACAAATACAAAACTGTTTAGGATTTTATAGCGAATTGAATATATCTGAGTATTAAAAACTACGAAAGACCTTTCGGCTCCATAAACAACCTAACACATACCTGTGGATCACATAAACATCGTACACGGCACGATGCAGGGATCAAACCCGCAGCCTCGCTTATCACAGCCAATGTCTAACAACTGTGCTACGGAGACTGTCAAAACTGCCCTGACTGTCAAAATCATAACTTGATGTTCTCTGAGCATGCTTTTTTCACTTCATGCTGATGGAGACTTCCGCTGCCGAACATAGATATTACCTAAAGATCTGCAGAACAATCTCTTTCGTAAGTCGCGAAAATTTGTTCAAAAATAAATTAAGCCAGTTATAAAAACCATCACGTTTTGTTGAACTTAGGCGTCAGTTATTAGAAAAATTATTACAAATTAATATAACAGAAAACAGCTGAATCGAAGAGCTTAAAAATAATCTTTTTAGTACTCAGGTCTTTTGAGGCTTACAATTTACGTCTTCAGTGTTTCCTTTCAACATATAACTTTATGGTTCATCAAAAGTAATAATTAACAATAGATTTTTTTATAAAAATAGGATAACCTACCGTCTAAAATATATGACCCGAACTACTGTGAAAAATTTCTTTGTTCATAACGAACATAAAAACATCAAGGTTTTTAATTTAAAATAATACAAGTAATAACTAAAATAATGAGTTTAATTATATAAACATGTAAACTGGTAATGCTGTAGCTTATTTCTAAATTGCACTAAGGCTGCACTGGCTACAATTACTTCAGCTCCGCTGGCATTGCCTCTCCCTTCAGAGCTGCAAGAATATTCTGAGCAGTAAGATCACTCATAGTGTTCCTTGCTTCGATAGCAGCGCTGCCTATATGAGGTAGAATAACACAGTTTTTCAGCTTAAACAGAGGACTGTCTAACGGTAATGGCTCTGGCGTGGTTACATCCAAACCGGCTGCTCGGATCGTATTGTTTTTCAAAGCTTCGATCAATGCGTCCTGGTCGACAGTCCCTCCACGGCTCGTATTCACAAATATGGCTGTCTTCTTCATCTTCTCAAAAGTGGCTTTGTTAAACATTTTGCTAGTTTCTGGTACTAATGCAGCACAGCAGATGACAAAATCAGATTCGGTAAGTAGCTCATCAAGACTGACTTTCACAGCGCCAGTTTCTTGCTCCTCTGGTCGGTGACTGCGGTTGAAGTACAGGATTCTTTTGGTGTTAAAAGCCTTGACTCTGCGAGCTACTCCCTGGCCTATTCTGCCGAAGCCGACGATGCCGACTGTCGCGCCGGCTAACCCTGGCCCCGTCATCCATGTTGGCGCCCAGGACACCCAACCACCAGTCCTGGCTTCGTGCATTGCTTCAGGGAGGCGTCTTGACGTAGCCAAAAGGAGGGCAAGCTGAAAACAACATACAAAAAAGTTAGGTCTATTGAATTTTATGCAGAGTTTATAGTTATTACACATTTCAATGTGTGGGTGTTCAAGTTCAATATTGGGTGGTATTATAGGTTCAAGAATATTAACGTTAAATACATAATATAATAAAAATGAATACATATATCTAACAGTCACATCATAGGTCAAACTCCAACAGTAAGATAAATCCCTTGTGTATTATTAGTAAATTACTGGTAAGTGGTAGTAGTAAATTACTGGTGTAAGAGATATTCAAGTGCATAGTGGCCTGTTGGTAACGGACCAGACGCAACTGCCTACATGTTTACTGTGGTGGCGGGTTAAAATCCCCTGCGATTTGCCCTGGCATACCAATGACTTTTCAGAGTCATGTGTATTGATGGTCAATCACCACGACTATAACGGTGAAGGAAAACATAGTGAGGAAACCTGCATGCCATAGCGACTCGGAAGAATTTCTATGGTATGTAAAAGTTCACCAACCCACAATAGGCCAGCATGGTGGACTATACAACCTAAACACTCTCAATGGTTCTCTCAATTGTAGAGGAAGCCTTGCCCAGCAGTGGGACGTACATGGGCATCAGCCCATGTACGTCCCACTGCTGTACGCCCATGTAAAGTGGCAGGAATATTTTCTCTATCTGTATCAACAGATAGAGAAAATATTCCTGCCACTTTTCATTTAGCCAACATCTCTAAAATGATCACTATGAAAATATAAAAGAATCTTACCGTAAGTTCAGCGGTAGCGTCAGTCAGCACATCAGGAGTGTAACCGATTTTGACTCCCCTCTTCCTGCACTCGGCTACATCTATATGATCGTAACCCACAGATATAGTCGCTACCACTTTCAGTGCTGGACCAGCAGCATCCAGGAGTTCCGTGTCAATCTTGTCATTGAGAGAGCAGTAGATACCATTCACTCCGGCAACTGCCTTCAACAACTCTGCTCTTGGAATTGGGGATGAATGGCTCCACAGTTTCACATCACATCTGGAAATATTAAATTTTTTATATTAAACTTGCTGTCTAAAATATGGAAATAACATTGTCTGATGGTTTTAAATGATTACCTAAATGAACCGGGAAAATATTCATTATTCATATTTGTTTTGATACAATATTACAAAAACATCTTTGGATTGATTAGCAAAACAACTAAAATGTAGATTTTTTTGGTTTGATACCTATATAGACAAATATTTATCCTTTATACTCACAAGACTCAATCTTAGTATGGACTGTGGGGTCAGGACTATGTATGTCACTGTTGTGTATAGTTATTTATACACAACTATAACTTTAGAGTGGCTACACCAACATTTCTAACTAACCACTTGAGATAATGAAAAGTACCTATTCTAGCAAAAGTGCTATTTGTTAACATAAACTTAAGTAGGAGTGAATAATATCTTAAGGAAATGGTAGGCACTAAACAGGTGTCAATTTAATGGATTTTTAGTTTGCATTGATAAAAAGGCACAAACCTTAGTATAGTTGACTTCTTACTATTTGAGAATAAATTTTTTAAGCATTCAGTCTAAACATGAACCGGCAAGCTCAGAGCTAAGTGCTCTGAATTTATTTTTAACTGAACTATGTTTTTAATAAGCTCACTGTAATTTATTTTATGAGATTAAATGGCCATAATCTTGCCGAAAATATGCGATAACCTACAGGCTACGACAGCTTTATTTATAGTACTCACTCTTTTTTCAGCAGGTCCACACCGCACTCGGGCATGTCATCGCGCGTCACGTACACCTGGTATCTCCCGGCGCCGCTCATCCTCCTCGCTATCACGCTTGCACCACGAACTAAACACGGAGCAAACGAACTTACACTTTTATACAACATTAATGACAAATAACCGTTATTTCCGGGGTTTTTTAATCCAAGGTCGCTTCAATTATCCGGCAAGTATTTGGGCGGCGTTGGCTGAGTTTTCGCACTGTTCTCGCCCTTGAAAAACGAAGGCTTGGCGAAATAAATAGACAAGTGAAGCGCAGCTACTGTGGCAAACAAAAGCTTGCCTTTTGTTGACTTTATAAATGATAGCCCGCTCATATTATCAACAGTTCTAATTAACTGGGATTATTGCGTAATAATAAACTAACATTGCCGTTAAATGTAGTGGAAAAGTGCGTAAAATAATTCATAAGTAATACCGAAACGTCACGATGACGTTGATAAAAACATCTAGTGATAACACAATTTTATCGATAAATGATAAATGTCATATTTGTAATGTTAAAGACGTAAGAACATATTAAATTGCACCAAATAAAATATATTTGTTTTTTCAATAACTTTTTCATTTCAAAATTGATTAAACCTAATGCAAAAGGAACCATTAGAATCCTACTTAATTTCCAGGAGTTTTATTCTCCAGGTCCCAAAATATTCGTCAGGTATTGACCCAAATTGTATGGTACCACCGTTGAAGTATTTAAAACAAAAAAATATATTTTTAAATCGGTTCAAACATCTGCGAGAAATCGGTGAACATACATAAAATAAAGTTCCGACAAATTAAGAACCTCCTCCTTTTCCTGAAATCGGTTAAAAGACACGTAACATACTTACAACAAAACGTGGTGAATCAAAGCTTAGACGAAATATAAATAAACTGCTCTCCTTGTTTTGTTGTGCTATATTGTAGTTGTTATATTTTATAAAATTACACAACACTGTGTACTATACATACAATTAATAAAATATCGATATATGAATTTACATGTGATATTCTGTATTCAGATTTTACTAATACACAAAGTGAACAGTGCATTTACAACATGCGCAGACAAATAATGACAACACGTATCATTATGTACGGCATGTATTCATGACATAAGATACTTATCGATAATATTTTTTATTTTTTAGCACACCACTTCAAAAGTCACATGAAAGTTTCGTTCAGAAATTAACAAAAATAAATAATGGAATATTCTAAATTTTTGTTTCAAATCTCGATCCCTTTTTAAGGTGAATTAATGAAATAATTGTTTAATGTCAATTGTCCACAATCATTAATTTTTTAGCCATTTCACATACTCTTAATTCTATCAATTCATACTGATCAAAATAATGATACAAGTATTTTACACTAAAATTTTTTTTTTTTCTTTCTTCTCTAGCACATTTGATATGAGTAACCAAGAAAAAATAGTGCTTGTAAACCTACGATGAAGATACTTATAAAACAATTACAACTCATGTGCACTCATAGTGCTTTGCATTGTGCTCTAAACACTATACAACAGCCAGCAGCATACTTTTTTCAAGGTCATCGTATATCAATTGCTTTAAATATCTAATTAACGGTTGTTAGTCGCTGGAACACAACATGGACTTTGACATTTAAATTCAATGCCAAAGACAGCTGTTGCTAGTTGCTACGAAGCAGGTAGCTGTTTTACAGGTTTTGGAAGTAACTTTTCCTTTTCTTTTCGAACGAAATTACGAAACGAAAATGTCTGAGAAAAGTAGTCCAGTTAGGTATTTCCTGTGCGGAGGTTTCGGGGGTGTTTGCACTGTATTATCAGGACACCCTATGGACACAATAAAAGTAAGATTACAAACTATGCCCCTTCCCAAACCGGGCGAGGTCGCGCTCTACGCTGGCACTTGGGACTGTTTTAAGAAAACCGTGCAGAAAGAAGGTTTCCGAGGCCTGTACAAGGGTATGTCCGCTCCTCTTACCGGTGTCGCTCCAATTTTCGCTATCAGCTTTTTCGGCTTTGGTCTAGGTAAGAAACTAATTAAGAGCGATGAAGACCAAATATTGACAAAGTCAGAGCTTTTCGCGGCTGGCGCATTCTCCGGCGTGTTTACAACCTCGATTATGGCGCCTGGAGAAAGAATTAAATGTCTTCTTCAAATTCAACAAGGAGGAAATGTACCACAAAAATACAACGGCATGGTCGACTGCGCCAGGCAGCTATATTCAGAAGGTGGTATCAAAAGCATCTATAAAGGCAGTGTGGCCACAATATTGAGGGATGTGCCTGCAAGTGGCATGTACTTTATGACTTATGAATGGGTCAAAGAAGTACTTGTTCCTGAGGATGCTAGTGCCAAGCTCAAGATGTTAGCAACTATAGTGGCTGGCGGTTGTGCTGGAATAGCTAACTGGCTGGTTGGCATGCCAGCTGATGTCTTAAAAAGCAGATTACAAACTGCTCCGGAAGGTACATATCCAAATGGACTTAGAGATGTCTTCAAACAATTAATGGAGAAGGAAGGACCAACGGCATTGTACAAGGGTGTTACTCCAGTTATGATACGAGCTTTCCCAGCAAACGCAGCTTGCTTTGTGGGATTTGAGCTTGCTGTCAAATTCCTTGACTGGGTGGCACCCAACCTTTGATACTGTAGTGATAAGGTGATGTAGAACAATCTAACAGCCTGTAAAATAATCATAGTTGTTAAGTTTTATAGTAGGCTAAGAAGTATTATTTGTAAACATGTACATGTGGACAGAAGTATTCAGATGAATTGTAAGTCAAATCAAAGTATGAAGAGATATATTGTTAAGTTTGAAAGTATTTTATTTTCAGTATGAATTAACAATTACATGACAATTGAGTTACAAATTATATTTGCATAGCCATTCACAAATATTATTAGATATTTACATTTCCATTAGCAGTTATGTGGATATTGATATAGTTGTTGTATCAAACAAGCAGCAGTCCATTATTGTGTTCAGTGCCTTTATGAGGAAATAAATGAAATCTATTTTTAATATTGTTTCATTTGATTGCCAAACAAGATAAATTAAATTATTTGGCAAACTAATTAGCCAAGGACGAATTCCAAAGATGAACATCTATCACTATCTATGATTACTACTCACACCTCGAAAACAAAATTTATGTTAAAAACATATTATTTATTGAATGTGACCATTTTTCATACCATATTAAGTAAATATCTAAACTTGAGTGGCCATAATCAAAGATTACTTTTTAAAAACATGGTGTCTTGACTTAAGAGTAATGGTTAGTGATCTTCTTCATAGTCTAAAAACCCATTTTAGTTATCAAATATTTTGACTTGTTCGAACCACTTTTGAATTCAATTGGAGTGAAGAAGACAAAACATTTCAAAGCTAAATAAGCTTTTAAAACTGTCTATGAATAAGGCCTTAAGACTTCAATTATTATCATTTTTGACTGCAGAGTACAACGTGACATCTCATCTACTGATACCTACATGGCCCTAAATGGCTTAATATGTCTTCCAGACCTAAGGATTTTTTTTAAATATTGGATTCTACAATTTCCATCCACAAATATCATCAATGGAAGTACATGACTACATATCACAACATTTGTTTGGTGTCGCACTTCCATCTGTGCATTATTGTGAAGTTAGTTTATATTTCTCATACTCTGCTCACACTCTTGCAATTCTAGTCTGAAAGAGATACATTCATCATGACCAGGTCACCATAGCTCACTGCTGATCATGGGCCACACATTATCAAGTGTATGTTATTACTTTAGTTTCTTGTGGTTAAATGAGTATAGATTAATTAATTTTGTTTCAATCAACAAGTTGCTGTTGAATCATTAGAATGAATGACAACTATACATTAATGACATAATTTTATAATATTTGATAATTGATGGTTGTGTAATATCCTAGCCATTTTATAACATATACATACAATAATGGAGATAAATAAAAAATATGTCTTAGTAAAACTGTCGCCTGAAATTTATTTCTAATTTCCTATTGCTTCTCTTATCATTTTCTTTGAGTCTCCAAAACTTCTCCTTGACATTCTTTTCAATTTTATCTACAGTTTTTTTCTTGCCATGTCCAAGCCCTTTTTTATCTATTTTCTGTACAGTTCTGATGGGGTACCTTTTACCAGATCCATCCGGGCCTAGACCAGACAATCTGTCCCAGCCGTCTTTGAGCATTAACTGATATCCTTTATTGGATGGGGGTATGACATACTTAGCAGTAATTTTCTTACCCCTACTAGCACATATATTGTGTATTGTGGAAGATAAATGTTCATCTTTATCTGGATATACTTTTTGACATGTCTCGCAATAATATTCTTCTTTTAATTTCACATGGGTTTCATTGTGAGTCTCATTATCATCAGTTTCTTCCCTATAAGACAACAGCATGCTAGCTAGTTTGTGATTTTGGCTTTTAATTACTAAGCTGCGCGCGGAGTTACCCGCCTTATCTCTTATCGATATGTCAGCCCCACGCAGCAGGAGTTCTTGTACTACGTCAACGGAATTAGCTTGGCAGGCTATCATAAGTAGACTCCACCCGAACCTGTCAATCGTGTTAATCTTATCTGGACAGCTGTCGAGTACTTGCCTTAGCGTATCAACATAGTTGTTTTGAGCAGCGAGCAGTAAATCTCTGTCGTTTATTTCAATATCCTTTATAATAGTGGTTCGTATTTTTTGTGATTGCGGGTTGACGTCAGGCACCAATGGGATATTCTTTGCTTCTTTGATTTCTTCCAAATATAAATTTCTGGCTTCATCGCCACTGAGCTGTGTGGCGTTCACATTGTGATAAGTGGTTGTTGTGGTAGGTCTTACGAAATTTGTGTACTTGTTATAGGACATAACTTGATGTAAAATATAACTTTAACTTAAAAACATTTATAAAAGGCCATTAGAGAGACATAAATAAAACAAGAAAACCGAACTCTTGTCAAAAATGTAATTTGTCAAAATGACGTTAAACTTCAAACTTTTATTCCGTCCTTTCTAAAAGGCAAAGAAATATCAACTACACAGTCTAGTCTTTAATTTTAAAATTAATTCAGATTACTTGTATCAATGACAGTCAAGAAGTATAATTCGTCTAAATTAAATTGGCGTGTGACGAAATTTGGAACTATGAAATATATTCTATAATATATACAACATATAAATACTCGCAAATCGCAATCTAATAGTATTAACTATTAACATTTCCAATTTATTTAAATGTTAAAAACCTGCCGACTAAGCACCTACTGTACTCATTACTTTGGGGCACAAAATTAAGTTACTACAAATAACACACTCTTTCTATAAATAAATTTTAATATGAAATAATCTATTTATGTATTTTATATACATTGTAATATTTAACATTGAAATTACTACATCAGTATATAAATCAAAGTCCACATATAATTAGATTCAAACCTATGTGTTAAACTAAGGTTTTAAAAATACCAAGTGAAATATAATTGATATTATGGATAAAAAAATAAAATAAATCATTCAAGATATCATTCAATATTCAAATCCTTGAGTGTCTTCTAATATCATATTATTATGTTATGCTTCTTTTTGATACAAAATATTTGCAATTATGTAAATAGAAAAACAATTGGACAGCCTCCATGGGGCAGTTGGGTGGACGCCGGCTGTAAAAGGAGAGGCTGCGGATTCGATCCCCGCATCGAAACAAATGTTTGTGTGACCCACAAGTATTTGCTTTGAGTCTGGGTGTTTGTGAGACCGAAAAGTCTCTCGTAGCTCCTGATACCCACGACACAAGACTCAATCTTAGTGTGGGGTCAGGACTATGTTTGTGACTGTTGGGTGAATTATTTTATTTTTTGTTTTTATATTATATACATTGTTTTCAATTAAAGAATGCAACATTGTAGTAGTGTTTACATTTTACAATATATAAAACACACAGAAAATAATCACTTATTTTCACTAACCTTACATACACTATCGTTTAATACCCAGATACTTATAATGTGGTAATAAACGTAAAATACCAGATGTGTTTAAATAATGACAAATAAATTGGCCGAAATAAACATCACTTTTTCATCATAATATCTTCTGAGGGGACAACAAAATTAATCACTGAACATATCAGCAGATAAAATGGTTAAGCACAAAAACTTCAGCTACACATTTAAAAATACACTCATACTGCAACTAAATAATCAAAATTGTTGTCACATATCTAACTTTAGGATTTCATTATTTCTATTTTCAACACTGTGCAAAGATTGGGATCAAAGAATAGTTTAAAAAAGGTGTATGGATAGTGCAACATTATAAATATGCCTTGATCATATATCCACAATCTGTGAATAGGGTATTTGACTATGATACATTTTTTTATTATTTTGCATACAAGCATAAACACCATTAAAATAAAATATTTCTGTCAAATTTGTATTAAAGTAGGTTGTAAAATGAGACAAATAATATAAGCATTTTAGACAAAGTGTGGGAGCGTAGTTGAGACATCTGACCGTCTGTTCCATGTTCACATGATCACACTGTATCGCAACATAGAGACTAATGAAATCACTAGTTTTGTTTTGTATCCCTTTTCTTTTACTCCCTGTGCGAAATTTAAACCAATTCTAACTTGTTTAATTAAGCAAAATATCTATCACTTAACCATAGATCACTGCAAACTTATATAGTATTTTTATGTTGATGAGATTTATAGTAGGTCACAATACTATACTACTGTTGTTGATTAACAGGCCAGCTTGATCATGATGAGGCCACTTTCACAAGATATATGTATTAAGAAAATCTTAATGATAGTTTTTGCTATTGCGTTTCATTTGATGTGTATAAGTAAGTATCTCTAATATCCTTTTCCTTTCTTTACCCTTCCATTAAGAAAGGATGTAAGTTATTTTCTGTTTGACAACTTAATTACATTGCAAACTCAAGATCTTGTTTCTTTTTGTATTAATTTTGTTTAAACAGAAAGAGTATGCTATATTTATATACAAAATTTTTTTGAGTTCCTCTATTTGAACTTTTTATTTAGAGAGCTCCCTTGCAATTTCTTTTAGTGCTTCCGTTTGTTCTTTCATCAATTTTAATTTTTGTCTAAGATAATCTTTTTTGAAATTGATATATTCCTCTTTTAGCTGTAATTTTCGTTGTTCTTGTACAGATAGCATATCACAATTGAGGAAGCAATTATTTGCATGCTTCGAGCTGTTTTTAATTGCATTTTTTAGTTTTTTTACTTTGTGATTTGTTGTTGTTGGGAATACTTTTTCTTCGGGCAGAGACTCAGCTTCACTGAATGTGGCTACAGAGTCCATTTCATTCATGTTAATTGTTTCTGGCACAGTATCGTCTGGTAATGTTACAAATTCTGTTTCCTCTTCCATCTGGTAATTTGTAGTTGAAGATACGTTTTTCAAGCCCAATACCTCTTTTTCTGCATGTGATAACATTATCAATGATGCAGGTAGGTCGTCAGCTGGGTGCCGTTTTTTTGTTTTAGATCTGATGTCTTGCCAAGTCTAGAATTTAGACCAAAGCATATTAATAATAAAGTTCTAATAGGCAACTTATATTTGTGTTATACTATGTATATGAATAGTGATTTTGAACAACTTGATCAATATATTTTTAAAGATGGAAAAATAAGTATTCTACTTCATACTTATACTCAAAATTCTGTTAATAGACCAAAAACATAGATATTTTTATTTCATTATGTATATTATCTAATAGTTCTTGGGTACCTTTTTCCACTGCCTCCAGGTTTTTCTTGCTCCAGGGATGGAGTTACACTCGATAGCAATGTTTTGCCACAGTTTATGAGCGTCTGTATAGTTAAATCCTTGCCTCACTTTACACGAAACTAAGTCGGGATATTTCGCTACCAATTCTATTAATTTTTTCTTTTGCTTTGCAGTTGGATACACACTCCTATGTATTCGCCTCTCTTCCATAATTTAGAACGTTATTCATAGAGAAATCTTGTATTTGTTTGTAACAAATAAGAAACGTATGTATTCACGGCGATACTGCTGAATACAACTTAACTGTTGTCCGAATTATCAACATAATGTCGTCTATTAGTTTTGATTTATTGTATAATATGTTTTGCTTTAAAAAAAATATTTAACTACCATTTACACCTTAAATTCATAGCTAGAAGTGAAACATTTTTTTTAGTAAAAGAGCAAAGAATGTTTATATGTTGTCATTTTGACAGTGCTCAGTAGATGTTATTGTTGTTTTTTTCAATTTATCCTATCGGAAATGCAAAGGTATACGCCATACAGCCTAGTTTTGACTGTAGATATTGTATACAATCAGTGCGTGCCATTAAGCGATCACAATATTTCTTATTCATTAGATCACAGCGACAACGCTCACGACCACGGTTTTTCCTGTTTCAATCAATCGCGAGCACGACTGTGGTCGTCATGTGGAACCGCCAATTGAGTGTTTTAATCGTCGTGATCGCTAAGTGGAGCGCGCCAAAAAAACGAAAATTAAAATTGTAGACAGAGAAATCAAAAAATCATCATAAATAAAATCTATTGGAGTGCGGCTTTTGGAACTACCAATAACATTTTAAAAAATCTATATATCGTATTGTTTGAGATAACTTTCCATAAAAAATAAACAACCAGAATAAAGACTCGTAACCACAAATTACTACCTTTTTTCTGTTATGGCTTCGCACGGTTTGTGCATATAGCCAGCTCTCAAGTATTTTTTTTTTCTTATTTTCTTAGCTCATTGTCTGTCATTGTCCGTCAGTTGGTTCGTAGTCATCCGTAGTAAGGCGAAGGCAACCTTCCAAAACTATTGATAGAGCTCAGCGAAAAAACCGGATTAATCACATAAAACATTCTTGCTTAATCTCTACTTCACTTGTGCAGCTTTACAGAACTATATTGAATAAAATACCTTCTACTTTATGCAATAAAACTTTAAAATGCAACAAATTAAATGAAAATAAAATGAGAGCTATATGTCATTTCTACGATTTTCCCGCCAAACTCCGTACTACCTATTAATAATAACCATAGTATTACCCAAGAATTAAATGCAAACTTATCTTGAATTGAGTACATACATAGATTTTAGACAAAATTAATATGTATGTAGTTGGCAACATACTTCTAACGTTACATTTGGGATATTTTTATTTTTAATAAGTCTATTTTTGTTCTATAAAATAATAAAGAAATCGTGTGATTTATTAATGCTGAATTTAAGATTGAATATTATATAATATGACGAAGAAATGGTAAAGTTGCCATGATAGTTACCTACTCTCGCACGCCATCTGTGAACGGAGGTCTCTTTTTCCATAAATACCTATGTACTCTGTGCACTCTATGGTCTAAAGGTATTGTCTATGACAGTGTGAAGTTATAACTTATAACAATAGTCTGCACTCTGTGTCAGTCTGTGTCTATGCTGTTCATTGAACGGCGAGGGAAGTGTGTCGGGAGCTAAATTTAATTTCTAAATTTCGCGATTACGTTTGCAAAGACGTACTTCCTCGGGCGTAAATCGTAATTATGATATGACAACAAATCAGTGTTTTAGTATTTTGATTTGTTAAATAATTGAGAACAATGGCTGTTGGCGGAAGGTTGCAACGATTTCTACCTGTCGTTTTGGATTGTCTGCTGTTGCTGCAATTAGTTGAATACGTAAGTGCAATTATATTTTTATATTCATAGTATGTCGCCATAATAAACGTCAACTATGTACGCAGCCAATTACTCATACTTGTTGGCATTTGCGCTTAGACTTCATAAATGTTGTTTTTTTATAATTTTATCTTACCCTTTTCCGTTTATGAATGTATATTTGCATAGGAAGAAAGTAGGTCTATTGATATAATGTAAAAGACTATGCGTGTCTGGTTAATTATTGTAGGTAATGTTTGCAATTTATTATTTTAGAACAGCGAATATGGGTAGACAACAAACAACCTTCTATGGAATGTTAGATTACCTTTAGTTTCACAAGCACTCAGCCAAAGTCTCGAAAAGGTAGCCGGTACTGCAAGGAATGATCATATTTCTGTAATATTTCCATTTCATAGCCAGGTTGGAAGTGAATCCATGGTTTTACAGAATATAAATCCAAATATACCTCCATATTACTTGTAATGAGGAACAGAATTTCATTTCTTTTCAATGTGGTAGCAAATTGATTGCCCTAACCATGGTATCAGCTTAGCTCATACTTTGTGTATGGCTCTATAGCTTTGAGTTTGTTTATCGATCCAATTGACAATACCAAGGAACTAAATATCACAAATCTAAGGATGCAACTTGGTTTAATGAATTTTATGTTCACACATCAACTACCTTCATTTGTCAGTTATCTAAACTGATCTTTGTATTAGCAATTTTTTTTACCGTTATTACATTTAAATTATTTTTTATTCATTTGTCATAAGTAAATAAATGTGACGAACAACTAAACATTTTACCAATGTCTATGTTTATTACCAATGTCTGGTATTTCTAATTTAATCAAGTAAATTATTAATATACAGATGTGTAATCATTAACAAAAGCTATTATATTTGTCAGATGCAGTGATATGAATCATTTATAAATAAACACATGCATGTTATCATGTGATTCTCACAAGATTTTCCACTCTAATCTGTCACTGTTTATGTATAAAAATTAAGACATTGCATGGATGTTAATACATTTTAGATACATCATATTATACTCCAAAGTTATACGAATACATGAGAATTGTATTTACAGAAATAAAGAAGTTTATGTTATTTGAAGACATTATTTAAATACAAATTGTAAAATGTCACTGTATTAAAAATGTTTGTAACAGATAAAGAATCCCATGTACATTCTGATGACGAATATGAATGTACGACATCTTACAAAATTTTAAAACTGTATAACATATGGTGTAAACTAATTTCATTGAGTGATAAGAAAACCCATCATTATATTCAAAATTATTATCATTTTGCTAATATTTAATACTTGACATGTGCTCTCATATTAATTTCATACATATTTAAAAGAGAAAGCAATATATTTAGTCATTTACAGAATATAACACTGATAAGCTAACAATGTGGGTACATTTTATTTATTGATAACATAATTTCTATTTTAGAAAATGCACCTTTTGTTTTCTATTATAATTCTTTGAGGGTAATTCTTTTGAGTGTTATGTAGCTAGAAATTGTATGAGTCACACACAGCCGATTCACAATATAAAAATGTAACTGAATTTTGTGAGTAATTGTTGTACATAATTATTATAGTAGTTGTTTTGCTATTGTACAAATTCAGTTTTATTATGTATCTTGTTAGTACCATAATGCAGATTCTAAAGTTGACTAGCTCTGACCCAAATGAATGTATTGCACTCCATTTTCTAATCTCAAACTCATTAACAATTATTTTTACTTTTTTAGTTGGGTCTTTGGTCTTGGGTTGCCATTACAGCTGAAGCATCAACTTTTAGTTACAGTGAATTATGTTTCAAATTATTTTGGTACTTATTTAGTTTTAATGTCGAAAATCTGGCCACACATGAGGTATTGAAAAGGAAGAGGAATTTTATCTATATCTAGTCAGGGCTCACTTGATATTCGCTTGTGACCCACCAGAGGGTCACAACCCATAGTTTATGAAACGCTGCTCTAATGTATTGTATATATTTTTGTTAGTGCCTACATTATAGTTATGCATGCAAGGATAGAACTTGCTACTATCAGCACGTCAGCACATAAACCTAAACCTAATTGCTAGGCTGTATCGTCAATAAGTTTTCATTATATTGTCATTGGTTTTTACTATATCCTTTGAGATACTACTAAATACATGTTATGTTATATATCAGCTGATCGATTGGACAATTAGATTCATCTTTGTATGTATGCATGCCCTTTAATCAATATCAATATGAAATGGATATGACTGTCAATGAGATCACTTGTCGAATGCTACGTTCCTGCACACCACTATCAATAAAGTTGTATCAAATGGTACAATTAAGATTAATTTGTGTCAATAGCCAGAAATGCTTTCAATTGGTGCCATATTAAACTAACCATAGGGGTCTATTGCTTGGTTATTGTAGAGGCTTTTAATCAATGAGGATATGTGTACCCAGATTTAACGCAATTGATGTCAATACATTGTCTATACCACAACATGAAGTTATTTTTCAAGTTGTTATTTTACAAACTCGTGTTTTTTACGACCTTTAATCAATTTTATTCATTTTTGAACACGGGTTAACATCATGGACGCAATAAAAAGTCTTGTCAAAACTCAAAACGAAAAAAAATATTATTATACTAAAATAATTACCTTGCAGAAATGCCAGAAGTAAGTTTAGGATTTGGTACTGGCAGTAATAATTAATTCAAGATGCAAAACACGTACATTTGTTTCGTTCTTTCCGTTTTGCCATATAGTGGCGGGAGTTTTGACACGGCTGTGTGTGTTGCGACTCGCTTGAGGCGTCAGGCATCCAAGGTTCCATATTGCATAGCTACGTCATGCTCGCATGTTGCGAATGTTAATTTGTACCACGCCACGGCCGCTGAGCCGATATACTTGTTTCCATACATACATACATATACTTACGCCTTTTTCGGAGAAGGGGTAGGCAGAGGTGCTACCATGATACCCACATTTTACCTTGTATGTTCCGTCCTACGACGTAATAGGAGGCGACCCTATTGCCATATCGGGCACAAATTCCTGACTGATAATGAAGAAAAAAATCCATTATCACTGCCCGACTCGGGATCGGAACCCGAGACCTCAGCTTTGCAATCGTACCGTAGTACAACTACGCCACCGAGGCAGTACACTTGTTTGCTTATAATAAATAAGTTTATCAAGATGATATAGACCTCATTTTGTGTTAAGAATTAATTTTGCTTATTCGAGGTTTTTGTTATTATTTGGAAACCTAAAACACGAATTGTGAGATGACAATAATGCTTCGTTATAAGCGCAAACTAGTGTAATATTATTGCAAAGATTATTCTTTTGCTTGTAAAATATTATATTTTGTTTTTATTCACATGAATAACGCTTTATTTGCAAAAAAAACACGTTTGGTGATAAAAACAATTGTTGTGCACCTTGAGTTTGAGAACAGGAAATCATCACCTGATATAATAGTAGGAATTTTGGAACTTTGTCTCGTGTTGTGTAATAAAAAACATATTTTTTTTGGTAAATAGCAAGTTTAATGACCAACGCAACAGTATAAATTTTGAATAATTTCGATCCCTTCATGGTCAAATATTTGTAAGGCTTTTAAATATTTGTCTTAGATAAGGAATTCTGCGCAGTCCATGTTCCTAAATGTAACAATATCTTTCGAAACCATTAGTATGGCTAACTAACTAACTCTGCTGGCTCAGTGACCCAAAGTGAGTCTGGACCTACGAAACAAGAGTTTTCCAGATGTCTTTGTTCTGCGTCACTTCTCTATTAAAAATCGTTATTGAATGTTGCGTTTATCGTTTTGTTTTTTTTTTATCATTGTTCCAGTTTGAAAATGTTAGATGGCTTTCACTTTACTTAACGTAATATCGGTTCAAATCTTGCGATAAGATTGTTGGAACCGATAAGAACAACGGTTATTTCACTATGATGTTATACATATGTACATATATATAATTAGGTCTGTATATTATATATTTGTAAGCTGCCGCCTGTCCACGACGATTAAGGAGAGATGCTTCTGTTGCCACTCCCAATTTACCAAACTTATTTCTATCCAAAACGTTATAACTGTTGACTAGTGAACTTATTTGTATTCTGGATATAAATTTCGCACAAAGTACATAGCTCGATCTGGTAATCAAAAACATACTTGGTGTCACATTATGTTTTAGTAAAAACGATATAAGGACAAAACAAAATATTATAAATATAGAATTGAATTTAAAATGCTATACATAGCTACACTTGCAAACTAAATTAGTGAGGAAATCATTGAGGAAATAACTTTATTTTGGAAACAACATTCTTGACAAATACAGTATATAATTTCTAACACAATATTTGATTGTAACTTCACACATTAGCTCTCCATGTTATCATTATGTTATATTGTACATTTCTGAAGAACCGCGTTTATCTGTATAGTGCTTGACTGTATCATCAAGCAATTTTCGAATTAAGCTCCCTAAAATTACTAAAAAGTTATATTCCCCTTGTGTGACTCACCTATGATATGGCATAAGCGTTAGGTTGTTTTCCAGTTATAAATATATTCGTTTTTCCTTTAAATAAGAGTATTTTTACTCTGGTCAATGCCATAAGTGACTATAACAAGGAAAAATTACGCGGATAGAATGTTTGTTGTTTATTGTTCAACATAGATTTTCCAACCACACCAATTGTATTAATTAATTGTAAAAAAAAACAACTTTCTAAAACGAAATAAAATGTACATATTGCTAATTATTTAAAAAAAAATATTTCTAATGTTTTGAAGATACGCACGAAACGTTAAAAAATATAAGTGTACTTAACACTGCCTCGGTGGCGTAGTGGTACTACGGTATGATTGCAAAGCTGAGGTCTCGGGTTCAAATCCCGGGTCGGGCAAAGTGATATAGGATTTTTCAATTCATTATCAGCCCGGAGTCAGGAATTTGTGCCCGATATGGCGATAGGCTCGCCCCCTATCACATCGTGGGACGGAATATACAAGGCGAAACGTGGGTGTTCTGGTAGCACCTCTGCCTACCCCTTCTGGGAAAAAGGCGTGTGTTTATGTATGTATGTATGTACTTAACACTCAAAGTGAGTGATTGATGAAATAAGTTTGAAAATCGTTAGCCTTAAATTGATTAAAGCATTTTTTCTTTCATATAGTTTTTCATGTTATATTTTATCGGAGAGTTCCATGCATTCTTCACAATAATTAGTTACGTTTTAGCGAATAAGTGAGTTGTGTGCCTGTTGATTGGTTAAACGTAATTATCGAATGTATGTAGAACATTTACCCGGCAATTCGTGTTTCACTCATTTTTACAAAGAGCTGTGTTATTGTTTCAGGCACTTGGAACATATTGCCTCTTTATTTTGTGTACATTAGTTCGTAGAGTTGTTATTGAAACTGCCAATGCCAGTGTTTTTTCTCAAGTATCGTTTCGCGGGCAATGTTGTATACTCATCAATCGTATTGTAGGTTTGTCTTAGTCATGAGCTGTACACGTAATGGCTGTTAAAATAATCATAGTATCTTATTTGTCTGGAATCTGTTTTCTAGACAGACCGGTAAATGAAGAAATGATGTATGAATAGTACTTAATTTATTTTCTGAGACTTAATAAAACAAAATTGGCAGTAATTACTACTTGAACCTTTAACCCGTTAGTGTAAAATGTAAATGTTGAACAGACAGAGCTAAAAATATACGGAAAGTTTTCCGCCGTGTGGACTCAATTACGGCGCTTTTATGAGCTGAGCTAAAGCGGCCTGCGGATGAAAGGAAAATTGAACGCTAACAAATTAAACTTACGGCGCGTTCGAGATACTTCTTGTGGAAAATATTAAAAGCAAAAGCGGCTGCTGTTTATTTATAAGTAATGAAGACGGTCTAGCTGTGAATTTTTAAAATACAATATAAACATAGCCTGTAGCAGGTATTTATCCTTTAAATTGAAATTTTTCTGCAAAGGGTAATGAATTTGCCCAAGGGATATTTTTTTTCATTGACGCCTAACTAAGACGAATTTCATGGAGAAAGAGAGGTGCTGAAGTGCCCACACTGAAGCGAAATTGCTGTGACACAACAAAAACAATAATATTGACAATATATCACAATACTCTGTATGCACTTTATTTAAGTGTTTGTTTATTCATAACTGACACTGGACACGAGAAATGATATGTAAATATTCCAGGTAAACACATTACGTCTCCTTTCGAATGTGTTCGCAATAATCTGAGGCTCTGCACAAGGTGACTGTCTGCAGGAAGGTCGGACGCTCCATGCGACCTCCGACCAACCTTGCGTCATGAATGCACCCGCTGAAATATATGTATATGCACTTCAGCCTTTTCAAATGTATTTATTTACTGAAAACAACGTTGAAAACTTAGACTGTATATTCCACTCGTATAAAATCTTTGTCTCTGATGTCGTTTTCTTTCTTCATTTTTTGCATTTTAATGTTTGTGACTTTTATGAGGCTGCATGTTCGAACACCTATAAATAAACTCACAGATATATTGTATCCCCGAAGCATAGAGCAGAGGAGAATCACAGTAGACCGTCCCAAGAAGTGATAGGGCCGAGCGTCCCCATACCTGGCACAATTATATATTTAAGGAAATACATAATATTTAATACTATAGCAAGTATAGTATATTAGCATCATCATCATCAGCCCGTTACAGTCCACTGCTAGACATAAGCCTCTCCCAAGGTACGCCACTAATAGTGGAGACCGCGTCTTAGCAGATGTAGCGTGGGTCGCCCTCTGGCCAGTTGGCGGGTCGACTTGCACAAATGGGCCGGCAGCGACTGGATGCACAAAGTAGCTGACCGGGCTCTGTGGCGAACCTTGGGAGAGGCCTATGTTTGCTATACGTAATAAAAAATATACATGTTTGATCCAGGTACTCAGAACATTATATGTCCAAAATATGCCTACAGGTTACAGAATTGTTTTTCACATATAAGGTTTTGGATTTTCTGCAAGCACAGACAATTTAGCTTGGTCTGTGTTTTAACCAAGAGACCAAAACATACATCTAATGATCAGTTTTTGTGATCGTTTCCGCCTATTCAAAAGCAAATGATCTTAGGCTGTTTGTATATTATAGTATCGGTTCACGGTCGCTAGATTTATGCGAATAAACCGGTTTGTAATAGGAAGTGACGAATAATTACATAGGAAGACATTTGAACGGGACCTGTGTTGGCCCGCTCTTTTTACAAGATTTCAAATTAAGAATAACATACTAATGTGATGTTAAAAATGTATAGCGGAAGCACTATGGAGGAAATGAAGTTTCCTTGAATCTGCAGGATTAACTGTTGGATATTTTAAATTATAACGTTTCGTTTCTATACCAATATTTTTTTAAACAAGAAAATATGGAACCGTTGTATCGTGAAAATATGTATCCGCTTAAAAACGAAAGTGCTTATGAAACAACTGTTTTTTTTTAATATGGAAAATTACCAACATGTGCTATGTTGGTAATTCTCGTTCTGTAAATAATTGTCGTTTGTATTCATAAAATGTAAAGATTTATTTAATTTATTGAAGCCATTGTTTATTATTACTAATAACTACAACATTGAAAAAAAGTAAAGTCACTCAGTTTGATGGAAAAAAGTAAATTATAATTTTTAACAAATTTTAAAATGCTCTTTTTAAAGTGATGACGTTGAAATGTCTGTGGGTCAATAGTTATGGGTGCACTTAATCGGTATTAAATTGTATTTTATATGTATGTAAACTTAATAGGAAGAGAAATGCAACGGAAGCTGCCAAAATATGTTTGGACCCTTGCCCATTATTATACGCATATACAAATTATATATGACATCGAATATGATATAAATTACATTGCTTTCTACGTCGGAAAAAAACCTTATAAGTTTGCTAAATTAAATTTAGGGAGATTGCGACCAACAGGCGCGTTTTTATAATGCATATGCACTGCTTAGATATTATGTATTGTATGATATCTATCACTAAAATAAAACTTGTTAAATGTCTATACTTATCATTGGATTAATTAATTTGATGAATATATACTAAAAACAAAAAATATTAACAATTTATTCATATTTAAGTTTACTTTCAATGCTTTCTCTTTGGTGGTGTCGCATAAAGTGCGGTATAAAGATGTATAACTTGTTACGGTCGTTTTTCAAGAGGCTCTGTGTAGTCTCGGTGGACGGTGACTCAGCTAAACCGGAAACTCCAGATTTGTTATGAAGCCCCATTTTCAAGGTCTATTAGATTAAAAATGTACTTTATTTCCAATACACTAAGGTTTGATTTACCTTGCTACGACAAAATCTCTAACTTGAGCAAGCAAGGCAACAAATAAATGTGTACTTTATTCAATTAAGTTAAAGTTTGATTTACATTAACATTAGGTGCAGGGGCGGTATTAATCGATATGGTTAGTGGTTCTATAAAATACTAAGTACCTAGCTATTGTTTTTTGTTTACGTTGACATTGTTCAAATCTGAGGCCATTTGCGATATGTATTATCTACCTATAAAGCAAATAATGTAATGCCTAATTCCATGTTTTAAATAGGCATTCAATTTGGTTAAAAGCAGGTAATATTTTTTATAATGAATATGGAAATTCCATTGTCATTTAACTCTGGAATAACATTGATAATAATTTAGATTATATTGTAATATTATCGTTCGTTGAGTACCTACTTATATTTATTTTATAATAATACAGATGTATGTAATATAATGTATGAATTATGTATTGTACCTTTTGTTGCTCAGAGAATTAGAAACTCGTGTTACCCGGATACTTACTAAATTCCCATTAAAAATATTATTAATTAAATTTTTGGATTTTTCTATTTATTATCAGCCTGGAGTCAGGAATTTGTGCCCAATATGGCGCTAGGCTCGCCCCCTATCACATTGTGGGATGGAAAATACAAGGCGAAAAGAGGGTGTTCTAGTTACTCCTCTGCCTACCCCTTCTGGGAAAAAACGTGAGTTTATGTATGTTTATGTAATTCAATCAGTAATCGATGAGCAATAATGACAGGCTAGCAGACATCTTGGTATTTGTTTGTGTAAGTGTAAACCCCCGGGGTCGGTGTAATATTGATCGATGTCTCGAAGTCTCGGTCTCGATGGCGGAGCGCACGCGAGCTTCGCCAAGCCCGAGCAATTTGCTAAAGTGATTATAAAGTATCGCTGCCTAGTGCCTTCCGACTTCATGCCGCTGCATAAACTCTATCAAAACATTGTAAATCTACAGAGGAATGCGGAGTAAAAGTTTATCTTTGAAGCTACTTTGAATTGCGGTATAGTTTCAAAATCTTCCATATATTTTTTTGTATTAAACTTATGAAACAATTAATGCACAAATTTATTGATAATTCTCTTTAGTTACAATAGTAAATTGTAGATAATAATCTACAATTAAAAAAATGCAAAAATATAACCCTGTGCATTAAACAATAACAAATAAAAAAATGATTCTCGAAAAAATAAAGTAATTCTAATAATGGAATTTTCTACCTCCCTCGTTAGATTACATAATAGTGACAAGAATTCAAATAAATTCTAATTATAGATGTATTTTATTTTTTATTAGTGCCGTGACATTACCTTTGTTCCGTATGTATATTATGTTTGGGTAATGAGGCCAGAAACTCCTCAAGCTATGATACAAGGAATGGATACAGCAGACTTTTAATTATTGGAAGATAGACACAAAGAGAAAAATGTAACCATAATATAACATGCAAGTAAATAACTATTAGCTACTAATATAAACAAAGTAGGTACAATATTGCAAGCCCACATTTGTAGTGAGAACCAGTTCATGGAACCGTGATAATTGGATGATATACATATAATATAGCATAGATTTTGTAGCCCAATTTTAACCGAACCTATTTCCGGAACAATCTGGAACGATTCCTTATGCACCAGTCTGTAATTTATACGAAGCCGTCGTCAATATCACCGTATTATGTAAGTGTTATAGAATTACCATAACCTGCCAAATAAGGTGTCCTAACATCAAAAGGGGCACTCCAGTGCTTGAAAGGCGTATAAACACATTTTGAACTTTCTGCAATTATTACTTTATGACACGTCGTTATAAAGTTTAAATTTCAGTGAGTCGAGTATATGGTATACGCCCTTTGAGCCCTGAGATGTTGGAATGCTTGGAAAGTTCGTGAATCAATCCAACCCATGTTACGAGGAGCGCGGGTGCCAGATAAGGGAGCTGTGCGTAAACAACTGACCCGACTGACATCTATTTGAGTCATACTATGAGTAAATGTAAATTGACACGGATCATGCGATACATGACGTCACTCTGCTAGTGTCCTTTACGCTGGAATTCAGGAAACAATTGAGGAATATTGTAATTTTATTTGTTTTTAATAAAGCATCATGTAATGTTTCTTGGTGAGAAATTTGTATATACTCGTAGTTTCGTCAGCCTATATTCTAATAATTTTATTTGAAGTCGCGATTAAACTCATCAGAATATCGAGCACTGCAATTAACCACTTTAATAAATAATAATAATCAATATTTATCAGGTTATAGCCGTATCAGTGTATTCAAATACGCTCAAGAATGTTGTTTATTTATTATTTCTGTTGTTTATTACATTCATGTCAATTAATCCGACGTGTGTCGAAAACTAAATCTTATCTATTCACCTAATAGTGAGTCAGTGAACTGGCATCGAAACTATTGTTTCAATCAATAGATGATGACTTAAAGGAAAATCCTAAACGCATATTGTGAAGTGGACTGTTATCTAAGGCCTCTATTCCGGAAACAGTCTATATACAAAACAAGCCTAAATGTGAAATATGTATGAGTAGTGAAGCAAAAATGTGATTATCAAATATATTTTTGTGTGCGTTGTGGGAAAAGTCTATTGTTGTTTTTTATAACTACGACATTATATACGTTTTATTCTGTACTTAAGACTGTAGATGTTCACGTTTTTGTGTCTTGGGAAACTCATTTTAGTTTTGTTGGTAGATGATTTATGATATTTTGATACTATGTGTGAACAAAAATGCAGCATTATCGACCTCTGAAGATTGTTGTATCGGACAAACTTTTGATTGTTAGCCGACACTTTTCTACTGCAGATTAAGGATTTCCCTCTCAGCGTTCCAATTTTCTTTGACTATATTTAATCATTCAAATGGCACAATGTTATATCAACTGTTGACCGTCTGCGTGGTAACCACGTGGTGTTATGATGTTTTGCGGAATCTATGTTTCCTTTGTCTGACGCCTTCAGCTAATCGTGGTATGTTGTAGTAGGTAAAAGCTTTTAGGGTTTATTTCCCATGACGTGTTCGACCTTGGCGTTTCGAAATCAGTGTTTGTGTCGGGCCCTTGAACATAGAAACGCTAGGCGTGTTAATGACTCGCCGGTCGCCAGCAACTAATCGCTCGGCTAGGATCAATAAATGTCCCGCTTTACTGGCTTCACTTATACAACACCAAGGTACTACAAAACTAATGGAAAAATTCTCTTCGCACACTAGTTGCGTAAAGATATAGAAAGTATATTATAAACATAGTGTAGTGTTTGTTTTTGTGAGTTTTACTTCATTCGGTTTATTTATTAATGGATTTCTTACATCATCTTTACTGAAACTTTTATCTTGTATACAAATTGAAATGTCAACATGATATTGTGAGACAAATGTTGCAACGAAGAGTATTTGGTTTTTATTTTTTGTCACCGCGGTGTGGCTGCTCTACGACTGTTAGTATGAATTGTATCTTTGAGTCCAGATTCAGTGGCAACTGATAACAAACACTCTCTGTTCGACATAATAATGTCGGCCTGCCCAACAGGGTATTTGACTCCATTTTTTGTTGTATTCATCAAAAGGTATCCATATCCAAAATCTAGCAAACAATAATTTTGTATATCCATTCAGAATTAAACAGTTTACAAACAATTAAAATCTTACAGTAGGAGTAAAAGAAAAGGGATGGAAAACAAAACTAGTGACGTCACTAGTCTAAATATGCTTTACAGTGTGCACGTGTGAAAGAGACGGTAAGATGTCTCAAGTCGAACTTCCCACTCTTTTTTAAAATACTTATATTTGCCTCATCTTACTAGCTACTTTAATATTGTTTTGACACAATCGATTTATTTTAATGGTATTTGTGGTTTTACGCAAAATAATAAAAAAGTCGGTCATAATCAAACACCCTATTGCTTCTTTACGTATCAATGTTAGATTTATAATACTTTTACTTTAAATCAGCTGGTACAAGCGTGCATATACTTTTAATAATTGAATGATATTTATGATAGTAGTCATTAGTCTACTTTCCTGACGATCGTTTCCATTAGTATTATCTACGTTGTTTACACAGGTTACAAAAGAATGTCAAGCACGTATGTAAATTAGTTTATTTATTGCCTTATTCTTTAAATGTGATCGATGTGTCTTTCTTTTCTTTCCACATAAATTAGTTGGATGGCGCAATTATTAATTATCTGAGAAATTGACTTTGCATTAAGTATTAATGTATTCTGAAGTTAATAGTGTTTTTTTAACATTTTCGTATTTCTGATCGATTCAACGGTATATGAACTGTATGTACTCTTCGTACAATAGCTTTCGTAATGCGTTTCAAAGGATATCTAATACACTTCACTCAATTATAGGTAAGGGTAGACCCAGTATCTATTAGGAAGTATGTAATCTAGTTTTGTTGGTCGACTGCACGGGTCGTCGTGCCCGCACGCACTTGAGTTTCAACAACAATTTGATTCATTTATCAATAATTGTTTGCCTCCCTACAAGTTCCATGGTAGACAGTAGATGCGTATCTACTACGCTACATTTAACCGAAGTAGTTTCTCCCCCTCTGACCTAGAAATCTATGCCTCCCTACAATCAATCAATAGAAAATCCTAGTAAGTACATGGTACATATCGCATTTTGGCTTGGTTTTCAAAGGAGGTTCTTTGTCGCCCATTGCTCGATGAAGACTGACGGTTTTATTGAATCGATGTTTTTAACATTTTTAATAATCCACACGTTCAAAGAGGTGATTTATGTCTAAAGCAAATACGCGGTGGCCTGTAGTTAATGGACTAGACATGGCTGCCAACATGTTCACGGTGGTCGCGCATTCAAATCCTAGGGTGCACTTTTGACTTTACGGCGTCATTTATTTGTGATATTCACCACGCACTGTAACGGTAAAGGAAAACATCTCAAATCACTAAGAATTTTTTGGTAGGTATATGTATAAAGTCTGCCAACCCGCAATTGGCTAGCGTGGTGTACTACAATATGGTCTAACCCGTCTCTATCGTACTGTTGATTGTGGAGGAGGCCCGTGCTCTGCAGTGGGACGTATATGGATTGATAGAAATGAGTGAATGGACTGAAGCAAATACCGATAATTTTATACAAAGGCATTATTAGTCTAGTGTACTGCGAAAAAAAAGGTCGTTGTCTGGATTCTAAGTTGGGGCAATCCAGTTTCTGTGAGTATGAAAAATCTTACATCACAAATAAGTTACGACTTGTGGATGGCATTAGGAACAACTCTATTAACGCTATTCGAGGATATACATATGTATATGCGAGTGCATAGTTATGTGTCTTTATGATAATCCACGGCCTTTACGATGTCACTTTGCCTTTTGAGAATTGCTCCAATAGGTTTCTTATCTAGGTACCTTCATTTTAAGCACTTCTTGGTTATTATCTGATCACTGTAACATTTTTCTTAAAGCGGTGCAAATCAATTTGCTGACATGTTTAAAAGATTAGGTACTATTTTTAGTATGTAGTGAAGCTATAGGGAGATTTAAATGGTTAATACTGATGGATAGAAGACGATACTATTGTTTTTATTGCAATTTAATGTCTGTGAAGTTGATAGTAGATACTTTTACAAGTCTTGTGGTTTCAGTTCATTGGCCTGTGGTATGTGATACCGCTTAAAGGGACTCAAATATTCGGACAATATTGCTTGAGATAAAATACAATAAATCGTTAACATTTTATGAAGTATAAAATGTTCGTGATATGCATGATTTATGTAGTTCCTATGGGGTTCTTAGGCAGTATCTTGAGTAAAACAATTACGTTATAACCAACGATTTTCCATTTGCGCACATAAGTTGTTTTATCGTCTTACAAAGATTGGCCGTGAAAATTTGAAACTTTTGTCTGCTACGAGTTACGACCATAAAAAAATTACATTAATGAATATTATTATATGAATTTGAAAATATTCCTCTTTACATATATCTAGATTTTTAATATGCGGAGGTCACCGTTAACCTTGTGTTGACGTCAACCATGAGATTAGGCTTTGGTCACCGTTTGTCTAAACGCACATGAAATTCAAATTAATATTATAAATACAATATATTCTAAATTAAGTCAATGTTATGTATGCAGTAGACTGTATAATAAACGATGTAATTATACGATATTACATTTTAAAAAATACATAAATACATATTTTTCTTATTGATATTTTACAGCATGTAAAACAGCTACTTGTATTCTGTACAGATAAGTGAAGTAGTTGGTACAAAATAATTATATTAAATTACAATAAAGGAGATAAAGTTGACATTTCTTGTAGTAAGTGTGGTCATATTACCTTGATATTGTTTGGTCGTAAAATAAAATTAAGAAACAATTTTTTTTATCATAATCACGGACCTATCGTGCCGTCATTGTTGTTGTTTAAATTAAATAATTGTACGCACGATAACGCATCTCAAGCGGTCGACGACCCCGTTTATTTCCAGGTCTGCAGGTGGATTACCTTTTAAAATTCCATTTATACTATGCATGTTGATATAAATCGTTGAAAACCTTCTGTCTCGTAAAGTTTCCGAACATGTGGCGGTACATAGCACTAGAATAACCGTTAGATGTAAATATTTTATAGCAAGGCCCGAAGTTATTTGGCGTGTAGCCGAAAACTTATATGGTTATTTCTCGAGTGTTGTATTAAATGTTGCTAGTGTTATTGAATTCGTGTTGCATATAATTCGGTGAGTGGCTATCTATTAAATGGAAAACAATATCGGTATGTGAAAGAGCTCTGCCTACGACGAGGAATGTGCGCATGTTGATGTTTATTTTTAGAAATAAGATAATAAGTCACGTTATTGTTGCGACATTTCGTAATCATGCGCGTGCCCACAGCATCTGAAATGAGATCGTCCCTAATTCATTGCAATGTATACGATGTGTTGTCAATATCACTGTAACGGTTTCACCCCTGTATGTAAATCGACGCGATGGCCCAATTTGCCACCATCGCTGAATACATTTCTTCCATAAGTCTGCATCCGCCATACACTGTTTACCATAATTCATTTGATATTCAATCTTAAATGAATAGTTTAAAAGTTTGTTTTTCTTCGGTTTGTTGCGGTAATCTATCCGTGTTCGGACGTAGAGAGATCGATTGAGAATTCATCGGTTGATGTATGCGCATAATGGCGTCGTTGTTAAGCTTTGATTTGTTTGCTGTTTGTGTTTTGAATGGGGAAAATGTGGAAATTGTTTTTGGGAATTTAATGTTTTGTGGCTCTAGAGGTTTTGTGTTCCGTTATAGAATCTTTGTATTCATAGGATTTAAATCTATATCTCTCTCTTTGTATACTGAAACATAAAGTGCATGGAAATATCGAATGTAAGCTCTTGTCAAAGGTAGGTAAGTTATAGTGACCGACCGTTAGACTGGATAAGAGCAGTAAGTAGCCTATTTACTGCATACAATATTTCAATATTTTAACTTAGGTTTGTTTTTGTATTGCAAAATATAGGTGCTACAAAATATTAAGAGCATGAAGATAAAATACGATCTTTCTTCCTACTAACACACTTATTGCATAGAATGGTGAACGTGGACCCAAGCATTTTGTATGGAAGCATACATAAACTCACGCCTATGTTCCATTGGGGTAGGCAGAAAGTATCGAGCGCCAATTGCTACGGTCGATACATACCTTTTCGCTTCATCAACTGCCATCAATCTCTACATAGAAGCATACATATACCCTAGATGAGGATTGGAGAGAATAGGAGGGGTTAGGTTATATAGATAACAGTAAGACATTGCGAATTAACACTTGTGTATGTAAATCAGACCAGTTCGAATGTCTGCAAAGCCAGACTGTGTTAGGGATTAGCGATGCCTGATAAGGGGTTATCTATGGAATTAAAACAAAGGACGCATGCGTGCATCTCGTGTGTTTCCTTGGACCTTGGACTATGATGTTTTTACTTATAGGTAACAAACAATTGTGTAGTAGCGTTTAATATATGTATGTATGTACAAAATAAAATAAAAAGAAAATAAGTTGTAATCTTGATTAAAGATGTTAATGTCGTAGTAAATAATTTTGCTAGTTTGTAATAATTATTGCAATACATTTTACTGACAAAGCATTAATTAGTAACTAAAAATAATAATATCAACCAATTTTTAAATGGTAGTTTTAAAGAGTAGTGTATTTCCCTTTATGGATTTTTCATTAAATATAATACCTATTCTCAGTACGTAAATGATGTCAAAACTGTTTTATATTGCCTTTTTATATAATGATTGTATATAGTCATGTGTAGGTTTGAGAAAGTTAGACAAAAAATAAAGTATCATAGCAATCGAAATTTATTCTTGTATGCTTCGTAACGAATGGTTGGAAAACGTATTTGTATATGAAATGTAATTTTTATTTTATTTTCTGATGGTTGTGTATCGCTTGATAACCTACCACTTGTTATTTATCGATATTCGATATGTACGACTTCAAAAAATTAACACGTGCGTGATTACCTTATCACAACACAAAGGTAATCTTATTATGGCCTAAACACGTTTTTGTAATGTTTGCGTTTCGTTTGTTCCTTAAACAATATTATCCATTTAATTTCCTGAGACTAGTTTAGCATATAAATTGTTTTATGTTAAAACTTTTAACGATTTGTTACCTGTACCGTTTTTGAGCCAGGTAGCTGCTCGACAAGGTCAATCTCAGAATTAAATTTGTAAATGCAAATCTAGTTATAATATTGCTTTGTTTTAATTTTTTATATTTCTATTTCTCATACTCAGTAATCCTTGTCTTTACATTAAATTACTCTTTTGTCTTGGATCAGTTTATAAACACAAATTACATACACAAAAATACCTACTCCCGAACAAATGTTAAGGCATACAAATATACATAATCTGAGCAGGTATCTAATCTGCAACCACCGGCGAGGCGCAGAAAGAGAACTTTATAGTAATTCCTGTGCCTATTGGTTTTCGTTTATAAGGATTTAGGACTAATTATACCTTCTTGTTATTTGTTAACAAGGGGGAAATTAGTAACGTTGTTAAGTGGAAGGAGCACTGTATCAGCCCATATACGTCCCACTGCAGAGCACAGGCTGCCTCTACAATGAAGAGTACGATTGAGAGTGGTTACGCCATATAGTCCACCACGTTGGCCTAGTGCGGGTTGGCTTGGACTTTTACCCATGGAAATTTATACAAATCGCTATGGTATGCAGGTTTCCTCACGATGTTTTTCAAGTGGAAGGAGTAAAGATGAGGAATTATTTGTAGGGCTTTTATAATAATTAGATAATAACAAGTCGATTTAAAACGTGACAACTGTCAGATTGTTAATTTCCATGTTTTTTTTGTCGACAGATACCAACAGCCTCAGCAGCGGAAGGGCACTGCATATGGTACGGCGTGTGCGCCAACGTAACTGAGACTAAGCAGGTCAACTGCTTCTACGATGGTCCCGCCTTGCCGATACAAAATGCTTCACGGGTGAGTCTTACTTATAAACTGCTCTGAGTTTCAAAGAACGACTAAAACCTTTTTATACTATTTGTGCATGACGGAATTCTATTACAAGTCTATTCAAAGCTACGGTGAAAGATTATTGTCTTTCATCGTGGTATATTTTGGCTCATAAAGATGCACTTAGCAGTAACGTATATTTGTTCCCTGTTAGTCATTCATATCTTCTTTAGGGTATTGAACTGAAACATTTACAACAGAAAGTAAACTTCTTAAATACTGTGCCAAATGATTGCACACAACTACGATACAACATACGTATTTTTTATATAGCACCGAAGTTCATTATTCTCGAGCGTCGTTCGCACGTAAGTAGAAATCCGAGCAATAAAAATGGCGGATTGTATCAAACCAGTATAGTTAGCATTACAAGGAAAACCTTTCCGTTGGAGGTAATAAAGTTGATGGGATTTGGGTTGAGAACTAGAGAACACCACTACTCGCGGCACTTGAAATAATGGCGTCCATCAGTCTTGAACATTTATTGTAACGCGATTGGATTGCTTTTGTGGTCCTTTTGTGTACAACTTTGACTGTGGTTACATGTTTCTTTAGCCATTTACAGAAGTGTGGATTGATGACTTCGGTTTAATTCTTTTATTTCGGATTCACGTTACGGTTTTCAACACGAAGTGTGAGGATATTTTTCTAAGTATTTCGGGCTGTTAGATAAATTATCATAGAGCATGCTCTATGATCACTTGATCATTATAAAGAAAGTACCTCCCTCGTTGTTAGTGGGTAGTGTGACAAATCTGGCTATTTGGCCGGATAAATGGTTCATATTGTTCGATGGCTCAATTGATATGAAGCATGTCTGTGCTCTTTACTACCTACCAATATAACGATCCGCAAAAACCGTCCTAAAGGTCGTATGTTATCTGCATTTGTTTGTTACGTGCTAAAATATAGCATTCAAATTGCTTCGCGTGTTTTTGCGATAAACAAAGGCTTTATGTTTGGCGTATAATTTCGTCAGCACGCCAAGTGTCGGTGTGATGTAACTTTGATCTATTACATACATACATACATAACCACACGCCTTTTTCCCAGAAGGGGTAGGCAGAGGTGCTACTAGAACACCCACGTTTCGCCTTGTATATTCCGTCCCACGATGTGATAGGGGGCGAGCCTATCGCCATATCGGGCACAAATTCCTGACTCCGGGCTAATAATGAATAGAAAATTCCAATATCACTTTGCCCGACCCGGGATTCGAACCCGAGACCTCAGCTTTGCAATCATACCGTAGTACCACTACGCCACCGAGGCAGTCAAATTTGATCTATTAGCTTTTAAAATAGCACTGTTTGTGTTGCCATTAATTTCCCTTACAGCCCCACGAAGGGCGCGCGGTGACACGGCGAACTGGGTCATAGCCCATAGGCCGAGGAAGTACCTGCTCTATAAATAGGATTAATTAAAAATGCGCACAAAGGTTTATTTTATAATTAGGCGTCATCATTATGTTATTTTTAAATTCATTACTTGTCCACCATCATTTTGCACACATTTCCGTGGTGGGAAGGCAATGTGTTTTTATGCATGCTGTAAGAGAAATTTGCTTATGGTTTTAAAACTTTCGCGGCTTTATAGTGATGGACTCAAGTAATCTTTATTTTCCTGTATTGATTTATATTCTCCACATTCAGTAGTAGGTAAACTTTCTTTGATTACTAGACATGTCCCCGTAATAGTTAAGACATAATAAAAGTTATTAAAACAAACGCGAAGAATGTTGTACATACTTAATTGTGACATCAATATTATGTTAAGCCAAGCGTGTTTTTATTGAAAGTATTTATATAACATATTTGTAATAGTTCTGCGTCAGCACAGTCCTAGTTTGTGTCGAACTTGACCTGATCGCGGCCCGTTGTTTCTGATTCCGTCAGTTGCATTTGCAGCCTTAATTAGCTCTATTTTTGTACAGGTATTCGAGGTTGTTTAAACATAGTTTTTACTTGTGACGTTAGTATTAACTGCAGTGGCGTGAAGCCTCCTTAGGTCTTCGGTGTATAACTCGATAACAAGCGTTATTACTGTTCCGATTATATACATGTTAGTTGAAATCAGTGATTTGTCTTTAAACGTTTTTTTTAAATATTGTCAATTTGCCTTTTTGCCACTTAAATTAAACTGAATTTGTTGTTAGTTACAAATATTTTTAAAAGAGGATGTTTTATTTATTTGCAATTACAAATCACGAACACACAAATAACATCCGAATGTTGTTTGTGTTCACGTTTTGGTATAAAACACAGTTTTTTTAGAATTTAAAATAATGATCCAATAGTGGTCATTTCCCTTCAAGTTGAGAAGTACCTAAATAATATTATTAAAAAATGATTTAGCATACGTAGAGGTCAATCATTTTCTATAAAAAGTGTTTACGAGTATATTGACCAAAAAATATATTCACATTTGTATCCTGTTGGCATTTAGCACGCTTTGTGGCATGTATGCAAAAACTAAAATATTATTGATATTACTTTTAGGTTTCCATACGTATATATGTTATCCTACTACTATTACGAGTATAAAGGAGAAAGTTTGTGTGTGTGTAACTTCTTCACGCTCAAACGACTGGGATGAAATATGGTGCGGAGGTAGGTGATACCCTGGATAAACACATAAGCTACTTTTTATCCCGACCGAATGTAGTGTTCCTGTGGGATGATCAAGGAAGCTTCCCGTTCAAACGGCTCAACCAATTTTAATGAAATTTCGTATGGAGGTAGCTGATACCCTGAATTAACGCATAGGCTACTTTTTATTCCGAAAATAAAACCTGACCATACATAGTCAATAACTATATTTAACGTCTATATATAAAATACATAACATACTACAATTACTCGAAACATATCCTTTTATGTAAAACAAAGAGTATTATTGTATCTACGTGAATATTTTTACTAACTTAAAATTAAAAATAATAAATTCGCGCATGTGTGGAGTGTACGGTACGCACTACTGGTTACATTTGAGAACGTCGATCATCCAATTATAGTCTTAGACGAACCCAACGCGGTATAAATAACTCTACGGACGTCCATGTTTACGTTTTGTGATTTATTGGGCGCCGGTGTCAAGGCATCGTATGTTATAAACCGATGGGTTTCCATCTGGGGTCTTAGGTTCGCTTCCCGGGTAGTACAATGTATTTGCTGTTTTAAAGAATGAGGAGTGTAATGCTTCTCATAAACATAGAATATGAAGTTTTGTTAGTTGCCTTTGAGATTAGGAATGACGAGGACTAGTAGAATATGGGTTAGTGCACCTTCTTCAATCTAACTAACCGAACGAGATGTACCATCCAACTGTATATTTGCATAATTGCTGTATCTGTGACAGCGGTGTCGTCCATAGGGGTGGATGGATACCCAGTTAACTCAGTATCTTTCAAAGATTTCATACAGCGTTCACTCTAATAGTATAATGAGAATGATGGCGGACCTCTGTGACCTACAAAAGATGTGGGTGGAACAAGTTCTAGGCATAATTTAGAATAGTATTTTATAAGTAGCTTAATAAATTGTGTCATTAACATTTAATTGAATTTGCTATTCTGAATTAATTACGATTTGATTTGAATTGCTGTTTTACCTGATGAAAGGGTTATTTTTCATAATGTTTTGCACCAGGGAAGCACACATTATAGGCCAGGAATTAAAACATAATGCACTTAGCAACTAAGGGTTGATATCTATAGTGGCATATCAATGGTTGACCCGAAATAGTTGGGCTATCGTAAACTGACGCAGAAAGTGGTCGATTTAAACAATGAAACATTGGCAACAGTGTTGCTATCAACATATCGTAATTGCTTTATTGTATATACTTAATATTACATAAGGTCATCGTGATCCGATGTTAACATAATATTTAATTAAGATGTAGAAAGTTTTAGTAGAATTGTCCTCGATTATAAGTCAATACATATATGCAAGAGTAAAATACATAATCCTGCCACACTAAAAGAGACGCAGAGTCTAATAATTCCATTAATGAATTATTTGGATAATTATTTCAAAGGGCCTGAACATAATGCTTACAAGTTACAACTCTATTAATACATGTTTTATTATAAGTGGAGATTGTATAAAGGTTATGTTATTAAATTCAAGTTGCTAATTGAGTTTCTTGCTCAGACTCTTTCGACAGCTAAAACACGTTTCATCAACGTGTTACTAAATATTACCAAAAATTAAGTGGAATCATAAAAATTCTTATTTTGAAAGTCGAGCTCATTTCAACGTAAACATAAGCCGACGTATGTGGTCAAAGGGGTAGGCAGAGATACCAGTAGATCTACCTACAGTTGGGACAGCAAGCTTATTTCCGTTCTAAGATGAGATCGGGGACGAGTCTATCGTCATGCCGGGAACGAATTTAAGCCCCAGGCAAATGCTATAGTATTGTGATTATGTTTGTTTGTGTTTACGGAGACATGACAACGTATATGTACTCGTATGACGTGCGTACAAGCGTTTCCTGCTTCGATTAGCTTAGCTCCGTGATACGAACGCCTTATAATAAACTGTTCGAGTTTATAATTAAGATTTTAATGGATTCAGACTGACGTATACAAATTTTATTTTTATTAATTCGCCGTGGAAAAGTCGCTGGAGGTTTTTGCTCAGGAGTACTAAGTTTAAAGCTTTAAAAGTAGCCTTTTTTTCTCCAATAGAATAAATGCCAACATTGAACACAGTCATGTAATGGCAGCTAGCCTAGCAGACTACTAACAGTGCGCGTAAGCTGTACATCGTGAAGTTTGAGGCTACATTCTTAAATCAAATAACATTAGGCATCATTTAGATACTCATTCGAATGAAATAATGTAGTTAAATCATTGTTTATTAATATTTTCCACAAGCACAACAATTAAATCGATTTGTGGTTTAGCTGTACGTTAAACATGGTTATTTGTAACACAAATACAATAGTAATTATTACAGAATACATATGATAATGTATACATTGTTCATATTATGTGTATGGTTTTTAAAATTAGTATGAATAACGCATTGTGTTTTATATAACTAATTTATTACCTACTATACAGCTATAAATAAGTTTCATGGACGAAGAATTGGGCATCTCGTCGAAACGAATTGACTCAAGAAAACTCAGCTCGTGATCATTTTGAAAATGAAGGCTGGATTCGAACGCATAAGTTCAATAACTAAAATAATTTTACTCATAATTTATAAAACATGTTGTAGGTACGTCATTGTTTCCATGTGTATTTGTGCGTATTATTGGCAAGCTATAAATAAATATGGTCAATCATGTAGGAATGTATCGAACAATACAATTTCCACAGATTTGTTTACTCGACATTATTGGAAATGTGATTCATGATCTGAACTACGCGTATAACATAGATATTAGGTGAAGTATTATTTAATCATTGATAGCATAGATTTGCGTATTTAGTACGAATAATAGTCACACACACACACACACAAGTCGCAACCTTTAAGTGTGTGTTGTTGTAATCTAAAAGACTTCGATGTCACAACACCCAGATCGAAAGCAAATATTAGTAAATCACACAAACATTGGTTGTGGTCGGTTGAACCACGGCCTCCTTTACAGGAAACTCCTTGTCCAATGCGTCACGACTCATGAGGACTAACAAGTAGGCTTATTTGTTTGTATATTATTTAGATTTCTCAACTATGAACTAGTAAGTTACCGTGATTTTGTATTAATTATATGTGTCAGCCACCACAATGATATATGAAACGAAATTTAATACTTCCTATTTGTCAGCAATAGAGGGAATTAATTACGAAACACGTATACAAAATCGACTGTTATAATATGCTTAAAAATACCGATTAACATTTTATAAAATTGTTTGCAATATAAGCTTATTGATGTAAACACTAATTATATTTTTGTAGTGTTTTAGTTGAACTTGGTGAAGTTTCCATGACCTTGCGACTCATGTTTGCAACTCAGTGTTATTATACCTACTATTGCTTATGGTTATGTGGCCACATTGATTTGCCAATGATGAGGTCGGAGATTTTAATTTCCAGGCCGAAATATTACCTTTAATTATTAATAGAATAGATTGTTGAGTGTACGTTTGATTACCTCTTCTGATGCATAGGCGTGATAATAAACTATTGTAAAAATATAAAGAAAAAAATTCAGTGAATCATTTTACAAGAGGTATAAATTATATTTGCGTGTGAGAAAAACTTACAAATATAGCGTGGCTGGTATTAAAAGCGTATTGACTTAGAGGTTTAGCGACTTATGACGTAATACGATGCGATATCGACACCAGAGCCATGCAAATGAGCCGGAGGTTGAGTCGTTCGTATAAGGAATTAGTAGCAAATAAATATTTATTAAAAATATTTAACACATCCGCACTGCGTAGGTCACATAAAATTCGGTGTAGTTGGTGTATTTTAGGTTATATCAATATTCAAGATCAATAATTTTCTCGCCAAATTCTGTGTTAGACAAAATATAATGACATGTTAGCTTTGATATATTGTGTTTCATTCCCATGTGCTGAATATGGGCTTTCAGTAAGGTCTGTTTTATTATAGGAATTTAATTTAATCTGGGGTGCCTTAGCTTGCGCTAAGTACATGGAAAAATACTGGTAGAAGGAATGCGTTTCTGGTAACTGCCTAATGCTGTTGAAATGATTATCTGTACAGTGCACATATTAAAATTCCGTAGTTAAGTGTTCCCTTGTGTTGAAACAAAGACAAAAGATTAAAAATCTTGTACATTAATAATTGCGTGCAGAGCGCGTGGGCGGCGCGGCGAGCGCACAGTTCCCTCAACTTGGCAATGAATGAATGATCGCTAAACATCGCAAGTCACTGGAGTACAACGACTCGCATCTAGGTTACACTGCCATCTTTATCAATGCCGAATACACACATATTAATGAGGAAACAACCAGATATTTGAGAACTAAAATGCTTTTAAAACTTAAACTTTTTCCTTTGCGCTCCTCTCCTGATCCGATGGGCTGGCAACACATTCATGATCTAAGCGTTGTGGATATTTATGGGCGGCAGCAACCACTTACTGTCAGGTGACCTGCTTGCTCGTTTGCGGGACCTATGCTATAAAAAAATCATGCCTGTTTGTCCGAAAACAATGAGTAGGCTTTAACCAAAACGCGACTGATGCGATTGCCGCGTGTGGGTGACTTAAACGGGTTTTCCACTACTGTATACTGATATCACTATCTGGGTGTAAACCAATAACTACTATAGTTGATAAAGTAAATAGGTACATTTAATAAATAGTTAAATATAACGTATTGTTCAAAGAATCTGTAAATAAATATTTAAAAATAAAAACAACCATGAACTGAATTAGTTTGACACACAGTTTTTTTATTGCAATGGAGTGATTCGTTTTAATTGAAATGTTATTTGAGAAATAAATCGAGTTGTTTGCGTGCAATTTGTCGCGCATCTGGCTAATGTCGAGTTTTAAACATGTTCTCACAACGAATAAATTTACAATCCAATCTCCGCGGTGGTGAATTTTAAATTTTACATATTTTTTTGTACAGGACTTTACAAGCTTCTGGGATTAAGAAATGCCCACCAGCTCGAAAACGGATCACTCGCTGATCCCAAAACGTGTTATTAGTAGTCATCCGAGTGGATGTGAATTTCCACGTGCATTTTTGATTTGTTAATTGTTACACTTAAATAAACAAATGCATAGTCAAATTAGTTTTACTTGATAAAAGTCGAAACTAGCCTGCATATTTAAATGTTTATACTTTTATTTTTAAAATTAGATCGTTTTGCATACGTTTTATTTTGAAATCATATGAAAGCAAGAAATCGTACGTATTGCAGACGTTAACTTTTTGTACGGATAACTTTTTTTTTTTTTTTGTTCTGGCCTTAAATAATGAAACTGGAATGAGTATATTTGGTTGAATGTATAATGTGTACATTCTATCGCAATTTCAACCTTGTCTGTCAGATGGGTTTTTGAACAAACCATGTTGCTTCAAATATATTGGGGTCTTATCAATAGCTGATGTACCTATTTGCCAAATGAAAACAATCGATATCCACATTCGATTTTTTTTTCTCTAATAGTTGCTTCTTCTGCCTAATTCGAAGTAACGTCATTATATTAGCCTGATTGTATCTGCATTGTCGCTATGACGTAATAATATTTGATTTAATAAAAATCATTAAAGTAGTTTACAATGAATTTACGTAATGTTATTTCGAACTGATCGGGAGTTTTTCTTCTAATTTAATTTGTAATATTTGTGTGTATAAGTATTGACATACTTACATAAAGTAACGAGTGACTAATGAGTTGATTTGGATTGAGTCATTCGCGCTCCTTTGTAATGAATACTTAAAATAATTCCACGGCAATATGTTAATTAAATTGGATCAAATGTTCATTGATATATTTGCGAATACAAAGACAAATAATATAATGTGGATTTTACTTTGGGGAATATTATTATTTATCAGATTTAGTTTTCCGTATTCTACGACAAAGTGACTACCAACAAAGCAAAGTGGAATTCAACTGAGGTTATCCACCGGTAATAAATAATCCTTCTCGTCGGTTGACACATTTTTGCCGGCCTTCTCGGCCAGTTGTCTGCTTCGCTAGGTCGATGCATTTTGTTGTAGATGTACGAAGTGATCCCTATAGTTGCAAAAGTATAAAACAACAACATAACACAAACATTTTTATGTACGTCACAAGGAATTCTCTGTTTTGGTTTGATCTTGAATCTAAGAAACGCCACGCCCATGGCTTTTTGCCAGACTAAAAACCACAGCACTGCTCGAAATAAACCTTATGTTATCACCGAGAAGGTTGAAAACCGATTAATGGAGCATATTTTTAATATCGACTGCGTTTATCATACGGTAAACAGGCAGATGAAGTCACCTTCCTTATTTTGAGGCTTGAATCAGGTGTTTAGCGGAATGCTAAAATGTGCTTATGTGATAAGACCTATGTCCACTTGCGGGAATCTGCTGCCTAATGTCAATGTAAAGTCATCGCGTCCATGAACTGTGACTATAAGTATGAGTAATTTTCTATGGAGTCGACAAATTAAAACTTACCAAATTGGACACTTGAAGTTGCGAATTCTCTTGTATCGATAATGTTTCAAATGAGCTGACTTGTATCCGTATATAGTTTGGTATTATGGATATTTAACTTAGTGACCTTAGTGTAGGTAACATTTGGCAGCCTTGGTCTACGTAAAACATTATCCATTTGTTTCCCTGGAATACGCTCCACTGCTAGCTTTATTTCAACTACTAACTCATGTCATGTTAATAGTTGCACTATTTGCGTCTATCTGCATTACGAATACAACACAAGGGCATAATTTGCTGTACATGTGGTTCCGAGTAGGCATAATGTTGTCGACCGCAAAAAGATGATGTCGCTAGTCCGTGTGAATTTATTGCTGTAGTTGATTCTACGCTTTTTTTCATAAAATATAAGTATAAATTGGAAATAGTATACGCTAAATTTTAATTTCTACGCTAACTACGCCAGAGTGAACTGTCTAGTTTGCAAATATATTAAGGTGATCAGCTGATAGTTCTGCTAGTGTTCTATTTTAGAAGTGACAATTGACGGCTTGTCGGCGACTCGGATGCAAAACACGCCGCACTCGACAATCTGTTTGCTAATGACGTGTGGTGCTGTTTTGCCTTTGTCTTGGTATTTCTTTTGTGGTACAATGAGCTACTTAGTCGGTCGGGAAAAAAATCCTTTAGAGACTTTTAAAAAATCATCGGAATGCCTTGGTTTTTTGTGAGATGTACTTATTTTACACAATTATTTCCTTGGAAGACATTTTGTGAGAAATGAAGCCATTAGAGTTGCCTAATATTTTTTTTGCATTAGTAATTTATTTGTGATAACCTATCCCAAATGTTGTCTGTATACTTTTAAATACCGCCAGACTCTATTAGAGTTCATTTGTTGAACTCTCGCATTTGTGTACACTGTACGCCATTTAGACGATCACGGCTCATAAATATAGTGATATTTACACGGTGAAGGTATGTAAAGGTGCGTGTTCGATGCCCTACTATCGCGCTACAGCTAGCCTACATCCGCAGATACGCTCGAGTGAAAGTATGCGCACATTTCACTACTTTTTTATATGCATAAACTGATATCGGACTTATAAAATGACTCTTAGAAAAGTCAAAAATGAAATGGTAAGTTCCATTCATACATTGTGCTTGTGAGCATTAAAGTTCAACAGACAAACGCATTAACAATACTCAGTGTTCAGAAAACCTAAGTGCATTTAAACCCTCTTTAAAGTAAATAAAATTCATAAAGTATGACCAATTTGAACAATAAGAACGCCTTTTCTTCTGGTAGTAGCGAACCAATACTCACCACAATTGACGTTTATAGGTTAAAAAAAAATTATACTTCGTAGTGTTGATATATTTTTGTTACAATGTAATTGGTAGGTATGTATATTAAATAATTGTAAATACAGAGTTGTTGTCAGTCAATCTATTTGTTTAAAATACACTAAACTACTTTTATCTAAATATTCATGATACATAACCTGCATTACATTGTAACGTGTCTTAATATATATTGTATCTGAATTAAGCTTTGCATGAAATATTTTATGCACGAGCACATTTAATCTCAAATCTGATAGCCGTTCGTTAAAACCTATCCATAATTTATGAAAAGTGATTTCGCTTACGAACGGTTTCCTGTATTAATATTCAAGTCACGCCGCAGATTCAATATGTTTTCGCACGGATTATCACAAATTCATACTTTTGCAATCCGAGCCATTAAGATGTATACAAATAAAAAAGTAAATTGCAAGTTACATAATGTGGTCGCCGAATAGTTCTCGAATGGTCCACTTAATGAATCTAATTGAGACAATGAAGATGTGGCTGATGTATTAAATTGCTTTTAAATGGTACTGCGGCAATTCTTCACAATGTATATTCTCACGCATCTGACATGAGAATTCTGCTGAAGCAATATGTCTTAGTCATAACAAGACGGAAACATTATCAGTATTTTTTCTTATAGTCTACGTTCAACTGCAACTGTGAAACGAGTTACTGCAGGTTAAATTACTTTAATAGGGCAGATGTCCGTATGATCACAACGCGTGACGTACCTTACTGTCCGGTCAATACTTCACCCCCAACATTGATTCATAGTTTTCTATTTAAAGCTAGTGCTGTTGCCTCCGTGCCGTTTGTTGTTTTGCATAGTTATAGAGGCGCCTTGCTTCCATTGTGCCTTTATGTTACCGTTGTAGATAAAATGATGTGCTGTCATGCCCACACGAGTTCAAAAAGCATTGTAGCATTTTATACGTCAGGCTTTTATCGGTTGTAGAAACTATGTTCTCGTACTATCGTCATAACGATTGTTCGCGTACATTTTATTGCATTATCCTTATTAATATTTTTCAACGGGTGTAAAGATACAATTTATGTTTTTCATATCTGCTGATAGTGATCACTGTAGTGACTCGTGCAAGTAGAGTTGCAGATCAGCGTGGGTACAATGAGTTTAGAAAAGCCTGGTCATAACTATTTTGACTGGCAAGTTTACCAGAGGCTTGGCATCTTTCCCATACTCCTCTTAGGACTGTATTGTACTTGGCATTGGATGTAGTGTTGTATTCAAATTAACTGTATTTTATGCTACAATAGGAAGCGAACAAGCATACCGTCCGACTTATAGTGAGCAGTAACCGTAGACCATGGACATCTGCAACACCAGAGGTGCGTTACTCACGCGTTGCCGACCATGGAAGAACCTGTATTTGTAATATTCTTGCTCTACGCAAATCAGTTGATGTTTTTGGGATTAATTTAAAAGCTTGTTAATATGATGTCGTTAAACTATTTTAATACCGGACACGGATACGGAAATACTAACAAAAAAAGGAATAAAAAATATTTTTTTTATAATTTCCGCAGTATTCAGTTTTGATCATTTTATTTTATTGCTTTATAATTTCCCATATTATTTTATTTTATACTTTGCATCAATTTTTATTTTACTAGTAAACATTTTATTTTTTGGTTAACGACTTTTTACATTTTTACACTGAGATAAATAATTAGATAAATATTTTTACACATATTTTTTTTTACATTTTGTTTTAATTTTAAATATTTTATTACTTCTTAAATTTAATTCTAATTTGTCCAAAAGTAGTAAACAAACAGGAAATGGTAAAATACTAGAAATAGCAACATAATTAAAATACACCAGTTTTTACTACACACTCATGAAAAACGTATGCATTTCTATAGCGAAGAATCAGAGCGGTAAAATTCTTTCATCTACCCCATACGGCATACACCCTGCGGTAATGAGGGGCGTGCGAGCTATATTTAACTCCGCTGAGAGTCCCCAGCTCTCGTACGCACTAATGAAGGCTCCAACTACAGTACCACAGGCAGAGAACCCGGAAGGATTCTCATAGGTTTCTTTTTATTTTTATTTACTCTCCAAGCAGCATTCATGTTCATATATAATCATCGTCAGATCAAGCGAACGACTTGCTCGTCTCTTCATTCTAGGTATAATACATCTACGGTTCACCCCGACGCGACGTACTAAGGGTATTCTTTTCGCTCCAGTTATTACGCGTTGTATGTAGGTTAGCCGTCGGTTCATCTCGCAGTAATGGACACACTTTTCCCTCGTGGTTTAAAATGATTTAATATAACAGCTTTTGTTACAGTAATGTTGTTTATGTTTTATCAGAATATTCTTTTGTTGTTGGTGGATACAGATGTGAATATTGTAAGAGGGGTGTCAAACGGTAATGCAGAAACTAAAGAAGTAATATTCGTAATATGTATTATGAATCCTTAAATTTCATTTTCCCGGTTCTCTCGAATAATGTCAGATATGTAACTAACGTCTCTTATCCAAAAACGGCCTAGCAATAATAAACAGCTGTCGGTTATGGAATATGGAAATTTCTTGCTCTAACGAAACGTAAAGTTATATGGCCTTTGACGTCAATGTGCGGTCAGCCTCTTGCACAAAGTTCCTTGAGGAGAACGCTCCGACATTTCGGGTTTATCGTCATATTTGTTTGAATAGTAAATTACTCTATGAGCCGTAAACATACCACGGAATCTATAAATACATGTTCACAGAATGCATGAGCCGGATATCTCATATAAATGCGTGTGGATGCGAGCAAACTTGTTTGAAACATGATTGCATACATATTCTATGCTATTTTCGATTATTGCAAGAGATAGATATGAACATCATCTTCAGACATAGGAAATCCTCTGTTGATTAGGTGTCTAATGCAACGTTGAATCGGCCGGTAAACAAATTAATAAACATATTATGAATCTCCACATATTTCGCTTAAAGAGCAGTGACGTGTGTAGTACAAATGATATATGCATACAGTTATCCAAAATCAATTATTTAAATTTATTTAACCGGTGTATGCGGAAGTACAGTTTACTCATTTAATATGTGCACATCCGATATTCAGTTTAAAATACATTTGCTGTCGTTAAATAGTTTGGACATCGCATATTAATTCGCTAAAATAACTTGTTAATAAAAATAGCGTTTCTATTCGTGAGTTCATTGACATTAAAATTATGAAAATTGAATGAAGTCTTATTTGCTAAATGATATTACATCAGTATTAACAATAATATGAAACATAACGCTCCATAATCTAATATTTGGCAATTGCGTCATTGTTCCTGGTAACCAATATATGATTTAGTGAATATTTCCACTTTATTTCAGATATGCTATTTTATCTTATCAATCGAACATTTCATCGTGTAATTTGATACAGAATAGGTAAGTGCGTGGAAAACCCGTCGCAATGACTAACTTTGTGTGTGACGTTTCTGAATCGGTAAGCGTAGCATCCAGATCACAGATCCAGTTACTTCTAACCGGGCTTGAAGACCGAGACCGGCAGTCTATTCCCTGTTGATAGACGCCATTTTGAAACTACGAACTAACTTAAAGCTACTCAACTTGTCGGTATACCTTTGTAGTTTTTCTGTAAAATATTTCATTGTTTCAATAATTTTCTGTTATCGTGGTTTTAATCTCATAACAATATAAGATTTATATCTTTTATTGCTTGTTTTTATTATTTTATTCATAATGTGACTAGTTTTAAAATGTTTCCAAGTATAGCTTACTTGGACTAAGGTGTCGTAGGGAGTGTACACCCTACGTTTTAGCCAGTTAGGTTGGTATGATACTGTCGACCTGCCAGAGATATATTTTTTTAATGTTTACGCTGGGGAGAGCAGTGAAAAAACACAGCCGTACAAAAATGCAAGGTCCTTAAAAACCTCGTTGGAGCCTCTATCGATGCGCATATTTTGGTTCTCCTTTATTAATGTCGTTTATTTTCAGCGTTGCTTTTTATAGCGATGTTTCAATACTAAGGTTATATTTATTATGGATGCTATACATAGTCATAACCGCTATAGATGGACATGACCATTTATTATTAGCATCAAAGTACATAGTCAGAAGAAATATAATGCTCGCCATTAACTTGCGATATTGATAAATTATACTGCTCTTTGAGATAATACAATACAGACGCTATTTCATAAGTGATTGTATTTAATAAATGAAAAGCCGCGGGTGAGATTCCCGCATCTAGACAAATGTTTGTATGAGCTATCATTCACAAATATTGTTTTAGGGTGTGGATGTTGTGAAACCGTGAAGTTTCACTTGTGTTTCGTCGTCACAGTCTTGCGTCGTGAGTATGCCTAGTTTCGGACACACACGACACAATATTTGTGGTTTAATTATGTTTCAAAATATGTGCGTTGTATTTATTTAGATAGAAACGACATAATATTCCTAGTTTTCCATACACAAACGACGTGTTGCATGTAATGCGTAGTTGCAACGCAGTTTTGCTATGGCCGCGGTCGGCTGGCGATCATCTATGTCTATGTACATTGTACACACACACACTGCGTTATTGTTTACTGTTACGTATGGCCGATCGTTAAATATTTTATGTGTCCAGTTTTAGTCGTGTTTACCGCTCACCATCATCATCCTTAGTTTTCGTAAAAATGCTTGAAACTGCGAGAGTGGGTTTGCGTTGGTGAAAATAATTTAGAGTTCCTTTCCTGTTGTTTGTTTAAACGCACTGATATTTTCATCAGCTGTATTTATTTATTTTAATTGATGCAGGCTTACAAATAGATTCCTGGGAACCCCCGACGGAAGCTTCTGTTCTTTAGTGGCCTCCTTGTGGCTGAAAATGGTGAACTCTCGATTTACACATAATGGTTTTTCTAATACTCTGTAACTAGTTTTTAACAAGATGATATCTAAGCATTATTTATTTTGAATACATAAAATTGAATAAAATACAAACTCTTATATGTATGTGACGTAAATTCAGAATTTATATCGTCTGATCGTCCGCGTCTCGCCTTTGACATTGGAGGTCGCGCGTGCCATTCCCGTGTCGGCACAAATATTTGCGAGGCCTACACACTCGACCTATAAACCTACAGCCTTATATCACGGGATAATATCACAAAAAGGACATCGTATAAATTTTATTCCACTGATTCAATGAAATTTTTGTTTGTAAGTCGAAATGTTAATGGATTTGTTGATTAATAACCATGTATAAACTTTTATACAAATTAATGTTATGTGTTTGCGTGCTGTAATGCTGTAAAAACAATATCGGAAAGTAAGTTGGCGTAAAAAAGATTCCGATTGCCTTTGAAATCATTATAATTGTAGACTTTTCATATTGATCTGTCTGTTCTCACATCTCTGTTCCTAAGTACATTAGTATTCAGTGTGTGCTCACTGCTCGCTGAACTTCTGCACTCGCAGAGATCTTTGTAGGTTACTGAAACACTAAGTATCTTTTATGTGCTCCCTTTTTGAGACGGCATAGTTTTAGTGCACTTCAAGTGGATTATCTGAGTTATAAGTAAAAAAGTTGAAAAGAAAAGAAAAATAAAAGTACAGATCATCGTAATATGTTGGTCAGCAACGAACCCGTCACCTACAGATTTCGCTTCAATAAAATGTATTTGTACTGACCGTATTAAGTAAGAAATATCAATGTACTGTTTGTTTCGGTCGTTGGAACGTTTTTATGTGAATGGATTGATCTGGCCCCAGCAGATTGAGAACCACTATCTCACAGTCCTCAAGACTCTCATTAGAGCCACAATTAATAATCAGTGGCTATCTGAAATCAGCTAAGGTTAGTTGTAAGAAACGATAACACTTGCAAAGAGGTATTGCTAATTATTTTATTAAGTTTTTTAGTTGATTTTTTTAAGTTATAGTAAACATTGCCTAATAATGTTTTATGGACCTGAATTTAGAGACAAATCGGCCGTACATCGAAATTATACAAACAAAATATATCCGCTTTAAAATCGCAGTGTAATTATGATAAACATATTTATTTTCCGATTACGTAAATTATTATCAGGAAGTGTATTATAGACCGGAATGATGATATCTCTGTAATAACAATGAAATACGACCTATTCCACGTGAGTAAGCGGCCAAATATTTTCGATTAATATCGATATCTTCTCGATTACTGCGATAGAGCTGAAATTGCTGCGACGCGACGGTCAGTTGTATTATCGATTAGGTTTATCTATAGGGTTAGAGATTTAGGGGATTAACAAAAAATATTGATTAGCGATGATAAGTATATGAAGGGCAAGGCTACTTTTGGCTGCTTACTTGGCAAAGGGGACGAGATACTTTTAGTGTAGCTAGAATAAAAAAAATCCTAATGGCATACTATATGTCGCAAGACGTCGCTGGATGTAGGCTGCCGGCTGCCTCCAATAGGTCACTCAAAACATCATTGCCTATGCTCAGCGGTGGACTTCCTTTGGCTGATGGATGGATGGATACTATAGCAATTTTGCAATAGTTTGGTAAAATATTTAACTATCCAAATATCACACTGAATAATTCTTTGATGTACAAGACCTAGACGTTTAAACAGTAACTTGGGTTATGTAACTTATTGGTTTGTTTTACACCTTTTTTTACCATCACAGAGCGAGTGTGATAGTGCCAATTGCGTATTATAAGGACTCTACATTGGCTTAATTCATATGCAGTGATAGTTGAAGGTTGATTCAACACCTTTGGGAGCTGTCGCATAAATCATATCGGGTTATCAGATGATGTAACCTCGCACAGTAACTTGAACCACGTCGGCTCGCTTCGTGACTAACTGGGATTAAAGCTATTTGACACTCTGACCATTGATCATATAATATGGATGTTTTTGGCGGACACAATATTATCTTGAGATGGTCTAGACTGGCACTTGTGCCCGGCATGATGATGAAGGTTTCGAAACGTCTAAACATCAAAAGGTTTATGTGTACCCGATACAATTTCTTGCCAGTTTAATGAGTCTTATATGTATCAGAAAACATAAATCTACTTAATAATCTGTAAATTTTGTGTTGTTGTTACCAAGAATCAGGGTTGAAACAGGCACTCATGTAAAATATACACATGTTACAGCTTTAATAACACAGTGTTAATTGGTATTTGCTATCGACAGCAGCCACAAACCTCAAAGCTGCAGTTTCACCTAAATTGATCGACATTTTGCGATAGTTTGTTGTATTTCGTACACAGTGGCCCACTATAGTTTCCCAATTAAATGTTCAATTACGCGAGCTTTTGTTTGCGACGAGCGGCGTCCTGTCGTGTCGAAGCCTGCGGTAAACTGTGGCACTGGAGTTTTAATTAAATCTACTGTTCTCAACCATGCGACCAGCCTTTGTGAATGTAGGGTACATGTGTGCAATTGAAAATGAGAACAATCGCAATGCAGGTGTCCATTAGTGACGATACTTTATCGCATTATGCGTTCGTGAGTAATTCAAAATAAATAATGAATGTTATCGCTGTTGTAGATGGAAATATTATAGCGATAGCGGTTATATTATAGGTAATACAAATTCTTTGTACAAGCTTTTTGCGTTATTCAAATAAATTTAATTTCATCGTGTTTCATTAGTTTATCGCTTCTACAATAAGGAGGTATTACATACATATTACATTTAGGTAAGATATCCCCAAGTATATAATTAAGGTTGTAAAGCCTTTCTTTCTTTGCGAATTAGTTTATCTTAAGTCAGTAACGAGTTACTATTTTAGTGTTACTCTTATTTGCTTTGTACTATTCCAGCACATAATCGTGAAAATCTGTAATTGGCTATCTATTTCATACTTTTTTGTCACCTATTGTGTTGTATGCCAGCTGTTGGTTTTCCAATAAAAATAAAATAAAAATAATAACTCTTCCCTTGGGTTGTCTACCAATACGTATATGGAGGAAAATATTCAAATCTCGCCGCATACAGAGGGTCAAGCGACGTACTCTCTGGAGGCCAGGCCATGGTCAATGCGCTGGCTTATGGATACCTCTGTAATATCGCCGATTGATGGTAATCTGATGGATTGTTTTCATTCTGTCAAGGCAGAGTGAATACAGTATTGTCAATATGATACTCTCCGTATCGAAGTGGTCTAGAGCCTTATTGTTGCTCAATAATGCTCCAATACCATTGGTTCGCCGCCATTAGGGTGGTACCACTGCCGTGCAGAAAATCGATGTGAAATCACAGCTTTGTCGTTAAGTTGTCGAGTGAGCCAAATATGATGGTGCATCAAGAATTGTAATCCGTTGTGCTGGTATAAAAACTACAACTTACTGTAAAATCAGTAATCCATAAACTCTTCATCACCTCAAGTGTAACCTCTACATGCCGCATTTACAGATGTTGTCAAAATTTCAGAGTGCAACCGCACAATCAAACTCTGACGCAAAAGACGATGTTGAGTCGACCGACTCTGATTCATTTCTTATTATATACGAAATATCATATACTCCCGTCTGGTAAACACCACACACAAGCAGTCTGGAAAACTCATTCATTATTATAACTCTTGAAAAATATTAGATTGTTACATTAGCCCAAAATATACTCCTAGATAGCCATGTAATATACCAACAACATATAATGCAGAAAGAAAAGAAAAGAAAATGAAGTTTTAACTTTTGATAACTGCCCCATGGTACTAATTCTGGTCTTAGACCACGGCACTTTCCTAGTGCAGTTTAGACTTTGGTAGACTTTAACCTAACTTAAAATTAAAAGCAATTCTTATAATATTCTTTTATCCATTTTCTTTACTATCTAAGCAAGTAATAATTAACTATGAATTCACACGTGGCTTCTAAAAATCTAAAAGGCATGGACATATGACTGTCTATAACCACTACCTAATATTCCTGTAATCTTCAATTACATCAGCGAAATACACAATAATAATTGTACAGGAAATAAATAATTACCAGAATTCCAGATGAAATCACTTATTTTCCTACAAATTGAAATTCTTCCTGCGATAAGCGGTTCGGCTGGCTGCCACTCAGATAGGACGCACTTTAATTGGACCGTGTTTAAATCTAATTGAATTTACTATTTCCAAGTCATTGTATAACTTCTTATTGATTTGGTTAGAAAGTTTTTTTATTAGCAGCAGTGATTCATAAAGCACTTACAATCTAGGTTCAGTGGGACGTATATGGGCTGATACAGAAATATAACAACGCAGACTCGAATCGATGTTCTTATGATATTGTTGTTTTATAAATTTATACACAACCGTTGGTTTGTTAACTTTCAAATGAAATAAAATAATGGCCCTAAATAGTCGCTTATTTTGTAAACTCAACATATAAATGTAGATTATTATAAAATATGTTGTTAATGTCGAAATTGTTTCTTATTTTCACAATGGAATTTAAAATTGTATGAAAATATATATGTCAATCTAAATGATAATATATTAGGTACTATTAATACCTTTTATGTCCATTGTGATTAAATATGTGAATAACCGGAAAATAGACATTGAAATTTTGGATACATAGATGCATATTATCTTTTGTTACGCTTCTGTTTATATTAATACTGCTTAGCTTAGATTTTTGGCAATAAGTACGTAAAGTAAATTTATGTGATTATATTTTTTGATTCAGGGATTTATGTTTCTTCTATAGATATCATAAATCATTAACAGTAATTTTAACTGAACATTATGAAGTTCCTAGAAACACATTTCCTCGTATTATTTTAATTGCTGATTCAGTTGCAATGAATATTATTAGTGTATTGAGAGAGCATTGTCGAATAATAATTGAAGTATTGTTAAAATTAGTTTAAATTATAGGTATTCAAATATATTTAAAATATTTCCCTAAGTGTTTACAGGATGAGTTGTAAAGGCTACGTAAATTATTATTATTGACCGATTTTTCCTTTTACGATGACGCTACGAGTCCATAAGTTAATATACTGGAGTTTTCAGCAAATTGGGAATAACATATTTGTAAATACTTACGTATTTTTTAAGATTATATCACTATTTTCAGCAATGCGGAATGCTCTGTAAGAGAGATCTTATATGAGCTGGAATTATTGTTCAGCGCACACTTTGAAGCTGTTGTTTTGGGAAGTAGATAATTTAATATTCATTTCTACTGGTGTACACTTATTGTAAATGTAGTGTATGATTTTTATAAAAAGGCTTGTAATCCTGACGTTTAGCGTCGTGTTGAATAATATAAAGGCAAATATGATACTTGCTTATCTACTACACCTCATAAGTGACGTGTATTTCATCTTCACGGAGGGTCTTCGTGATCGCCTGCCCAATTATATAGATACGAATTTCGAGAACCAATATGTCAGTAACGTGGTATTTGTAGAGTTTTATCATAGATTTAGCGAGTTGATAATAGTGCTTGTATGACGAGCGAGCATTATATCAATATACCCGTATTTACATGTAGGATGTAATGAATCAGATAAAACATGTATATAATCGATGTAGTTTATTGTAGTTGGCTCAAAATAGAGTATACTGTTTCCATGGGATAAGCTAAGCTTTGCAAAATTTCGCGAATTTAACAATTTTTTTTTTAAATATTCGTTCATTTATCTATTGTTGTTTCAGTAATAATATGTCTACATTATACTTTTTTGTGTAGTTATTAATTACGTTATGTTATGTTGAGCTTATTATTAGTAGTTTTCCTGTCACTCTTTTGTAAATTTGTCAACATTTATAATTGTTATGTTTCCCAAAAAAAAAAACATATACACCTAATATGCTTTGAATAATTGTAAGCATAATGTTAATGTTGCATAATAAATAAATAAATAAATTTTACATAGTTCCGAATCGCCATGATCGGATTAGATAGAAATAATAATTATGAAATGTTGAATAAAGCATACAACTACTGGAATAATATTATTATAATCAAATACTGTGTTCTAGCAAAGCTACAGAATAAATCAAATCAAAATATTGTTCATTAAAAATTGTGATTATAAAACTTCGCAAGAAACCCGTGAAATATTAAATGTCTTAGTTTTGCTTTTTCCATAACGACTCCTTTTCACATTTTTCACACAGTGATTCATAATCTGAATAATGTGTCTAATCACTTGATATGTTTTTCTCGATTAATGCGTAATGGTCAAAAACATAAGATAATTATAAAAAATAAGTAAATTTGCCATACTTTAAGGCAATTATGTGTGATTATATTGAGTTGAGAAGCGGACTTTGATACGACGTCGAACCGCATTTGCGCAATGTTTATCCTCGTTTGAAAACGTAACAAAACCTGTAATATATCCACAAATATATTAGGTACAAATTAAAACGGATTTCAAAAGAAAAACGTAAAAACTTATTAATATGCATCAATATATTATTTAATATTTTGAATCGGACAGCGTCATGTTTTCATTCGTATTCTTTGTAAAAACTAGTTGCTATAAATTTGCTTTGTAAGATTATTAGTGGTAATTGGTACCGCAGCACTCAACACCCATGGCGAAGCGTCCATACAGCCCGATTCCAACCGGCTTTCCTTTTATATAATTTGTGTCTTAAAACTTATATTCCTTAGAATGTAATGGAGAAATTTGAACATTTTGTTTAGAAAAGGGCTACAATTTAAAGACAAACATGTTACTTTATAACAAGTACAAAACAATAACTACCGTGAGTAATTAAAACATAACATGAAGGCATTTGGCTTTCCGCTAAAATAAATGATCCTTCGTCTCTGCTCAATACCAAAAGTTATCTAAGACAAATCTGAAAGGCAAATCAGATATATCCTGTCAGAAACATCGCTTTTACCAATCTCAGTAGTCTTTATTTTTTAAAGGAAATAAGTATTCGGCGACAAATATGTGTAACATGAGTAAAGTGTGTCGGACAAACCGGTTTATTTAATGTAAATATTAGTTAAATACTCACAAGATTTGAATATATAATAATGTCGAAATTCCCATCCAATGTTACGATATAAAAGTTCTAGACGTGTCTACTTCATATAGTTATGGAGCATTAGTTCGTGGAATTGAGGTATGGCGCAAGATGAAACTTTTATGTTTCTTTTTGGTAGCATCTTATATAAGTATTGTGAAGGTCAATAATAAAATGGCTTAGTTGATTAGCGAGGAAAAAATAGTTTATTTGATATTTTAGTTATTATTGCATAATTTTGTGCACATTTGCGACGTGTATTTTTTTTTACTAATCATTGCCTTTTTTACTATACATATTAATACACTTTTATCGTACCGTGTCATATCATATATGTACATAGTAATGTTAGCATTTTAAAACAAATCACACCATCAGTAGTATAAGTGAAGATAATTTGTTTGTCTCACTGGCAAAGTCGAAAGGAAGTAGGACGTTCCTGAAGTATTATACGACACTGTAATTACCTGTAAATAGCATTTGATACTCGAACAAAGGTTGTTCATAACGAGTTTTTAAACTGACTGTTCGAATCATACTAAATTTATACGCAAATGGATGCCGAATCTCGTTTCATTTGTGATGGCGGCGCTGGCGGGTCATGGGTTTACGTGACGTAAACGGTCAAGGCCTCCAAATCGGAATAAGTAGTAATTAGGCAGTTTTCCACTTCCAATCTCTATGTACGACTCATATAAGTCTGAGGAGGTCACTGTGTACAGGCCAATTCGAGGCTCCGGCTGGTCTTTGAAAATATACACGAGAATTATCTTTAGCTGTGGTTTGACATATCTTAATTGATCAGTTTATGAAAAACTGGTATTAAATAATATTGTTAAATTTTCTATAATGAGTGAATTTGCAGGAAGGCGAACAGTCTTAAAAGCAAGGCACCTGCTGTTTCCGATTTAGGGTCCCGACCTATAATAGGGTCGCGATGATGATGATTAGAGGAAGTATCCTCTAAGTCTAAAGACACGCGCTGGTTCGTATGTCTAATAAAAATGCAAAATTGAAAATATTATTGCTTTTGGCCTTACATCAGTTTTACGCTCACAGTTTCGTAACATATTAAAATACATGATTTTTGAACTGATAATAATATTCAAAAACAATCTTATGCGTAGTTTGATTTTATCGTGGGAATTAATTTAAAAGCTAATCGTATGAATCGTATTCATAAAAATCTCATTATGTTTGAAATTACTGTATTCAAATAATTGCAAACATTATATTTTAGTATATATGCACGAATATAATGAAGAATGAATTTATTTGGCGCGTAATCAAAGAGTAATCATGTTTTATTCATTTCAAACGTTAGATACAACTCACCAAATGAATCTTCTGTAGATTAAATTCTGTATATGTCCTCAGTCTCTGGTCGCATGTTTAATTTAACAAGAGGCGTTAATTTAAGCTCAGATGTTTCTTTGGTTCAGTTGACATGAACTCTGCTCATGGTTCTCTAAAAACTGTACCATGACGGTTATTGTATCATCAACAAATAATTGTTTACGTTTTAAGTGTTTTTTGATTGGAATATTCAAGGTCATATTAACCTCATATCCACGGAATAAGGCAAGTATGATGTACCTCAATGCAAGGACTTGCGCTGATCCCGCTATTAAAAATAACCGCAAATAACCGGAATAATAGGTAGTGTGGTCTTGGCGTGATAAGTAGCAGGTAAATGAAGAGAAGTTACGCGGATTTTTTAATAAATCCCTAACTTTGGTATAGTATAACAAAAAAATAATATTGTTACGATTTTTTAATAATTATCAATATGACATCACACACATAAATAAAAAAATACACGTGTATTTATCTTTATCGTTTTTATATGACCCATTGCTCACGTTTTCTGGTATGCAATATATTTAATCTGCATTTTTTATTGACGTTGCTTGATTACAAAGGAGCATTAGCCTACAAAGTGGTCGGTTACAAGATCGTAACTTGCTTTTTTTTTGGATAAAATTTTATTAGCATCGTGAAAGCGTATGGTTTCGCGGGTTAGCCCGTGGGCTAACCCGGGGAGTTTAAGGTGTGACTTGGGGTAGATCAATATCCAGGTACGGCGGTAACCCGGGACGCGGAGCCGCGCCGCGCCGTGAACAGTTTTACATAAATTATACCGTCTGTCTCTGTACTACATTGTTTTTGGAAATTTGGGACTTTAGTTTTGAATTGTAATAATGATTGAGTAAAAAATAAATCGCTATTTTTATATTTTTAAAGATATATTCTGGTGTTTTAAATACTTTAATTGCAATACAAAGATACTACTAATAAGTAATTCTAAACAGAGGCAAATAAATGGATGGAACAAAAACATGACAGCATCACGGATCACCACACCTCCAGATTATGATTAGATATAATTACTAGTTATATTGATCACGTGTCATCGAAGCGTGACTTGTGAAAACGTGCGCCCAACATTTAGACTTTGTTATGCGACGTGCAAGTGCAGTCTACAGTCTACACTACACTATGCACCACTGAGCCTCGCCAGTAAACACGATGACGCGACATTTCACCACTTCACTCTTTAATTAGACGTGTTGAATAGAAAACGTCCTTGGCGTCATAATTACTAGTTTCCAATGCGTTTTATTGATATACTTTATGATAATTTTACGACGCGGTAAAGCTATATAGAGTAATTGATGGAATGAAAATTAATAGCTGAAATATGACGTTTGCCGTCTAGACTCGATCGTCTAAAGCGGGACAAGGTTTGTTATGAAAAATAGTATGCAGTTTTGAGTAGAACATTCCGGAAATCATTCATATAGTGGAAGCATGTTATAGACTATTTTCGGAGAAGTCACGTTTGTTGGTAGAAATATTGCTATTGTTGGTTGTATTTGCATGTCCATATTTATTGAATTTATTCGGTTGTCGTCTCAAAGTGATTCTTGGCTTTCTATATGAGGCTCTAGACAGTATGCAGTATAACGCCTAACCAGTGGTCATCTTGAAGGTCAAAAAAGTATATTTTCTTGGTTATAAATTTACAGTCTTATCTTTTCAAATTGTCCAATATGTTTACGAGTATAATGGAAATTTTAGACAATAGATTGTCATGAATCAGACTGACACATCACACTGTATAAACAAAGGTGGACTTTATTTCTATTATTTATAGCAGGCAATGTTTTTCCTTAGTCAGAAATCTCGCCCAAGATAAAACCGCTGAGAGATTGTTTTGTTGTCTGTTATTATTAATTCACAATACAAAGCACTAAACAAATTCATTTGTTTATTTTTATGCATGTGTTTACTAATACTAATCTCACTATAGAGAATGCGCTAATGCAAGAACAGGAACGAATATGCGCTATAAAAAAACACTTCAATGACTTGTGGGGTTGGGTATAAGTTTTTTGTAAGCAAACTTTATCGAAAACCAAATTGTACGTCAATATCCATTATATAATCTTCGCGATAAAAATGTCGTTATGTAGCCATTTACAAAAATATAGCACAACCAATAAATGGAGAAAATGATCTTCTTTCTCAATCGTCAAATGTAATCCTGAAAACATTACCTAACAAATGTTGAAGCTGGACTATGTTAACATGATGTACTTATCTATATAGCATCGTGGAACGGTTCACAATTATACCCTTTCAGCTTAACCGAACAAGCTGATTGTTCAGAGTCTACAATGTTTACACTAGCATCATTATCTTTATGAACTTTATTACCAAAGAGCGATAACCTCAAGCCAGGATTTCTGCTGTTGGGCACCTGGACAAAGGCCCCCTCATCTCGCATCTCGATGATAACGGAGTAGTGGCGCCGATTTGTGAATCACAACTGTTGTATTAATTAGTTATGTTTTGACATGTTATACTGTATGAGTGATAACATGTGAGATAACGCTAATGAGTAATATGTGGTAACGTTAATGATAAAGATAGGATCCTCGGATCCATAATCATTATGTTGCTCTCCCACTGCTGACTATGCGCCTTCCTCAGGCATTGCCATAGCGACCTGTGGGAAGTGATTTGCATCTAGCACCGTCCTGCATTCTTTGTCAGGGCATCTGTCCACTTTATGTTAGGAAGTCCGACATTGCAATTGTTGAATTCAGCAATACCCAGAACTTTTTTTTAACGCTTTATGGACGTTGATGTAGGAATAATAGAAGCTGTTTGTAAGGAGTATGTGACAAGCTGTTTATATGTAAAACTGCTAATCTTTGTAAGGATTTTTTGGTCATTGACTTTGGGTTCACTCTACGCCATGTAGGTTTAACATTATTCATTAATGTACGTATTTGGAAATGTTGAAACAGAAGACATTAATATAGATTGCTTTTCAAATATTGCGTTCAATTTGGCGAGGTCAAAGTACGACTAACGCACAGCTGTCGCGTATGACTGTGATTGATTGATTTCCATCAAATTTTTATCAATATACTTTTGTAGGCTTATATTTCTATAGCAATATTTTTTTATTAAAGGGTGTCGTGTATATTTCCATCAGTTGCAAGAAGCATCAACGACTTAGATAGAAGGTGGATTGACACTGGGCTCTCCTATATTCATATATCTTTGAATTTCTTATCCCGCTAATAGACCTCGGCCAAAGTTTTTCTTGTGAGAAGAACACGAATAATTAATATTTTTGATTATAAAAAATACTTATGTTTCCCTTTTTTTTTTAATCTCAATTATTTAGAATTTTTAGGTATATAAGTCTCCCGCATGGTATTTATTTATATAAAATTAAAAAGAAAATATACTATGCAAGGTTAGCAGTTAACATTGGGTACTTTAGGAGTGTTATACAAAATACCTTTCCTACTAGAGACATGCGGGTTTCACACCGTTCAAACAGATGAACGCGCGATAAAAGTGTTACTGCCGTGAATAAAAGTCAAAACAACTGGCTCAAGGGCGCCTCACCCAAGTACAGGTTTTAGCTTTTAGCTTTTCTTTGATAGAGAAATGTTTTCCACACTCGGAAGTCAGGTTCCATTTTGAATTTGTATGTGTAGTAAATACATATGTTTGCTTCGTTCAAAAACGATAACTTCATTTTATCTAAGTAGGATGTTTATAGCGTACTTCCGTATCAATTCTATTTTAATGTTTATTAATATAACATAACTTAAATAACACTTAACACCATCATCCAGAGATTTTACATTTAGTTTTATAATATCATGAATTGGAAGTGACATTCGTAAATAGCTGTATTTGCCTAAGATTAACTTTTCAATAAACAATATTGCTAAACTAGTACAATTAAGGGAGAAAATGAACAGTCATGTATAAGCGTTGTATCGATTGTTTCAGAGTATCATCGAGAAGTTCTGTCCGGATATCGCCGCGGGCGGCGTGGCGTGCTGCGACACCCAACAGCTGCAGAACCTGGACAAGAACATAGTGATGGCGGTGAACATCCTCGCCAGGTGTCCCACCTGCGTGGACAACTTTGTCAAGCACATCTGCGGCATGACGTGCGCCCCGGACCAGAGCAACTTCATCAAACCGGTCACAGTCGAGCCCTATGGTATAGAATCTCTTTTTCTCTCTTTCCTCTGCTATAGGCCTCCCCCAAGAATGCCCAGAAGGACTTGTTAAAAGCCTGCATCGAGCTACTTCCTTGCAACAATAGTAATATAGTCTGACCACTTTTTAGTGACATAATGAGTCGCCATTCAGTCATAATCTGTATGCCTTATTAAACCAACATTATTTAAAAAAAAAACATTATTTTATCAAGTTGCAGAATGATCTGGCATATAATTTTATGACCAGTCATCTGCCTGACATCAATCCTTTCGGACATTTTATCATGTTATTTAAATGTACTAATTATTTTGATCCTGATTAAGTTGGACTGTAGAACGTGACAGCTTGAAACTATATAGCATAGGTCAGGTGCTATCTATAAACAGGTGTGCACTGCAGGTGTCTGTTAGGATACCCGTGAGTGTTTTGCAAAGATTTAAACAATCGATATTACCATTCAACCATCTAAATACATTTCAACACGATAATTTCACGTAATGTTTTTTTTTTCAGGTACAAGGAAACGCATCAAAGAGATTGATTACTACCTCAGCTCAACCTACATGTCGTCAACATTCAACTCATGCTCTCAGGTAGATTTTGTGTAATACTGTATTGGGGAAATTGAATAAAACATATTCAGATTAAAACGAACATTAACCTTCAGAATTGCGTATAATTATTTTGAACTACTTTCCTACAGTGTTTATTATTTTTCCATTCTATTTTCGGCTCTTAGATTGCCGAGATAGTTGAGATTCAAAAGGAAAAGCGACCTCTACTGAAAAGACTTTGTTGAAAAATGATTCACCAGCAATAAATTCACCGTTCCTTGGAACTTCACTGAAGAAATAAAAGAATATATCAAAAAAGCAATTACTACTACGTACTATAAAATTTTACGCAACATTGCAGGTTCAAAACCCGGCAACGAACCAGTTGTCACTGGACTTGATGTGCGGCCAGTACAGTGCGGATTACTGCACGCCGCAGCGCTGGTTCGACTTCATGGGCGACGTCAGCGTGCCCTACGTGCCGTTCCAGATCAACTACAAGAGCGGCGACGCGCCCGTCGACGGATTCACCCCCTACAACCCGCCCACCAGAGCTTGCAATGTCGGACTACCGGTGAGCTGGTTATAAACTAATCGCTTCTGACATCCTTGTTAGATTGCGCTAATATTCATAATAATATTCCAGAGTAAGGGACTAAGAATTAAGTAGACTTCTGTCTATCCGTTTATTTCCCCGTACTTGAAGGTGACCAGGTGAAATGGTTGTTAATTACCTAGATCGTACACTCTAAAACTTGAAAGGAAACATAAAAGGATCTCCCTACCCTATGTTGTTTAGATGCCTTTAAATGGGACTTGAACGGTGCCATGCCGCAGCTTGGTGATTTATCAACTCTTCCTTGGTGGTAAAAAGCAATAAATTAACACTAAACATTCATTGTCATGGCTCCACAGTAATATTTCTTCTGACAAGGATATCAATAACTACGATCACGCAAACTCCCAAATCTGAAATAAACATTTGTGTGCCTGGAAACATTTGTCTAGCATTGATGCTGCAGTAGATGTGTGGGTGGTTTTACATTCTTGGAACATTGGTGTTGGCATGCGTATGTTGGTAGGTTTATATGTATTGAGGCTGACGTGTACGTGATGGTTTGGTGTGTTCCCAGGGCCAGCCGGGCTGCTCGTGCCTGGACTGCGAGGCGTCGTGCCCCGCGCCCGCGCCGCGCCCGCCACCCGCTGGGCCCTTCACCATCGCCGGCGTGGACGGCTACGGCGTCATCATGGCCATCGTCTTCGTCATCTTCACCACGCTCTTCCTCAGCGGAGTGTTCTGCTGCAACAACCAAGGACCCTCAGTCGGTCAGTACTTTCACTATACAACTTCACCATTCGCCACTTCGCCACTACTTACAATCTTTAGGTACTAGTTCTTTATCGGGTGTAGTGTGGTCTGTAGCCATGCCAGGTTGGAGATTTTTTTTACCTAAAAAAAAAACTGCCTATGTTCAAATATTAAGACCCTTCCATATCTTGGCATAAGCAAAAGTTGTTGGTGAGCAATGCTCTACTAGAACTATCGCGTGGCAATTCTCTTATTACACATTTAAAATAGTCATCAGTAAACTATGAAAGCTTAGAGTGGTAAACGATTGGCAGTACAATCTTCAAAGTTTTAGTATTCGTAAAATTTGTTTACTCCATTTTAATTATTCCTATCAAATACTGGCAGACTACAGGTATTGAATATTTCTTACACATAAAAATTAAATACAGAAGAAAATAGAAAAAGTTTCGCTTTATAATATTTTTCAATATGATAATTTTTATTAGCATTTTTATATAATTATTATATATTTAATTTATATGTAATTACTAATATATATATAAATATTATAATATAATATTATATGGACTGATACCAAAGAGCCTCGACCCACATCTCCAGAAGCTCTCTATTGGTCGTTGGGTCAAGAGCCAGATTCAAAAGGCGGTATTGCTGGACACGGCACGCATAGTGCGGAGATTCCTCACTTTGGATCCCTAACCACCGGTGGCTTGGGTCTTAAGCCTCGCCACTGAAGGATTAATCTTTTTTTTTAATATTTTTATATGTACTTCTTATACTTATATTGTTATTTTTATATACGTATAAAATTAAAAAAAAATTGAACAACAAAATAAAGAGAATTATAATATAAATAAAAATATATTAAAGTTCCTAATAGATTCTGGGATATAAAAATTAACACTGAATGCTGTAATTATGAAAATAAAATCAAATGAATTTGTGGAATATTCTATAATTTCCATTGTGTAAGTTTTAGTATTACTTACATTATTATAAGTCTCAGTAATTTATATATTAAAATTATAATTATAAAAACAAATTATGAGAGGCGTTATTTAATCTAATCGTATTATATTTAATTTTTATGGCAATTTAATGACCATTAAACACGGATTTGTGAGCAATAGTTAATTAAACACGCTTGGTTTGATTAAATCATCTAAGGAGGTTTTCAATATAAGAATCATTATTAATTCACAATATAATTTAGATTCATTAGGAATTGTCATTTATTCGCAGTAAGAATTGCACAGATAATTGCATATTTTCAGAAATGAAGTCTCATAAAGTAATGTTTTAGTATATTGTACTTTGAAACAACTATTAACTTAAGTTGCCTTAGTAGTGAAGGACGCAGTAATAATATTTGTGAACATTTTCTTTTTGCAATTTTTTTTTTCTATTACACACGCTACAATTTTTTTTTATATTTAATTATTTAAAAAAAAGATTAGTTTTCTTCAAAACGAGTGTTGTAGCAAGTATCTACTGCGTTCTTTATTACGGGTTGGTAATGAGCATTGAGTAAGCATATGACCTCATCGACACGAGCCTTACCGGTAAGTCCACAAGTTAATGTCACATGAATTTATTATGGATGTATATCTTACAATTACAAATGGTGTAAGATAATCACTCTCAAAAATATAACAACAAAATATCCGATTTTTTTACTTTTCAACATTGTCTCAGTACATCTCAATACTATGGGTATATGAAGAATGTAAATGAAAAATACTGTACTAAAGTAATATTGTATTAAGTACATGTTAAAGTATATTATACTATGGCCTTTTGGTTTTGGGAGCATTCTCTTTACTACATCTCACAAAAAATATTTTGACTATCAAAGTCTAAAAAATAAAAAACATTTGAAGTATTGAGAGATGACAATAAGATGTAGTTGATGGCGCGGTGAGTCTCGTGTGTGTGGGTCGGTAGTGGTATCGGTGCTAACGTGGGGTACTGACTACTGGGTGCACAGACGGGTGGCGCGGCGAGCGGCGCGCCGGGCCCGAGGCCAGTCCGCTGCACCACCGCGCCAGTACGTACCACACTAACACTCTGTGTACCGCTTGCACACACACATAATACATACAATCACACACAAACACCACCGTTAATGGAGTGCTAAACTCGCTATTCTGTTTCGGCCTGTATATGTCATATCAGTATGAAAAAAATCTAAAACGATGCGAATTATTCCGAAACTATAGCAATAGAGCAAGAGTCCGTGGCCCCCACACTTTTGTAATTTTATAAAAGCTGAAAGTTTGTCTGCGCATGCCTCTGACATAGGCATCACACGATCAGCTATTAAAAAGCACAAGCTATTGAACATCTTTAGATAGTTGCTTTAACAATATAAAATATAAAATTCGGCTTTTATACTATAACGCAGGCAAAACTACATTTTATTAAATTTTGAAGATATCGTGAAAATAATTTTGCCAGCTTGGTCAATATTTATTTGTTCGCCACGGACAATTGCCGTATGTTAAAAGTCTTGCTCATAAATTGCTACAATATTATAAAACGAGCACATAGATTTACATATAATAGAGAGTCAGTATTCTGTTTTCTGCACTAAGTCTAATTACTTATAGACAAACACACATGCATGTAAGCTTTGGTGGCTGTGTTGCGTTTACTGTACTTCCTAACAAATATATGTATTATGTTTGTCTATTCGATTTCCCATTTCTTATATACTTTTCTTTATAAAAATATTTTTTCATTTGTATGTATGTTTTGTATTTGTTTATGTGGCCCTGTATTTAAGTTTAGTATCCATGTATTCGTTACGTCTACTTGTGTATAAGCTTTTTCTGTATAACTACTATGGAGGAAGAAATATGGTTTTGTCAGTATAATGTACTGATAGCATATCAATATTGCTGACGGTTTATCACTGATGGACGTAAGTCTACCTATCAGTTTAATGTGCTGACAACATAGCAATATTGCCGAGGTCTATTGGCGATGGACATTGGCCTATCTTAATATATGTTCTGTTAAGAGGAAGTTGAGTCAAGTCGTTTAAGATTTTGTACTGTAATATATCCGATTTTAATATAAGATAATAATGTTTGCGATTGCCTTAATCTGCCACGCTGGCCTACTGCGGATATTTTTAATTTCTTCCTCCATAGTGCATTTCTATTATAACATCTATTACAATAATTATATTACTTTAGGTGTAACCTCAGAGAATAACCAAGAGATGTCGACAAACCCGACTGCGGTACGTTGGCCTGAGGAGCAGGTAGATGGCGCCACAGGCAGCGCGTCATTTTTGGAGAAGCTTGGCGCCGAAACTGAGACCATAGTGGAGGACTTCTTCCAGTGGTGGGGAGTGCAGATGGCCTCCAGGCCTTGGGTCGTGTTGTTCTTAGGTGACTATTACGTCTTTTATTTTTTCTTCATATTAAAATAGACATATTATACGAGCGTAGTAATAAACGTGATAATTAAGTAGTCTTTACAAGTGTTTTTGAATCTCTAATACTTTCAAGACTTCAGAACGTGTTATGGTTGTGATGAATTGTGTTTGCCGTTTTTTTTAATGCAATTTGTTTTGTGGGCAGGTCTATGCGTAGTAGTGGGTCTCGGGCATGGCATGATCCACATGCAGGTGACCACAAACCCCGTGGAGCTGTGGGCTTCACCCAACTCGCGCTCGCGCGTCGAGAGGAACTACTTCGACTCCCGCTTCGAACCTTTCTACAGGTAACACTATTCATTGGTTATGTCTACTCATTATTCAGGCTATGCTTACAATACTTCCATGTTGGTTGGTTAGGGATTTTTTTATTTTTTTTAAGTCGCCTCATTGGTCGTTAGTTTCTCCAGCAGCAGTGTGCAAGGATTGTAAATCGCATATACCTGGATTTGTTCCTAGGTAGGGCAATAAGAGAGTTTGTCGTATAAAAAAAATTCACACTAGTTGTCTCGACCTGGCATTTGTACCCGACATGGCGGAAGACTCACCCATTTTTATTTATTTATTTATTTAAATACTTTATTGTAAACAAACAGAAACTTACTGTTTATTGTTGATGTCACTAGAGGCACCTCTGCCTAATCCAACCAGAAAATACGCGTGCGCATGCATAGGAAGGTAGCCGAATTACAGTTTGAACTTTAGACATGGCAGAGGTAACATGCTTTGCTTCTTGTACAAGATAATTTATTAAGGGTTATTTCCGTGTCGCAGAACGGAGATGTTGATCATCAGCTCCAAGGGTCTGCCGGAGATCGAGCACGAGACGCCGTCGGGCACGGTGATGTTCGGACCCGTCTTCAACTCCACCTTCATGAAGAAAGTGCTGGAGCTGCAGACACAAATCATGGGTAATTATTATTATCTACAGTCAATAAGTAACAAGTTTACCGGCATCGTTGATAGATAACATGTTTCGTGTTGATTATTGGTACCTGTTAATCAGTGATAGCACCATTTTTGTAAAATGGCAAAATATTTTATTTTCACTTTTAGTCTGTCGAATTGACTACTATGCGCCTAAGTGCTGTGCGCTATTAGATTCGGATCGTCTCTTAAATTGGACAGTGCTGTAGAAGCTAATAAAGTAAATAAATAAATAAATATACTCTACAATTACATACATAGCCCTGACTCCATACTAAGATACTAGGTTTATGTCGTGGGTATAAGAAATAATTTTCGTTCTTAAAAACACCCAGATACGTAAGAAATATGAATTGGCAGTTACTCATTTCACAATAAGTGAAAGTATAAGTGCGTGGTGGCCTGTTGGTAACGGACCAGACGCGGCTGCCTACATGTTTACGGTGGTCGCGGGTTCAAATCCCAGGGCACACCTCTGACTTTTCAGAGTCATGTGTGTATTGATAGTCAATCACCACGCACTATAACGGTGAAGGAAAACATCGTGAGGAAACCTGACTACCATAGCGATTTGTATAAATTTCTATGGTATGTGAAAGTCCGCCAACCCACACTGGGCCAGCGTGGTGGACTATATGGCCTAACCACTCTCAATCGTACTCTCGATTGTAGAGGAGGCCCGTGCCCTGCAGTGGGTCGTATATGGGCTGATACAATACAATACAATACATTTCACAGCCGGCGTGTTATGAATGACAATGATCATCATCATTGGACATGAGAAGAGTAAAGTGTAATGTTTGCCGCAGCGCTGGGTAACGAGACGGGCATCGAGGACATCTGCTTCGCGCCGCTGTCGTCTCCGTTCCGCGGCCCCACGCAGCCCAACGAGTGCGCCATCCAGACCGTGTGGGGCTGGTGGCAGAACGACATCGACAACTTCGACGACGACGACTACCTCGACAAGATACTCTCCTGCTCCAGGTTACATTGCTATTAATATATATATGCTTATTGCTCATCGCGTCTATAACATGACGCAATATTATTATGTTCAATGCGTACCCTGTCGTTCGAATGTTTAGGAGTGAGGAGGAAGCCATATTAGCCGAGCCAAGTCGTGTTACTTTGGATGATAATTATAAAAATGTCTGGTTTCGTGTTTTTTAACTGACTACTGCCTGATAGTGAGAGCACGTGTTGTGTTTGTCGCAGCAACCCGTACGGCAGCGAGTGCCTGTCGGACTACGGCGGGCCCGTGCTGCCGGCCGTGGCGCTGGGCGGCTTCCTGGCGCCCGCCGAGGCGCTCTCCAAGCACTCCGCCTTCCACAAGGCCACCGCGCTCATACTCACCTTCCTCGTCAACAACAAGCACCACAAGGACCAGGTCACTACACTCCACATGTGCACAAATCAACCGATCACATAGGTTTATCGCCTTGAACTTCAGTGGGAAAGCAGCCTTACACTCTCTTAATTTTAGGTTAATCGAAGTTCGAGCTTATTGGTACTTATATCAATGATAATCTGTAGAGGGTTCAATTAAAAAAAATGAACTTAGAGCAATTGTAGTTTTAAGACCCCGTGACTTTCATAAGTATGTAATAGCTTTGTTAATATGGTTAAGTAAGAATGTTAAACGTGTAAGTTAACAACAGAAACAACGCTGATAATATTGTTAAGTAAGCTTGGGTTTATCCAAAACCAAAACGTAATAAAAACAATTTAAGGAGCTATTAACGTGAACTTGATTGCAGTTGAAGCCAGCGCTGGAGTGGGAGAAGGAGTTCATAGCGTTCATGAAGAATTACACGGAGAACGAGATGCCTAGTTACATGGACATCGCGTACACGTCGGAGCGCTCCATCGAGGACGAGCTGGAACGCGAGTCGAAGTCCGACGTGTACACCATCATCGTGTCCTACTTCATCATGTTCGCATACATCGCCATCTCGCTCGGCAGGTTCACCGGCTTCTCCAGGCTGCTTATCGATAGTAAAGTCACGCTCGGACTCGGAGGTGCGTTTTATCGATATTTTTTTTGTATTTTATCGATATTGTATGTATTTCTTTCGCCACGTTAAAGATTTAATTTCTCAGTCACAACGTTTGATCGTTTCGCGAATTTAAAACAATATCAGTGAATATTAAAATTTTGTAGTGAAGAGATTAATTTTCCCTTATTATTGATAAAAAAAAATGGACACATTAACCTTAAATACCGGTAGGTGTGACAATCGTGCTGGCGTCGGTGGCGTGTTCTATCGGCGTGTTCGGGTACGTTGGCGTGCCGGCCACGCTCATCATCGTCGAAGTGATACCCTTCTTGGTGCTGGCCGTCGGAGTCGACAACATCTTCATCCTCGTGCAGACAAACCAGAGAGAGGGCAGGAGACCTAATGAAACTATTCCGGAACATATTGGCAGAACGTATGTATTACATCTTCAATTGCATATTACTTATTACGGATAGATATACAATTGAATACAAGATTAAACTGGAAGTGCATTGTCGTCTATATTACAGTGTCTATTGACAAGTCTATTGTCGAGTCATCGTGCGTGTATTAGTGCGGGCGAATGGATATGCACACGTCTCAAACGAGTCGAGTAGCCTTCGCTTGTCAGCGTGTCCACTGCGGTAGTTGTATAAGATGTTATAACTCGGCAGGCTGGGCCAGGTGGGTCCGTCCATGTTCGTGACGTCGGTGTCGGAGGTGGTGTGCTTCTTCCTGGGCGCGTTGTCCGACATGCCGGCCGTGCGCGCCTTCGCGCTGTACGCGGCGCTGGCGCTGCTCATGGCCTTCCTGCTGCAGGTCACCGCCTTCGTGGCGCTGCTGGCCATCGACACGCACCGACAGAACGCCAACAGGTAAGCTTATACCATGGACTTAAAGAAGGGTATTGATTGGTAGACGACGTTCAATAACGCTTGAAACGAAACCTCTTCATGCGTTCCCCACTGCATTTCCTCGTCTCGCAATTGCCGGCTGTTTACTGCGGGACACGCAAAAGTGTGTCCATCGACTATGGTGAATAAAACACTTAGTGATGTTAAATGTAATTAGAATATGTTTACCGCGTGTGCGCAGGTTCGACATTCTGTGCTGCGTGGTGGGCACGAAGGCAGAGGGCGCGGCGGGCGCGGAGGGCGCGGAGGGCGCGCTCTACAACCTCTTCAAGCACTTCTACGTGCCCTTCCTCATGAAGCGCGAGGTGCGCGCCTCCGTCATGATCATCTTCTTCGCCTGGCTCTGCTCCTCCGTCGCCGTGAGTATCACCATCAATATCCAATACCTAGACCGATTATAATCATATCCATAAATTCCAGCCTGTAGTGAGTCATAGATCATTCTAATGGGAAACTTCATTTAAAGTACATTCATACATACGTGTACACGTACGCATCCACAGTTAAAATGAAGCCATTAATCATCCATCATCCATCCATCAGCCAAAGGAAGTCCACTGCTAAACATGGGCCTCTCCCAATGATTTCCACAGTGACCTGTTGGAGGCAGCCTGCATCCAGCGACATCCCGCGACCTTTACCAGGTCGTCTGACCACCTAGTGGGCCAATGGAACCAATCAACCCTCACAATGGAAGCCATTAATACAATATATTAATTAACTATCAAGACATAATATAATGTTCGTTTGTGAACATAATACAAATAATTTAAATGTTGAACACCAGGTGGCGCCGCACATAGAGATCGGTCTGGACCAGGAACTATCGATGCCTCAAGACAGTTTCCAGTTGAAGTACTTCAAGCACCTGAACGAGTACCTGAACATCGGGCCGCCGGTGTACTTCGTGATCACGGAGGGGCTCAACTACTCGGACACGGCCACGCAGAACATGGTGTGTGGCACCAGGTTTTGCAGGCAGGACAGCGTCTCCATGCAGCTATATGCAGGTAACTAGCATATTATTTTTCTAACCAAGGATTTTACCTAATTACATACAAATGTACATACACACATACATAAACTCACGCCTTTATCCCAGAAGGTCTACACCTCTGCCTTCGTAGAGGTGCTACCAGAATTTTACCTGTTTCGTTTATCGTTCTATCCGTTCTTTCGATTAGTGGTTTATTATTGACCTGGTTAGGATTGGAGGAAGTCGCTGGATACAAGCTACTTTCAACAGGTCGATGTGGAGATCATTGGGAAGGCCTATATTCAGCAGTGAACTTCCGCTGGGTGAAGAGAGGGAGATGCATGCATTTGATTGATAATATGTTTGACAATACCATGTTTTGTTTCAGCTTCCCGCGTGTCCAACGAGACATACATAGCGCAGCCTCCTAATTCCTGGCTGGATGACTTCTTTGACTGGGCCTCCATTCCCAACTGTTGCCAGTACTTCCCCTCTAACAACAGCTTCTGCCCCAGCAGTAATGAAGGTCATTGACAGCTTATTTTATACAAAAACTTTTGTAGATTATTCACAAAGCTATAAAATTATTGATCAAGTTACATGTACTTTTTAATAATGTTAATGAATTGTTTTTATTTTATATTCAAAGCTTTTTGTCATGACTTATAAGACACTTTTTTTATTACAAAAATTACTATCCATTTAAAACTTTGAAGCTTGAAACTTGAACTATTGTGAATACAGAAACAAAACGTTTTCGGAGGAGTTTGGTTCACAGTATGTTCATGCAAGTATAATGTGTGTTGAATGTGCGTGTATGTGTGCAGGCGGCTGCAACCTGTGCAACATGAGCCTGGTGGGTCCGGAGAAGCGTCCCACTCCGGCGGAGTTCTCCCGCTACGTGCCGTACTTCCTGCAGGACAACCCCGACGCCACCAGCGGCTGCGTGAAGGGCGGCCACCCCACGTACGCGCACGCCGTCAACTACCACCGCAACGGCACCACCATGCTCGTGGATGCCACTTACTACCAGGGCTACCACACCGTACTCAAGACTAGTTATGATTACTACTCGGCGTTACGAGCCGCTCGCGCCGTGGCTGCCAACCTCACGGAAACCATCAACAGGAATCTACAAGAAGCGGGACTCAATACCACCAGCCCGGTCAACATATTCCCCTACTCAGTGTTCTACGTGTTCTACGAACAGTACTTGACTATGTGGCCCGATACGCTTAAATCTATGGGAATATCGGTATTGTCGATCTTCATCGTCACTTTCCTATTGATGGGCTTCGATTTCTTCTCCGCTCTGGTGAGTTTTTTTATCTACATAAACTTATTTTTTCTTAATTTGTAGTGTTTTTCACCTAGTAAATTACAGGCTGAAATAAAAAAGTATACTTAAAGATCAACTATTAAAATAGATCAATCATGTTAAAAAATTATCGACACGCTTACACATAATTTATCTTGATTGATTCATTTTCGACATCCATTATTAAATAGAGATTTAAATCGCGAGCCAATTTTGACCCATAATGAATAATGTAATGATGAAATTGCGATAATAATTGAACGCAATGTATTTCACAGATCGTGGTGGTGACTATCACGATGATAGTGGTGAATCTCGGCGGTCTTATGTACTGGTGGGGCATCAGTCTTAATGCAGTTTCACTTGTTAATTTGGTGAGTTATTTATTACATAATTTAATCTGTTACAAGACGTTATTTAAATAGCGAAACATGTTATTATTGTGCAGACGAAAGGAAGTATGTAAGAAGTCCACTGAGTTAAAATATATTATTTATCTTTCTTATTTATCTGTTTTCAACATAGGACGTTCCCAATATTTCGCTGCAGAAAGCCAACATTAAGAAAAAAACACTTTACATCTGATAATGATTATGTTACACAAGTAATGTGATGCAGATTTTTTCTTTCAATGAATAGTGTGTCTTCTTGTTCTCAAATCCTCAGAACTGGTGTTGATGATGATGATGTAAAACAATTTGTCCTGGTCGCAGGTGATGGCGGTGGGCATCGCGGTGGAGTTCTGCTCGCACCTGGTGCACAGTTTCGGCGTGTCCCGCGCGGGGTCGCGGCTGTGTCGCGCGGCGGAGTCTCTGACTCGCATGGGCTCCTCCGTGCTATCCGGCATCACGCTCACCAAGTTCGGAGGCATCATCGTTCTCGGAGCCGCCAAGAGTCAGATCTTCCAGGTAACAACACACGCCATCTGATATATTATTATCCACCAAAATGCTAGAATGAGCCCGATTTTGATAAAAATTAAAACGACATTTATATATTAGATAATTGCCATATATATGTGCCATAAATATGGTAGAATGTACCTAACGAGGTGTGACTGTGTGGTGCAGGTGTTCTACTTCCGCATGTACCTGGGCATCGTGTTGATCGGCGCGGCGCACGGGCTGGTGTTCCTGCCCGTCATGCTGAGCTATATCGGTGAGTACGCGCCCCACACACACTCCACACACACTCCACACACACTCCACACACACTCCACACGCGTCTTTGTCGTCATTACATGCAGTACAATGCTGACTTTTTGTTTCATTGTGCGGGGTATAAAGTCTCATGAGCTTGGACTAATGTGTTGTAAATTCTTTTTAGTTTTTTCTTGATAATAATTGGATTTACTTATTATGTGGCGTAAATTTTGTAAAAAAAATATATGATAACTTATAATTAATATTTATAAATATGTAAGCATTTTTAAAAGATTAAATTTTCTTAATCAAATATAGTTTGCGTAATTCTTAATTAAATTTTACTGTGATGGAAAATATTTTAAATCCTTCACATTAATATTATATCTGTACAATTATTTTCTTATATTAGTTGTTTTCTAATTTTGCGATATTTAGAATATTCGGGAATAGAAGCCATAAAATAACAACATAAAAAAAAATTGAGCCAGTACATGTTATTGTATGTTTTGGCGACAAAGAACTTTATTTGGAACACAAAATATTGCACATCTGTACAATATCTTTCATTCATTTAGTGTTAAGAAACTCTTCTTAATGTTACTGCATGCAATGTCTACTTTAGTACTTTTTGTTTTTTTTTTGCACACATTTTTTTGAGTTCTCGCTTGTATATTGGACCTTCATAAACCGGACGTAATTCACCAGCTTTAATGCGTAAAGAAAGGCTATTAAATCGACTAACTGCAGTATTATTATCGTGTCAAAATAGTGTTTTAAAAATGTCATATCGGCTTAATATACGATTTATTATATTTATTTCGATAGCGTTCTTAGTGCGCGCTAAATGGCTTCTCCACGTGAATAATACGTCACACGACACAAAGTTTTATTGAATAATAAATGCCGTTTTTGGAGCCATGGAACTGGTTTGCTTAGCTAAATGTTTTTAACAAATCAGTATTTATTATTAATTCAATTTTAAATAGTGACGAGTACAAAAACGTTGAAAAGTTCGTCAATAAATTTTATTTCCTTTGTAATATTATTCAGTCATAGAAAGTCCAGTTGCTACGTTTTGACTCTATATAAGAATTACGGAATTATGTTGCTTCGTTTAGATTTTGTTCCATTCAATATACATATATAAAACAGATTTGTCGTTTCACTGTTAACACGTTGTTCGGATCTAGTGCGTTACTAACAACAGGTGTTTTCACGCTTTTGTGTCGAGAACAGGTAAAAGTGACAATATGTTTATGTAACAACAACCGGCGGCATGTCCACACTGCTTTTTACATTTATGTTGCTATTATTTAATTTATAACCGAATCATCTTAGTAAATAACAGATAGGAATCATGGATCTTTATTTAAGTAAATTGCTATGTGAAATGTCACTTTGACAGGTGTCAGATTTGACACATGGAGTGTGAGTGTAGGCTGTGTGAGTAGTGTTGTGTTTCGGTTGAAGAGGTGAGTGCGGAGCTGGTGCATGTTCGCAGGGTCTCCGGTGAACAAGCAGCGCAGCAAGCAGGTGCGCGGCGCGCAGCTGGGCGTGGCCGAGACCTCGCTCACCAGAGTAAGAGCCGGCCCGCGCCCGCACTACAAACAATATCACTTTGACACGCTTCTCGCGTCTACTTGAACCTGCGCGACCGTGGACGAACCCTCGCTATTCCACGCCGTTTAACCTTATCGATAGAGAAAAAATATTTACAGCGAAATTTATTTTTTTATTTGCATCTGTAAGTTTACGCGTTATAGCTTGACGCCTGCGTTGGTGTTTCACATCTGGCCTAAGTTTTATTTGGTTAAATATTTTTTCTCGAATGTAAATTTAGTCGTGAACAAATTTTCGTCCATTCTCGTCGCAAGTTCAGCACTAACGCATCTGTATTTTGTACATAAGTGGTTAGGCTTACAGCTTTTGTGAATCGTTCGAAAAGTATTCAATAGATTTAGTTCAGATATTTTTGGGATAATATTTAGAATGTGGCGAAGAATAAAAATCATACTAAAATCAGTATTCAGTAAAACGCTGTGTGGCCTCACTACTTAAACGATGTTATTTTGTGACTTAGCGTAACTAAGCCCATACAATCGACTGGCGTTTTACATACGTTCAGTTGTCGATATAACGTGGTTAATATTTTGAAGGATCGTCCATAAAGCGCACATTGCTTGTGGGTGGCGGGTTAATTCTATCACTGTAGATTAAGCAATGCAAGCGAGCCGGAACCACTAGATGATTATGATTATTTTTAAATTAATCTTTAGGTATTTAATATTTGAGATTTAATGGCAAAAACACATGAAATAATATAAATTATTCTATGCTAGTATTTTAGAAAGATCTGGTTAATTTCGAAATAATCTAGTGTATATCTCGGATATGAAATGAGGAGGGGCATCCGGTACGAATATTAGACGGCTTTTGGGCGATCATTGTGTAAATTATCTTCACGGGATTAGTTAGCCGAAAGTCACAAAAATACCGGGAATACGGTTCTTTTTAATAGTCAAAGCATTTATTATTTAAAATATATATATTTGCAATGCGTGACTTTATAAAATTCACGCGAACATATTGCAACACGAGGGGTCGGTATCTAACCGTAATGGTTTTGGCGCACCCTTCATTAATTAAATATTAACAATATTTCTTTATAATGTGCATGATTAGTATACTGTGTCTAGATATGTATAGATAACGAGCATTCCTATTATTTTCGAATTTATATTTTTTTCTTATTTTTTATTTATCTACGTGTTATAATAAAATTGTCTGTCACTGCCTAAGTTTTTGATGCACTTTACTGTACACCACGTTTTTAGCGACACTGCAAGTTTACCCTCGCTCTGTTTGCACACTATAAAATATTAGATGTAAAACGTGCAAGTACTTAAGGCCGTACTTAATTTTATCGAAGTACTTTAAAGGCGTGGCGACGATATCGACTATTTAACTAATATAATTTAAAGGAAATTATTCTAGATTATTCACTAAAGGCGTAAGTCACACTTTAAACATACCCGTCGACGATGAATGGCAACTGTGTACAACTCCTTATATATATACTTTTTTCATAAAAATAAAAAAATGAAAATAAAATATATTGTCTAAAAATACAAACAATATTATTTAATGAAAAAATGACCTATTTTTATTATGTCGACATGGTAGAAAAATAATTTGATTTAGTAGAATTTGAATAAAAGTTGCCACACTAGAACAAATGAATTCGTCGATGGGTAGTGAGATTAGTATAGCTGCCTTTATGCCTACAATGCGCAATGTTAGATTCCATTAACCCTATATAAGTGATACGAGCTTGTTGGTGTTATTTATTTAGTGCGCTTCATGTGATGGCGTGTCGATGTTACAATGTCTCTTACTAGATGTAGTAACTGCGAGGAATTGACTAGTGTACGACTATACACACTGCGGAGGTTGACCCCCGTTTTTATCTATTCTTATTAAATATATTCTAAATTAATTGTTTTAATTATATATCGATAGTTATTGTTAATAGTCATACCAGTACTAGCCTAATAAATTATTCACATTATGCCTAATGATACAGAAAGTAGAAATATTAATCACGAGTTTTGGCCTTAATCAACACAGTTTATTGTGTAGATTTAGAATACTTTACGCCTTATACTTGATATCCAAATCGGTTATGGTTACTAAATAAGGGGTCAGATATGTATTGTATTAAATTTTAATATTATAATTATATTATTCTGTATTATCTAATATAGCATAAGCAGGTTAGTGTAATCCTAACTTTATTGAAAAGTGACATTGCATGTTAAATTGTCACAAGGAAAGGTGTTGGTTATAGATGTGATTTGTTAAACTACGGTGTTGCCACAAATGAAAAAATATTTTTACTTAGTAAATTTCCTATAGTATTTCGGTAATATATTGGCAGCACAAAAGAATAACAAATGACACCTGTAAAATACAGTATTTTGTAAAACGAGTCAATTTCTTCGCAATATTTTTTTTAGCTTTGTGTAGTGCACATTGGTTTTATAGTTTAATTTTCCACAATTCGAACTAACCCTGGGTCCGAGTGGTACATAGTGGGTAATGATGGTGGTAAGACCGGTCCCTGGTGCTGGTTGAAGCTCCCGCTGTCAGAGAAACTTAAAAAAAGGAGCCGTCTCTTTGCAGGTACGTCTGTAAAACGTCACGGAAATAAGAATTCTATTTATTAATTAGTCGAATGTAATAGTTCTGTTGTGTAAATGATCTGTAATTTGTGATTCAATTGAGATTTCTAATAAACGCCCCTCTGAGTTCCTAATTGAACTGTATTGACATGTGTGCTGTAAGTTAATTAAGTGAATAATTGTGATGGTTTCGCGACGCTCCGCGCCTCGAGGGTCGGGCTGAATAATAGAGGAATCTCCTACTTAAATATAGTACTTAATTTACGTGGGTGTAGTGTTTTATATCCAAAGGTAAAGGCTCATGTACCAACACGCAGATTATTGTGATAGATAATAAATTATGTTTTTTTAATTTTTGTTTTATTTTAAGTTACGCACCTCTCTGCATGCGAGAGCACGGCTGGTGTTGCCCGCGTTGTCATTGCATTGTGTGTTGCCAGCCACTACATTCATGAAAGCATCTAAATATCACTTCACATGGTTTACTTTATTGCAGTATATCGTACTTCCATAACAACATCGATATTAAAATAAATATAAAAGGATATATAATAATTATCAAGAAAAAAATATGTAACATTTGCAACTTTCAAAACGTCTATACTAATGTCAAATGGTGTAAACAGCATATATTGTTTTTAATTAATTAATAGTTTAAAGCAAAATGTCTAGTTTGTTCAGTGAAGAGATTTGATATGCTTAAGTAAATAATATAATATTAAATAGTGAGTCATATTATATTTGATACGACAAATCGATTGCCCTTGAATGCATCATGTGTGTTGTGGCTGCAAAACGCAAGTTCCATTTAAATCATCATAATATTAAAATACACAGTATCTGGCCCTAGTTTATTTATTAGTGTATAATATACATTTTAGTTTTTTTTTCTTAACCAAACTTCATGGTTTTATCATCATAGCGAGACAAAAAAATAATGTGTTATGCTCGCCCCGAATTTGTTTTTGAGAATTACAAAATATTTTTAATAAATCTATGTTAGTCTTTATTTGAGTCAATCACAAAATTTATTAGCCTTGTGTTTTTTTTGTGCCAGATACTGTGTCCTTAAAACATTTACTGTCACACTCATTCCATCACATAACATTAGCAATAAAGGTCCAATGTACAAAATGTTGAACAAATAAAAATAATCCGTGACATTTCTTTCCATCTGCACATGAAAGGAGCTTCTGAGCCCGAATCAAAACAACGTAAGGAACAACTTTTATTAAAATTCAAAAGCACTCTTATCACTGAATACACAGAGTTCAAATTGTCGATTTACACAAAATGGATAAATTCAAAATGTGCACGTTTAGTCCGGTCATTTGTTAGTTTTACTTCGAAAGTTTTCCGGGAGTTCTGGAAATGGTTGGTTTTGTAGATTTCGATTTGTAGATTCTTTTGACAAGACATTTTAAAAATATATGTAAGTCGTGGGGGATGACTATAGTTTTATTTAGATGTAAAGCTTTTATCGTAAAATGAGGTGGAAAGGAGATATTACTAAAAAAGGCACAATCATTTAATTATAGGGTCGCGAGTGGCAACAATACAAGATGGCAAAGATAAAATTCGGAAACAACACATCGAGATTTTAGTAAATTAACCCAACTCCAACTTCCTGAAAACGTTTCAGATAAACACTTTATTTTCGCACCAAATGACTGTACTAGTAAGGTTAGTTAAGATTTAGGTATTGTGCTATTACGCTGTGCCTTCTTTCCCTACAAGATTGTAGAATAATGAAACATCAAAACCTTTTGCGAATGTTATAATACTATACACCAGATAAGACGTGTATTATTTAGTTTTAATTTACAGTGGTATTCAAATTTTCTATATGGGATTGATAGTATATTTTAAAGTAATTCGGGTAATCATGTACTTTAACAAACTTACTTATTAATTTTTTTCGTACTACTTATAAACAAAATAAAATAATAGATTAAACAGCACGTCTGACTTACCACTATTTAAATATAACAGTGAACTTTATATAAACTATTAATAAATTTTACCTTTCCTAAAAACTGATTATATAAAAATACAGCATAATAAGTGACACAGCGTAAGAGCATATTTACCTTAATCAATATTTCCTTAATATATAGATTTTCAATTCAAAAGTGCACAAAAATAAAAATCCGTTAGAAACAGACTAATGAACAACTTAGCATGTTGCCAGTTGGAGTAAGAATAAATCTAGGAAAGTACTTCGCATTTATCTTTCAGATAATTGACTTTATGTGGGACATATTAAATAAACAGGGCTGCTACTAAACTACACTACTGTCGTGTACTCAAAGACTGGACTAAGATCTAGGTTATCTGCAACATTTTGTTATAAACCTATTTTATAATAAGGTTCAATATAATGGTATAAAGTGTCATAGATTAATGTCACAAATACAGACTATATATTTATACAACTTTACTTAGCAGTAGGCAAACACTTGCTGACCTTATGGTCTTTCTGTTTATTGCAAAGTAAATTTGATAAAGAAGTAGCCTGGGGCCTTGAGAGCACGGCCTAGTTTTCGTCTAAAAATCATGAAGCTAGGAGTTTAAAAATAAGAAGCAATGATGCTCGTAGGCCTAACCACAAGCTATTAAGGTCGGATATTTTTTATTTTTACCTTAGTCTTACAGCCCTGTTGAAATATGTTCCCAGAATAAAATTATTAGAGGAACTTTATCGACAGATAACACAAGCACTCGACAGCCATGACTCAATCATTTACAAGTGCATGCTCCAAAATAGATATCCATCCATCGAATTGTGTCATCGTATACCCGGACATATAGATATTCAATTTAATTACATATGTATATAACCTTTTTTTAAAGTACACCTGTACAAGACTACGACGAAAATAAATGATCATAAATACCTATAATTATGTCGTTTTTAGTTGAATGCATGTGTAGACGTCTACACTAGTGTCCAATACAGGCATGCATTTAGTCTTATCCCTTTGCATGGGAATAATCTTCCATTTTAGTGACACCATGTGTAAAGAATTGTTACGTCATAGTAAACTAGAGCAAAACTTTGCATTCACACAATCATCACTTGGATGAAAGTAACACAAAATGTTTCGATTTGCAATAATTGTTACTGATTATCTGTAAATAGTTTTACTTTTGTATTTTTCTTTGCGTGTATTGTACCTAACATCCGATAGACCCAATTCTGTTAAGTAAAATCAATTTGGAGTTAAATAGCATAACATTAAATTGATATTTTAGAAAGTAACTTAAAAGTTTTTTAATTTATATCTCTTCCATGTGACAGTTACATTCCCAATTTTTTATTCCTGATACGAATAAATCTTTGGCTGTTTTGCTATCTACTATATTTTGGTCGATTAAAAAAAAAATAGCTTATCTGGACCCGATTAATGCATAACATATTATGTGCCCCCCAAATTATAAAAATGATGATTGTCTGAATGCTCCTTTAGATATGCACTTGGTAAACACTTACTTAATACATGGGTAAACATTTACAGGAACAGATAAGAAGTTTTTTATATAATGAATCAGTAAATTGTGTCTCCATTCATGAAAGAATAGTAAAATATAGTTACAAAATAAAATATATACGTACTCAAAATGGGTTGCTGTACAAAAGCTTTTGACAAGGGTAAGGTACCTAAGTAACTAACTTAATTGTCTTCCATCCAAATTAACATAGAAATCCGGGTAAGTGTGTAGCTCGGTGTGTAAGGGTGTGCTTGTGTGATCAGGCATAACCAGGCGCCGGGGACGCTGGCGCGTGTTGTCGCAGCGCGGCCCCACCTACGGCAGTCTAGACTCCACGCCCAGCGACCCGCGACCCTCCGGCAGCGGCCTCATCAACGGACTCACCGACGAGATGTGACCGCCGCGCCCGCCTGCTCCACAAAACTAGGATTTACATTGCTCCTTCCAATGCTACATACTTCAATGTATGCAGTACTTCGGCAATGTTGAGATAGATGGCATTGTTCCAAAACGATGATGTCTGTTCTTTTTACCGGCATGGTTATGAAACTTTAAGATTCTAGTGGGATGTAATCTGTTTTATGGCTGGGTATCATAAAGTTAAATGGTAGGATTTAGTTTCATAGCTATGGTGGTAAAAAATACAGATTCTGGAACTGTTGATTATATGAAACATATCTTTGTAAATTAGAAAAATACGAATGTAAATCTTAGTTTTGATAACTAGCGAAATTCTTAGATAAGGACATTGGAAAAGTGACTTAGTGGAAGTAAGTAAATCTTATATGACTAGTGATGAAAATGTAAGACTATGGCTTAATTCAATGTTACTCTTCTACTTTACCAAAGACATTTACCTCGATGTAAAATGAGGTTATTTGTAGTCAGAAACTGGAGGGGGGGCCTATTTTCGTATACGTACATGAAATAGCAAAAAAGAAAGTAAAAATTAATATGTAAGTACCCGCTTTTCTATAAAAGCGGTTAGGGAGGTAAATTCATATTATGTAATATTATGTAATATTATAATATGTAATAATTTTCGCGGACAAGAACAATTTAAATCAATCTGACCATTTTTCAATTTATTTGAACTAATATAATGTCACTACAATGATAAACGGACATCTTAACCTGCAGAATGAAAGTATTGGGGAAATGCATTGTTAATATTTCCGCTCCATGGTTTATAGCCCTAACATCTAGGTTGCAAGAGCTATGAAAATGATAAGATATAATATGTGACTATGAGTAACAGCATTCCAAATAATGAACAGTGATCATAATGGACTCATTTTAATGACGTGATACAATAAAGTAGGTAATAATTTCTTTCTAACGTAAGGCTTTGGATGTGTTTTATTAATTCGATCAAATATATGGGAAGATGTAAAAAAATCATTTTTCTAAATTGAGTAATATATTAGCTTGCAAGAGCTATCTCTTATTGAAGTTTAGGCCTAATGACGCTGAAATTACTAAATAAACGCGGCTAAATTGCTAGTTATATTTGATAAGCAGTAATGGTATTATGACTGCCTAATTTAGCTCAGTGATTGTTTAATTTGTAAGCTAAAGAAACTCTCTTTCTCCTTTTTTTAAATTAAAAGGCATTCAAACAAAATACCTTTATAAAACATAGCAACCTATATGCCGTGTATAACATATCCATTTGCCAAGAGTTTACTTTACTATTATACTCTGGCTATAATATGACTTGCTTTTAACGAAGATGAATGAAAATCAACACAATGAACTTAAGACAAAAGTCTACGTTGTCATGCTGCCATTATCCTGTACCTATGAAAATTGGTGGCAAGGCTGTTCAGTTATTTTGCCTGTGCCTTTTAATGTCAATTCTTCGTTAAGATAACGATGGTAGCATTCAAAAAAACTGAAACAAATCCTGATTATTAGGTATGGATTACGATCGAAATTGTAACAAAAAGAAATGGGATTTACCGAACAGTGTGTTAGAAATTAGTCAAGTAAAAGACCACAGTGGTGAATTTAAATAATTTAATTTCATAGATTAAATTTTGGCAAGCCTTATAAAATACGTTATAAGGGCGAATTTAATCATTTTAGCTTGAATTAAATTCAAATAATAACAACATGCAACTCGCCGAGTCAGTTTTAGCTCTTGCCTATAGAAGACATAATTACCGGATAAGTCCATACAAGATTGTTTAAACATTGTAATACTAAAGAAAGGTTTGGACGATTGTCGCTCTAAATGAACTATTGCAGCTTTTAAAACGTAGTTACGCGTTCGTGTTGCAGTGATTGTTGCAAGTTAAACGGCATGTTGCATGGTACATTGCGTGCTGTGTTGCTCGTAGCGACGATGAGACCAATTTTTTTAACCAGTTGAAAGGCTAGGCTTGATATCAATTAAGTGTAAAGCGTATATATCGATATGATGTTTAGTATTGTTCGTAGCTGAATAGCTAGAAATAGTTGTCGAGAGACGGAAAATATGTTAACATTTTTAATTTTAATAGTTTTTAAGAGTACTAATTTTTCTCGAAGCTAGTGAGTATTTGAAAATCTTCCTGTTGTAGTTTTGTTCTGTGATAGCATTTTGTTTGGATTAGTGCAAACTTTTGTCAATTAAAGTTGAAAGGTGTTAAGGATTTTTATCCGCTAAATATTTATATTTGCATTCATTTACATAATTAACCGTAGCTTTTTTAATAATGATATTACAGAATGCAAATAAAAATAAAATGTTGCAGATAATAATCAATAATACGTCTTTGATTGATCATTTCGACTATTTAATCTGTATTATACTGTGTCTTACCTTAATAAAACTTAGATTCCACGACGTAGACGACATAGGTAGTAGTACCGCGGGTACCTCAGTAACCTAGGGCTCGAAATATCTCCACAGTAGGTACTATTTTTCGATATTTTTTGTACATACTCACCTCTTCTTGTCTGTAATTGTCTTTAGTAATCACAGCTCATGTTTGGTGTGAAATTAAAGCAAACGGATTTTCTGGCACACAAAAAAGAACCAATTTAGCAGATGGGTATAATTGAGTCCAATGGCGAAAAATAATATTTGTCGCCAGTCGGTCTCTTAAACAATTGTTATTAAGACGAGTGTAATTATTCCGGTGAAATCTATAAAAAAGCACATTCGGCTTTTTAATCGGATATTCAGAACAACCAGTAAAAAGTAATTTATGTTCGATACCGATTAAAACTCCCCGATTGCAGATACACAAAACGTGCCGTTTGTGATAATTTCCCACTGATTTATTTTAGCGTATAAGTTTATGTAGATCTTTTCAGTATCTAAGGTTGATATTATTTGTGTCCATATTAGAACTACGACTTTTATTTAAAGCTTAACGGACGTCATGATAATGTAAGAAAGCTGCCCTTTATGGAATGTCTGGGTCTATATCTCTTTGACTCCTAGATTAGCATATGGTAGCAGAAATTACATGAAAATGTGTCGTATATGGGATTGATAATGGAATTTTTAAAAAATAAAGCAATAATTTTGGCCCCAAAAATATTTTCGCTTGTTTGTGAGTATCTAAATTCGATATTAAAATGTACGATAGTGTAATGAAAGAAAAATGTATTAAATTCCAAAGAAAAAAGTATAATTTAGGACTTCAGTTATTATTTGACAAAGATGTTATTAAAAACTTATAAACCATATTTTATTTTAGATTCACTAATATAACTGTTATTGTAAATAACATTTTATTGACATTTTATATCTGTATAACATAACGTTTAACAAAGCATTAAATGTTGTTTGTATATTTCGTGTATTAGAGTTTTTATTAAACTAATCGTCAACGTGTTTGCATTGTTTTATTTTAATTTTATTTGTTGGATATCATTTGGTCTAGATTCTGTAATCATAAGTTGGTATTGTGAAAAGAGGGATCATTAAGTACAAAACTCTTACAGCCTTATTAATAAACTCAGATGAGCGAAGGATTAACTTTAGTCCAAAACTTCAAAATTGACTTGATTATTTTGATCATTAATTTGACTATTTTATTGAATAATTAACTACAATACGGTGGTTGCCTAGGCCTCTATCCAATTCCGTGTTTATTAATAAAGTTGTGAATACCTCGCTATTCAAAATAATCGAGTCAATTCTAAAGCCTTGGACTAAAGTTAATCCTTCGCTCATCCGAGTTTATTAATTAGGCCCTTAGCAGTATATGTTCAGCTGTAGAATTTCTGTGGTTGAATGTGTGTGACCTTATTGGCTATTTAGGCAGTGTTATGAAAATTATAATGATTTTGCACGTCAGGAAATGAAACACAAATGTTTTGTAAATGTTTTATTAAATTAAACATTATTTAGAATATCATACGATAGTTTAACAATCATGACTAGCATCGCCTTCACGATCACAATAAATATTGTCTCTATTTGCTTTACATTCTCTTGAGGCTCCCAGTCAACTTCTCCATTATTTGTGCCAATAGCATGGCTAACGGGGGCTATAATTCCACCAACACTACGCCAAACCTTTGGGCCTATGTTGTTAAACCGACACCATTCATATTTAACAATCTTTCGACACAGGGTCGAACACATCAATTCCTACCAAGCAAAACATAATCACTTCTTTTACATGTTTGCCATATATTTTGACCACAGCCATTGACATAATAGTGTATTGGCCTATGTGAAGAGGAGACAAAATATTAGCGTCATCGGCTATATTGTCGCCAAAGTTCTTTATTTAGAATGTCATTGGCGCCGTCATTTCTAATCTTAATTGTCATAAATTGGACAAGACTCGGTTATTATAGTCATTTCTTGAAAAAAATGCGTGGGATAATTTATATTTCTTTTGTTTACATCGTATAGTCTTTACAGCAACACATTACGTACGTAAAGTATATTTTTGAAACAAGGATCGTTTCTAGAACATAAGTGTTTTATAACATAAAGTTAATATCAACTGAAAATATTTTATTATTACTTTTCTACATCCTGATTTTTTTATTTGATATAGAAACGCAATAGCATCGTTGCGTATTTGTTTCGATAACAATAATGATAGTTAACAATCCTCAATAAAACTTAATAACAATATCAACATGAATAATAAACCTTAAGGCTTAAATATAAAATTATCATAAACTTCTATATTATAATATATTTCAACGTTCCTACGAACAAATAAAATGAATATCCTATTCTAATAGTTTTTGGAAAATAATTTGCGTAGATTGAAACGTAACAGATTTATTTTTAAAGTTTCGACGCAGTGATCAGATATTTTTGCCGGGATTTTGTGGGAACATTATTTTTCATTGGCACTTACGCAGATATTGTCGTTTATCTCCTTTGAAAATAAATTAAAAAATAAACTTTATTCATCCCGGTTAAGAGCTCAGTGGTATTGTTTATTAGTCGGTATTTATTAGCACTTTAATGCACATTTTGCATATACTTTTCATTCTCTTTTGATAGGTATTTTGACCAGTTTCTATGCGCATCGTGCCAGAGCATTTGTTGCCTGGACATATGACTGGATAGTGGATGTGTTATGTGTATGGCTACGCCATGTCACATCTAGCGACTATAAAAAATATTTTGACATTAATGAACGCCTCGGAACAGTTACAATAACAAAAAGTATACACCACTGATCTTTATTTTTGATACGTAATCACACTTAGCTGATAAATATTAGAATTGAATTGAAAATAAAAATGCATAATTGCGGTTCGTATTATCTACTAATATTTATAGCATTAGCTTCACAATTTTAAATTTGTGCGTACATACGTAAACACTTTCGGCCTCATTCATAGACAGTTTTAAAAACTATTTTAGTTATAGAATGTTTTGTCTTCTTCACTCAAACTGAATTCGTTCCAAAGAGACAAATGTTCGATAACTAAAATATGTTTTAAAACTATCCATGAATAAAGCTGTTTGTCGTGCACTAGCTATTCTACGTCTTAAATTTTGTTAGTAAAAAGTCAAAGACTGTGGAATTGTTTAAATAACTGTTAATTTTATCTCATTCTTCATGCTATTTTCTCTTCCATATGCTTGGCATATGGAAAGGAATAGATAATTATATTTTTTATTTGAAATTCAGTAACAAAGGAATTAAAAGTCCAATGTTTTAAAAATGTGTATGTTACTTTCGCTGGCCCACATAGCCGTGAGTCATTATTGCTAGTCCTAATAACACGAGTTTTTACTTAGAACTCTAAGGGTCCGAAGAGGTGTATGGCTTCGCAATTGTCGTTGGTGTTGCCCAGGAACTGCGCGAACAGCTCTTGGTACCTGGACAGAGTGAGGCCGCCTCTTCTTCTATCGTCGTCCTAGAAACATCATTACAATTTCATAACAAGGTAGCGTCAATTCTATGTTTTAGTGCAATGAATAACGGCCTTATTCGTACACAGTTTTAAAACCTATTTTAGTTATCGAATGTTTTGTCTTCTTCGCTCAAACTGAATTCAAAATACGTTCGAAAGGAACAAAACATTCGATAGATAATATAGGTTATAAAACTGTCTGTGAATAAGGCCGTAAGTGATTTATGTGTGAGTGCTGAATTTAAAATAGCGTTTCTTAATTATTATAGTATCAATCATCGTATGATTCAGAATCCGAACCTTCGGTGCGCATTTCTAAGCCGCACTTGACGGTTTTTTATAAATTTTAACGTATTAAAATAAGCCTCAATCCTTGTCATTTTCAGCAGTGTATCATAAGTTTCTAAGACTCAGTATATGCAGCCATATGCGGCAGCGATAGTATGCGCAGGAATGCTATAATCGCGGCATGGAGTAGGAAATGTGCACGGCTCACTGGCACATCACTTGGCCCGCGGCCAGTAAGAAAGCTCTCGTTAATGTTCTATTCATCTTGTTGCATAATTTTATACTCTTATTATTCCTTTTTGTGAACGCGTTGACCCACCCGTAACGCGATATATTTAGAATATAAGTTTGTTTATTTCGTCACACTCGAATATAACTACAATGTTTTATTTTTAATGATACAAGTGTCGCGTTCTCGTTTCGATGCTGTTTCTCTCAGAACTGTCCATCATTCATTTTGTCGACGCTTGGACATGTTAACACCGAAATTATATCTTATGAGCACACACTTTTCTAAAATAGTTAACAGACTCAAAGAAATAGATTAATGTTTTATACTAAGTGTTTCAAATAATGATTCAAATCTAATATCGGTAATCCAATCGATATACAATATACAGGTGCGGTAACTGACTCAACTTCATAGAAGCAGAACATCTCGCACATACCACATGGCGGTCGCAACATCTCATAGGTACATTTAGCCATAAGGTATTTTTACCAAGAACGAAGGCGGAAGAACGCGGGTGGAACGGATAGATCAGCATTTTATGGAAAGAGGTGCATACCGCCCATGTGAGCCTGCAACATCTAGAGAAACATAAATCTTTGCTTATTGGTGAGCATAGGTATACTATGGAGAGATTCAGAGAAGCGAAGGTAATATTGCGTGTCTGATATTCCGAACAGTATCATTATCATTATCAAATATTAATGAATGAGCTATCTCTAGTAAATTTTTATGATCATCATAAGTATACTAAGGAAAGATTCAGAGAATCGAAGGTAATATTGGATGTCTGGTATTCCAGCCAGTATCATTATCAAATATGAATGAATCAGCTATCTATAGTATTTTTTTATCCAGCTTTATTACTTCTTAATAACATTTACAGCGGCGCTGAAAATGTGATTTAAATGTTACGTACATTACTTCAATCAAAATAAACATTTAATTAGTAATAGCTTCTGTTTGTGAGGCCCACATATATTTGTCTCGAGTCTGGGTGTTTATGAGACCGAAGTCTCTCGTAGTTTCTGATACCCACGACACAAGACTTAATTGATATTAGTGTGGGGTCAGGACTATGTATGTGACTGTTGGGTGTATTTATTATTTATTTATGTCCTCACATAGTTGTCTGTCTTAAAAACAATGTTTGTTTCTTGAGCTCAGTCGTATCATAAATCATTACAGCTTTGACTGTCATTCACCATCTGCCAAACCATTTGCGAGGAACTTCGTCACAGCTGTGTCATAACCAACCGTTTCTAGAAAATCGAATTAACTCACAAATGCTTAGGGATTGTCATGCGTCGTGTGCACCGCGTATTTTGTCAACAAACAAAGTATAAATGGCATGTGTTTATTTATGAGGATTTTTTTTAATATATCAAACTCAATGTCTACATTATAATAAATTTGTAGCAATACGTATATTTTACTACTTACCACGGGCTTCGTATACAATTGGCATAAGCCCGTGACCGCTAGTTCAAGGTCTAACTCAGAGTTGATGGTAAGACGTTTGAATATTTTGTATAAAATCGTTCGAATATTTTGTTAAAAAGTATGAATATTCCCTATGAAATTATAACGAGCGATAATTATAAATAAGGCCATACTCACATTCAACAAAGAATAGAAGGCGTCATCGACGATCTTGATGTCTTCCAACACCATTCTCTGCACGCAGTCGTACCTGTACTCCTCTATGTTGATGATCCCATCGGCGTTGAGATCGATCATCCTGAAGTTGGTTTCGATGAACGCCTTCATAGACTGTGGGAAGTCATCGTACTTCCTGCCCACACAGCTGTTCATGACAGCTTGTTTGAACTCGTCTACTGTTATCACACCGTCCTGAAAGGTTCTCGCAATTTAGAATGTAGTATTATGGCGATAATTCAATAAATTGAAGCGCAAAGCGTGCGCGTAGCTCCCTCGTGCTCTGTTACTTCTTGAGAATATATATTAGACTAACTACGGACGTGCACAATTTCTAACTACTTACTACAGTACAAAAACCACAATACACAAATTCTACGAGAGAAATATGAAGGTAAGACTGCTTATTTCATTATGATAAATGTCTCGTAATTTACTTGGTCGTTTTTGAACGAATAGATGTGTGTAATGTTTGTGTCTTTAAGCGGCTGAAATTAATAAACGATCTTGATTTCTATCAATACATTTAAAAGCTTACTGGATCACTAGCTATTGGCTGGGCGTCAACGCAACATATAAATATTTATTGAATCATGTAATACGTTATCTAGAACGTAAATCGGCTGGATGTGCCAAAATGTAGGTGTTTCCGAAAACCCGGCATGTCGTCCGCTCAGATACTTCGACGGCCAATAAATTTAACGTGCTGTGGATTCCAAAACACTATCAATTGTAAGGGAAATTACTTGCAGTTATTTATGTGATTGCTTTGTACTTTGTATCCTGGCATTTCGTAAGATTATTCTGCATTCAATTCCAGGAATGCCAGCAACAGAAAATTTTGTAATGACGGTGAAGTTGCCAATACGTATGTTGAAGAAATACGAAATCGAAGCTTTGTCTGGCCAAAATGTTTGTTTTTTTTTTGGATGTGCAAAGACTAAAAGGTTTTACGTAAACTAAGATTCACGTAATCCACGGCAAGAGCTTTACATCAGTTGTTAAATTCCTCGAATTTACAAGAATATAATTACCTCTCTAGGAAGAAGATATGGCATGACAAGACATGTTTTATGCTGCAGGTAAGTTACCAGGTTCTTGGCAATTGTAAATTATTTTAAGAACTGGATTAAAATACGGGGAAACATATTTTATGTACGTACACTTCAATACGCTAATCGAACTTTCATGTTCGGCTTTCGTTCGAAAGAAAATAAGAAATAAAATTGTTTGAATTTATCAAAAAGTAAGATTCTTAAACAGGAGATAAATATAGATTAAATCTTTTACATACAGTCAAAAACTATATAAGTAGGTACATTTAAAATTAAATAAATTAAAATTCTGAAGACACAAAAATGAATTCACAGAAACATAAGTGAAGAACAAATTCGAGTCGCAAATGAATTTGATTTGCTTAACGTTTATGAAGCATGTGAATCTGCCAATTCTACCTCATAAGACAGGCATTATAGATGTAAAAGAAGATGAAGATACAACAAGGACAGAAAGAGATTGAAGCGGACGTCACAACATCGACGAAAGCGCAGCGTACACCGCGTATTGAGTGTGTGGGGTTAACCGACATAGTCTGGCACCTTATCGAAGTCCGCCAGCTGGGCTATCTCCTCCCACAGGCTGAGCATCACGTGCTGGTACTTCTGCAGGCGGCCGTTGCTGCATTCGCCTTTGCCCTCGAGCACGCAGTTTCGCAGAGCCAGGCAGTGGAAGTCGTGCGCGTCTAGGTAGCCGTTGTTGTCTATGTCTGAAATTCGAAATTAGAGACTAAGATTTAGTAAGCAAATGAGTTATTATTTACTAAACAACATTTTGGTTGAGGTCTTAATTAATAAAGCATAGAAAATATTTCCTATAAGGCCAATAATGCACCTAAGGTTACAAGGCTACATTCGCGTTGCTGTTTAATAAAAATTTTAAAATGTTAACATTGATTTATTAATATTGTAGTTTAATTTCAATAATATACTTCTGTTGTAGAACCATAAAGTTACTTCGCAGAAAATAAATACAATGTGTTTGTACAAATTATGTCAAATATTTATAAATAAACATTGCATTCGGTCCGAACAAGAACCTTGGAGTCGGTATTAATCGGTTGCAATAAATCTGGCATCGACTCAGAACTGGCCCGTAATTAACATTGTGCCAGAGTTCCACCCCTTTTACAAGGAATCTTGCCAGATACTTTAATGCAGACAGATCCGATTACTGACAAGAAAATAGACATACCTACCTATTATAGATAAATAAATTTATTTCCAACTCTTGAGAAACTTTTTATTTTTTAACCATAAAATCTGATAGGAAAAGTGTGTGACTTTTGCCCAACATTGGGCCATTAACGGCTGAAAATAAAATAAATAATATAAAAAATGTATTTTTCGCATAATCCATTATACACTGTTTTTCTCTTTTCCCATATTCCACAATCCACACGCACCTGTGTCAATCCGTCGCATTGATTTATATCCATGTTTCAAGATTAGCTGCTTAGTTTATAATTTTTAGATCTGTTGCCTGCCTTACGTCGTGAATCCTATAAGTAGGACGCATTTTAATGCACTACGCTAGCCTGATGTGCAGCGGTAATCTTTACTTGCCTTTGAAATTCTTATGAAGAACCGTCGGGTACGGAAGAGGTAAGGTTTTTTACATGCAATTATTTTATGATTAATTTAGACTGCATGAAACTAACAGGCAGGTGCCTGAATAAATGATCTCTCATCAGTTTTAAAACGTCATCGTTGGACAATTATCGGCGAGGAAAAATAATACGCGTAATTAATCGTTTGTAACACAAATCTTACAACTGAAAAGAACAGTTGTTCCAACCTTGAAGAAGACGTTGCGCCAAAATGTATGAGCTATTGTTTACTTTGCATTGTTTAATAATTGGCGTTGACTAAAGATATAAGAAATGATTTATGCAATACATTTGGTTCCGTTGTGTTTGGCTGCAGTTACTGTTACAAGATAAACAATGCAAGGGGGACTTAATTAAACTGTTTATAGCGTTGTAGGATCACACCACTATCGAAAATAGCTTTCGTATATTCCTACATTGCCAAGAGTTTTACAAAGGAAGTGTAGAATCACAAATGTTCGTCAGATAAAAAATTCCAACCATAGATGTTCATGATGATCCATGATAATGAATAATGTATGTTTAGATCTGTTGTAAAATGCCTGGCTTGTGTACTATTAAGTTTGATTTAGTTTCTGATACATACGTATTGTTATTAAAAGATGATCTACGTCAATTATTTTACCTCAAAATCTAAAAACAAAATATAATTTTAGATGATAAATATGCGCCAGTCCGTCTATTACACATACACAAAAATAAAAACGTATAATTTAATCTTGTGATTCAGGAAATCTGCAGGAGTTTTTTATGAATCATAACAAATACTTATTCATGCTCTCAAATTGTAGAGAATATTGTAATAAAGATTGACGACAGGGGATAAGAAGCTTTGATTGAACAATGAGCGGTAAAAACTAAAAGCAGTCGCTTTTTTATGTAGAATATGATTTGAACATGTTATAGATCCTATGGTAACTGAATTACAACAGTTTATAGAAGTTCCATTCGGATTTATGCTAATATAGTACTGTAAAATGCTCAGTTCGCAAATAGGACAATGAATTTAAGGCAATGTCTAAATATTATAGAAACAAAGAAGACAAATTTTAGCCCAAAACAAGACACTTATCAACCTTAAAGCATTAATGATTGCGGCATAATGAACTGTTTATTCGCATTATAGTTGCAACTTCAGATTGTAGGTGTTCAATAATAGACTGAACATGCCAAAAATTTAACTAATCAGGCAACGATTTAGCAACCTTGTCAAAAGCGTTTAACTAGTGATAACTAATAAGACAATTAGCGTGTTATTCGAGCGCATTAATTGGCAGTACGTGGGCGAGCGGAGAATTGCTCAATGAGCCATGTATAGCTGCCGACACTATCGGTTTGGGAGGGCGTGTAAACGGCTAATTGTGAAATCTTGGCAGGACGCGCCCGCTCTCAATGTTAACCTGATGATGGACGGGATTTCTGCTCTCTGAACCTATTGATAATCAACTATAATAATTGATTGATTTCATTATGCCATAATAGTTTAGGATTGCGATAATACAGGGTATTTAATTTACATTTTGTCTATCAGAATATTGCAAGATCAACTTGAAGAGAACCATCGGCATTTGCCACTTAGAACTGTGAACATTGTTAGAACTGTGTATAAGATTAAGTTAACGCTCTGCAATTTTGTTTTAACTTTCTTACTTTTGTATGGCCGTTCACTTCTGGGTCCGATTCTACCTAAACACACAATGATTGGCTAACAAATTTAGTTGAAGCTACATTTACATCAATATGATTGATTGCTTTACCTAATATAATTATTGTTTCATATTAAAGAGATCTTGCTTATTTGTTAAATTATAATGACTCATCTTAAACGTTAATTTCTTTATTTCGTCAGATAACTGGTCTTCGAACATTTTAAAGCATCGAGATTCGACGTGGCACATATAAAACTATCAATAATCTCAAGTGGAAGCCGACTTGTCTTCATACCAGCCTGGAAACGGAATGAAAATATAGTCATTGTTTAGTGGAATAATAAGGCCGATGTTAGAAAGATCTTGATACAGTACCTAACGTTGGTATTCATAGAGCGACACGTCTATTGTTCTTAAATATGAGGTGACTCGTCGGCTGCATCTTTTAATGATCTCGACGTGCCCATTCTACAACTGCTAACGCATTTAGCAAATCATTTGTATGTTATATGTACAATGGTTCAAACAACATCGAAGCCAAAAATGAATGTTTTGAAAAGTTAAAATCACCTACTTGTAAATTTCATCAGTTAATGTTAAAACCTATGTTATTGTTATATCGAATAAGAAAAAAACTAAATAAAGGTCTTGCATAAATATAAATAGGCAGTTAATCATTATATGTAAAGTTATATTTCTTAAACTGACAGGTACCTACAGCGTAATTAATTTTTAAAACAGGAAACCATCAATTATAGAACTCATTACTTACAAAACTATCAAATGTAAATCATAAAAACTATCAGACCCGTTTAAAAATAAATAAATATTAGCTAATATTAATATTTATACTGATAACAAGCGGTAAAAGCACTCAATAATGTGTCTTATGATCGTGTAATCCCGTCGCCGGGCGTGAGATTTATAGATTTTAAAATAAAAATAACGTGTGTTTGGTTCAAGTCCAATGGGACACCGCACACCGCACCGCGCTTGCTCCACTGACCGAGCGAGTCGCTCCCAAGATATTTTAATACAGTTTAACACCACATCGAAAACACTTTAACATCGTGCCACCAAATAAAATGTTAAATTGAGTATGACATTAATTTTTATTTGATACATACAATTGCTTTTGGCGTTAAAAGCCAGTGGGCGAGCGCTTAAAGGTTTAGGCAAGAAATAAATTCAAAGGGTTAAATGGTAATTATGGACAATTATGGCTTGTTTTCTTTCTCGAGCTGTTGTTTTTTGCATTCCAAGATTTTACCACTGTATTGTTTTACAAGTTCTTAAGACTTCACTCTTAAAGATGTTTAATGAGACATGATAAATAAATAAATAGATAATAGTTGTTCCCTCATCTGTAACTGTTTTTGGACGTTCTTTAAGGGCTTTATAGGCACACAGATTGAGGCTACGCATACTTTTTCAAAATTGAATTCGCATTCAGTGAGGAACCGCCTTTACCCACAGAGTGGACCCTAGAGTGGACCTACTCCTCTACTTCACCCTTTCTGAAACTGACTTTATAATCCCAGATCCACCACGTTCAACGTTGCCCTGGTGCAGGGGGCTACTACCATACACGATATTCGATATATCGTGTGATTCTTCGTATTGCAATCTACTCCTAGCAATTTCGTTTTGTTATGATTTCTGTTAATATTCTCAATGCGATACTTGTCAAAAGTGTTGAATCGTTCTTTAATCTTTATGGGTGAAAATGAAGGCATTAGATCATAGATGTAGTAACCCCCCAAGTTCGTGGTCTAAACTTTCCTCTCGATGTTTTTCTTCGCCGGTAAAATTACCAAAGATAAACTTTGAATACATTGTACCATCTATCTTTTGCGCTGTATGCCTACACATAGCTCGGAAAACGCAGAGGTGTTTACTTTATGCACAAACCTTAAGGTCTAGTTTTTCAGTTTAGTTCTGTATCTGTTGCTTTTCTGCGTGTTTTTTACATTATTTTAAATTAATTTCAAAGGTTTAACGAAACTACTGGCTACCAATTATTGATTTTTGTCACCTTTGTGTTCTAAATGATTCTTCCTTTGCTAATATTATTTTGTGTACGAACAAAAGTGATTACCTAAACATACCGAAAGGAAAATGTATCTTTAATTATCAATTGTGTATTGTGACGTTAAATTATTGTTGTTTACTGTAGTACAATAATATACACCCAAATACTTAGGTAGGTAGAGTAATTTTACCTTTTTGAAAATACTGGCTGAAACACTTTTGATTAGGTCATTTCATTTACTAGTCCATAAGAACATATATATTATCATCAGTTTATTATTTCGAATAATAGAATATTTTAATGAAGATTTAACGAGAATTTATACATAAACGAACATTATGAAAAGTTCAGTCAACTTTTTTTTTATCTAATAATTATAAACGCTAAAAGTGGTAGAGCCACGCTGTTGTGAGCCATGTATCAGCATGAATGGGCAGGCTCATCCGGGGGATTACCACTGTCTCAGAGGAGATCAATGTGAAGCGACAACTTTGCTTTTGCGTTTCGTTCGGAGCACAGACTAACCTGCCGGATACCCAATACCCCTTTTCTCTTCCCATCAATTGTATTTGAAGCAAGTTGAAAACTGTCTCATACCTTCTCCTTTTATACCCCAACTCGGAGTTGCAGACTTGGTTGGTGAGTAGCGGGTCGAAATCTTTAGGGGTAGTTTTAATTTGTCTTTATTTTCTACACAACATACGTATGTATTGCTTTCATAAGCAGTCGAGTCGCGTTTAGTCAAAATATCGATTGCAAAATGAATGGTCGCTGATTCAATTCCCGCAAATAATTGTTTGTCTGAGCCACATTTTTTTCTGGCTTCAAGTGTTGTGACTTGTGAGTAGCCTACGCACCGACTGATTAAAAAGCCGGCGTTGGAATGATGGGCCGCTAGTTCGATTCCCGCACCTGGACATATGTTTATGCGAACTACAACTATTTACTTCAGTTCTAAGTGGTATGAAACCGAGAAAATGTCTCGTAATTTCCTTTACCACGACGCATGACTTTTATCTTGATATTGGATCTGAACTATCGGTATGACTGTTGGATGCATAATTCATTTTTTATCCACTAAAACTTACCGTAAAGATATCTCACAACAAATTCAACTCGATTATGCCACGAACACGCCATGGTTACTGTTCTATAAGTCACTTTTATTTTTGATCACAGTGTTATAATCTTAGGCGGTTTAGTTTACAGATTGTGTGCAGAAATGTAAAATAAGACGCGTCGGCGTTCGCGCGACGACTGAGATACATTGCCGCGCCTCCGCAACCATCACATGTTCTACGTAACGAAACAATAAAATATCGTGGAAGGTACGTCATTATAAAATATGCTCCTCTCTGTACATCGTGTCGTATAACCATTTTGATTTGTAAAAAACAGGATTTGTATAATAGAATCCTAAAACAATTCAAACATGTTCCTAATTGAATCGAATGAATGTATTCTTTAGTAACTTCGTCAATAGGATAATATTATCATACATTTTGTCAAGGCAATTCGTTTAATACTTTGTATTCTGAATGTAAGGAGCAAAAGTTGTTTCTCTTATCATCACGCGCGAGGCATTTGACATTACATTTAAATCGGCAAGCTTTGGTGCGCCTTCGAGTACTTTGCTAATATTTATTTAACATTGATTATTACATATTAATTATTCTTTTTGTACATTTGCCGTTAATAGTGTACATTTCCAAACACAGTTTCATTTCTTTTATCGTTCTATAATTACAAAATAAAGATTTTGCGTGAAACGGACGCAAGCAAGATACTTTCCATTTTTCTAAGCTCTTTTCAAAGATAATAAAATGAAGCAAACGCTATTTACTCAAAAAAAATCATAAATGCAGAATTAATACTGTTTAAAATCTTTGCTATGTATAATTGTTATAAATTAACATCAAAACATTTTATGACTGCAATTTTATTATTACAAATAACTCGTCGCTCAAATCTCGTGGTCACCTGCAACTGTCAAGTGTCAATAAAAAATCGTAAATAAGGGCGAATGTCATTGTCAAATATCAGTAGAAAAAGAAATAAATATTTATAAGACTTAATTGCTGTATTTCTTGCGAAATTCAATAAAATTACGCATCGACTATGAATTTAAGTTTAAAAAGTAATCTTAGTTTTGTTATATTTACGTTAATTGGTAAGTTTATCGTAATTTTATATGCGCTACATCCCGGCATTTCATTTAATGAATATTTAATTTGCATTCTGTTGTTTTGCATAAAATAATGCTTCATCAGGGTTACATTATGGTTTTTCCATCATTACCATATTCCCGCCATGATGTAATATATTTTCTAAGTTTATTTACCAATAAGTTGTAATAACACCATATTATTTGGGTCTAGCTAAAAATCAGGTTGCTGTGGTAAAGACGTATAGACTAGACTTCAGTCGCAGTAGACTTCTTGTCGTTAAAAAATTAAAGTTTACAAAAATAAATATGTGCCAAAGTATATAAACAACACAACTGACCTGTCATATCTTGCTTTTTCCAGTGTTAGCAACAAAAACTACACAGTTTGACGTTGAAGATGAACCGCAATCAAATCTTGAAGACGACGCTGACATCAACCCAAATGTGGATGAATCAGAATCAGTTCTCTCCAATTCTAAATCACTTTTCTCCAATGTGATTTCTGACGTGAACAAGACTCTCACAACACTTTACAACACTGTCACATTAGCCAATGTCACAGCTGAGAATACAACACGAACAGCCAATGAAACAAGAAAACTAATCAAATGCAAAGAAATAGTTTACGATCAGGCTGAAGAAATTGAGCCTATAGTAGAAATTATCAATGGAAGTCATCTATCTAAGCTTTTGCAAATCAAACCTGACATCACAAGCAGGGATATGGAGGCTACTTGTGTATTAGTGCTGTTCTTTGCACGGGCCTGTCCATTCAGTGCCCATGCAGCTCCTCATTTTAATGCACTAGCCAGGTCATATCCTAGTGTCAAAATGGTGGCCTTAGATGCTTTAAAATATCAAGGAATAAATGCACAACATGGTATTATTGGAGTACCAACTTTGAAAATGTTTCACAATGGCCGGCCAGTGGCTAAATACAATGGCACTGAATACAACATTCAGCTGTTTAGTAAATTTGTACATACTATCACAGGGTTACAGCCTCAAACCCTGCTAGTCACCTCCAGAGATTTCCAGGGGCCTGTCCCGAGTGTGGTGGAGAAGGAAACAGATTATTTCCTCATTCTGTCTTGGCTGTTTATCATTGTGTGCTCAGTTTACTATTTTGTACAGTCTAAATATTGGCAGATGATTGTTGAAATGGTACAGAACAACTGGAGAGAATCAGAGGCTCAGCATGAACACAATGATTAAAATTGTATAGAAAAAAATATATATTTTTGTTTGAAAATTTCCCATTTTTAAAACACATTGTCATTAAACACTTTAAATAGGGCAAAGGTTCTCATTTGTTACATTTTTAAGAAGCACAGTGTACAATACATTCAATAAAGATTTTGTTATTTTTTTAATATTATTGATTTCCAAAAGAAACTATTTATTATTTGTTGATCCTGAGTTCCACTGGGTGAAAATTATCATTAAATGTAAAGGGCATTGAGGGCATGATGCATAATATAATATGTTATAAACATTATTAATTACCTGCTATGTGAAGTGCATGTGTATTTCATAACTTTTATTACGTATTAAGTGAGTACACTTCTTTAAAATGTTTAGTGCTAAGTAAGTACTTTTACTGCAATGCGCATGGCAGTAAAAGTTCCAGTACTTTTTCAGTCAGGGAATAATATTTCATAATACAAATTCATAAGCTTTATAACATTTTTAATATTTATGAATACATAACTTAATTCTGACAATGTATTATTTATTGATAATACTAAAAACAGTAGTATGGTTCTATCACTTATCATAGCTTATTGCTTTCAAACGATTATTAATTCTACATGTATTAATGATAGATTTATCGATTTATAGGTTTATTTTTTAGAATTTTATTTTATTTTTATTTATTTATTTTAGGCTTTAACTAGGCTTCAATGCACTTCAATGTCCCGACATCATGAACGTGTATCTCGGTGCGGGAATCAAACCCGCGCTCTCTCGTTTCGCAAGAAGCGTAACAATTGCGCCTAACGCAATAACAGACGTCCACTGAGTAAAAACAAATTGAAACGCAAGGAATTTGCTTTACACACACTTAAACGCCTTTCTCCCAGAGAGGTAGACAGAGGTGCTACCAGGACACCCATGTTTCGCCTGGTGCGTTTCATCCCACGATGTGAGTGGTAATGAATAGAAAAATTCAATATCATTGTCCGACCCCAGGGTCCGACTCCAGGGTCCCCAGGATTCGAACCCAAGAAATCAGCGTAGTACAACTGCGGTGCCACCGAAGCATTATATATTGGTGTAGTTGCAGGGTCTACGAGCTATGAAGTGCAAGATCCTGGGTTTGATTTTTAGGTGGAGAAATCCACATTGCGTGGTTTTCGATTAGGGTTGGAACAATTTTACGTGCAATGGCATCGCGATTAGCTCGCCCCTTTTTACAAACTAGAAGACGGAAATAAGAGGAATAGGGATGCAGCCTGCAGGTAGCATCATTGGCTAATAGATACAGGTTGTATCATCACTTCTCAAAAAATCCCCTGTAGCCTGCTGGACGGAATCCTCAAGAACTTGCACAGCGACCAATTGTAACCACAACCTTTTCTTGTTCCTGAAGCGTCGTATGTCGAGCTTTTAGGTAGGTATAAAAATAAGCTATAAATAAAAATTCTAAGCTGGGAATTTTAGTCTGAAAACGTTTGTTCAAAATAAAGCGATACAAGGCTGTGTGGCCTAGATATCTTTGTCGTCCCTTAATAACGAAGAAAAAGAAATTGATAAACGTCAAAACGTGTTTTGAAAATATTTCGGATTGTGTTGATAAAATAACTAATTCTTTATCTATTGGTTTCGCATTAATAAGAAATATTGTCGGTGCCTTTATGCAATATAATTAAGTAACTAGGTATAGTAATGGCGTGTACTAAGGAAGAAATAGAGCAAAAACGCCTAGCAGCTTTGCAAAAGCGGCAAAGTAAAGTTAGTAGTAATAGTTTACCATTCAGCCCAAACAATAAACAAGCTGTTTCTTCACCGGGACCTGTGAGAAATTCCTTTAATCCACAAAACAGCTATCAGCCATACGCAAAAAGCAATATTCAAAACGCTGTGCCTGTGGATAAAGTAGTTACTGGGAGTGTATACTTAATATCCGAAGACAGATTTGAAGTAAACCCATCTGAGTTCTGCTCTCCACTCATAAAAATATTCTCGAGTATACCGTCCAAGAATTACGGTATGTTGCACATAAATTGATATCCTTGCTTATCAATGCATTTAATTGAAGATCAATAAAACTATACAATGTAGATTACATAATTTGCATTTTCCCAACACGGTATAATAACTTATTTTTTTACGTTATTACTGTAATAAATCTATTGTATATTTTCCTACATAGAAATGTTCATGTTCTATAATTTTAATTTATGACACTCTTTTATTGTTCCTCTTTTACCCACAAGTTTATCATTACAGATCCCAGATCTAAGCTATGGAGTTTTGCAGTAAGTCATTATCAAGATTTGATGTCCAAAGTGGCTCCTTTAGCTCCACACATAGTTTTAGGCACTCTTCCTTCTTATGTTTTAAAGGTGAGGATTTTTATTATATTTTAAATAATGCTAACTTAAAATACTGTAAAGGTCAAGTTTTGTGCATACACATGTAATTATTGAAAAGAGATCTGTTAGTTTCCTTAACCATATTATCATTACAGGTGCTTAGTGAACCAGTTATGGATCCAAGCAATGTTGATTTAACTCCTATTGAGTCAACCCTTCGAAACAAATTGTTGCCTTTTCAAGCAGATGGTGTCAGGTATATTTTAATTTCTATTACATTTTCTATTTAAGCAATAGGGTATTTGGCTATGGTTGATTTTTTTATAATTTTGCGTTTAAACACAAATACCATTAAAATAAAACATATTTGTGATAACAGTATTAAGGTAGTTTGTAACATAAGGCAAATATTAGTATAAAAAGAAAGTGGGGTAAATACTCTTTCATATGCACACATTGTAAAGGATAATTAAGACTAGTGATGTCACTAGTTTTGTTTTGTGTCCCTTTACTTTTACTCCCACTGCATGATTTAAAACATTTCTAATTTGTTTAATCCGGAATGGATATGCAAAACTTTTTGTTTGCCAGATACTATTGATAAAAAAATGGAATCAAATACCTTATTGGATAGCATGTTCAATATCATGTGCTGGGAGCACTTGTTAATTTGCAAAATTCTTTTTTTATTTCAAAGTGTATATTTCACAGGTGGTCCCATAAAAAACTGGTCAAGATCTGACAAATATCTTTGGACCTGGAGAGTAAAACTCCTCAAAATTCAGTAGGATTCCAATGTTTCTTTATGCATTACGTTTAATATGAGAGGTAAACTACACTTGGCAGAAGAAGGGATGGTTTAAATGTAAAAATTCCGTATCTTCAACAGCTTTGAACCGATTTTAGCGATTTCCTTTTTTTAATAAACATCTTATTCTTAACTAATATCTATATATTTACTACTCGCAATATCTGATACACTGCCGCAAGGTAGATAGACAAACTATTTAAGGATGAAATCTACATAGATTCATTGGAACAGCAGCCACTGGATTATTACACGGATATGGATATGTACTGTATTATTATTACACATTTATATTTGTCTTCATAGATTACATAACTCATAGCTAAACATATATTTTGTCCTTTGTGAAGGTTCGGCATAGCGCGCCGCGGGCGGTGCATGATCGCCGACGACATGGGGCTGGGCAAGACATACCAAGCTCTGGCCATAGCTAGCTATTACAGACACAACTGGCCTCTACTTATTATCACTACATCTTCCATGAGGTATTTACAATGTACATATATGTATTTAGATAGCTTTCCTTGAATTAATACCTTTTCTAACAGCATAGACATATGACTAAGACAAAGTGACTATTGAGAAACAATTACCACCATCCCTAATATTTAATAGTTGTAGTCAATAATGGTTTGATTCCATACATTATTGAAGTCATCCCTCTATTGTAGTCATGTCTCTATTGAAGTCATGTCTCTATTGAAATCATCCTTCTATTGAAGTCATCTATAAAATATTGGTTAAGTAATGAATAGACTATTTCAATTAAAATCATTAAGTATATTGAGGTTTGAGCAACATATTGGCCATTTTCATAATGAAATGTAGGAATTTGCGAATGATAGTCCAAGGCTCTATGCTATGCAAATTATAATACCATTTATTTCAGAGAAATATGGCAAAGCAAGATTCACGAATTGCTACCATCTGTACCATTAATGAACATTGTCACTCTTTCAACCGGGAAGGATACACAACTTGTTGCTGATAAACAGGTGACTTCAATTTAATTTAATTTACTAATCTAAAATAAAATCATATGCCACATTTATCACCTGATTTCTTTGTTTATTTTTGCACCATATATAGAACCAATTACAATAGTAAAAATATAATAAAAAGTATGGTAATTTATGCTTTTGTGTCCTCAAGATATAAGGTGAAATTATAACTATATATGGAAGTTCATTTTATTTATTTTAAAAATCAAACTATAGTGTACAAATTTAATTGGATGGAGTGGATAATCAAATTGTATTGTATTATTTAGTATTTAGTAAGTTGTAGCATAACTATATTATACTTACTGAATTAGCTAATCTTATGAGAATAATTTAATTTTCGTATTGTTTTCATTTCAGACTGAAGTGGTCATCGTGAGTTATAAAATAGTGAGCATGCACTCAGATTTGCTGAAGACTAAGAAGTTTGGTGTAGTTATTATTGTAAGTGTAGTTGGAATATTAGAAAAAAAATTAATGCTTATTAAACCTAGTGGTTGGTGGCTTGTTACAGACCGGTTGCGGATGCCCAGACGGTGTGTTACCCTTCCTAATCGACCCCCACTGTTGGGAAGACCTGTGCCTTGCAATGAGTCATACATACGTATTAATATCATAGATGTAATAAATGCTGAAGTGCGTGGTGGCCTGTTGGTAAGGAACTAGACTCGGCTGCCTACATGTTCACGGTGGTCGCGGGTTCAAATCCCAGGGCACACCTCTGACTTTTCAGAGTTATGTGTGTATTGATAGTCAATCACCACGCACTTTAACGGTGAAGGAAAACATCGTGAGGAAACCTGCATACCGTAGCGATTTTAAATAATTTCTACGATATGTAAGTACTAAGTCCGCCAACCCGCACTAGGTCAGCGTGGTGGACTATATGGTCTAACCACTCTCAATCGTACTCTCTATTGTAGAGGAGTCCCGTGCCCTGCAGTGGGTCGTATATGGGTTGATACAATACAATACAAAAAATAAATGCTTGGTAACGTTGTGCAGGACGAGTCGCACCACCTGAAGTCCGTCAAGGCGCGGGTGACGTGGTGCGCGCGGCGCGTGTGCGCGGGCGGCGCGCGCCTGCTGCTGCTGAGCGGCACGCCCGCACTCAGCCGCCCCGCCGAGCTCTACACGCAGCTCGCGCTCATACACAACCTGTTCCCATCCTACACGGAATACGGTAGGACGCTACAATGTCATACCTATTGTGGACTACTACATACTTGTATGCAGGCGTTTTACTACGTTACGATTACTCAGGTCTCGGGTTCGAATCCCGGATCAGGGGAAGTTGTATTGAATTTTTCTACTCATTATGAATCTGAAGTCGGGAATTTGTGCGTAATATGATGATTAGCTCACTCTTATCTAATCGTGGGACGAAACACATAAGGCTTAATGTGGATGTCCTGGTAACGTCTTGCCTACTGTATCTGGGAAAAATATATGTGTGTGTGTGTGTGTTTCATACACAGTAGTATCCTCACATACTGACTATGTTGAGAAGCAACAACAATGTAACAGTTTCATCTGCTAAAACATCCACAAAATTGATTGCAATATAAACCATATTATTGACTAAATTCATATTCATATTTTGGCAATAGCGCAATGCAAAGCACACCAAATTGCAAAAAACGTGGTATAATATTGATAATTTAATATTGGTTACACCTTAATCATGACTGTATAGTTCTTTAGTGATTTGATATTTCTTAAACCAGCAATGTAAAGCAAACAACCCTGAAGATTTAATACATAAACATACGCGTTTTTCTCGGAAGGGTTAGGTAGAGGTTCCCTTGGCAGCAACCACGACACCAGTAGATTTAATAGTTCCATAATAATATGTGAATCAACGAACCATGGAACAGTGTACTGGGTTTAAAGCTGACCGCGTTAGAAACAGTGTACTGCGCTCCAGGACTTAAATACTAGACGTTGGCGAGAAAGAAGCTACTCTGATGTGCAACTGTGATGGTCACATATGCCGCATGCGCGATGAACTGTGGGCGAAAACAACAACACAATGGAAACCATCTAAGACTGAAGCGTCGCGGCAGGCATAGACAAAGGTGGCGGGATGAGTTGGACAGGTGGGACAGAGCCTGGCAGGATCGAGCCCTGAACTGGGACGAATGGAAGTAAGGTGGAAAGACCTTCGACCTGCAGTGAGACAGTGTAGGCTGATGTATGTATATAATATTACTAGCGGCCCGGCCCAGCTTCGCCTGGGTGCTAAGATGTTTAGACTCCACTCCACACCAGAAATATCTTATTCCCGTTCAAACTTTTGTACTCCTGAACTCAACCTAAGTACCTACTATCCCTTTTCCTATCGTATCCCATCCCATCTCATCTGGCTCCTTTTCTTTCTGTTACATCCCGTCCCATTATTTCCCATCGAATGCAATCCGGATCCGACCGGTTTCATCGCGTTCGTCCCACTTTATCCCATTTCATCCCTTAATGTCTAAATAGGCAAGTTGTAAATTTTTTGTAATTGCTTTTATTTTGTAGATAGGCCTTATATAAACACGAAAATACGACGAATATCATTTAAAAAATACGCAAACACAAATACTTTGCAAAATTCCTGCTAAAACTTTCCGCTCAGCCAAAATTCTGACTACGAAATTGATTTTTAAAAGTATAATGAACTACTTATTTTAAATTTAATTAATTTTATAGCGTCAACAACACGTGGTAATTATACTGTTAAAATGTAGCTTATATGACACGTTCGTAGATTTACCATAGCAGCGCCATCTATTGATTACTTACTCAACCCAGTCGAAAGGTATCGACATCTGTTAGAATCATTTGGAGTTAACAGATGATTGTGACTGTCAAATAATAACAGACAAATAATTAGCAATAAATTAAAATTGCGACTATAATTTGAGATTTAAACTATCCTATCTCTCAAGTTGGATCGAACTGCACATGGTGTGCAAATTTTATTATAATCGGTTAAGTAGTTTAGGAGTCCATTGAGGACAAACATTGTGACACGAGATTTATATATATTAAGATGTTAATTTTCAGGTAAAAGGTACTGCGACGGGAAACAAACCACCTTCGGATGGGACATGTCGGGGCAGTCCAACTCCGCGGAGCTGCAGATCCTGCTGCACAGGAAGTTCCTCATCCGAAGGACCAAGGAACAGGTGCTCACCGACCTGGAGGAGAAGACAAGGTGATGCGCGTCTATTTTTATGTTACGTTAAAATACGTAATGATAACGTGTTAGAATTCGACCTTGTGAGTAAATAGCACTCAACATAAGTATTTTGACTATTGAATCGATGGAGTATGATAAATCGACTATGAATACAACGTGTTACAAAACAACCCGTAATGCCGAGAGGAGGTTAAATGGGACTTTAGAACGAGTCCATTCACAATATTTAAGTACCGTAGTAACGCTGTATAACATACCCCAAAAAAAAAAATTATTATTTTCACTGATGTGCAAAGCCTATTTCAGTAAAATTAAAGAGTAAACTATGTAGAATGAACTAACATTTCTACCTAATTCGCGGAACGACAAAAATTAGAAGATTTGAAATTGATAACATATATTTTTTTCCAACTTGACATTTTTTGAAGCCAGTACTTGAGTCCTTGTAATGAGGTTGCAAACATTTATGAATGAAAAATAGAAAAAAGTAGACAAATTATTAGGTAAAATAGGTACATAGGCCTTTCTGTTAAATAATCTGGTTTCCTGACAGTTTACTAGGGTTGACAATATTTTTGGCTTAGATAATTAATTATATTGTTACGGTTTATTTTGTAACACGTTGTATATTACTAAACTGATCAATGTGTAATAATTGAGAGTACAGAGAGGCTGTGATGCTGGACCAGACCCTGCTCCAGTACAGTCCCGAGGAGGAGCAGGGTCTGTCGCAGTTGGCGGCGGCCTACCGAGCGTCCAGCAAGGCCGACCAACACGCCGCGCTCATATCATACTTCAGCCACTCTGCCAAGGTCAAGATACCTGCAATCTGGTCAGTACCTTTACACATATTATACATAATAGGGTATTTTACTATATGTGAGAAAAAAGTATTAACCAATCAGAATATGTTAATTTCAATCTACAATTTTAAAGAATACATTTTATATTTAGTTTTAATTATTTCAAATTTTTTATCTGTCATACAAATATGCGAAACGGTTGCCGCCGTCATGAAAACCGAAATTACGTAAATCCGTGAGTAAATATTAAGTTATTTAACTTGTGTTAAATAAAATACATATTATAAAATAGTAACTCATGTTTATTGCAAAAATTCAGTGTTCACTAAGCACTGCGTCATTCATAGAGGTTATGTTTACTAGCGGAGTGACGTAATCACACGAAACATGGCGTCTAGCGTTTTCTTACATTTACGCGCGGAAGTTTAAAATGCTAATTTGAAACGGATTTTTATGGGACTTATTGATCGAATAAAAACTCTCAGATACGCAGGTATAAATTTTAAAATGGACAGTGATAGAATGTAAATCCATATATTAACTGATTAAGTCGATAAAAAAAATCCTTGAGTTTGTCCTATTTTCACAGTGCAAATTCTATCACTATTTATAACATAGTAAGCTACGTGATGAATATCTGTGTATGTGTGTATGTAATGTGTCCAGCAAGTACATAAAGCAGCTGGTGGCGAGTGGTTGCGGCAAGTTCCTGGTGTTCGCGCACCACAAGTGTGTGGTGGACGCCGTGTGCCTCACCCTCGACGAGACGTCCACGCGCTACATCTGCATCGTGGGCTCCACACCCACCACCTCCAGAGCGGTTAGTATTACAACTATATGATCACACAGTTGGGGCTACATTTTCCATTTTAGTTTTTGGTCTTCAGATAACCTTGAAATTGGCTTAGGAGAGTGTTGGATGTTATAAGTAATATTTCTTGTGTGATATTGTTAAATGTTAATATACATTAATATACAAATATTTTAAAATCTTGTAATAATATATTGCAAAATTAACAAACTGCTGAGTGATGTGAGGACTGACGGGGAATGACCTTCTCGTCTTGTACTCTCAGCGTGCGTCGCCTTTGATTTGTTTAAACTTAGCAAGTTGTTTTGTATGATTTTAGGATTTAAAAAAATTTATGGATGCGTGTAAAATAATTCCTGTGTATGTACTTAATGTTGTGTTCAGGAGCTGGTGGAGAAGTTCCAGCGCGCGTGTTGGTGTCGCTGCGCCGTGTTGTCGGTGACGGCGGCCAACGCGGGCATCACGCTCACGGCCGCCGATCTCGTGCTCTTCGCTGAACTGCACTGGAACCCAGGGGTAACTTATATACTACTCATTACATTAACTTTTATATGAGACCCTATTTAGAATAAATTATAAAATAAAACATCCTGGGTCCGAGTTAAACACTTATTGAAAATTTACCTTAATTGCTCGACACTGCAATTTGTGTTCATCGATGTCGAGGCATTAGGTTCCCCCTCTATTTTAACTAGGAGTGGAATTAACCTCTGCAATCTTTGGGTGCAATAGTGTATACTGTATACCGATCCTTTTGAAGATACTTGGTCTGTATGTGTGCTTGTGTGCAGGTGTTGTCGCAGGCAGAGTCCCGCGCGCACCGGCTGGGTCGCTCGGGCGCGGTGCGGGTTCGATACCTGCTGGCACCACGCACCGCCGACGACCTCATGTGGCCCATGCTGCAGGACAAACTCAACGTGAGGCATATACATTATTTACTGCACCATTCATCAACACCGTATTATCATCATCATAAGTACATAAACAAATCATTAAAACAATCGCAAAATAAAACAACTCATCATTAACGATATCAGTTTCTCGCCTACATGATCCTCTCAATATTTCCAACACGACCTGATGAAAGGGATTTCGTGCAACTTGTATAATATGGCCATCTGTCCATCTTACTGATGGACGTTTGTCATAACAGAGTACTCTTTGATTTATATTTACCAACCTGTAGATTTGACTAAAGTATGGAAGAATTTGAAGAACAAATTGACGGAAAGCTTCAGGCCTTCCGCTTCGATCCATGACCTTCGATGCATGACCGCATCTTAATAATAGTGGGCCTAATAAGTAAATAAGTAATCTGAATTCACATTTTTTTGTTTATAGAATAAAATATATACAGGGTGTGCAAACAAATGGCGCACTTGTTGATATACATTTTAGTAAATCGTGATTGCGTCTAAATTAAAATGCATTTTCATAGCGTAGTCTGAAAATAAAAAAGATGCCGAGAAATTAACAATTACCAACATACGTGCTTCCCCTTAACGCATTACGACAAATGTACCTCTATCTCTACCTTTGTAACAAATGTTAAGGCGAAGTCTATGAAAGTTTTGTTGTAGTTAAAAATGATTTTCACTGTTTATTTCGTTAACTATTTAATAAACGACGAAACGAACTAATACGTATATGTTAAAATCTTGTGCTTTACCCATCCCAACCGGTTTGATTCGAAAAGGTGGTGGTAATTCTTAAAACTTTATAAGATCATAACTCCAAAACGGATAGGTATTTTCCAAATACATATTATTTCTTTATTATCATATTAATATTATGCCCTTGTATCCTTGTAACTGAGCAAGTGCGCCATTTTCCTGCGCTCCCTATATATAATAAAAAATAAAATGTCACATATAATATTACTTGCAGGTTCTAAACAATGTTGGCCTCAGCCACGACACCTATGAAGGCACTACCACTACACATCAGGTAAAATATCTCATTGATCTAACGGAAAAATTAACTCACGCTTCTATCCCCAGCTGTTGCTGTTTTGGTTCATACATACATAAACATACGCCTTTTTCCCAGAAGGGGTAGGCAGAGGTGCTATCAGAACACCCACGTTTCGCTTTGTATATTCCGTCCCACGATGTGATAGGGGGCGAGCCTATCGCCATATCGGACACAAATTCCTGACTCCGGGCTGATAATGAATAGAAAAATCCAATATCACTTTGCCCGACCCGGGATTCGAACCCGAGACCTCAGCTTTGCAATCATACCGTACTACCACTGAGGCAGTTTTGTTTCAATTTTAGTAACTCACCTATAAGTCATTTAGTCTAAAGAAACAGTCGACTCTCGATAGTTTCAAGTTGAAGGGACCTCTCTAATACTTCGAATTTCTTAGAGTTAGAAATGTTGAGGTTTGTATGGTGTAGGTGCATAGGCCTACATGATCGGTCATGTGTAGACAAGTTTCAACATAGCTATATTTTTCGATTTGTTGAGTGTTTGCGTTAAAGAATTTAGAATTACTGCGTGTACCAAAAACAATAATTGTTTTTTTTTTATTTCTCGAAAGTTTGGCTAGGGACCCAACAGTTACTTTGAATTATAGAGAGGTTTGAATTATCAAAAGTACACTGCGTCTGGAAAACCAAGCATAATTATTAATGTAGGTACCTGATTTTCAGGAAACCAAAAACAACCTCACGCAGTACTTCACGCCTATAAAGAACAAAAACGACTACATTCCCGGCACGAATATAAAGAGATCAGAAGAAATATCGCTAGCGAGTCACAGCAAACACAACCAACACAATCACTCCAGTGAAGACATCGAGAAATCGTTCTTTGACGACGATGAAGGAGATGAGCTACTCGCAAACATTGATTTATGACGTCATTATATCAGTTTTCTTATTTATTTCATAAAAATAGTCATTGTATAAAAGTGTCGAGTGTTACAGATTATACTTTTTATGTAAACTGTAAAGTCCGCCAAACTGAACTAGGCCAGTGGGCTATGGCTTAGCTACGCGAACTTCCCGACCACTATAGTGGTTTGTCAATGTAAAGTCAACCTAATGCTAGTTTAAAATAGGGTATATTTTAACTGTCAATGTCAATGACAGCTTTAATGCAAGTATAGAGCCACCAAATTATCTGTTCAGTCGAAAGTTCGGAATCGTCGCTAGTGAGTAATTGAGTATTGCCACTTTAAAAAAATCTTGAATTAGATTAGAGTAAATTAGAGAATTATATACACAGTTTTTTTATCTTATAAAATACGATAGAAACGACACGGTAATATAACATTACCGTTGGCAGTGTTTTGGTAAAAAAAAAAAATGTGCATCTGCAGTAATTACCGTATATCTGATAACACTGGTTTAGTTCCAATTATGGCCACCTGAACAGATAAGTTGGTGGCTCTGTATATATAGGGTATATTAAAAAAAATTGACGTCACATTGACAAACCACTATTGCGGTCGAGATGTTTGAGTAACTAAGCCCTCTCAATCCAACTCTCGGTTGTGGTCTGAGCTCAGCAGTGAGCGATTATGGACTGAAACACATTAATGTTGAATGTTATTCCCTAGCTATAAGGAACCTATACTATTCTTAGTTCTTACGGCTCGTTTTTTTGTCTATTCATAGAAACCCTAAAGCGCCATATACACGGGGAGAGTTTCTCGCGGCGACACTCGTATGCGATTATCGCATGACAATGTTTACACGATGCGACTTTTTTATATCCTTACGATAGTCTTATCTTCGAGGCGAGAAACTCTCCCCGTATAAATGAGTCTTTACAGTCCTTATTTTTCACATTTACTTGAAATAACAATAGAAAATTTTACTATGTGTAGTATTTTTGTGGCGAAAATCAAATGCAAGGATATTTAGATATTAGTTACCAAACTCGTTTGATAAACATAAAATAACTTCACGAAGTGTATTGGAAATGTACAAAACAGTTATTTTAGGTTTACACTTTACAAGCGGTTTACGTTATTTCTCCTTTTAATTTCGTTCCAATATAAATCCAATTAAATAAACTGATTTTGTTATTTATTCAGTTTTATTTCACCGTGTTTTATTATAACCCTGTTACGGTTGAATGGCTTTTGACTGCGTTATACCCAGAATAATATTTGATAAAGATTAATTCTGGCCTCCTTTCTTTGAATATGTAACAACACACATTATTCTATATCTATGAGAAGTGATGTGCATCAACATAAACAACCTCCTTACTTGGTCTTATTTTCTTGAAAGAATGCTTCCACTGGATTCTCTCTTGAACCACTGGAAGTCCACTGCTGAACATAGGCCTCCCCCATGGATCGCCACATAGACCTGTTGGAAGCGTCCTGCATCCAGCGACTTCCTGCCTTAACCAGATCGTCCGTCCAAGTTGTGGGTGGGCGTCCGACACTTCGCTTGCTTTTACGTGACCTCCATTCGAGAACTTTTTGGCCCCAGCAACCAACAGTTCTACGTGCTACGTGCACACTGGATTGTAATTGATTAATTAATTGGTCTTGATCCCAATGTCCGCTTTAAAGTACCTACCTCAATGGTCAATTTATAAAATCAATGAGTAATGAGTAAACAAGTTGAAGCGCATAAGGGAAGGGCATTGGCCACCGTCGCCCGCGTACCGACGGCCTCAAACATAACTCAAACATCGTCATGTGGGTAACATATCAATGTTATAATTATTAATTGTTCTAACACCGGCAAGGTTGCATAATCCAGGACATTGAACCTGGTTGCAGTCGAGCGTTATCTAGAAACATCGATAAACACTCGCGTGAAGGACGACCAAATGCCTATTCTATTTACCAATCCTTATATTATATTGTTTGTAACGTCAATCTCTATCTTATCGTCTCGTTGATATTTTTAATCAACGTTGACGTGCGTGGTAAATTATTATCAATACACACAAGACGCGTCTATAGGGTTACTCTATGGTCCGAAACGAAATTCGAATGTTCAGACTTCGCACGTAAAACTGTATGAATGTGCCTGGGTACTCCACAAAATGCTCGAATCCTCTATCTTACATCCTAATTATAGACTTAGTTCGGAATGAATGATAAGCATCAGAGAATAGTGTTGATTTTTAGAAGTGGAAAACTTACAACTTACTTCAGACGTCGAACGTGCGAACATACGAGTTTCGTTGCGGATCATAGAGTAACCCCCTTGGTTCGTTACGAACATGTGACCAAACACTTCGCACGCACTATCTGTTAACTATAATTTAAATTAAAAGTAAAATAAAAAGAACCAGGAGACCGTGAGCTTCAGTCTTACTGTCATTTTATAAAAGTTTAATGCTACGCACTTAGCCAGATAGCCTCCGTGGCGCAGTTAGTTAGACGCCGGCTGTGAAACAAGATTTCGCGTGTTCGATTCCCGCACCGAAATAAATATTTTTGTGATCCCCTTAAAGCGAGATAGTGCACTCATTCTCTTTCGCTCCGAAAAAAAACGCTCACCTGGCTATGTTGCACGCAGATACGAGTATCTCTTCGTCTTTGTTATCGCTTAGTATAAATGGAAGTCACGAGATGAATCTCAATTTAGACTAAGTATTTATTGGTTAATTCGGTTTTCGATCGATTTTATTCACATTTATTAGTATGTTTTTATATTAATGTCGCGTTTTTACCATAAACATCAATTTATGTAAGTTTTTCTGAAACGAAACCTATCTCTGGAAAAATGATAATTTTGTACAAGTTCTCTTCGTTTTAATCTGAAATTATTCCCACGTTTAGAATTTTGATACAAATTGAAGGTGAACTGGCGAAGAATTAATTATTATTGTAATACTTTTATTCTTTAGAAATTAAAAAGATATAAAACGCACCATCTAGCGGATTTTATTTAAAATACTATATTGCCAGCGGCATCTCCGACTTCGAAGCGTATTTGTTTTTCTCATTAATAATCAAGATTGGCTTATCAACAACCTATATAAAAATGTATTATCCATATATGGAAAGTTCGGACGAAAATTCACGGTCTCAGGACCGATACGGATCCAACACAATGGACACCAAAGTGTCTTATTAATTTCTGTTGTCTAATAATAGTTGTCTCATTGTGTACTTAACAGGACTGTGTGTGACTCTTGGGTGTATTTATTTATCTCTATCACAGGCGCCAGAGTAAAAAAAAGAACGAAAGTAATTAAAAAATAAATATTTATTAAATAACAACAACGACTACAAAAGCCGTTATATAATTTTCTCATTAAAATTAATTCTTAATTAACTCCAAACAGTCTTGTAGGTTACGAACTAGGTGAGCACATTAGGACTGGCAGGGCTCGTAGTGCACGACGGTGAGGTGCGCGCCCTTGCAGCGCATGAGGCACAGGTTGCTGTAGGTGACGCCGTCGGACGCGCACACGGGCTGCAGGTTCCTGGTGCACGCGCACGACACCGCTGACTCCTGCGGCTGCTCCACCACCTGCACTCGCTCCTCGCAGGGGCCCGCGTGCTCCACTCTCAGGGCAGGGTTGCCCTGAGTGGCGCAGTTCAGCAGGCACGGGTTGTTGTAGGTGGCGCCATCACTGCCGCACACCGGCTTCATCTCCCTCGTGCACACGCAGGGCTCCAATTGAGCTACCTGCACAGTCTCCCTCTTGCATCTGCCTTCGTATCTCATTTCCAAAGAGGGTTCTTCAGACCGAGCGCAGCCGAGAGTGCAACTGTTAGGGTACGTGGTGCCGTCGGAACCACAGACTGGGCGAAACTCGTAAGTGCAGATGCAGTTGTCTTTGGGGATGTTGTCTTCGCACATGCCCGGCCTGGCGATGGTTAGGCCTTCGTTGCGCGTGTGTCGCTCGCAGTTGAGCAGGCACTCGTTGCTGTAGGTGTTGCCGTCGGAGCCGCACACGGGCTTGTAGTTCCTGGTGCACGTGCAGGGCGGCAGGGCGACGGCGGAGCACACGCACGCGGCCGCGAACAGTATACCTGTTGAAACAGAAAGTGTGTTAGCAAGTGGGAATTCCTTGTCGTCACTACATTAAGTAATCGGACTGCAGCAATCGATGACATCACTTTCTACCATGTAGAAAGCGGCGGCACTTCCACATACTAATGCGAAGATTATAAAGAAGGGTCAACGGACTCGTTAACCTTATGAATTGCATAGCAACATGACATTGGCTGTGGAGATGTTGCGAATTCACTTTTGAGTGGGTTTCGCTCGTGCTGTTTGGTTTTGAATGGAAACGTGACCTGGGTGTTTTTGGTAATATGGCAATTTGCAATACCACATGTCTATATCGAGGCATTTTGTTCTGGTTTCTTTTGTGTTGCGTACAAAACGACGAAAAAATTATTAAATACACACGCAGAATACTTTAAAATAATTAATTCGTTATTTTTTAATAATGAACAAAATGCTCCGAAGCAAGTGATCTCGAACTTGTGATTGCAGCAATACGAGTATGTAAACACAAACTGGTTTAATTTCAAGGGAACGTTTACATTGATCTTTGATTGCGAGGCGTGGAATCACGCGTGACTACAGTCAACATTGCCTCAAATGTAGGTTACGGTGGCAGTGAAAACAAAATGCAATCACCCGGTCATAAGCACTTACTAGTACCTAACTACCTTTCTTATTTGGGCGGGAAGTGAGTGGTGTGATTAAATTGTATTAATGAGAAGGAAAAAATACGAATTGTAATAAATATATGCATTGTTTGTGTATGAATAAAGGATGTGTGTCGACGTCCCTGATGTGGATCATGTCTACACTATTCACTAACGCCTCAGGGATTACGACCAACTTGTAAGCCGGAAGAACGATGGATTTGTTTAGAAATACAATAATATTGCAATGTATAAATTATACTTTTAAATTAAATAAATATTGTATATGTACTCCCAACAGTCACATACATAGTCCTGACCCCACACTAAGTTCGAGTCTTGTGTCCTGGATATCAGAAACCACAAGAGACTAGGTCTCACAAACACCCATACCGAAAACAAATACTGAGGGTCACACAAACAATTGTTTCGGGGCGGGGATCGAACCCGCGGCCTCTCGTTTCACAGCCGGCGTACCGATTAGTATCGATTGAGGGTAGGAATCTGTTGGTTAGTCTAATGACTAACTAAGTAATAACTAATGTTATTACTAAAGAGCTTTTGAATAATTATCAGTAGAATAAATAAGATCGTCTGTTACTGTAATATTATTATGATTAATACATATAATAGTACCATAGCAACAGCTCTGTAGGTAAATCAAATTAACGTAAAAAAAATAAGGAACGTTTGAGATACTACTTAGAATAAAAGAAAATTAATAATAATAATAAAAAAATAGACTTGATAAGAAACATTATTTACTGGCTTAAAAAATAGAAATAGATTTTTTTTTAATAAAACATGCGGGTTTTGCGATACGATCACGGTCATTTTCAATAAAGGCAACATAGGTTAATAAAAAGATCAAACTCATTAAAATTATAAAATGTAAGGGATGTCTTAGCAATAATATATAATACCGAAGTGAAATATGCGTCTGTTAATTAATTTAAATATCAGCTTTTAACACTACAAATAAATTCTCAAGCACAAGCATATTAACGTTTTTACACAAAGTCAATTTGTTAATTGGGACGGTTAAATATAAATGTTAATTGCTTCTTAATTTTTGAAAAAAGAAAATCGTTATTCCTGCTGAGATATTGACATGACCTACCGCAATAAAAAATAATTACAATGCTTACCCGTTATGTAATGCATTTTGAGATGTAAGTATTTCAGAGTTGTTAAACAAAGCTGTTGATGTGAGGAGCACTCGTCACTTAATGATGATCTCGGATCGCTCCACGGGTTTATATAGTAAATATTATATTTCCCAAGGCGCGAGGAAACGGGCAAGGTTTTGTAAATCCCCGCGAGTGTGCGTCATAACTCACAACACAGGCGACTATAAGCGGGCGAAGTTCGCGCCTATTGTGTTTACATTGCGCGGACGTCAGGTCGGACTTCGAAAAGCCGCATGCATGACTCATCGCTGCATTAACGGTCACATTCAAATGTTTATCGAGTTGATTCTTATTGCCAAAAGTGCTAAATGTCAATTTGCTTGATATGTTGGTAGTCTGAAACTAAACCAGATAGAGAAAGTTCGGGCATAACAAAAACGTCCCTTTCGAAAAGTTTCTTCAATGAAAATTACCTAATTGAATTAAGAGGTTGGTGCATAGGTAATGTTCATAATCTTTCGCACAAAAACAAATTGACTAATGTGTCTCACTTACCAGTCCCATTTCAAATTGTTCAAATACTGTTCGTTCCCTACCGGGCTCAACGAAAGCTACGCACCTAGTTGCAAGTCAGGTATTAGGTAATTTGTCATTAAAATGGTTGCTTTTTAAACCGTATACAAATTAGGTGGTTTTGAATGCTTTGCATTATTATGCATCGGAACAGTCGCGTCGAAAAGGACCAGTTCAATAGGCTGGATTATAATCTATGATAATTGTTGGTTGGCAGAAGACTTACCGTAAGTTTATTTAAAAAACAAAGGCTGAAAAGATTTACTTATATAATTTGCAACACAGTTTGCGGATAAATAATAAACACACGCACACTTAGCCATAATTTGCAAATACAACAATTCCTTTGACAAGGCACAACAAATACTAGAAAAATAAATATTAGTCTATGCGTTAATATTTGCGTATGCTATTCTACGGCTTAAGGAAATGTTGTTCGAATAACAAATACCTACAAAAGATGGCACACTTAGATTTTCTTGAAATCTGCGTGCGTTGTATTTTGTACGTGGGGTTAGTAATATTTGCGAGTTACGCAATACACAGCGACATTGCTCTATCACACTTTGTATATCAGCCTACACCGGGTGGTGGAAACAGCACCATAATAAATACGACACAGTTACTACAACACAAAAAAAACCTATTGAAATAAAATTTATTTTTACGGATTTTATCGGTATTTGGTTTAATTTTTACATTTTTAACTTCCCGACGTTTTGATCACTACAGCTTTCGTGGTCACCGGGCGGACTCTACCTACTACAATATAAATAGTACCTTCTTTAAAATTATTACATTATAAATTAAGTCGATGTCACACGAAAAAATCTATACTTTTTAAGCAAAAAACCAAATGAGAAAGCAATTGTTATGGATATCGAAAGAATAAAAAATACCCAATGTACAAGCCGTTATTTTTTTATGAAAGTACAACTGAAACGAGGCTTCGAATGTTAACAACTATGAATATTATAATGTCTTCATCACCCTGTATATTAAGTTTTACTTGCATTCTTTTTCACAAGGGCAGACGACAAACATTTCTTAGATGTTGGGTATTCAGTAGGAACGTTCCAACAGGTGAATTGCTTGTTCGATTTTCGTTCTTCTTCTTCTGCTTCATTACCCAACGGTTACATGGAGACGTCGCTACATGACTTTTTAATTATCTTGCAGACTGATTTGGTTTTATACCTTTACGATTGACTGCCTAATATACAAAAACTAATACATGAGAGTCGGCGTTCAAGCCTAACTGCATGTAGGTAGGCTACTCTACAATATAATAATCTTAGTCATTAGTTGATAGTTTTTTTTTCAACTTCTAGCGGAGTTTCCAAGGCGACTGATGACCATTAATGATTGCCAGACATAACGACAATCAAAACTTATGGTTCCATTCGCTTTCATTGCTTGGCAAGGGTTTTACCACAAAGCCAAACACACACAACCAACACTTTCGCTTTCATTTTGAAGAGGAACCGCTCTCCAGCCTGAATGTTAGGCACATTATAATATAATACTTAGTAAGTATAATCACTGCACGACGTCCATTCATAGTTGTAAACACTTAGTGCCACTTATGATTTGCTTTTCTCTTGGATGTCTAGAAAATTCCACGAAATAAAGCTACGTGCGAGACAAAAATACCCAGTAAATATGTATTATATTCATAGACTTGTTTACTTTTAAAGAAGTAATGTTTCATGATTTGTAAATACAAGGAAGTGGTTAAAAACATCAAATACAATTGAAAAACACAAACTTCCTCTTGCGTGGGAAATATCGGGTAAATATATAAATATCAAGGCATAAGCGCTGTAGTTTCTGGTAATTGTACTATTATTGTAAATATATAATCTTTAAGTAAATAAATTATTTCAACGCAGTAATCAGTAACAAGCATTTAGTAAACATGAGATTACCTGATATCGATTATAAACCTACACATCACAATGAATGTGACAAATGACTTTACACTGACCTTATATAGTGATATTGCGTAATAGGTATCATTGGAAAAGTTATTTCATTTTAATAATAAAAACATAATAACTATATAAACTTACGCTTATGGCTCATCATTAAAATATATGTACAAATTCGTGCTGTGCATATTATGTGTTATGTTTTGCTAGAATTTTGAATTTATGGCAATAGAGATATAGCTCAAAATTTACTAAAAACTGCGGCAAAATCTTTGGAAACAGTTCCGAATGTAATTTAAACCGTGATCTTTGTGATGGGAATGTCACAATTAAATATGAATGATGCGTGGTCTTTATTGGGGAAATAAAAATTATCCATGTAAATAAATCTAATCGCCGAGAGAGATAAATGAGTTGGCATTGAGGGAAAATCTGTGTCTGCAAACGCAATGATTTCCAAATTTCAATAGGCTTTGAGCCAAATGGAAGAACATTGCCGTTTTCCCTGTATCAGACCTTGTTTTTCCTAATTGCATTTATATTTTAAGGCCCGAAAGAATTGAATAAAAACCTATCGGTTAAAATTTCCAGTGACGAGATATATATAGGTAAAGCATTAAAGGGCAGTTGAAATAAAATCTGGGAAGATGTCAAGGCTAAGCCAAATATCAAACGAAATGTCATTTCATTAAAAGTTTTCATCAATAAAATGAATATTTACTGTCGATATTTTATTATTTTATTTTCCAGACCAAGAGCTTATTACTACTCGTATTCTAAGAAACATTCGTCGTGTTATTATTTTATTTTTAACGGTATCTAGACGAGAACATCTTATTTGAAGAGTACGCGCGCTTATTTCAGAATGTATGCATGGGTACACATAATACCTTTTAATAAATATATTGAGAATTCGTTGTGCATGCCTTATCCTGTTTTATATTAACCGGCAAAAAGAAAACAAGATATGAATAATGTGATTTACAGACAGTCGTATTGACGATTGGTAAACATGACCTCTAGTGAAACTGACAATTATCGCGCCGGAGGTTCCAGGAACGCGTTCTGACGTAGCGTCCCTCATATCTGTTCATTTTAAACAAACATTAACTTGCAGTTATGTTTACACGGTTTTCACACCACGGATTTTCCTGCTTTACTAAGAAGCCTCCTGTTTTGTGGCTGTAATTAAAAATAGTACAAGTGTGACGCAGAATTATCGTTAATTTATCACCGTATTTGTAGTGAGACGTTGTGACGCGAAGGAAAATTGTCACCGCAATTATTAATACATGGTTTCTTTGAAACAATCCCTGAAAATTACTCTGAGTGTCTATTAAAAATAACACAGTAAATTTATTTTAGAGTGAGTGTACTAACGTATAAATAAACACTTGTTTGGCTCACTGTTGATATATTGGTGATAATTGGTAAACATGCTTCGATCAAAACATGCATAGATAGGTACCTATAATTAAAGTAGATATGGTGGGAACTTATTAGAATGTGCATTGCGATATTAATTATTATGATTGATGCATACTATACGCACGCAGAATATAAATTAATTACGCTTTGTGTTTGAACATATTCTTTTGTTGTAATGAGATATTTAAACTTATGACAATATCCTCATTATAACAAGCCTGACGGAATGGAGTTTGATTTATTAACTAACGCTTTTATGGCGCGAAATTGGCACTGAATGCAAATTACATACCTATAGTTTTCCAGTACAAAAATAATAGGTCTACCTATATTATTAATCGTTTTTGTTGTCAGCCAAATTTTAAAGATCGGTGCTAATCTTAAGTAATTTTGAAATGTGGAGAATATTAATATTTTTATAGGTATACAAACATACCTACATGGGCATTTTATGATTCGAATCGTTGGCTCGAGGCTCGTAAAGCAATTCGCTGATGAAGCTTTGTCATTTTGTCTTTTACACACTAGACTTTAATTTATTTAATTAGCTGTGATTCAATGTATTTGTTGCGCCCTCAGTGATTGTTAATTTCAAAGGTTAACAAGGTCAGATGCTCATAATTACTTAGTAAACACCCTAACAGGTTCTGTAACAATTACTTGCCTAGCGGCGTGCCGGAAAGAATTATTTGTTCATTACGATGATTTCATTGCACCACTATCATTTGTTCCTTAGTTTTTATTACAGTGAGAAGGTAAATAAAAGTTATACTATAATTATTTAAAACGCTACTTTATTAAAAGAATGGAGCTATGGTCTATGCTTACTATACGCCACAATTTTCAAAGATGCTTACTAAGGACTCTTTCTCAATCAAATGTGAATGACGATTCTGTTAAATAATCTTACTTTGTTTTATAGTTTTTTTTTTTTTTGCTATGATTATTAGAGTATATTTTAGTTCAAAAGTTCATAATAATTGTGTAGTTTATTTCCTGTTTACTTTATACTACTTTCTGTTTTGATGTTATATAGCAATCTTAGTATAAGACGCGTGTTTTTTTTTAAGTTCTCGAAATACTAACTTTTGCACGCCACATGGCAAAATGTAGTGGAACTACTTATATATTATTTAAGACCTTATGATTATACCTATATTTTGTGCAAAGAAATAATTTCTTATTCTGATTCTGAACGAAAAATGGAGCGACATGTATGTAGGTATTCCACATAAGATCTAAAAAAATATATCTAATTTGCATGTATTCGTCTATTGCCTAAAGACTGCTCTAAATGCAAAAGACGTTTGCTTAAATAGGACACACAATGTTGTTTTTTTTGTTTTGCATACACTTTCATACATACAACTGGACAGCAATTTGCCTCGTAATTGACCTCATGTATTAGCCGTCGGAAACTTTAACGGAATCTTGAACATTTGGTTTTTTCGACAACCTCGAGACAATGTTGACCTAAATTGATTCAAGTTTTTGGAACCGTCTCGTAGCATTTATGATGTCATTAATTGTGTTTTTCTTTTATATGCAAATTATTTAATTAACTCTAGAATTGATGGCAAGGTCTACTATAGAGATAATATTCAACTCTAAATCTGATGATTTCATTTGTTTAAAGTCCATAAATGGGGTATACCGCACCTGTGCTCGTCTTTTATTGCAACAAACAGGTATGATTACTCGTATTATTAGATCTCTGGCAGAATAGAACATTGTTCCACTTCGAGTAATAAACATTAATTATCAAACGCTGTATACTAGTTGTCAAAAATACGACAGTCCTCATTATAGTTCATTTTTTCATAATAAAAATAAGTAAAAATAAGTAAGAACCGTAAAAAGCAGGTAAAGTACCGGTAAAGTAAGTATCCGGATTCCGACAATGGATAATATCTTAAAGGAATGGGTCATTTTCAAGCATGGAAAGGCAAAATAATAGCAATAAGCAAAATGACGAAAAGGCAGACTTTATTCGTTTTATTTAAGACTAGACGTTGCAGAAACATAACAAGTAGACAATTATATAGTTTTTTTAATTGATTTTACATTTGATCTAATCATCTGAAGGGATCAAAGTATTTGACGCTAGTTCATAGTTGCAATTCTATTTGGATGGCCAACTAGAGTTGCAACTAGCGTCAATGTGATTCCCTTGCTATTCTACATATTTAAGCTTGTCATATAATACAATGGACCATAAATCCTGTATCACTAATTACGAATACGGGGTTAACCCAATATTAGCATGTAGATTAGGGTAGGCAGCAGATTGTGCGTATATCTCAAGACAGGGATTCCCGACACTACACCAGGAAGCAGTGACTTGGTTATTGTGGTATTGTAATAACGGTGATCGCATCGACAGTTCTGCCAAGAGGTAATTTCGGTAGCCATACAGGAAGGAATATCTAATTATCTGTTTATGCACATAACACAACCAGCATATAGAGGTGCTGCTAATATAGTCAACGATCAAGAGGTTCGCTTTTTGCGTCAAAGAATATTTGATTCTCGCATTGTTTCAGTTCTGGGTGTTTGTGATTTGATATAAGTATAGCATGTCGGAATAGCAGATATAAGTAATTCATATTATTGGCAAACTTAAAGAAGCTATCTATTAGTACGTTATGAGGCTTTTAAATAACCGGTCGCTTGAAAAATCATGTATGTAGATTTAGATTATCTTAATTAATACGATTTTTGAGCGGAATTCACCATGCTTATGGTGAATTGTGCATGGTTCTAAACCATGTCTACCTATCCCTTCCAGGACACAGCCAAGAATTAACACATTTAACAAGTGGTAGAGCTACGCCGTTATCAGTTATGACTCAGCATGAATGCGCCGGGTGGTACCACTGTCTCACAGGAAAACGACGTGAAGCGACAGCTTGGCTGTCGTGTTTCGTTCAGTGAGTGAGATTGCCAGATGCCCAATACCACTTTCCTCTTCCCATGGTTTTTCCTCCCCGCTCCCCTCCCTATTGGGTCGGCAACACATCCATGATCCAGCGTTGTGGATGTTCAAGGGCGGCAGTGATCCCTTACCATCAGGTGACCTGATTACTCGTTTGCCGGGCCTATGCAATTAAAAAAGGCACAAAGTTAGTCATAAATAGAAAAAAGGGGATTTTTGTATGACACCTCAAGACAGTGGGTAGTGCGAATACTACTCAGTACACAACTATTGCTAGTTACTACTTCTTGTAAGCTTTATGACGAAGAAGGTATATCCTTACATTTAGTAATACTGGGTTTTTCGTGTCCATTTTGAAGTAGGTCAACTAAAGTCATATTTTTTACGCGGTGACTTACCTGATATCTACGAAACAAGCTCTGCTAAGGGGTTTACTTTAAGTTAGGTATTTAGCAGAAAGTGCGATTCGAATATGTATGTATTTTTGTAGTTTTCTATAGGATAATAATAACATACATACATACATAAACTCGCGCCTTTTTCCCAGAAGGATTAGGTAGAGATTCTCTTGGTAGTAATCAGGACACCCACGTTTGGCCTTGTCTGTTCCCTCCCATAATGTCATAAGGGGCGAGCCTATCGCGATATCGGGCATAAATTCCTGACTCCGGGGTTCGAACCTCAGCGTTGTAACCGTACCATAGTACAACTACGCCATTGAGGCAGTTCACTGTCCAGGATAGCAATAGCAGGCGGGATAGCAATAAAATTCACTGTAATGTATTGTTCTCGAATCACAGACCAGTTAAAAATTCACATTAAATTAATATCAATTATTTGGTTTCTTTCTTAAACGAATTGAAATAGTAGGGGACATAATCTTCACACATCACATAAAACATGCATCTGAGGTTCTGACTAAACCGCATAAAGATTACGTCCTGATTGCTATTAGATTAATCGCAATAAATTACTATGCAAATAATTGACGATAAATTTTTATTGCTGTAAACGTGTTGGGATATGTTTTTTCTTCTATGGATATTCGAATAGGTCGCTTAAGAGTGTTTGATGTATGTGTTTTTAATAAAACCACGAGGCTTTATTAATGCCATGTCATGATTTTATACAAAAACGATCCCGTAGATCCTAATATCGAACTTATTTTGGTGTTGAGTCTTTGTAGTATCATATTTATTTTAAACCCAATAAACAGATCATGTATCTTTTGCTGACTGCACCGCGTCCTCAATGACCTATACAGAAATTCTACAACAGTCATAAAAGTAAAATAAAAGGTGGTAAGTAATAAAATAATATTTATACACAATGCATATCGCAGTGCAATCGGCATTAACGAGATGACGTGATCTCGAAGCGACTCCCGCATGAGGGCCACCGTCGACAAACACTGACGCAATAATTGCTGTAATATTTTTAAATGTTTTGTTTTACGTAGTGAGTGACGTCAATGGCGGTTTTAGAAAGAAATAAAAATCATTTCTTACAGTACCGGCGCCCTAGAGCCCAATTATTACAGCGCCATCTATCGACCAACCAAGTCTGCAAAAACATAAAATAACACCACAGGGGCACTTACATTTTTGGCACCTAACCGCGACCTACCCTAACACGAATGTTAAAGTAATTTGCTAACGACGAGCATATTTGATAACGTGGAATTAGAGAAACCTAACCTAACCTAACCTATATACATATGTACATAGTTATCTATGGAGAGGCCCATGAAAATAGGCTGATGGTAACGATTAATTACAATGGCGCAGTGTCCAAAATACCTTAACCTTTTATAACTCGATTTAGAAACCAAAAATAAATTATTTTGATTAATTTCATTCATAGTAAAATATCAATAACAGCGTAATAGTTGGAGTGGTTCTTCAAAATAATCTGATTGCAAGTAAAAGGTTTTATTTATTAGCATAGCATTTGATATTATCGTGTTTTATCTGTAAAGTGGCAATCTGCGACAGAACCAATTTTGTTGTAATTATTCTCATGTTTCATATTAAACTATAGGTATAAAAAATACACCTAAGTCCTAACCCACAGTACAACACCAACGGCGTTATTCTGAAACAGATTTAAAACCTATTTTAGTTATCAAATGTTTTTCTCTTTCTAAAACTTTTGCATTCAGTTTGAGCAAAGACGACAAAACATTCGTTGTTTAAAATAGGCTTTAAAACTGTCTATGAATAAGGCCGCAAGTCATGTGTCAAAAAACTACAAAGACAGGCTTTGTTTTCAATCTAGGTATTTTAGCTTAGCATATTTCTATAACTAGTAGAAGAACTAGAACTAAAGTAACCGACATAGCCCAGCGGATTAGCAAGTTGAAGTGGCAATGGGCGGGGCACATAGCACGGAGAACTGATGGCCGATGGGGCCAAAAAGTTCTCGAATGGAGGCCACGAAGCGGAAAGCGCAGCGTGGGATGTCCACCCACTAGGTGGTCAGACGACCTGGTAAGGGTAGCGGGACGTCACTGGATGCAGGCTGCCTCCAACAGGTCACTGTGGAAATCATTGGGAGAGGCCTATGTTCAGCAGTGGACTTCCTTTGGCTGATGGATGGATGATGGATGATATTTCTATATCCTTAATGAAAACAAGTTATAAATGACGGGATGTCATAAATATTAACCAAGTACCGCCCGGGTCACCGATCCCCTAGTTCATAGTTGTCAATACATTCTAGTATTTGCCTTGGTTTTTCCGTATACACATGGTGGCCTGTTACTCATGGCATAATTACTGTATGTAATATGCAAATACACATGCGCATTCATGATGATAGTACATATATTTATTTTAGTGCTCTGTGTCAATAGTATGCCTGAATGTGTCACATTAGTAGCAAAATTAACGTAATTTTTTTAGGCGCAGTCGGCAGTTACATTTTTTGTTTGTAACAAAATATTTTAAGTTGAAGTACCCGTGCTGGTTTAATCTGGCACTAGCCTCTGCAGATCCTGGATTTTAGTGGAGAGTGTAATAATAAATATTTAATAATTCACTTAACATACATAGTTCTGACTCCTGACCCCATAAAGCCCCATTTACACGGGGAGTTTCTCGCCTCGAAGATAGATCATCGTAAGGATATAAAAAAGTTGCATCGTGTGAACACTTGTCAGAACGTGATAATCTATGGCGGTTATGTCATTGGATAATTGCATACGATTCTCGCCGCGAGAAAGTATCCCCGTGTAAATGGCGCTTATGGCAGAAATATTGTGTCTTATGTATCATAAACTACGAGGAATTATTCCGTCTTACAAACACCGAAAATAAGACTATCACACAAACACTGTTCCCGGTGCGGGATCGAACCCGCGGCCTCTTGTATCGGCGACGTAACTGCGCGGCGCATAATCTCTGTGCTCATAGACATAGGTACATAATATTGGTTGTAAATTAATATACCAGGATCATAAAATCTGGAATTAAAATAGGGTGTATCCATGGGTTTTTGTCTGATGTTTCACTGGTATAATGGCGAGCTTTTTATACATAAAGTACCTACTTATCGTGCAATGTAGGAAAGAGTGGCATTAAATCACATTTCGACGAGGAAGTTATGATATGGATATTTAGTTTATCCAAAAAATACATCAATCAGTAGGCATGTTTATTATTTATTAACGAGCCAGGTTTGAATTCTGAGCCAAAATTTAAAAAACGTAAAGTTTATGAAGAAATAAAAATTATTACCGTGCTCTGCAATAAAGTTATTGCAACAGAGTACCTACATAAGTATTAAGTACTTAACCTGTTTCATTTTTTTATCTCAAGATTCTTTATTGTATGCGGAGGTAGATAGACTAGATTCTGATTACAGTTTAATACCATGTTATAATCTATTGAATGTAAAACTGGAAAATTCTGCGTTTCATTCGTGTAAAATACTAGAGATTTTCCTTCCTTCTACCGCGTAATCAAATCATTTTTATATTTAGGTTCCGCAAAAGCTAAGAAAAATCCTTATTTCTGAATACGTGGTCCTTTCAATACAGCTATTAGTTGATATGCATTTTTTGTTTGCTCTTCATTTATTTATTTATTAAGCAGATCTGCATCATGTATATTATCAATTACTATGTTATGGACCAATGATGTTGAATGTTTCCTTAGTCAATTTAGAACTTTTCGCGGTATTAGCGTAATGCATAATACATAAGAACTTATTGCATTTTTATTATGTACTGCTTCTTCACAATTATAATACTACTTACCTAAGTTACAACATGCTACATAACTAATTACTAACACGCGTTTCTCATCGCCGTAGGTTTATTCTCAGACCCAAACACATCTTGCTCCATCTGCATATGAATAGCGCAATTAAAGCCATCGGTCAATCATAAAGAGGAAGTGTCTTAACGCTTTGTTCCATGAGTTTATGCTCAAGTTAACGGAAAACATCTCAAGCATTGTAATCGAAGCCAGGCATTGTCAGGTGTCGCGCCATACAGTGCAGTCAGCAAATTACATATCGGTATTATCCTCGTTTGATTACCGATAGGAAATGAACCAATAATAAAGGTTTCCCGTCAATTGAAGCCTGTATATAACAGCACGTTGTGGCAATATCTCGAGTGTCCTAAGAGTACCTTCGTGTAAAGTACAACTTCGGTTATTCTGTGTTCTACAATGGGTTACAAAGTCGGTGAGTTCGGTTTTATTTTGTAGCTATACATCTTTTTATTTGATTTTTTTTAATAGGTAATCCGACACCGGGATTTGGAATATACAGGAAGTAAATATTCCTTAACCGTAACGAAATTAATATAGAATAACTTTTTGCGTTAAAAATAATGTTTTTTTATTGCGATGAATGGCGAGGCGAGCGTGCCATTTGCCTAATGGCAAGCGATACGACCGCTAATGGACAGTAGCAAAACCAAACAACACCATGAATTATAAAACAATGCTTGGTATTCCACTAGCCACCCTGAGACATAAGATGTTAAGTCTCATTATATCCAGTAGTTACTCTGGCTGATGGTGTGGTGGACTCTGGCCTATACCTTCTCAATTGAAAGGGAAGCTCGTGCTCTCTAGCAGGAACTATGTATATGAGCTGGATTATCATTATTTTATAAAGGATAACATTCTGTAATTTGTAATTGGTTTTTTACATTAGGTTTCGTTCCTATATTTAGTTTCTAAAGAGATAAAGAATTTTCGACAATAAAGTGATATTATTTAGAAATATTAAAATGAGTTTTTTTTTATTCGTTGATAAATATATGCTAAAGTACCTATACCCAAGAACAAAACATGAAAACTAAGTATTTGATAAATTATTTCATACCGACTCTACGCGTAAAAGTAGAAGTACTTTATTGATGTTCTTGTTTGAAAACATATATTTTTCAACTACAATAATAAGACACTTCATTGTTAAAGGAAATTCATCGAAATCAGACTATGATCAACGAGTTAAGACTTTTTTTTTGTTTTTGCGGGGAACAAGATTTGTCGCTACCGCTGCGAGGGGGTGGGGGGGAGGCGGAGCGGTGATGTTGGTTTGACTGGTCTTAGGACTCGGACGTTGAGCCACCCGGAAAAGATCCATCCATTCAGCCGTGCGACCGTTAAGTCAAGTCTACCAAATTCCTACACCGGCATACCAACCAAAAACCCCACGGTGGTCTTCCTCAGCGCATTGGACGGGGTCCGGAATCCGGGATGGAGGGATTATGATAATAATGCAAATAGCCGTGCAGGAATTTAGGTGGGTTATGCGCGGGCCGTTTGCCGTTGCGCAATAATAAGTGGCAATTAAATAATGAAGAAAAGCTCTTCTCAGCGCGGCGTCACTTTGGAAAAAACATGAATCATGCTTCGATTGTTTATGGTATGATTCTGTTGTTTTTTTTTATTATAAAAGATGACAGGAAATTTTAAACGATGACTTATTGCCTTTAATAACGGAATGTTAAATTTTTTAATAAATATTAAATAAATACACGCAGCAATCGATCGCTTTGTCCTTAGCCTAAGTCTTGGGAATTAGAAATTACGACAGACTTTACGGTCTCACAACAATTATTTGTGGCCGCACACATTTGTCATTATGCGGAATTGAACCCGCGGGTTTTCGTTTTACGACCGATGCATTGCTTTTACTTGTAGATTGACATTGACTTTGACGCCAGAATATTTTTATGATTAGTGATTGTTCTCGTTTTAGTCTGTGGTTTAATCTTTAGGGGTGTGTAACTACTGTTGAAATTTCGGTAATTTTATGTAACAACGTAATATTTTAGCGTTCATACTGTGGTGGTTAACGAATTTTATGTTTGAATACTTTCTTTTAAAGTATCTAGTCTAACTATTCCTAGCCCATATAAACAGTCTAGCTGTAAATTGGCCTGTTATCTGTATACACTTCAAAGTTGAGAACTATATATTATTTTCTACATACATAAACACACGCCTTTTTCCCGGAAGGGGTAGGCAGAGGTGCTACCAGAACACCCACGTTTCGACTTGTATATTCCGTCCCACGATGTGATAGGGGCCGAGCCTATCGCCATAACGGGCACAAATTCCTGACTCCGGGCTGATAATGAATAGAAAAATCCAATATCACTTTGCCCGACCCAGGACTCGAACCCGAGACCTCAGCTTTGCAATCGTACCGTAGTACCATTACGCCACCGAGGCAGTCGGTACCTACCTAACTAATATGATTGAGATCAAATCTTACTCTACTATGGTCTTGCTACCTCACTGTAATTTGGCAAAAGTAATTAAATGTAATGAGCGAACCAATTTTTTCGTCGAAATGTAAAAGTTTTATTACTTTTAAAGAAAGTTTTATTGTGCAGGTGGGAATTTCCAGCTTTTACTCGCAGCACTGCATAAGGACAGAGAAGACAAATGGATTGATTCATAACGTCTATTTGCGAATTATGTCTTTCATAACTGGTATTTCGCGAGACTGGTGTGTAGGTACGAATTTGGATCGGCCTTAATAAAACCATTAAAGTGTATTTTCTATGAGTTCATATTGAATTTCGTAAACGAAATGTCACAAATGTTAAAGGTTAGGCTCAGAATCACGTCATTACCAAAAATAATTCACATATTGCTTATGTAGTTATTGATTTCTGCTCTTTTTTTTATTTCACACTAACGTCTTTAGACATGTTCGCTTCTAAAGATGAGCATTTAAGTAGGAATCACATAAATATATTTCAAAGTTTAATTTCACATCGTTTATTCATTACAAATGTAAAAAAGTTCTGTCCATATTTATTAACCGACAGTGGCTAAATCGCGACTAACAAAGCCCGTTGGTTTTTCCATTCAAACTATAAACGGCAACGAACAGAAATAACAAAATGATGAAAGTACTCAAAAAGAAAGGATTGACCGCAGTCGCATACGCATCATGTGTATACGGTATCGCACATTCTTTGTCAGCAAAATATTGTAGTGTTTTTTTTTATTGCGTGGGCCCGGCAAACCATCAAACGAGCAATCAGTTCACCTGATGGTAAGTGATCACTGCTGCCCATAAACATCCACAACGCTTATATAATGGATGTGTTGCCGGCTCATCAAATCGGGAGGAGAGCGGGAAGAAAAATGGGATGGGAAGAGGAATACGGCATAAGGCAATCTCATTTGCCGGACGAAACGCGACAACAACGCTGTCGCTCGTAACACGCTCGTCGATTTCGAGGACTAATTACGTAATGTATCACTTTTATAGAAATTAGTTATTAGCAGTAAATAGATAGGTCTCTTATATGTGAGAGGCCTCCTGCGTAGGTACCACCGTAATGTCTATTTCTCCCACCAAACAGGAATGTAAACACATTGTTGTGTTCCGATTTGAAGGGCTTTGTAGCCAGCGTAATTACTGGACATAATGAGACTTAATAAGTAATAACATATGTCTCAGGATGGCGTGCGCAGTGGATTGCCAAGCATTGCTTTATGATTGGTGTTGTTTGGTTTTGGTACTGGCCATGAACGGTCGTATCGCTTACCATCAGGTGATTGGCATACTCGTCTAACCATACATAGCAATAAAAAAAATACTGACAAGACAAAATGACTTGTCTATTGTGTTGAGATGTTCCTCTTTCGCCGGTTGATACAATTATGTTGGCCTGATTGGATCACAGACACAAAAATTAAGTCTGTTCCCCCCCGAAGAGGTAGGCAGAGGTGCTTCCAGGACACCCACGTTTCGCCTTGTGCGTTCCGCCCCACGATGTGATAGGGCACGATGTTACCGCCATATAGGGCACAAATTCCTGACTTCTACCTGATAATAATTAGTAAAATTAAATATATATTTTCTCGGATTCGAATCCCGGAATCCGAGAACTCAGCGTTGTAATTGTAGTACAACTGCGCCACGAAGGCAGTCTGATGTATAATTTGTTGTTTTCCAGTGTTGCTATTGGCTCTGATGGCGGTGATGGTGTCGGCGCAGCGAGGGTACCCGCCGTGCCCTTGTACGAAGATTTACCAGCCCGTGTGCGCATCCAACGGAGCTACCTACAGCAGCCCGTGCGACTTCCAGTGCGCCGCCAAGTACTACAAGGGCATAACTATAGTGCGGCAAGGAAGATGCTAGGACGCCTGAACTGACTACCGTGAGCTTATAGGTACGGGCCTTGCAAGACATTGCATTTTAACACGCTTTTATTAGCTTCACCTGTATGTATGTAACGCAATCTTTGAAGTTGATTTTCAAGCACTTCAAAACGCCAGATTGACTTAAAATTTTGCATACCTACTCGTCAAGGACCGATGACAATACTTAAAGACAATAATTTAAAAACGATGTGACATAATTAACTTATCCAGAACCTTCAGAAACGTTTTTTTTTTTTAATAAAAGTTAGTAATTTGCGCGCAGCTGCCATCCTTGGATAAGATAGCCGTAGATAGACGTTTTTTAAAGCAAAAACTAAAAATATTTAAAAAAAGTCTAAACAAACACGGTTTAGTAAAAGACCCAACTAAAAAGTAACTGGTAATGAGTTTAAGATTAGAAAATGCAGTGATAGGTACATTCATCGTACACGGTCGTTGATAAGAATGTCTAATTACGACCTAAACCAGTATTCAGACTAGACTAGTTTTTTTTTCCATTTATATATGGCACAAAAATCCATTGCTGAATAGGCTTCTACAAGGATTTAGAAGTAAAATTGATTGATAAGTACCTACTATAATATGTGATTTTTTATTGCGATGAATGACGAGACGAGCATGCTATTTGCTTGATAGAAAGCGGTAGGTATGATCGCTCATGGGCAGTAGCAAAATCAAACACCATTAATTACAAAGCAATGTTTGGCATTCCACTGTGCTCGCCATCCTGAGATATAAAATTTATGTCTTATCACGGCCAGTAGTTACTCTTGCAACAAAGTCCTTCAAACAGGAAAACAACAGTGCATTTACAGTGCTTTTTGCGGAAGAAATAGACATTGCGGTGGTACCTACCCAGATAGCCTCACACATATGAGAGATCTATCACCAGTTAAGTGTAATTCCAAACTAGCGCCCTAGTTCTCACAACGAGGGGTTTCCCACAAGGTCGTATAAAATTACTGATTGTAGATACAGCCTTAAGAGAACACGCTTTGCCTTTGGCTATAAATAACATTATACAATGACTCATGATTAGCATTTGAAAACCATTGTTTTGATTGATTTATACACAGAGATAAGGCCAAGGAATGGGATCGCAATGAAGGTTAAAATTCCGAATAACTTCATGTATCTACATAAAAGTGTCATTTATTCCTAATAAATGACATGCTCGCTTCTAAAATATGCAGATGCACAAATAAATGTAAAGTATTTAAAGTAAATAGCAGAAATAAGTAAGCAAATAAATATATTTAGAAATACATATTTATTAAATTATTTATCGCTCGTTTGAACGGGGAAACATCTATATATGAGTTTTCTAGAAGAATTTTATTTTGTTTTTTACACTAGCAGAGTAGTCTTAAAAATAGTCCTATTTTAGTCCTAAATTAAAAATCACTATGTTCAGCAAAATAAATAAAACGCTTGTTTACACCAAACATTCAGGTGGAATAAGGAAGGCAGAAGAAATTAGCAAATGTTACATAGCTACACAATGCAATAATTAACATCAATACACCTTTTCATCAATAATAATTTTGAATTTTCTTTGTTTCAGTTACTAGTTTTATTGCATATGTTTCATCAATCAAGCATTTCAAATTGGAGTATTTATTGGATTCGGTGCGTTTCCAACAGTGGATTTGAGCGCCTTGGAGTAAATATAATTATAAATTCGCTACTAAATTATTATATTTTGAACCGGTAATTGCTATGAGAAAAGTGCTTTCAATAGTTTAACAGTGCCATCTTTTGTTCATTTTGTAAAACTGTTCATTTCAATAAATAAATGGTTTATTTATAAAGTTTGCAACTTTTACTTATATAAAATAATATCTATATTTACATATACACACCCATAATGATTCATTAGGTTTTTCGGCGTACTTGATCATTATTTTTTAATACATTAAAGGTTATTATACATTATACATAGGTATTTGATAAAACATGAAAGGCCTTTAATAATACAATAAGTATAATCATACTGGGATTGTATTACATTGTTTTAGAAACATTTACAAGTAGTTTTTCTGTGAAATGTTGTATTATAACACATATTAAACATTTATTGGACATATAGGCAGCGTTTTACATGCTTTTACTACAAAATAATTGTACAAATTATGCTATTAAAGTTACCAAAAATTAGTCGCTTTGGCTATAACTTTAAGAGTATTTACAATATAGAGGGAATGCTTGTAATGTTGGTAGCGCAGAATATATGCATATTCATGAAAATTGAAATAATTATTTAAAGTAAATTCTGTTATTATCTATCTAAAATGAGTTTGGGTGGAATTCATTAGCCCTAAATTGTTTTTAATGATTTTTCTTTTTCCAATAATTCGTTAAAAACCCTGTCTAATGTCAGCCAATAGGAGGGCAGAAAAAGATGACCCGGCACCACTATTTATATCTACATTATTGAAGTACCAGTGCTCCCTCTATATTATAAATACTCTAATCCTATATGTATAACATAATGTTATTTCTATATTTAAAGTGCTGCAATTTGAGCAAACAGTCAATGTAGTCAATGGGTAGCAATACTCTTTATTGCTTCAGCCATTTATAATGGTACATTATTTTCGTTGCTTTTCTCATAGAGAAAATTAAACAATAGAATCACTTTGTGACATTTATATTGAAATAAATAAAATGGTAACATAATGATTTCATGTCTAACTTGTAGACTGTGGTTAACAAATTTGTTACACATTATTTCTTTATACAATGTTGAGGCAAGGTAGGGGCATTAAGTGATGTGGCACTTAAAATGTATGCTCTATGTAAAGCAACAAACACTCCAAACAAAAGCACCAAATAGCCAAATTTTTTGGATGTAGTTTAGATATTGTGCATAATGAATGAGTGTTTTAATTTAATTCTCCTCAGTTGCATTTACTCTGAATAATAAAATGGAGTTGCAGTCAATGTGGGAACATCTTGACTGCAGCTTATTTTGTATAGAAATAATGTGCTATGCTTGTGTTAACACAAGCTCAATTTTTTTTAAATGTGGTCATTCCAATATTGAGCATATTAAGATCATTATGATTATTGATAATGTCAAAATGGTAAAATAATAGTACACACAAATAATATAGAAATCCTAGTAATGTAATTATATTTAAAACAGTACAATAAGAGGACACTATGTATTAAAAGATTATCACATTGTATACTTTATAGTGTATGACACACCTAGCCTCAAGTTTATGACATAAAGTCAAAAGGAGTAAAATTAAGGTGGATGCACTCTGAATAGATAAATTATAACATACAAACAATTATAAAAATAACAAAATGGGACACCATAATACCAACAACATAAAAATAACAAATTATAAATTGTACTATACCATATATTTTAATTTAAATTTTGGACGGCATCAATTCGTCCAACGTAAATTTTTTCCTTGCGAAATCTACATTGTAGTTTTCACTAGGTAGAAAACATTGAAGGAAGAAATGAGTAATCATACCCGTAATGCCCCAAACTTTGTGTTTGCCACATAAAAACACTGGTATCATTACTTTCTCAAACTTAAAGTAAGCATGATTATTGGTATCACAAAACGTTCTCATTGGCACCGTGAATATCTCTTCTACCTCATCCGCATTGGCCCGCAAGTTATTGAACGAAAAGTTCTTTATTTGCCCAACAACAGGAGTAATTACTACTTCTTTATTGCGACCTTGTACTTTGCACATTTTGCTCCAGATATCAACATTTTCACGAGATACGCCGATTTCTTCCTCGGTCTCTCGGAGGGCCGCGTCAAACACAGTTTCATTATTATCAATTTTCCCACCTGGAAAAGATACTTGACCACTGTGGCTGTTTAGATTTGATGATCGCAGGGTGTAGAGAAGGCACACTTCTCCATTTTCCACACACAAGGGGACTAGAACGGCAGCTTCTGATTTGAATTTATAATGCTTCACTACATCTGGTAGTTCCTTTAGCTTTGAAACACATCTTTGACGAGCGACAGAGGATAACAGTAGTTCCGGAGTTAAGGCCATGGTGCTACTTTATGAACAGTATCTACTATCAATTATCAAAATACTTTAACATATCACATACAAATTATTTATTTGGAATGCCCAAGTCTAATTTTTCATCACAAGGCCAGGGATCAAACTTCAAACTCTAGGTTAATTAGAGATTATCGATATTGTTTGACTTTGATAACGGTTACTCGATTCGATATTACTTTAAATGTGTCGTCCCGCGCCCGACAAATAAACTTTTGTTTATTGCATAGTTATTCCTTTTACTATATTCACGACAGTCGATATTTTAGGCATTATGATCCGTTTCATAGTTAAAATAAAACTTAAACAAGTCTAAAATGATTTTCGCAGTCAGAATTTATGAAACAAAAAAAACACAATGTGAAGCAAAAAATTCAATCCATGTAATTAAATCGAATGAAAATAACGATTAATGAAAAAGCACAACCCTATAATAATGGATGACAGATGACAATCAGCTGTAGGATGATGTTTCATTATACGCATTTTTTAAAACTTACTGCTAGTAGCTTGCGCAAACATCTATAAATATTATATTTTTAAAACAAAATAATGAATTCCTGTATTATAAATAACGTGTCATTTAAGTTCCAATAATAAAATATACACAATTTATGCTTTTACCTCTTTCGTTGAGTCACGTAATGTTTCAACAAGTCAAAGAATATTATTGATTGTCAATGGATAGGTTAAATTGAAAAAACAAAAAACTAATTGTCAATGTTTGTCAGCCAATTCGATCGACGTCAGGTATAAAAATTCATAAACCTTTGCGATGAAAAATTTAAAGTAAAATCTAAGCAACAAATGCTAAAAAACATCGGGACTAAACTCAAATCATGTATGGTAAGCCGTTATTTGGTATTCAAAACATATTTTCGTTCGCCTCCCGCGAGCGTTGTATGACGAGACTTAAAAATATAACTATCGCGAATCCAAAGAAAAGACCTGACGCGAAAGCAGCCGTTCTGGTTCCTCTGTGTAGACTTGATGGTGTTCCAGCATTATTGTACACAGTGCGTTCACCAAACCTCAAGACACACAGTGGCCAAGTTTCATTCCCTGGCGGTAAAAGTGAGAAAAATGAGACGCCCACAGAAACAGCAATCCGCGAGACTAAAGAAGAAATAGGCTTATCCTCGCTGAAGATAGATGTGTGGGGTCAAGGCTCACCAGTACCAAGTCGGGATTTCAAACTTATGATTACTCCTGTGGTGGCAACTGTTATGGATTTGAAACCAGAAGATCTAGATGTTAACACGGCAGAGGTGTCAGAAGTGTTCACTGTCTCCATAGAAACCTTGTGTGATGCAAAAAATCAATATTTCACTCAATTTAAAAATGGGTATATATTGCCTGTATTTATTGCAGAGCACTATAAAATATGGGGGGTTACTGCATACATTACACATGCGTTTCTAAGTGCTATTTTGTCAAAGGATGTCTACAGGAATGACTGGATGACAAAAAGGATTATAATAGACTCTATGTAATTTGTTTTACCAAATCATAATTTTGTAAGTATAGGTAAAACTTGTATTTATTTAAATAAAAATAATGTTATCAGTAAAAAAATTTATTGTATAAAAGCTACATTCATAATACACAGATTATTATCAAAACATTGAGCACTACGAAAGGCACAAAAAGCATCTTAATATTGGCATTTTAAATTGACAGAAGACTATTTTTCTCAAATGAATCAAACTAAAGCAAATATGAAATGAAAAAATGTAAAAACTACAGAAATAAAGGAAAATAAGGAAACAAAATAAAACAAAAACAAAAAAAATAATATTTATCCAGGTTTATTCCTTAACATTTACATTATGATCTAGAATTATTAATATTTTATACATTGTCCAAATGACATGCTAAATGTCTCTTGCCCTTGTCTCAGTTGAGTGTGTACTATGTGCTTTGACACAGCTTTCCCATAATATACATCATCATTCATCACGTTAACATGCCTCTAAATATCATGGAAAATATTATGCTGTTGCAAACATTACTAATCCAGCAAATTGGTCACTAAAATACTGGTTGTGATCATGCACATTATGGAAAACTATAGCCACAGATAAGAGGACTCATGGGTCTATTACGTAAATAGGTGGTCCAATTTAAAGCCTCACTGTAACACCCTAATGTGTTCAAACAATTAAACAAAAGAAACAGAAATAAAGTAAGTACATGATTTAAAACTACCCTTAAAGGTATCTTGCGGGCAAGCACACTCACAAAATGTTTTTAAATTAAGGACATGATAACAGATGCTTAACATATTTTTTAGGCAGAGGCCTTAACATCGAGATGGCTGACAAAAATCAATAAATAAAACAGAAAATGAAATTGAAAATAAAAAAAAATGAATACTGCCAAACCACAATCTTACAATCTATTCCGAATTTATATTACAAAACCATGTCTGAACAGGTATTCGTTGTGTTTGAACACTGTAACTAAACTTACGCTATTTTAAAATGTAACTAAACATTTTTTCATAAATAGAAAAATATACTTACTAGATTTGTTAAGGGTCAATGTAACAATGTTTTCTGCGTTCAGCACCTCTGCCGAATTATAAAAAAAAAATTTACCAATTTTTTAAAACATACATTTAAATTATTGAATCTCTCAAATAAAACTTTAACCAAGTACTGATGGCCACGGTCAATCCTCGATCTTTAATGAATATGCATAAACATCGAGTAACTGCTTCGTAAGGGAGGTAAACGAACATCGGTAATACACTGTAAAATACGTTCAGTTATCTAATAAATAACCCACAATTAAATCCTTCAACATCCATAATCATTCCGATTGCACCAAACCGTTCCTCAATCTCAAAGATTTCCATCCAACTAACACAACAGCATTCCAACATCACCAAAAATCAAAGATTAAATTTTTACAAAAATATAACCAACTCCGGGCAATGGCGTGGCACGGGCGAGTGGGAGCGCGGATATCGGATGGAATATGTTTATCACACAGAATTTATTTCTCGGTACATTTAACTTGTATTTATCTGTGAATAATCGACGACATCGCGATTCAATTTCTAGCTAATCTCCAAAATAAGTACGTCGCCACATCACACGACTAAAATAAAAATGCATCCAATAAAATAACTATTTTTAAAAATGCTTTGTGTACTAATGTAGACAATAACAACGAACTTATTAGGTAATTTAAAGTATGTCACTAATGTTATATTTGTATAATGTTTCGTTCAATTACTCACAGACTAGGTACACAAATAATTTTGGCATCATTCAATATGCAAAAATAACGTTTACAACTGCTGCGGAACACAAACTCGCGTTGTATATGTATAGTATATGGTGTTGTATGTGGTTACTCGGCGGAGTGCTCGTTCACGTCCACGGGGATGGACGTCGTGAACGTCGGCGTTTCCAACTCTTCGTGTTTCTTCATTTTCAGCGCCTGGAACATTGATTTGATTTATATCAGTAAAAAAATAATACAAATTTAAAATACCCTGATGATTGGATGAGACAAATTACATTAACAGCACAGCAATTATTGTTTTTATAACATGATATTAATTAGCTATATAATAACAAGAGGAATAAACTGAATATTAACAAAAACGGTACACAAATTTCAGTACGTTTAAGGAATTCAAATTAATTTTATAAAAAAATATAAAATTTATTATACCAATTTGTCCAAAAATACTTTTATAAAAAATATAAGTATTACAAACATATTCCGTCGACTATAGGCATTTATTTAAAACAGTAAATATTATTAATTAATAGTTAATACCCAAAAAGCCAAGAAAATAAATAGTCAAACAGTTATACATAAAACAACAAAAGAGAAAGATTTGAAAATAAATAGATGCAGTTAAGACATACAATCCACAACCAAACCGATTTAAAAACACCTAAAATATTTTTAGAACCCTTCCACATAGTAAATATGATGTTTTTTTAATTTTTTTTTTAAATGTGGATATATTGACTAAAACTCGAACTTCGGTGTGTAAAGAAACACATTTCTAGAATACATTTTATTTTGGAATTAGGAAGATATACTTCTCGTCTAAAATATGAATGTTTTTATAAACCATGAATTTATAACATTTCGAATATGTTCACATGCGTGGAAAGATACTAATGCAAGAATTACGTATAAAAACGACCGTTTTCCAAGCAAAATAAATCAATGGAACCATGATAGCTTTTTTCCAATGAAATTGCGCTTTCCTGCGACAACGTTTGATGTTATGGCACAAGCTATGTTCTCCCATAGTGTATCAGAATTCTGATGAGACAAGCGTAGCAGCGACTAGGGATGTGTTTACTTCTCTTTTTATAAAATTTATATATACGAGTAACCACACGCGCAATTTAGTATGCAATATCTTTTAAACATATTTCAAAATGTAATATCATGAAACTTTATCTATAGGTGTTTCGAATAAAATTTTCAAATACATAGTACCAAATTGCGCATTTTAGTGATGCATTAAAATCTCTGGACACATCTCTAGCAACCCCACAGTAAGCTTCAAGATGACGTATAGTGATCGCGATGAGTTGTGAGACAAAAACACTCGTATCCCGCGCCCGTTGGCTTCGGTGTGAGTGGCGGTGGCGGGCTGTGATTGGCTGGCGTGTGGGTGACGTCACGCGACACCGCAACGTACCGAGTCCGGCGCGACATCTTTGGGCCGCGGCTGCCGCGACAGCGTCGGCGACAACAAACCTTTCGCCGCTAACTGCATCGCACACCATCACACCGTCATACATACAGTACCGTACAGTAGTACAGGAGTACAGAAACGACCAGAAGACACCCGAGAATAAAAGAACATTTATTCTAGTATATGCTTAAGAGTACGTGTATACGCCCAAAGGTCAAATGCTAGAAAGCTCAAGATTCTTTACAATAATTTTACTGTAAATAATGTAAGGTTTTGTATAGTTGAAGTATTTTCAAGCTCGCATTACGATCATCTATTATCTGTATCTGCCCATATATGTCCTATTGTAGGGCACGGGCTTCCTTTACAATCGAAAGTACGATTGAGAGGTTAGGTCATATAGTCCACGCTGGCCTAGTGCGGGTTGGCGGACTTTCCATACCGTAAAAATATGATTTTGTGATCATATTATATTACTTTATTGATACATACAATATAGTAAAAAAATATAAAATGTATTTACATGCATGTTTCTTAATAACTGCATTAAAATTTGTATATATAATACAGTACTAAAAACAAATCCAATTTGAATACAGAAAGACCCATCCGAGTGCAATTTTGAAAAGACAAAAGACCCAATTTCAAGATCCCATTAAATTTAAAGCCAATCTAATAGTGGTAGAAGAGAGTTGGTAGGGTGGTATAGTGGTATAGAGTGGTGGTGCGTACCTGCTGCAGTTTGTAGTGGTTGATGATGTCCTGGTCGGCCGGGCAACTTTGCGTAAAGGCGTCCAGCTGGTACATGTGGTACATGTAACGCCACAGCGCGCGGAAACTCGTCTGCAACACAATTATAAAACCTTAAACTATTTAAAAAAATCATGGAATCTGTGTTTGACATATCGACAAGGAATTCTTAATTTGTGTCAAGGATTTAATTTGTCTATCAAAGTCTTTCAACTTTTATACAAAGTGAAATTATGAATTTTTTAGATATGACAAATATTTCGTTTTCTTAATAAGTACATTGAATAATTTGTATTTGGAAGTACTCTGTGCATACGAGGTTAGGTAATTTTAAAGTATTTTACAGAGTTTTACGGTTTCGTACCGGAATTTCGAAGTCGACGAAGTATTTGCCGGCGACGCGGATGTGCTGCAGCCGCGGCATCAGCTCGCAGTCGAAGCAGCACATTGTGTCGCCCGTTAAGAACCTGCAACACACCAACACATACTTAATGACATGTTATGTACCCTTATTAACACTTTTTAGAGCAGTAAAATAGACAAATTTCAGATTAAAACCCATAAGGTACCAATTCTTGGACTTGGAAAAATATTAATCAAAAAACTTTTTTGTCCTGGTCACTTTTGGCAATAACTGAGAATCGTTAGGACTTATATTTTATAAAACTACCTTATATTGACAGTGTATGAAGACTGCCTGAAACAAGATATCGTTTTAAAAGATACGATACCTAGTCCCTCTGCGCTCGAGTAATCCGTCGATGCGTCCAAGATGCGCGCGCAACGAAGCCGATTTCTGTTCGTCCTTGCGCACCAACACCAGCTTCAGTTTGGAGTATAGGTTCTCGATCAGTGATGCCACTTCTTTGTCCTGAAAACGACATAAATTGTTTTCATAGTTGAGATACGGCTCGAAGGATCATTAAAATTACACATTAACTCTACCTAATGTCATAAATTCTATAATATTAAAGACGATTTTTTTATATGTTGGGCTCCATTGATATTCATTGGCGTGTTAACAACTAATTAGGCCTTTAATTTTCATAATCACACCATTTCATTACATTTAAATGTTCGTCGTGTGATTTGGGTTAATGTGCATTCTTATTTCAATGTTTGGAAACTGGTATTAGCTAAACCAGTATAGGCTGACCACACGCATACTGTTTAGTAGCAATAAAATATTTTAAAACACAAAAAGTTTGAATATGTTATGTCATATACTTAATATTAAATTTTAACTAGTTGGAAGTGTGAATAGGTCTGCGGGCTCACCTATTGTAGATTTCATAATTAATTTTCAAATAAGTATTACAGCAATAAAATATCTCGCTAGCGTCATAAATAAGTTACATTTTATAGATGACTTTTATATTTAATTTATTCATAAGCAATAATTATCGTGAATATGATTAATTGAAAACATGTCGCCGGCACCAATAAAGGTTCATATCATCTCGTAACACAAATAACAAATGATGACGAGAAAACGTCGAGGAAGAAAACTTCTAGCTGAAACGACTTCGTGCTTCACTAAGAGCATCTTGAGTTATTGGAAGCATGGTGGGCAAAGCATTGACAATAACACCTCTAACTAGCGCTGACCCACTCACGACTTCGGAGGAAACTCATAATATACATGTAGATTGTAGATCTTAGGCTTACAGCCTAATTCATAGATAGTTTTAAAACCTATTTTAGCTATCGAATGTTTTGTTCCTTTCGGAGAACTTTTGAATTCAGTTTGAGCGAAGAAGACAAAACAATCGATAACTAAAACACGTTTTAAAACTGTCTATGAATAAAGCCGTTAGTGTGTTTATGACGATTCCTCATGCGATAATTTAGTTTAAACTCATAATCTTAATTAGCTTAGATTAGTCTACTACTGGACATAGGCATCTCCAATTAACATAAAGAAGTAATTATTCTCGACTTCTCTTATCCTCCCTCTGCTACTAACTGAAGATCGTCTCTCAATAAATCCTGACAGCAATATTTTCAGTAAATGTGAAATTCATAGTTACCTGTACAAAGAGATTGTGTCCGCCCGGCACTGACTTCATGATGTGCCGCTCGATCTTTTCGTTCTCCAGTATGGCGAGTCCGTTGTCGATCAGGATGGGCGGGTGCGTCGCTTCGAAGTTGGTGCGGAAATCTGGCGGGGGCTTCTGCATGTCTACTGTTGTCACCTGCAATGGACATTATGACGTCATTAAGTTGCATTGTCATTAAGTCGTCATTTTAGATTAGAGTAATAGTTTTTGTAGTCTTTAGCTGCCTGAATACCGCTGAATTTAATGCACAATTTCAGTGAAACGTGGATTTTGGTACAATGGCTCAATGATCCGGTAAGTTTTCGAACGAAATTTTTAATTACGGTTGTCGGTTGTCAGTTAAACAGATTTAACTTTTCTGCGATAGATTTAAGAATACTCTTGTAATAACATCACGCAATGCAGTAGTGACATATGACGATAAAATATTGCACTACTTCGCGTCTCACGAAGCCCGGCGCGGTGGTGATTCATAAAACCTAATACCAGTTTAATAGTGTGCCCAATTTGCTGCAGCTTTGAGACGGCACCGAACAATTCCTTTCACACGCTTCTAAAACATTTCTGTTACAATCAACTGCAATCAATCTTAATGCACACGTCAGATGCCGTTAGTGTGACGGCCGCTTTGGAGACGCGCCGACAAAATAAATGTTTACGTAAAAACAAGAAAAAGTCTTGTTGTTTTTGTTACTAGTCTTGTAGTCTCATAGACAGTTACTTTTGGACGATATACATGTAAAAGTTCTTTTTTTCTAAACCACGCTATTTTTCTAACAAAAGAGACGAATAGAAACTACAGCTTTTGAATTAATTATTTCAACATTAATATTTAAATTGAATACTATCAATGTAATAAAAGTATACATTATCCTCCACAATCGTAGAAAGTTTTCTATAGCATTTGCCTACTTGCTCGCAACACAATTACAATTCTAAGTGCATGAAACGTTCAGGCATTTAGGAAGACTATTACACTCATAAATTAATCCGAAAAACACAATAAAGATATCGAAAGAGACATTTTTATGTCCATAAACAACTCAATCCTTGCTTAATGCGGTGCCTTATTTGGGTTTATTCGGATCATTGTGTATAAGCGGCAAGCGACTTAATTTTGATATCGGACTCATGCGTTATTTTTTTTTTTCGTGCGTTAGCTGCGTAATCGGACCCAAAGCCTTGCTCTACTGCCGTTTTTGGGACTTGAGGACAAGTTGCAAGATACGCGCTTATCTGATGGAGAATTATCAAGGCCGTCCAAGAAAATAGACCACACCAGCGATTTTGTGTTAGTAAGTAGTAATAGCCGTATTGTAGGAGGACGGAAAGAGTGGCGAAAATAAATGACAAGAATTCCAGATTCGTGCTAGGCTGGCCTAGCAACAACTGCCTGGCCTCTGGTTTGAAACAAGAAGTGAATTTGGCGTCTATAATATCGTGTCTCCACGTGTCTAAGATGATTCTTATTTTAGGTCCTTAATTTAGGTAGTTGCAAATATTAAGGGTGACAAACACGATGAGTTGTTTTATCGCGTGTAATTCTCGAGCCCAATAAGGTGACATAATATTCAGATTACGGGCCGATACAGAAATATAGATTACACAGCAATATATTTATATTCAGAGTTGCATCAGTGTGTTAAAATAGCTGTGACGTTTTTATATTAATTGTTTGCGAACTGACTCACAAAGCGACCAATAAATATTGACTGTGTATTATGGACATTTATACTCGTTTTTATGTAGAACGTTTATTTGATGCAATATGTGGAGATTTAATCTTATCTAATATTTTATAAGAGAAATTAGTCTGCGTTGGGTCAAAAGTTATATACCAGTAATAAAGGACAATTTCTAATATGGCTCTAGTAAGTTCGATTTGAAAGCATAAGTCCACACATATCATTATGTGCGTAATAAAAAGCATTATTATTTATTATTTAAAGCTATTATTCAATAATCACAAATAATTCAATGGTTTAACAATTTCCTTAATATCTCATATATAATTTATTGAATACTCAGAGTCTTATAGTCTTTTAATTCTTTCAACCAGTTCAACCAAAGAGAAAGAACGAATAATTTATACTATTATTAGAAATTAGAAAGTTGATCTGTAACAACGCGCATGTCAGGAGACATTTCGAACTAAACTTGAATTGCGCTATCAAATCAGATCATAATACTGCTTTTACTTGGACATTTACAAGCGCACACTTATTTATTTGTACTATCGCCGCTTTAGAAAACGATAGCTACGCAAAAATGATTTTAGAAATTCAAATATGATCTTTAGTTTTTTATATTAAAGCTATTTAAAGCGAAAGTTGGTGACATTAAAAACTTACACCATTTGTGTTACTTATATTCCTTAGACTTTTTCAAAAATAGCCTGGAAATTTTCTAGAGAAGCGCACAAACGAAATATCTTGCTTGATAAGTTAATAAAGGGAATGGACATTTATTACCAAGCTTTTGTGATGGGACATCTATGTGTCACTTCCTCGTATTTCTTACAACGATGACGACAGAGATCAAGATTATATTTACCAGGCTAGGTGATATGTGTAATGTGTATTTACCTTTAGACTGATGGTTTTAAGTTCAGCTAGCAGGTACAAGTCCATGAAGTACTCCTGGCAGAAGAGGCACGCGCCCTTCCGTCGCCCGTCGATCGTCGATGCCTGGAAAGAGGCACAACATCATTATTAATAAATTCACCTGCAAATTTTTTTTTTAGTAAGAAATGTCGGCATAAGTTTGGCGTGGCAAGTGATTAGTAAGGAGATTATGCCTATTCTTTTATGATTATATTTTTTATAGATTTTTTTTACAGGCAATTTGGCAGCATAAATCCTCATAATAAGTGCAATGCTGCCCAGATAGAGTACAGTTTAGCAGCAGAAGGCCATACGATTGTAGTGCAGTAAAGGCAAAACTATAGTCCTTGTTAAAATTTCGTTCCAAATAAAGTTGTACAACTGCCAAACGCATTCGCAGACAAAACCGTACCAAAACGAAACAACAGTAGGTCAAACACCGCTCGGATTTATGTAACAGCGTTACGACGGCCGAGTATTTTTTTAATAAACCAGTTACCCAGTTAAAAACGCGTTACAAGACACCAAGCTCTTTAATTAGGCACGTTTAAGTTACGTTTCCGCACGTTGGGAAATACAAAACAAACTTTAACGCAATAAATATCTAACGCGCCACGAGAGACTACGCTTGCTATTCTGACATGTGTTTTTAGCGAGCAAGAAAGTTGATAAATCGGTTCTTATTGGATAAGGAAGACATACGTACACGCGACTTTCAGTTTCAGCTATTTGAAATATTACCGCTTTTGATTATCAACAAGCAGATTATAACCGTGTTACGACAGTAGGATAACAATTTAATTTGCAATAATATTTAGAAAGTAGCCGTTGCGGTTACAGAGTATATTACATTGCATTTTTCATTTGTTAACACTATTACTAGTCTAATATTGATTGAAGTGGGAGTTTTTGGTATCCAAAAATCAATTACAAATCGATACCACAAGAAAAATATCTCGCAGTGGATTTATAAATAATATTTATCTATGGCATACGACTTACAAGCCATATATGATTTAACGTTCAATAAATAAATCATTTACTCATTACACATAAGTGCGTGGTGGCCTGTTGGTAACGAACCAGACGCGGCTGCCTACATATTCACGGTGGTCGCGGGTTCAAATCCCAGGGCACACCTCTGACTTTTCGGAGCCATGTGTGTATTAATAGTCAATCACCACGCACTATAACAGTGAAGGAAAACATCGCGAGGAAACCTGCATACCATAGCGATTTGTATACATTTCTATGGTATGTAAAAGTCCGCCAACCAGTGGGACGTACATGGGCTGATACAGTACAGTACTCATAACACAGATTGCATGAAGGATACAACATTGAATATTTATTTTTTAGTCACGAACTATAAACTTAGGGTTAGAATGAAGACGTGTTAAGAATACGATTCAATAATATTCACAATAGACTAATACAATTATTTCATATCAACGAAAATCGCAAGCTTTACTACTTAAGGGATTTGGAGATTACAGGCGAAATCTTAATGATTTTGCACTAATAACCAACTCTACTCTTATAATAATTTTACTTCGGTCAGTGACTAAACATCAATGAGTCACAATTGTATTATGATAGTAGATTGTAGATGCAATGATTGCTAGTACAGCTTACTCAAAATCTGTTCAAATTCTAAGAAAACAGTTGTGCACATACATACATTTCAATTTTCAAACCAAACGTGCTGTATTATTGATACTAAAACGACAGCTAAAAAAACACCACGTAGATACAAGTTGAGCGATAACGTAGTTTCTAGTGTAAACCTTCAGTAAATATTCATAAGTATTGTTACGTACAACCGTGGCGGATCATACGGCGTACATACTACTACATACTCTCGTTTTCCAACAAGGACACTTCACTATTATGATCGGAGAGCTAACATGCATGCTTCAAAGCAATAAATATACCATTTATTATACTTGCCTATTGAGAGTGGAATCACTTGTTATAACTTGGTTTATTTTAGCTTGCTATGATGGCGAAGGAAAACATCGTGAGGAAATATGCATACCTGAGAGATCTTAATAACACCTTCGAAAGTATGTGAGATCTAGCAATTGCATTATGTCAGCGGGGAAGACATAAGGTTTTGTCTCGCCTAACATTAACCCTCATATCAAAGCAAATGGTTACAAAATTAGAAGGCGAAATAATTATTTAGCAACATGGCTGACGTCATGCTACTCTGATCCTACGTAATTGTATAGTGGAAGGGAGAAGAAGAATGAAAAATGTGATCACTTGTTACATGAATACATGTGCCCAAATGTTCTATAAATATTACGAATTAAATGAGGAAGTTATATTATAAATCATACTAGGTAAAATGCATACAAAATTAGTCATTGCCAATAAATTACGAGGAAAATACCGTTCAGAGGTCATGCATAAAGCTATGGTTACATTACGTGTTTTGAAAACTAAGCTAAAATAGAACCAAAGTTAGCAGAAGAGGATAAAACACTACCCAACAATCTATTAAGGAAAATTAAGAAACGAGAATCGGACATGAAAAACTTAAACTAAAACAATGATTACTATGTGACACCATAGGAGTTTTTTTTTTCACAATTTCCTTTATCGTTCACCCACGCTGAAAACAATATGATTGGTTTATATGAAAGTGTTGCTTAAAGGTCGCTTATAACACGAATAACATTACCAAGATAGCCATAGAAAACACTCCGTATAATATATTACAACAACACATTTCCGCGCCACATTTCTCCCATGTTAAAGTTCTTTTGTTAGAACCCAGAGCGTTCATGACTCATTGATTCGTACGCTTTTCGAGGTCGAAGGGCTTTCTATGTTGGGCAACTTTCCACAGTTAGCTAACGTTTGGCACGTGAAAGGTGATGAACCGGTGGGAAGATTCACTGCAGGCACATCGCCTTTACGTTGGTTATGTTGTATGAATGGTTTCCTCATAGAGCTGTCGATTTATCCGACGGTAAACGATCACCGACGCCAATGATTGCTCTCATTAGAGGGTTAGTAAGTGCGTTGCGAGGTTTTGATGTTTAAATATTGAGAATAGATGAGCCTATGTATGGACCATTATGTGAACAACAGATATTAATTGATTTGGTTTTTCTGTCTCATGATAAAACTATTCTGGTTGGTGAAGGTTGAATAGAGTCCTTGTTTGTATTTGAAGAATAAATAAATAAATAATAAATACACCCAACAGTCACATACATAGTCCTGATCCCATATTAATATCAATACGTCTTGTGTCGTGGGTATCAGAAGCTACGAGAGACTTTGCGGTTTCACAAACACCCAGACCCGAGACTAATACATGTGGGCCTCACAAACATTTGTCTCGGTGCGGGGATCGAACCCGCGGCCTCGCGTTTGACAGGCGGCGTCTAACTAACTGCGTCACGGAGGCTGCCAAAGGAGGAATAAAGTGGAATTAAAATGATAGTGCATGGAATATTTTAAATCTGTCTACTCAACGTTATGTAGTGTAGCTTGGGACGTCCTTTGTGCATTGGCCTTTCTTGGTCTTTCTCCAGTCAGTTTGAATCCTTACTTTTAATATGGCCAAATTACCATGCATGCAAAATGAAACACTTACATGGGTATTACATTTCATAACATTCTTTATCTCCGTTTCATAATACAATTTCACACAAATTCTGCTCAAATTGTATGCTGTTACCGGTGTTGCTAAGTGTATTATATAACTCGTATTGTTTACCTTCGTATGTTCAAATCAACAATGTAAATATTCTCTACAAGGCCGATACAAAAATGAAATGTTCTGAGAATTTGTACTAACACTGTAAAGTATAGCTTTATATTCGAAATTATTTAATGTTAAAATGACTTTATAGTCGCATATTAAATATGTAAATGTGAGTAGTAAATATTTCACTGTCACTGGTAGAAAGGGATTATGAATACCTATGCTTCGTCCACATTTTACGACCACTTTTACAAATAGGTTGAAGAAGTATTAGTATAGAAATTACAGAGGATATTCCCAACTCAAATTATGTATAGGTGGACTTAATGCCTGAGGCATTCTCTACTAGTCGAATCTAAGGTGATGAAGAGATGATATGAGATAGGTCCGTAAAGACCAAAACGAAGATCGTTATATAACATTTGCAAGCAGCCGAAACCCTGCACCCATGACAAACAGTCTACATAATCGTAACTCGCAGCAAAGTCGCGACCATTTTAATGATAAACGTAACGTGTTGAATGGAGCGCTCTCATTTGCATGCTACGGTACGGCGGGCGCGGCGCGGTGTCGAGTGTCTGCGGGACCAGATCCTACCTGGACTATGGCTGGCTATGACTCACTCTGCCCCTTTGTTCCTTTTTGTTCGGATAGAATGGGCCTTGATACACTACTTGCTTGTACGACACATTGACCTGCTTGGGTCTCGTGTTAGGTTTTAACCTAGTTTTTCTTTGCCTGTTTGTCCTTTTCCTGAGTTTACGTAGCGTCTTTTATACGAGTTGTCCAATGATTTGGTTTGTAGCTTTATCGCCTGCCAGACATTAGCGCTCGCGAGTAAGGTTTTAGTTCATCAAGCCTTGCCAATTTTGTCCTCCAAGTAGAATGATCAATTTCATATTTAATGGTGCATCAGAATTCAGAGTAGAAATTGAATTGGACGCTATTCAAAATATCGAATAGACGATCAAGTTTAAATAAATAAATAAAGAGAGAAAAGAAAACGATTTATAAATAAATCTGTTATAATAAGGCTTGTTTAGTCTTATTCGTAGCAATCTTCGGATTCTCGACTTTTAACCTTAGCTAAATTCTCATTAAAACTAATAGCCTTAGAAGCGACACAGAAATCCCAACATCAGTAATGAATATTCGCAATAAACGATTTGCAAACCAACTTAAAACGTTTATGCAGACATCAACAAATTTTTGTGCATAATTTACCACGAAAAACCATTATAACGCCATATACCAAGACTGGTAATACGAAAGCCTAAGATTTTAATCATCTAATAAATATTAATGCCAAGCTGTTTATGTGGAAATTATGTCTGCGATACTTAAATAAATTCTCTATTTGACAACAGAATTTGTGTATAATATTACACCTGTTCGGAATTTCTTCTAGTTCATCTATTTATAGATTGGGGATTTTTAAACACGTTAATATTGTAGCCTGAATATACTCTGTGTTTCAAAACTGCTCCTATTTCTGGGTCTAATCTTAGATAAATAGAGGATGTCGATTTCATAGATATAGCAGATAACGGATGCCTAAGAAGCAATTCGTTTAGTTCTCGTTATGTGATTATGTATTCATGAAATAAAAATATAGAGTGCAATATATTTATTTCGGTCTTTCCGATTGTGGACACATTCGAGAACAATACATACAAGAAAAGAAAACTATAATCCAACTCTAAGCAAAAGAATCAGATGATAATTATTAGTACTATAATTTTCCTATAAATGGTGTCACTAGCGGGTATAGAAACCTGCGGACGCGATGGCGCGTGACGGGCTCACAATCAGACACCATGGAGCGTTAGCCGTGCAGAAAACTGCCCCACCACTGCCCTCGTTGCTGTGGGACCAGTCGATGCTTTTTGTTGTACAGACAATCGAATGAGCTCAACCGATCGTTGATCAACAATGCTGATAAACCGTGAATCTAGGGGGCTAATATGCTGGCCATCTTGAAAACTTTATTCATAGACAGTTTATAAATCTATTTTAGTTATCGAATGTTTTGTATTCTTCGCTCAAACTGACTTCAAAAGTCGTTCGAAAGGGACAAAACATTCGACAGCTAACTGAATGCGAATAAGTCCTTAAGTATCTTACGTTGCGCGGTAAATAAGGACCAAATACCATACGAAGAAGCATTATATTAAAGTACACAAAAATGAATATTTACTTGAAATTTCAATGAAAATAGCCATGTATATACCTACCTAATAAATATTATGCTTTTAAATTAAATGGAAGCAACTTTCCAGTGCGCGATACGCGGCACGAGCGATAACGCCGCGGCGGAAGGCTGGCCGCTGCCCAGTGCCCAGTGGCCGTGCTTTCAATTGTAATCAAATGTGTAATCATTATGAATAATACATCAATTTATATGAACAATAACGACATTCTAACGCGATACATGCATGCAATTTTATACAACTTAACACGATAATGACGCTTGATAAGAGACATTTGTGCCATCAACTCGGAGGCTAATCGCATGGTTGAAACCTCTTCAAGTTCATTCACATTGTATGATTATTTAATAAGCACTATTGATAGCAATAAAAACAGTGATTAAAGACATGGATTCAATATCAATTGCAAACCGTCAGTCTCAAGCGCAATCATCGCACTGAATGGCAAAGTAGAAAAAGCTTGAGAACTAACAAGTAGTAACTGTGGCCAACGAAGCGTCGTACGTGAAGACGAACTGAAAACATAATAAATTGCAACGCCAAATTACAACATTCTAGCTTTACACGATAGGATAAGTGCCGCGCCGTACGATATATAACCAACCAGCCGTGACAAACAAACATCAGAGTCAACGACATCACCCGAACATATAAGCCACTTTCAGTTTCGTGAAATCGAAAGCGGCACATACATCTCCCGCGTACTGCAAGACGCGCCATTTTTGCCAAGATGGCGGCGAAAAAACTTGATAATCCGTCACGGCGCCATGCGCCTGCGCATCCAGCGGCTAACAATTTGTCAATTGGAGCGTTTTGTTACCGCGTTCCGACTGCGTGTTTTGTTTAACTTGGCTTCGATATCACATATTTTATAGTGTTGTACTATGTACACATGGCGAATAAATTATGGTATAAACGTAGCTCGGACGCTAAATTACGTTTGACGTTTTAAAATAATTAATACAAAGCTCGCAATAGAAACGTGCAGTGACCCGTTACGCCGATAGTGAAATGCAGCTAGTATCGGGCCTCTAACCAGCTTCGGCCAGCACTGTGAAAGTGTGTCCACCTCTCTAATTACTCTCGTCTTGTCTTTCTTGTATTCACAATACGTCGAGTTTATTCGATGAAAACAATTGAATCGGCTCGCGGTGAAAATGAACTTAAACTTGTTAATGAACGTAATATACGTGAGTCATGTGTTTCTAGACTAAATGGATTCGCGTGCCGATGTGTCTTCGTTGCATCGGCGAAGTGAAATTTCCCGAAGCACATTGCTCCTGTCGACTGCGGACACTTCCGTGTGCCTCGTATACAACGATTTATTTACGACTTTGTTTTACTCTCACTGGTAACTGCGCGCCGAAATAAACGAATTGGCGGCTGGCGCCTTTGAGGTGGTCGCGGTGTGAGAACTGTTACGATGCGCTCATCATTATTTCTATACATCGACCACTCATGTATGGATAATTCCAACTGGAGCTTTGCCAGAACTTAATTGAATATGATCTAAGACATCAGTTGTCAAAGGCTTCACCCGTGTAATTGACAATAGAAACTTTCTGACGAAACTATTGCGTCTATGTGTGCGTATAACGATATAAGATGTGATAAAAGTTTAGATCAATTTAACCACAGTCATGACTCTCGAACATTTGAATGATATCACGTACGTTTTATTTACCGATATTACTGATTGACGTCCAATCGCAATAACACGGGATTTCCCATTCATACGAAGGTACTTTACCTGTATGTGTCCAGCGATATTCTATCAATTGATAAATATTTATGAGATGGTTTACCTCCCGAATCACAGGAAGCTATTCAACACTTCATCTATCATCTACTCGTATACTGCGAGACAATAACTTCCAACCTCAATAGCCGCCTACAAGAGTCACATCCTACCCTTGATACTTGATCTACATGATGATTACTATAAAAATAACCACGGAAGCGAGGCGCGGCGGCTTGCACAATCCTCTCCATCCGGTGCTGCCATAAACGCACAATGCACATGACAGCAACCGATAGCCGTTGACAGCTTCATATCTGCATGCTCGTTGATAAAAACGTTGTTCATGCTCGCACAACACTCGCCTTCGTACAGACGTGGGACAATTCAATTAAGAATGTTTCCAGCACTATATGGTATGAAACAGGCAGTTTAAATTCTGAACGCAAGACGTATGCCATTTCTTTGTCTATCGGCATGCAATAAGATGTTGAAGGTTAAGGATTCTATTCCATTGGAAAGGCAGGAGATATAATCTAGGGTAAGCTGTTGGCCTTGTTAAAATTTACGAGTGCAGTTTGTGTGATAATGCGTTTTGATATAGGAACAGGTAACTTTTGTGTGAGCTGTGTGTTTTTGCCGTCTTATTGCAGCGCTATTAACATTCTTATTAACGAGGCTCAGAACTGGTTTGATATTTCTCTTTGGTAGTACTGTTCTAACAATAACTACTATGTCATGCTTTGTTCAATGTATAGTTATTACTTTCCGGAGACAATATGTGAGGTGTTTCTGCTGGCGTAGAATCATAAATTTATTGCGGTTTCATGCTATTGCATGTTGTTTAGCAGCCAAAGGTCGTGATTGTGTTGTAACGTGTTTGTTACTAACTTTGGTTCTTTGATACAACTTTATACGTTTGTTCTCATAATATACGTCACTTCCAAAGTGTGGTAAGTCCAAAATAATGTTACTTCAGCAATCAGCTTAATCCGAGAACCATTCCATCTGGAAATTGCTAAGATTGTTAATGTCGTATCGCCTTGTGCAATCCGTGGAACTATAACCTACACTTCTTCGATGTATAAGGCCATGGAATCCACGCGACATCACGTATCTGGCAAACATTCGCAATAGCTTCATCCCTGGACATTAGCGGAACTACGACGAAGGTTTTCTGGCACGGAGCACTCCTGATGGGAATTTACGACCAATTAATGTTGCTCGGCGGGATGTCGAGATACGTGAACTATCGTTTAGGATTAATGACTTAGATAAGATAGGCGTACCGCGGATTTGATATGATAAAACTTGGCCGTTGAATTTCTTCTCGTTTGTTTTGAGTCATACCCATAATATTAGGAGGTTAGTGGATTTATACGTTTCGTTTAGTTATACGTTGCTTTGGGTGTAAATATTGCTCATTAAATAATGTGACATTTGTCTTTCTCACATTTGGTGAAATTTATTTATTGGCTGCTAATTTAAAATATTTAGGCATTGACTTGAATTACTCTTGTAGATGGTGGAAATAAGTATCAATATATCTTGCGACGCATCCTTGAGCCACTTTTTGCTAGTACCGAACTGCAGTTAATCAACTAGACACTTACTGTGTTCTTTAAAGGATTGCATATCGACTCTAAAAGGAAATTAACGATAGAAACGAGCTCAGTTGGAGCCGACCTCAAAATATTTACACGCGCTTCCCTCTTATATATTAAGTTGCGATGATTTCACAGTTTATAATATGTAGTTAGCGTCGACAATGACATCACGCCCTTGTATCGTCCGTTAATAGTATAATTCACTTGTACTGACTACAATGCAATGCTACACCGTAAGTCATGACCAGCAGTTAAATTGAAATATAACCTTAAATAAAAATGAATGAAAAATTACAGACTTGGTCGGACCACCAAATTGCCTTGGGGTAGTAATAGACTAGTCCAGACACGTAATGTTGAAAAAAGATTGTCCTCTGCAGAAGGAATTGTAAAAGGTAACGTAGTACAGGAGAAGTAAAATAAAAACACGCTAGGAAAGTAAAAATTTAAAGCATATAGCCTTTGACAATGTGACATACGTACGTATATATTATAATTATAACTTGATTGGTAATCTAAGCGAGATAGATAATATGATAAACCATCGTAAAAACCCCGCCAGTGAGTCATTTTGCATATGAAACTGGTCAGTCAAAAAAGGTTATTTTGTAGGTTAGTGTTGTAAGACTTTCTCAAAGGGACTGACGATTACGACCGTTGTTCGGAAAATAAACCAAATTGTAATGTAATTGAGTATAAAATGTTAGGACAGATACCAAGAGTATACTGGCAGTACTAACAAAAACAGTTTCTATACGAGATAGAGCACACAGTAACGCAGTTTATCCTTAAACTAACAATAATATTTACCCGCTAAACCTGGCCAAGGTTTCCGTATTAATGTTTATGGACGAGCTTGGAATAACAAGCAACAATTGTGACACATAGGCTCGTCGGGTTATGAAACCGCGCTGCGGAATCGACGTGACATTTTGGATGAGATTTAGGAATTGTGAAATGTATAATTTGGGCAATCGGAATTTATGGAAGTCTGAAGAGAACGAATTTGACTCCTAGTAAGTTATCCTTTTCTTCCTTGAGTGCTGACGTCATGCGGTCGGTCAATCCAGCATAAATTGTTTACCCACATATTAACGGTATCGATGAACAGCGGTTATCAGATATCACAAGAAAAACAGATGGTTTCACGCAAAAGGAAACCTTAACCTATCTCAAGAGAAAAAAGCTATAGTTAGTTTTTTAACACACTACACGGCCGTCTTTGTATATAATCCAAAATCAAAATATTAAATAATAATAATATTGTTGAAAATTTTCCCACTTTCACTTCAAACTTAAACCGTTGTATATTTAATACGCGCCAATATTTACCATTCTCCAAACATACACAAGACACTACAGTTAAAACAACCAAGAGGCGAGTTTAAAAGTTTACCCGCAGCGTTTGAATTTCGCTAACGGAACAGTACAGGTTTTAGAAAGGGCCGTGTGTACTGTGTGCTGTGCTCGTGGCCACGACCTAACGACTGCCAGCGTGGCACCCAGCTGATCGACCACATAAATTGAGCTGGCAAAAATGTTCTCAACACTTATGAAGTGCAGTCTTTTTTGACAACAAGAAGAAAATATTAAAGTGAAAAAAAAATATGTTTAAATATGATGTTATTATTTACAGACAAACTAGACTTTGCACGAAGGCGCTAGATACTTACAAGTCATTAATGTTTGAGACAATCACCAAGAAAATCTTCTATCGTGATAACATTATTTAATTTAAACAATGCATTGGTCATAAAAACGTATGCAGAAAACGTGCAGAAATATAATAATGCATTAAAAATGTCAAATGAAAGTGACACGACCGTAAATGGTTTACAAATCTAATTAGCAACAAACAAGAAACTAGATGGAAATAAAAATGTATTTATATAGATAGAAATCAGCGTTTAACTAGCGATACACCCGCCACCTGGCGACGAAAAAAAATCTAGTTAGGAAAAACCAATAGCTTATTTATAAAGGATATGTGTTTATACGAGATAATCTTACAACTGCGTATAAACTGAGGCAGACGCGATTATGGGGAAGGTGATGTATATAATTGAGGGTTGGTGGTAAAAAAACCACCCCTCCGTACGTTTGAATTGAACGACAGGTGCTGTCAATTGCCGGCCCATGACCCGCTGCAGTATTATAAATTATTATTTTAGAAACATTTGCTTCGGGGCGGCTATCATTTAATATCGTAGTGGATTTTTATCATGATATAAGAGTGAAACAAACCCGTAAAAGGAAATAGTTCGAGAATTAACTATAAGCAATTTATTTATGTGATTACACGTGGAAAGCCTATCTAATTCAGCCAACACACAGCTGGGCACATTATAAAGCACGTTCGACCTTTGTACGAGCTTATTTAATTGTTTTCACCACGTTTCATGTATATTCTATTTCCTTAATTCTAGTTTATATTATATTTTAACTGCACTGTATTATTATCAGCCCAGAGTTAGGAATTTGTGCCCGATATGGCGATAGGCGCGCCCCCTATCATATCATGGGACGGAACACACAAGGCGAAACGTGGGTGTTCTCGTAACACCTCTGCCTATCCCTTCTGGGAAAAAACGCGTTGGTTTATGTATGTAACTACACTCAAATTTTTTATTGCTGTACTTTGCGTTTTTACCAACCATATATCTACATTATAAATGTTATAATGTGATTTTGTAATGCTTGTATTGTTGCCATGTGATTAGTAAATAAATGGATTACAAATAATTTAGTCCGGGTAAAACCTAAACGATGCTAATCCTTACCGCGGCAGACGCGAAATTCGTTGCAACCGCTCGTCCCGCGCTCCGCCATAAAGATGACTTTCCATAAACGGAATACTGCATAATTATTGGCAATTATATTCACCAGGCAATAGTCGCTGTTAGTTTCATTACAGCACGCTGTTTATGGACGTTTTCTAGCGGAGAGATCTGTCGTGCTTTATTAAATTAAACTGTTAAGGAATACCTTCATGTATGAAACACGTTTAATTAGCAGATAAAATCTATTACGCTTTAGGAACATAATAGCTTTGAATCAATAACCTTATAGATAAACGGCCTTATTCATAATCAATTTTAAAACTAGTTTTAGTTACCAAATGTTTTGTCTTCTTCGCTCAAACTGAATTCAATAGTCGTTCGAAAGAGACAAAACATGTAATAACGAAAAGAGGTTTAACTGAGTATGAATAAGGCCGAAAATGTCTAACTGCACAACTGATATACATATGTTGTTAAAACTAACAAAAAGACTGTAAACAATGTTAATAATACTAATAATTTTATTTTCATCGTCTGGACAGAAACTTACTTAATTGATTTTAGAATGCTTTATACCCAAATGATATAAGCCAACGCGGATAGGTGAACGAATGTATTTTATTTAACTTAACTTAAACCCGTAAGCATCTCTTTAATGCTAAAATACAGCTGAAACTAAATAAAAAATCGTTACTTTGCACTCATAAACTGTATTCACAAACTCATTCACCATCGTACGATATCTATAAAGGCTAAGAAAAAAGTCGCCGTACAAACTAAATTTTGGCCTTGGGAGATTTCGCAATGTTGCGTTGGAACTGTCCACACTATTTTGAGGTCACCCTATTACACACATGCGTGCTGTATATAAAGTTTACATGCATCATAAATTGCCCTTCCATATCTGATAAGCTAAGGAAGTGTGTTCCGTATAAGCAGATAACACCTTCCCGGATCACGTCCGATATTCATGATGGATTAACTACTGCTGCAACCAGGTGTGTGGAAATACGTTATTAAAACATAAAGAGTGGTATATATTACTACGCAGATTATGTAGGTAAAACTATAGAGTAGTTCAAATACGCAAGGAAACAAATTGTGCACAAATAAATATGATCAATACACTTTGTTTAAGAATAAATTAACTTTAATTTTTATAATAATTTACACATTTTGTTAACACTACTAAAAAAAGGGATTTGAAAGTTTCAATCTAAAAAGTTAAAAAAATCTTTCAATTAATTATATTCAGCATTTTAAAACTTCCCTAGAACTTACATATCTACTCCTTTTAATATAGATACGGAAAATCAAAATAGTAAAAACCTCTACGGCAAATAATTAGATTTTTTTAAATTTTAGCAATAGGATATATTCCGTCACGTGGCGCCTATTCTACGGTTTACTACATTAATAATTACATTACGATGGCCCCAAAGTTTCCCCGTAAACGTGCTCCTGCGCATCTGCAGACCTAAAAAACAACCAGGAAAGCATTCGTTAACCGCAACCGCCCTAATGACGAGAAATTAAATATAGACAGAACTATATCCAGTGACGACAACTGACATTAATATCATACGTCCAGGAATTATCGGCGAGTGGCCTCCCTGTTTGTATTAATTAATTTTATCATTGTCGTTTTGTATTGTTGTTTAATGAGAAGTGGATACCGTATGTCCCGAGTCCCGTTCGCTTACTTTATTATCGGTGTAACATTTTTCTTTATCTTCCACAATTTGTTTTTAAACTTTTTTGTCAGTATTAATATTTTAAGTGGTCAGCCAAGCTGTGTCCTTTATTGACTATGGCATGAGAGGGGCGGTACGAACGTTGCGATGTCTTACTTTTATAGAAAACCTTCGTAAAGTAAATTTGAATTTAAAAGATCAACCGACAAATATACAGACTTTACCATAGATAGATGAGTCTTTGTTGTTTGCAGTGGCATCTTACATGTATGTAAGCTAACATAACATTTTAAACGGGACTTGTAGGTCGAGATTTCGCTAGATTTTCAGCTCAGTATACATAACAATATGAGAAGGCATAATAAATAAAAGGAAATGGCTCATTCAGATAAAGTTGTAAGATGTAAGTCGAGTTCAATATAACAAAGTCCAATCCCTGGGAAAACATATTTTGCAAACAAAATAACTCTACAGATGCATCAATTATTCGTGATTTGTTCTTGTTCAGCGAAGACGATTCATGCCATTAGTTCTAATCAAAACTTAAATGTCTTCAACTTTATTATAAGTTATTTCTGGCTATTGCATCACAATTCAGTTTAAACTCTGATTTTACACAATTCTTTGTCACGAACTAGCCCTTTATTCAGTCAGGTATAGTTTGATACATTGTGGATATTGAACCATTTGTAAATATTTTGTTTTAACAAATAATGTTCTAGTTTCTTATTGGGTGTTGAGGAAACTAAAACTCCTTCGGAGTTCCTGGCACACAGGACACGTCTTACTGCATTGATTTATTAAGTGTATATTTAAGTAAATTATTTTCTATTTCGTCAATGTTTCGATCCTATGACATAATGGGGACAATAGACAAAACTATAATCGTCAAAAAAATATATAAATATATTCCTGTAAGTCGATTGCGTGACATGCGTATCGAACCCGATGCTGCACGTCACCAAAAACGAGCAAGACAACGCGTACAAACGAAGATGCCAACACTGTGACATTTAACATGCACATTACTTGTTAACAATGTGATGTCATTAGTAAACATTAACATATGCCACTACACAACAAATTCCATCACAATTATTTATCACCAGATCGAGTTTCGTCTTAACGCGTCCATGGCGACTCTCTACGATTTTCTAACAGTTCTGAGAATAGGTCTGTATTCATGGCCATCGCTTGTGGTACGTTTAATTACTACAATTACGATTGTTATGTGCAGTTGTGTGGTGACATTTGTCATACGACGCACGCGCCCCGTCACACTGCACTCGTTCACTTGCAATTGTTATTGACTATTGCCCCACAATTTACGTAGGCATCGCATGATATCTCCATCAAACAATGACTCTTTTTCTACAACTGTTTTAGCTTTAGAAAGTTTGCATTGACGCCCGCGTGTTAGCTCACACTATAACTAATCATAAACACCCATAATGGAGTAATAAATAATATGAATAATGATAATAAGAGAAATAATATCACACTTTAATATATCAAAGTATTAAACAAGTAATATAGTAGCATAATTAAGACCTTAAACAAAAAACATTTTAAGCAACACACAAAAAGAGCAAGCAATTTAACTAAACGCTAACGACCAGGATAACATAGGTATTTAGCCGCTTTCCGATGTAGGTGACTAGCAATGACAGTCATTACGATGAGTAAAATTCCAACTGGCACCACGATAACGACGCCCTGAATAGAACACGAGCTTCCGATGACGTCATCAACAACAAACTCACGAATTCGAGGTGTAGTTTCATTAACATTTGATTAGATAAAACAAATATTTACTAAAGAATTGTTGATTATCTAAATTATACAGTTTGATGAAATATAGCCAGATAATAGTATAAAAGTGGACTGTTTGGCATTAGAATTCTACTTATGAGATTATTTAAATTTACAATAAACGAAATACGACATTATCCTAAAATAGTGACTATAAAGTTATTATTACAATTATGAATAGGATTATGACGCATGTTACTGAGAATATTAAAACTCATTAGTCCAACACATGTTGCTTTGATAATGTTTTCAGTATCATTCCTATTCTTAGAATTTTCATTGATGATAACGCTGAATTTTTGGCTTCTGAGTAAGGGTTTAATACTGCCATATAAACTATATTAAGATATACCATTAAAATCATTAGTTTAATGACAACAAGAAATGCAACTATTTTCATTAAACATAGCTTAGATACCAAAGTAAGACATTACGTCCTCCTTTCATTGTCTTTTAACTGGTCAGACTGTACTAATTGGTACCTGGTCTTAGCACTATTCTATGTGCCATGATTGGACAATGTAGGTTCTTCTGCATACCAGCATATGATCATTTCATTACCTGTAACAAATCAAAATATGTTTGTTAAAACTCTATGTAATTATCAATGAAAACACAACAATTAAATAAGGAAAATTCAAATAAAATACAATTAATAATTAAGAATCACAAAACACGATAACAAATCGCTAAAACTAATCATTAGATTTACTTGCACAACTAAAATACATTCTAATCCAGGCAGTGAAATAAAAACAGAACTGATCGGCCATCCAAATTAAATATTAGCTTTCGTCACAATTACTAGGCTATTGGACAATGGCCACATAGAATCAGTCACGGCGCTCTGAATTAGCAATGTCTGGCCGTCTGTGCCTAACTGGCCAGCTTTCGCCCGCACTACGATTTCGATATCCGATGAAGCGTGGAGATGAACAATTTGGCAGTTCGATTGTACTTTCCCCATTGAGAATGAGAAGTGTTCGAGAATATTCTAAGCTTTTTGGATTGAAATGATTGCATAAAAATTTATAGAACTAAAATTCATTTTCAATTTTGACTGCTTTCCAGCATTGTTTGATACTTCGGTTCATTACTTCTTGCTTGAGTTTGGGGTTCAATATCCAACGCCTAAATTTATACCCAAGTTTCTGTACATTTTTTAAAACCTTGGCAGCTATTAATGAAGTAGAACTCGGCAGTTTGATTTTTTAAGCAAATATCATGCACCTTTATATTGAAGCGACGCAATATGAAATTAATTAAAATCAATTAAAACCATGGTAGTTTTATTAAAATCTTAGAGCACGTTATGGAAACTAACGAAGTTGTTCATCCAGTGACATTAAAACATCTCAATCGTGTGTGCGCTTGATTATAACACTCGAGGTAAATATCATAAACATATAATTACGCGGTCGTAGATGACATAAACGCGTGAGCATTAACCTTTAACTCGAAACAGATGTTGAAGTCTTATATGGCTTGCAGTGTTCTGATCATGGATATAAACTGCAAGGTTGCTATTGTTTTGTAGAATATGAAAAAGAACTTCCAACAGATAATATATTCTTGACTTGACATAGGTCTACTAAAATTTTGCAAATAGAAACCCTTAGGTTCCCTATCAGCTAGATCTGAAACTAATATTTGTTGATGGAAGAAACAAGTATACGGGAAAGTTGGTTCGCAGTTGGCTAGTCACTTATCAGCCTTGAAACTGCGTTCTATAGTGACGAAGTTCCAGTAAAAGTGAGTAAGTTCATATAAAACGGATCTTAAATTCACATAACCATAGCGCGGTAAGGATACGCTTATCTGCGCGGACCGACCTCGAACGATGAGACATATCACATGACGTCACCGTTCGCAAGCTCGGCCCACACTTGTGCCGCCCTTGGCAGATAAATCTAGCACTTAGCGTGCGAAATGGTAAAAATATTTCACTTTTCCTTTGACGGTTTTTAGGGTATGGAAAATTTCGCAACTTGTTATTAAATAATTAAGAATTGCTGTAGTACTAGTTGCGTTTACACAATTTGCTAACAAACGTGCATGACTGCTTAGCAAGTGTAATTTTACTTAGGTAAGTTGTTTAAATACTGGCGCCTAGAAAATTCTGTTCTTCCATGACCAACGCCTGCAACTCAAGGGCAATAATATTGCATTTTTGATCTAGGAAGTAATCTTCATACAAGGCCTAGACAAATCGATATACAACTTACAAATCAGATAGTTCTCTATTTGTTATAACTAGCACAAACAAGTCCAGTCCATTTATGTCAGGTATTGTTGTTTTTTGGACTCGACAATTGTTTTCGTGCGTTAGCTTCACGCCTCTACATAGTACAAAAATGGCTATGTAATGCGCCTCCAGCAATCACGAGTTTAGCTCTGTTACTTCTAAGGGGTGTGATTGTTTGCACCGCTCTATCTGTTTACTGTTGTGATAAATCGCCGGCAAAGTTCTAACGATAGCATCGATGGATATTTACAATACAATTTTATCAGTATTAGTAATATTAGCATCATCTGTTGTAATAAATGAATATACACCAGCAAATAACCTGGACCTCACGGCAAGTCATGTGTTTTGTATCGTGATTATACCAACTCTAATGTGATTTTCATTCAGAAAATAAAGGCGGACTAACGCATACCTATTTCGAAAAAAATCATTTTCAGCAATTTAAAGTTACAAGTAAATTTCACAATGAATAATTCACAATGAATGGTGAAGAGATATACGATTCGCAAGTTGCTAAAGTTAAAATCAACGTACAATCGGAATTCGTGACGATGCTGGATGACGCAAATAATAATTAATAAAAGTTTTAAATAAAGATGGATCAAACTTTGGAGTTACTGACCTCGCCTTAGCCCGTATTTACGATCAATAAAATAATGATATTAAACAGTTCGTGGCACGAGTCAGGGATAAATTGTTGGATTAAAAGTATATATACAGTAAACCTCACAAATGGAAACGATGCAACTGATTGGTGCCGTTTAAGTATTTTGGTAAATCATTTGCAGCTAATTTTGCAGTTACATTAAAATTACCATTTAGGTGAAATAAATAAGTAAATAAAGTACCAGTAAAGGTAAAGGTTAGAAAATAGATGAAAGATATATGGAAGTATCTATCACACACACAATCTAGCTTTGCAGAACCGAATTCTATTAAAAATAAATAATAATGCGTAGGTTAAATAATATTCGCTCATTATTGTCAAAGACCGTTTCTTAAATTACTATCGCGGTTACAACGGACATCCTACATTTGGCAGTGACGTCACCAACCGGCGTTCACATCCTAAAGCCAGTTAGTCATGACTCGAAGTTTACCACTTGAACATGTGGCGTTAATTCTGGTGGCCTTGACGATGGTGATAATGGTTTATTTTGTCGTGGCTGCAGTCTCCGCGAGTTGCGTCATATGTGCGAAATTAAGCGCCTTGTACCTGCACGATATTGCCTAATGATGGTATAAGTTGTAATATTAAAAGTAAATATTTGAAGAGAATTGTTGCCACTTTTCTTACTTGACATGAAAGTGTTTTTTATTCTTAGTGACAACTAATCCAACTCTCTATGGATAAACATTAAAGAGGTCATGGATTTGTTACAGTGCTGAAATTTGGCTTCGAATCTACGATGAAGAAACTGTATTTGGTAGTGATTTATAATATCCCGTGTCTCTGTGGTCTGGACATCTTGACAGTAGATTAGCTAATAGTCAATTCGCTAGCTCGGTATATTAGAACCAGAACCCCTTACAGAACGATATACATATATAAACCCACAAGTATAAAACATAGACACCCGTAACTCTTTGCGTAAAAACATGCAAAACTGATTAGATCTTCAAAAGGCGACATGTCGTTAGCAACAAGCAGCTGTGATGTACCAAAATAACCCGAGTTAAAATAAAACATATTTACAAACACGTATGCAGCACTAACAATGCGGTAAGCAGTAAATACAATGCAGTTGACATTACGAGCGGTGTTTACCGAGCTGTTACATAAGCCGGCGCACAATCCGCCTTGCACTCGCGCGCTTCGACACTTCCTATCTGCTGAGACACTAGTGTTTTGTGTGATATATCTGTATTGCATTGTTTATTCATCTTGTTTGTACTTATAAACTATAATTTGTGTTAGTTATAGCTGTGTGTCGGACGCCCACCTACAAGGTGGACGGACGACATGGTTAAGGTGGTAGGAATTCGTCGAACAGGTCGATGGGGAGATCCTTAGGGAAAGTCTATGTCCAACAATGGTCTTCCTGTGGCTTAAGAGAGAGAGAGAGAGAGAGAGAGAGAGAGAGAGAGAGAGAGAGAGAGAGAGAGAGAGAGAGAGAGAGAGAGAGAGAGAGAGAGAGAGAGAGAGAGAGAGAGAGACAGATATGTATTGTAAATCATTACATTATACCTACACCTTCGGTGGCGCAGTTGGCTATACCAAATGTGAAACGAAGGGGTTGGATCATCGCATTGAGAAAAACGTTTGTGATTTACAAATATTTGTGTCGCATTTGGGTGCTTCAAAACTGAACATTCTCTCTTTGTTTTTGATACCTATATGGCTGATGCCACAATCTCATGACTGTTAGGTGTAGTTACTTAATTATTTAATAGAACAAATATGTATAAGGAATGTTGCTGTGCGTGTGTGTGTTGCTGGGGATAAACAATACAATCTACAATTTGTGTTGGATGAGAAGAATTAGTACCTTCACCAAAACCACCTTCTCTCTTGTAATTTCTCAACTATTCAATCAAGCTAAAAAAACTTTAAATCTTAAAATACACAATCAATCTTTTCAAGATTGATGACTCAGTCATCAAATCTGTACTTCGTGTGAGAGTTGTGAGTATGATGGAGGGCCACGTGGCGGCGGCACCAGATGGCTAACAAATTATAGCTCCAATAAGTGGCTTGAGAGGCGATGCGCGGACCACATGATGAAGATCACTGACTCATCACTTAAGCCTGAATCACATCTATCAGAAATACAAAGTAATTATTTAAATAGATGAGATGCGAATGGTGTAAGATTCTGGTTTTACATCTTTTGAAGTTACGGTCCTTGAATACCAAATGCCAAAATAAATATGTTAATTGCAAATTACTTATAAGTACATAGATTGCAGGAAGTCACTGGATACTAAATGGTCGGTTTGGAAATCTTTTGGGTGGGTTCTGTTCAGCAAAGACTACTGTGGCTAATGGTAATCGATGACACAAGACGGTCACGGCGCAGTGTTCAATTTAAATCCTCCTCTATTTTTACAAAGGGCATGTCACTTACTACAGCACATAGCCTGTTTGTAATTATAATAACAAATTTTACTTCACTGCATCCTAGCTCTCAGCAATCCAGGATATAACCAAAGTCAACATATTGGCACAAGATTTTGTTTGCGTATGTAATACAATGCAAACACTTCGCTACCGCGCGACGCTCCTTTCAATATCAGCGTGTGAACGCGCCCACGTGTGATCACACACACACACTATATGTACAAAAACACACACAATCATAGTCACACAACGCTATGTGATATAAAAAATGTATCGTCCGAAACCCTCGCATTTTCTGTGATGACTAAATCTGTTTTGTCTTACATGACGAGTTGAACAAAGGAAACATGACCATTATGCCATTCCGTCTGGATGTTATATTTTATTAGAACTGATTACCTATTGTTACTGTGTTATGAGTTCTTGTTAAAATAATACCTGATGCTAAAAATACTGTGTCATATTAATCTATTTTATATTTGATTCATTCTAGGAACATGTTTCGAAAGTCCTGTCTTACCACACAATGGGACGTGGATATACATGAAATGTAAATGAACTGTAATTTTCGAGCCGCCAAAACAATTTACAATTTCGCCAGTCATAACTTAAATCTGCAATTCCAAAGAAAGGAAACGAGTACACAGTACAGACGCGAAATATAGATGTGAACCATACAAACTAATAAAAAAAAACTATATTTCTTCATTAAATTCACGAAAAAAATATTTAATGCTGTTTAAATCCCAACCCAGCTAAAACTCAATCGAGGTCACAAAAAGCGTTACAAAACAACCGTGTGAATATAATTACGACGATTTAGACGTACAAAATAATGAGGGGTTTCCGCGAGATACGACGGTCACCGTCGGAGACACGAACCACTCGCGTCCGAACAATTAGGCACGGGGTCAACGGACGCTTCCTCACTTATGTCACTACGAGACTATGCATTAGCTTACATCTTGCGCCGTGTGAAATGTACAAATTGTTCAATTTATGTGATTTTACATTGTGTAATACTTTCAGTCTTAAAATTTAAAACATTATATTTGGAGTCATTTGTCTTATGGCAGCATCGAATATCTACCATAAGGTCTGATTCCTTAGGGCTTAGATCGATTCGAGCAATATACACTTTATGTGATTTGATGTCCGTGAAATCTTAAGGTAAAATCTTTATGAAAACTATAAATGCGCGGACTCCACTTATGGTATAAGCAAATACAGGATTGCCAAGATTCAGCGACCTAATTACAAATTATGGCAGCATTGATAAGCGATTTTACTAGTAGCTGTAAATAATTTGTTGCACAGATAATCTCAAATACGGCGAGTTTTTCGATAAATTTAGACAAATTGATTAAAATACCGTTAGTTAACAAATAAGTCAGCATAAAAATGGCAAACGCTTCTCGTCCTTACCTATCGACAGACCGCAATTGTTTTCGTTAAAACGTTGCGGTTGCAATAATCTGCTTTATTTCTTATTATGGTTCATTACCGACCGTTTTGCGGATAACGGAACATTTACCTAAATTACTATGCCTCTATATAATTTTTTTCTGGATGGTATTAAGGACGGTAAAGCCGTAACTTTTTTCAGAGTAAAATGCACGTGATGGGACAAAATATCCATCATAATGAACACTCAAAGCGCAATAATTTTACTCGTGTAACCTTAATTAAACCCACTCACCCGCGTACGTCAAAACTCAAAAGCGTAAAAAGAACTGTCCAACATAATAAAGAAGACAACAATGTCAACACTCAACACTACAGGGGAAAAAGCATTGTTATTCACCTGTCACTTGTAACCCGTGTACAAAACGTATTGCACACAAAGTGGAACAAAAAGACCCGACGGCCACGCGTACCATTAACCCTTCAAACGGGCACAAGCGACCGAGACAATGTTTTATGGAAGTGGCACTTGTTTTTTCACATTCGACACGCAAACGACTACGTGATGAGATTTAGGTGAAGATGTAACAATTTGTAGACGCGATAAAGTTAACAAAAACATGCGCGCCCGTATGCCTTCGGAATAACAATGAGGTTGTATGCAACTTTCGGTGTTGTCAACAGGAACTAAATTTTATTACTGTCATTTACGTAGAATTGGTAAGGAAAACGATCAAGAGACACCTGGTGAACCGTTGGTAGAAGTCCATTTTGGCGGGTGTATGGAAGGGTTGATAATTCGAAAGGAATTGCTAGACATAGGTCCAGACTTTATAGATAGCTTAAGAGCTAAAGCTAACTCGATTTTTGAAAGCATTAAGTGTCAAAATTGCAAATTATATTCGACGTCATCCAAATGTGTAACAAAGTAAATATTCATCAGACCATAAAACAAATAAAACACAACATGCAATCGATAACTCAAAGAAACAAAGTGCTTCACTTTATCACCTATAAACACTGTAGGAACAAGATAATACTGATAGCCGTTATCATCTTCAAAGTATTCAGTAATACTAACTGGGATATCTGCACTCCATTTTATAAACAAATACATCGCCTTTAAGACAACTTATTTTATCTTTCAATGAAGTCGCTTAGGAGTCTGGTTTTTTATTGGGTAGGCATGTAATGTAATTGTTTCACACTAAAGCCAGATTAATAGACTTCACAAACCTCCGAAAACTATATAACTAATGAGAGGAGAACTTTCAAAATTAACATTATCTAACAATATTTCACTTCACCGTTAAATCATTATCACTCAAAACGACATATAAATTAATTCTGTCAAAAGAAATTAGACTGTTATAATTACCGTGCATTAATTATTTTATTACAAGTTCCCATGATGCGCCCGGACCGCGCTAAAAATATGTTCATAATTTTGAAAACCAGTTCCCGCACTCATTAGTAAGCAAGTTTCACGACTGCTATAAAGTGCAATGCACACTGCTACAGATTGCATCGCTATGCCTATCAGATGCAAAAATACAGTTGTACAGTTATTTATTTGGTCATGTACACCTGGTTTATAAACATCACTTAATACAGGAAAAACAAATTGCGATGTTATCAAACCGGTTAATCTGTTAAAGAGAACCGATGGGATGAAGATAAAAAGTTGAATGAGAGGCCAGCGCAAGGACATACATTTTACCTGAAAACTGTGTCATTTTTACCACAAAATGAAAACATGAGATTCTATCTTGAAAAGTCGCGTTGGCGAGGTATTCACGATTCAACATATTATATGTACTTACAACGTGAATTTTATTGCTAGGCGGTATTTTTTGAATGAAAACGTTCAATGAAACATTTAGCTTCTTACTAAACCTCTTATTTTGTTTTCAATGCGATAAAACCTGTACAAAGCGAATGTCTAGGCTTGAGTGTGCGAGATGCCTTACTCGACGCTTTCTCAATTATTATCATTAGCAGTGCAAAGGCTGCCGATACCCGTCGCATACAATTATTATTTGGAATCTTCTACGGCTACTAACTGGTTCTTCATTAAGAGTGTACCTGTGTTATGAAACGCTGTCATAAAGTCAAGGCAGTTAATTTAGTAACATTGCTTTGGTCGATATTCAAAAGATGTTACTAAATAATAAAATATGCCTGCATTGCCTAAATGCGTTAAGCAATATTGACATGCTACGTTAGAAAATATTTGGCAATAAAAATAAGTGTGACGACGATTATCATCGGAATATAATCCGTCATTAGGACTGCGAATAAAATATCGATTTAGTATAATTTAGAGATTGAGTTTGAATTGGTATTTATACTTGTATTTGTGTCTGCATGACATCAACCTCAACAACCTTACTAAGATTTTCAAACAAACACATTTAATGTCAACGACAATATCGTAGAATAATGTTGTTATAAAGTATACAAAGGAATGACATAGATTTATCTTTTTAAGTCTAAAAGGAGCTCAAGGATTGAACTTCATCCTGATTGGTCAAAATATAACTCTGTTATTTTTATATAGGACGGAAAAATGCCTCAAAACATACAATACTCATGTTAAAGCAATTTGATATAACATTTTCCCTATTCTGACTTGGCAAACTGATTAGCAATGCCAGTCATCATCAGACGATCCGTTCAAATCTAACAATCATTTCCAAAATATTTCCATACCAATAATGACATAAGTGCATGATCCAAATACAATCTTATCAAATAGTTATCAGTTATCGTACCTTCAGACACAAGTATATACAGTATATACGGTGCGGTAAGTCATGGAGGCGATAAGGAATATTAGGCGAGCCGGCAAAGTTATCGCCATTTTAATTAGTTCTGTATGAACATGGAGGGCATTTATCACGTTCCAATAATCGATTAGCTTTATATTTATGGTATTTAAAGACTCATGCTAATAAAGTGTATTTTGATCAATATCGATTGGCTTGTTATAACTTGCTGGTCTGATTTTCAATAGGACACTTAAAAAAGAAAATATCCTTCGGGAGATATGAATATGAGTAGACGCAGGAGTAATCTGTAGCAGATAGGTGTTTACTTTCGTTGAGGATGTATCTATTTAAAATAATCGTTGAATGAATCTATGTCGTAGGCTATGTTCTGGAGTTGTAAGGTTAACGAATATTAGTTAGTCACCTAATGGTTGAGCAATGTTTTTTACTACCTGACCCCTTAAAATTTAAACACAATATCAAAGCTACTAATTTTACCGACGAAAAAACATCGCGAGGAAAACTAAATACCATTGAGATTTCACATAAAAATCTATGGTATCTGAAGTCTAACCCGTAAAGGTCGGCTTGGCGGTCTACAATCTGAGTCTTCTTACTCGAACTCTCGATTACGGAGGAGTCACTGTCAGCAGTGGCCGTATAATGGCTACAATCTAAGGTAACTATGAATGAAAACCATACCTCACTACATAGTATAAAACAAAGTCGCTTCCCGCTGTCAGTCTGTCCCTATGTATGCTTAGATCTTTAAAACTACGCAACGGATTTTGATGCGGTTTTTTAATAGACAGAGTGATTCAAGAGGAAGGTTTATATGTATAATACATATACAGGGTGTCCCAGTTTGTACGAAAACTAAAGTGTTTCTGGTGTAGAGTGGGATAAAAAAACATCTGCATCCAGGCGAAGCTGGGACGGGCCGCTAGCAATTTATACTTTCATCTCAAACCCTAATCAATGCTCGAGGTCCACGTAACACCGATCATTTGAAGCAACTCAAAAGCAGATCCATTTGTTTCGGGTCTGGGTGTTTGTGAGACCGAAAAGACTCACGTAGTTTCTGATACCTACGATACGAGATACCTACGACAGGTCGATCTTAGTGTGGGGTCAGGACTATGTATGTGACTGTTGGGTGTATTTATTTATTTGAAACAGCTTAATGGGTAAAAATCGAGTTTGGCACAAATGGTGCGTTCGAAACAGCTCATTGAGTTAAAACCGAGTTTGGCGCAATCGGCGCGTTCGCTAAGACGGCGCGCAAATCCGGTTCTGCGATGAGTCAGCGCGACCTCCCGGCGACCTCTCCGCAGCCTCTGTGTCCTCTGCGTTTGTAGCGGTTTATCAACTTGCATATTGTTGAATTTATTATCTATTGGATTGTGTTGAAGCGGTGGTTTAGATTTTAGAAATCAGGATCGTATAGACAGTGGTGATTGTGGATTTTTTGGGGGCAGGTCTATACATACGGATTTGTACCTTTAAGTTCATAAACCACTATGTTGTCGAGTACCTGATCATTGTTCCTAGAAGTGTATCACTTTTCCGCTGATTTATATTGTAAGTGACGCGCGGAAACCACAAGTAATTAAAGACACATGATATATCCAGTCAGTCACACAATCCTGATTCAATACTCGAAGTCGACTTTTACATGGAAAATTAATGAATTTATACACGTCATTCAGAAAATTTTCCTTGACGTCAATAAAGCCTGCGGATCTAAAAACGATGAATGAGTTCTTCCAAGGTGCAATCAGGAGGAAGTCTTCCAGTAGAGGATATTAAGGACCCGGCAACATCATCTAGCTATCTATCTAGCTAGTAGAGAGACTATTCTAGATTAAATGAATGTCAGGTTTCTGCCGAACTTTTTATTTATTTAAAGATACAAATAATTCAAAAGTTCAATAAATAAGGTAGGCTAAACCCAGTATCCAACCTCAAGCTGTCCATAAAAAATATGTAGCAATGTACATGTCTAGTTAAATGAAGCGTTTAAGAGCGTATAATAATCCTGCCGGAGTAACCACTTGTCACGTGCGCTGTCGCTTGCACCGACAGGGAAAATTACTTTAGTACAAGGTACGCTATAAATGTCTTAAAACTAGTCATTTGTTGTTAATCCTATACTTTTTATGACAGGAGCAAACGGTAAATGCCTGCCCATGACCACAGGCAGATCTGTAGCGGTAAATGTGTTGCCGACTACTTGCTCAAAATGTTAACTAAATAAATGCAGAGCTAATCACATGTGTCCCGTGAGACAGTTTTACTGTATTATTGTATTCATCAAAGTTTGCATACATACATACATAAACACACGCCTTTTTCCCAGAAGGGGTAGGCAGAGGTGCTGCCAGAACACCCACGTTTCGCCTTGTATATTCCGTCCCACAATGTGATAGGGGTTTTGTGATCAATGTTTGCGATGTGCGCTATTTGATAATCCATCCATCCAACAGCCAAAGGAAGTCCACTGCTGAACATAGGCCTCTCCTAATGATTTCCACAGATTAATATATTATAGCTATTTGATAATTCGACTGACCATCGTAACTTACAAGAGTTCAATGATGAGAGCAGTGTAAGAAAATTGATCAATGTCACCATAGGACCAAATATAACATCGATTACAGCTGAGTCAATTCGAAGCTTAGCAAAACAAAGCCGATAATTTCACGAGCAGTCGTGTACAAATATCGCATAAATGTCTTCTTCGACAATGCACACATATATTTCTAATCAACAAGTGTGTACTCTCAAACATAAATCAACACAGACGACCAAAAAACTCCGTTATAGTAGTAGCACAAAACAGCAAACACTTTCAAAAGATTCAACAGGCGATTAAGCAAACAGTGAAGTTTCCACGCGTGTTCACAATCTCTTCGCAACATTGTCCAACAGTGGGCGGGGCGCACCACCACGCCACTTTAATCTCTGTTTAATTAAGACATGGCCGCGAATTAAATTACTAGCCACGAGTGTTACACAGACCTAAATACCAATTAATACAGATACTTTATAAGAAGATGAAACGTTTTAATTGTGCCCAAACACGACAGCTTGGCAATAATAATATCTTTCTATGCGGACTTAAATAATGGCTATGGGTGGCAATTAGCTTAATAACAAATTTTTCTGCTCAGCGAAAGTGCTTGTTACGGCTCAATTTTCTCGGAGTAACTGCTGGTTAAGCGGCGATTAATATCACCCAGTTATCGCGTACGTTCAGGCCCTAGAATTGATATGTCTCGCAGGTCACCTGTCGCTGACGCTGATCTATTCTATGATCAGTGAGATAATTGGCCAATTTCCTGCTTTGTTTATATTTTACCTCGCAGTTTAATTATGATAAATTTTTAATAAATATTTAAAACAGTAATTGCTACACTGGGTAATGCTTATTTGACATGGCAGTGTAATAAACTTTGTAAACGTATTTTCAGAAAAATAATAGATTTTCCATACTAAGTAATCATTGTGTGTCAAAACCATAAAAACTTTACGCACGACTAAAGCTGTAGTCGATGTACTTTTTTTTCACAACTTCAAACAACTTACTGTATCCCATTGCATTTTTTCTTGAATTATCCTTTAAAAGGCATTTAATACATCATTTATCATAACAGACCGTCGGCGTGTCACAGACTCGTCAGAGATAACATTCGTAGTGGTCAGTGGGCCACACGCGTCAATGTCGCAGCAGTTTGATCGAGTTCGGTGGTGCGTTCGTGTAACGGTTGACAGGTGCGCGTCCACCCCGCGCCCCGGGCTTAGAACAGGTAATTACACCGCTTATTTATATTATCATTATAGCTTCTAATATGCATCGGCCCATCGGCTTGCATTTCAACCATGAATTTCTAAGTTTCAAAGGTGGTATTCAGTTCGAAATTATATTTTATCGAAATAAGTGCTGTAAAGTATTGAGAAGCTAGCTTGCGAGTAAATATTAAGAATGAACAATACTTCAATCATATGTATTGTCAAATTTTGAAACAGGGCACAGAAAGGATTAAGGAGAATGTGAGCTAAGGACTGTTGGGACTCCCCCAATCACATACACCTGACAATTTTCTTGGCATCAATCTACATATATAAAACATGTTTTAAGACAAAAGGAACATTGAAGAAGAGTTTCGACACTGCATACCCGTTTAATCCCAACACACGTGGCTCGTTGGCGGTAAAATTAGGAGCAAACACTAATGAACATTTTTTTTTGTTTAAAGTTAATCACCACTTTAATATTCCACGATATGATAATGTTGACTTTATCCACAAATACAAGACCGTAATTACTGGCGGATAACCGGACACCAGACACAAGTATGGACGCGTAATTAGACGAAGTTGATGGCTTGTCACATAATTGACAGACCTTTCGTTTGACGACCTAGAATATTAATTGATGACCAAACGTGGACGTTAGTATGAACATCGTGAATTAACGGTCAAATGTCTTTAATTTTATAGGCAATTGTTCATGCTACAAATTATATTTTAATAATCCTTAATTTTGTTTTTTATTATATATTTTTTTAACAACAAAGCACTAATTTAAAAAACTTTTCCTACGCTTAAGAAAGAAAGTTAAAACCAGGCTTTGTTTATTGTTATTTAATACATATGGCTAATTATCACATGATTGTAACTGAACTGAACTTTTTTCACGTTTCCAATTTCCGCACGTGTCAGGTGTGAGTTATCACGTCTCGCGTTGGAAGTAATATATTATATCGCCACATCCACTACTAATACTTTATACGCGTGTTATCGAGGCGGTTAGTAATTGCAATCCCGTACATTATATTACTTATTTAAAACGCTATAATTTAAATTCGCGTATTTCTTGCTGTCAATTTAACTAACAAAAAGGTTATTGAAGTGCGCGTCCCTCCGCGCCCTACTTAACCGTTCCCCCTGCCATCTGTCCCTATAAAAACTTAACTACGGCAAAAACTCACGTACAAATTAAAAAAAAACAAGTATGCAAAGAAAATAAACGGCCAGTATTAAAAACAATTATGTTTATATCAAGAAAACAATTAAACGTGATTAACGTATATCACTCGCGATACGAATTACGGGAATGCTATTCGACAAAAACAAATAGTTATTAATTAAAAGTATAAAACATTTGTTAGTTAGGTTATATGTTCGCCTCATAATGCATCACATATAAAATAGGTTAATTTATATTAAGACAGATGTACAGACTGAATAATTTAAATGGAACGGTATAAATTAGGCATGCCGTCACTTTGTGGGACAAAGAAACAAACAAAATTATACGTACTTAACGCTTATCAATAAAGAAGTCAAAAAAAACACACCGACATCCTCGGAAATCATTACATGTTAATGCGCAGGATACCGTATGCAAAAGCAGGGATATTAAATAAAATAAAGTTGTGCGGAGTCCCGCTGAGCTCTTAATTAAAGACCATTAAAGTCCAATTAAGACCGACGGCATGCAATGCTCGGGGCGTGCTTAACAGGTCACACAATAAAGTGTTAAGGCCACCATAGAATACCGCGTGCTCAGTGACCCGGCCACAAATGATATCGCATTTCAGGCAGCGTGGAATTATCGCATTCAACACAAATGCAGGTAGAGTAATGTAAACACTTAAATGTTAATTAAGTATAACAAATTGTACTGTGTATGAAATGTATGCAAGTATTACTTGCCGCTAATTGGTTATTCAGTCTGCTTCTTAAAGTACATAAGAGCCATTTTACATGCAAGGAATAAACGCGACGGTGAAGGAAAACATCGTGAGGAAACCTGCACACCGTAGCGATTTTAAAGAATATCTACGGTATGTAAGTCCGCCAACCCGCACTAGGCCAGCGTGGTGGACTATATGGCCTAACCACTCTCAATCGATTCTCTCGATTGTAGAGTAGGCCCGTGCCCAGCAGTGGGACGTATAAGGGCTGATAAAAAAATAAAAATAAACGCGACAGAATTATTATAGCTTTTTAGTGAATTAATATTATTTTTGACGCATGTACACGAGTTGCTTAAACGTAATTGTGTTACAATAAAACCATAAAGAACGTATTGTTTGCTTTAGTATTTACGGCTATTTAAATGCGAAATTGTTTGTAACTTTTTACCAACTATTGTACGTGTTATTCAAACAAATAAATTATACAACAACAAAAGACAACCCATTCAATAATAGTTTTCTTATTTCTTCCTGTTGGGTTTACAATGTAAGAATATATTAGAATATATTTTCCCTATATTTACTTTTATTATTATACCTACGACCCAAAAAAAAAACTCATAGTAGCTTCGAGACTATAAGCGGCTCTATTACTTCATGCCTGTACTTTAAGAAAAAAGAACATCCATCCAATTTATAGCTTTGTTTATTAAGGAAAATAATAGAATGCACCTATACGCATCAAGAAAATAAAAGCTACAACTGAGGAATTCATTTGAGACAATAAATAGAAACAATAAAAACATTAGCAGAATATAATGTGCAATAAATATAAGGTAATACCATTTTACAACTGCATTCATATGAGAAATGTTTAGTACCCTGGCGAAACGTTTATACCGTTAAAATGATAAAGTAGGCACGTAATATGAACAATCGTCAATTAATATATTTGTATGAAGATTGAGTACGGTTAACCCGAGTTTAATGATATTAATTTTATATTGTTTAGTCTCGGGTGTCATGTTGCTATCATATAAACACGTCATGCGCATAATCTGCTCATTATTTTCGCAATTATTCTTTAGGAATGTTGGATAAACGTAGACGGTTGAGAACACAATGAAAACATCGTATTATGTTTTTTTTATTTAATTTTTAACAAAGTAAGTTTTAGGTTTCAACTTCAATCAAGAGATAAATATTATGTCTTTTAGAATTGAACAATTAATTATATTTGCACTGGGGATAAAAATTACCAATTCATGAGACAGATCCTTAAAGCCATTTTTATAACAAAGTCTATTAAATTGTTCACTAATATGAAAATAAGAATAATATAATTAAAAAATAGGTCGAGAAAAGACGTTGCTAAAAAGTTGTGAAGCAAATTGTACTCCGTTGTTTTTTAATAATCTTTCTTCTTTTCGGGTAAGAGCACCAACAAACCGATTTGTATAGGCATTGTTAGTCTGTAAACCATCCCATGGCGGCCTTTTTACCTCGACAATAGTACATTTTATATTCTATGGTCAAAGGATGAGCGAATTCTATCGAATCAGACATTATAAAAAAAAGGAAAAAAAAACATTCAAAATCTAAGCCAAAGTGTTAAGTGAATGGAGAAATCAAATAGCGTTATTATACTCGTAATATTAAAGTTAACAATGTCCATCAAACAAACTATGACGATAAAATAAATTTAATGTCCCGTTGTTCCGAGTAGTCGTTAAATATCGAACTCTTGACATTTTATCGATATCGGCAATCGAAAGTAATCGCGAAGCCTCTTTCACCGACATCTAGTTCTATGCAAATCACTTATTGCCTATTGGTGTATTGTGAAACCGTATCGGCGTTGCCCTCGTTCCGGCTGACCGCTGCCCGTGAACATCGATTCGACAACCACGAATATTCAAAATGCACATCCCTCTCACTTTCATTGTACCTGGCTAATCAAACGCGGCTTACATTCGTCCGTCATTGACCATTCGAGGCCAATGTTGGATCCAGTCTGATTTAACACGCCCCAGTTGACTCATAATAGGCTGTATTGGCGATTGTATCAAAGTTTCGAAGTATGGTTATTACAAATGTAATGAATATAGAAAAAATGCAATATATTTCTAACAGGCATACGTAACCACAATATCACACATTGGAAAATTAAAATAAAAAACTATATTTTCGATTTGAAAAAAATCTTATCATAGCGAAATTTTGAAACACCTCACTCCCCAGACTGGATTCATCAACGATAATAAAAAGAAGGTGCAGTTTTGTTCATTGCTTTACTGGGCTTAACTGAGGCTTAACGTGTTAATTCGCATTATCTTATCGCAATGGCTCACTGGAAGTGACCACTGTCAACCGTGAGCTTTCGGGTCAGGCTGGATTTCTACTTGACAATCTTACACATCCATATGATGAAATTATTGTATCCTAATTTTTAAGAAAGAAAGAAACATTTATTTATTACAAGCAATTATTTACAGCTATGCTTATATTTAATTCAACTAGTATGGTACTAATATAACAGGGATTGTAACAAAACCAACGCTGGTCTTCCGCAAGGCCGGTAAGTGAAGTCACAGGGGCCAAAAAAAAACTAATTAATAATGATAACAGTACGTCATCTGCTCAGATGTGGGTAGGTTTAACAAACTGTTTTTGCATTTTCTGGCCTACTTTAGCGGAGTGTGATGGGATGTTAAAAAAATACTCTATAAATTATGACATATATTTTTTTTTATCAGCTCATATACCTCCCACTGCTGGGCACGGGCCTACTCTACAATCGAGAGAATCGATTGAGAGTGGTTAGGCCATATAGTCCACCACGCTGGCCTAGTGCGGGTTGGCGGACTTACATACCGTAGAAATTCTTTTAAAATCGCTACGGTATCTAGGTTTCCTCACGATGTTTTCCTTCAACGTTAAAGTGCGTAGTGATTGACTATCAATATACACATAACTCCGAAAAGTCAGAGGTGTGCCCTGGGATTTTAACCCGCGACCACCGTGAACATGTAGGCAGCCGAGTCTGGTCCGTTACCAACAGGCCACCACGCACTTCATGACATATTAGAATGATATTGATTATACCTTGGCTGCGTAAGCAATAGCTTCGAAACTATAACAGCAGATACGCGTTGTGGAAATACATATTTCGTATACGTTACGCAACACGCGCGTGACTACAACACGACAATATGTCTTTCTTATTACAAATCAATGGCGTACGCAACTGCATGCCTTATTATCGATTTAACTACACCTCCCACGTTTTAGCGCAAAGCCTAGTTGCTGCACCAGTGTCCAGTAGTCACTGTAATGATAAGCATCCTCATGATACTGACAGTGCACTGATGAACACATACTTTTCACAATAATTTAACTGAGAATTCATAAAGACAGCCTATATGCAACAGCCTCTGGCAACCTTCACCCATTAAAGCTGCTAATTGAATTAATTACGTATTGTTTTTAGAAACATAACTTAAAAACGTAATGACACCATAGTAATCGGAAACTAATAAACAGGAGGTTGAATGTACAACATCTATTCTTTTCCTGATCAGGTCATAGCGTACTGTACTGTACTGTAGGGCACGAGCATCCTTTACAATAGAGAGTACGATTGAGAGTGGTTAGGTCATATAGTCCACCACGCTGGCCTAGTTCGGGTTGGCGGACTTACATACCGTAGATATTCTTTAAAATCGCTACGGTGTGCAGGTTTCCTCACGATGTTTTCCTTCACCGTCGCGTTTATTCCTTGCATGTAAAATGGCTCTTATGTACTTTAAGAAGCAGACTGGCGGACTTTACATACCATAAAAATTCTTATCCGTATAGCGTATAGCGTACAGGGTGATAAAGCCAGGTTCACAGATGAGGCATATAAAGTGTCAACATGGATGCGAACGGTGGGAGTTTAAGCTTAGCAGCGAAATCGAAGAGATCTATTTCCAAGAATGAAGAATGCTAATAATACAAATTACATGTTTAGAAGGACTCGAACCCGCAACGTGTGCAAAATATGCATTATCACTACGTGGAAGTTGTTCTATAATAGGTAACATTCAATATGTAACAGGAAAATATGACACAACTTGAACTGTAATATTGGAATTATTTGTACCGCAATTACCAACTAATAATATTCGCAAGAGGTACAGGTTACAGCTGCTATAAGACATAATTTATATGAAATTGAAAACATATTTTCTCCCGTTCTATAATCTCAGTTACATAATGATTACGCAAAATATTTTACAAATAATGTGTATTACTAAAATGACTAATCGTTCCTAAAATATATTAAAATTTTATAGACCAATAAAGCAGCATTTAACAAAATCTTGTTTCCATTATAAAATTATTTTAACTAACCATAACACTACAGAAACTACAGATAAATCATAATTTGCACTTACATAAAAATACAAAAAACAGAACATAAATCTAACAAACAATAGCTTTAACTCTTAGTACAAGCGTTATGTCAGAGCCTTGAGGAATCAAAACCGATGGAAAAAATGGCATCCGTTATTGTTCGCTTAATTGTTTACAAGAATTATAAAGATAAAACCAATAACGTATTGCGTGCGCTAATGATGAACGCTTCAAAAGTGGCTACGTAAAAAAACCTCATAATTGCCACACGTATTTCAGGTGGTTCTACCGCATCGCTGTAAGATATGTGGGAACGAAACAAATGTAGTTTTTGTACCGCAAAAAGCCATTTACTTTACGATGGGTAGACTAGTCACCGATAAACACCCACAGAACAGAATCAAATGTAGGTGTTTCCCTTTCATTATGGAGAATTTGAGCGGAAGAATAAAATAGACGGAGGATACGACTATTCAAGCATTACAACATTATTGACTGAATCTACTATTCTTGTTTACCATTATTATTATGCTGACCTTATTTTATTAATTTTACCTTACGTTATGTATAAAATAGAGAATATGTGTTATAGAATTATTCAAATTTCACAATTGAATTGCTAAACCCGTACGTTACATGGCTATTACAGGAGGTACTTCGTAAACACCGTACGGTAATCAGCGCAACAAACCATAAATAAAATAACATCGTGTAGAAAAACCTCAATAGGATACAAGAAATTAAATGCAAATTGAATACACTCGGATGAGTCAACCATATATTACAAAAGACGTGTACGCGAATCGACTTGTATGCAAATGTTGAGTTATTGCCGAGACTGTTGCTTCAAGTGGACTCTCTAAGCACGCCATGTGCCATGTGTATGGTAATTATGGTACGACGAGATTAATAGTAGCGCGTGTTAAGTTGCTTTTAATTGACCATGTAGGGATGAGCGCAGATCAGAGAAACTTCCCGCTCGTTTGTGTTGCAAATTGCTCGCGATAATTATCGTTTGAAACATTTAATATAACACACCTTACACCAGTAGTAGGCGGATGTAAAGTTATGGCAAGCAAACAAACATGCAAGTTGCCTACATGATCCTTTACCTACAAGATATTAATCATAAAGAGTGATAATTCGTTTCTAAACTAATCAGGCGTGCACTACAAGAGGCCTACACTCATGGGCATTGGGTGGTTATGAAGAAACGAATCAGATCCCAACATATTTGTTGAACACACAAGGATTAATTGCTGTCTCAGGGGGATCAAACTGATACTTTCTTAGCTGCTCCATGGAGGTTGTTACAGAATCATACCGTACAATATCCACAATAAACTTCAAAATAAAACCAACTTAAATAGATTTCAGGTAATCTTGGTAACTAAGGCGTAACTAAAATTATGCACAGAACAGCGGCCCTAAGAGACATTATACGTGGAATACGCAAGAAGTGAGCATGAGCTGAGAATTAACATACAAGTTGCGCCACGCACGGTGACTCCGCGTTGCGCAAGCCATGGCGGAGTGTCCTTCACGAGCTGGCACTCAGACGTGGCGACACAAGTGCAGGTTCTACATGCACTAGAATACTCTTAACATGTTTCTGTATAACCATCGCCAGTACCAATAAGCTACAAACACAAGAAGATGGACCATTTGACATCAAAGAGCACAGAACGTTTAAAAAATATACAACAGATTAGCTTAGATCTAATGAGATGTGTATGGATTTAACAATCCAGCAATTAGGATGACTCTTAAAGACTATCGTGGCAGAGTCTTTACATGTGGAAGTTTAATAGACGACATTATACAATTTTTTAATCTATTTACAAATGCACCAAAAGCAGTGCATTTTTTTTTGCTATGACAAGTAGAACAGAATTTTGCGAAATAAATACACCGATGACCAAGCGAATTATCATTCGTCACGTTTACCAAACTAAGAAGAAATTATTCACTAATTTCTCGATATGTAACGCCATTGTGAGCATATTAGGTTGATGCTCAAGCTAAACGATCACTCATCCTCAAAAGTTGTAAGAAAATACCAACCTATACTACTTTTATGTACAAATATCCAAATACGCCGGTGTTTAATCTAACGCCTAATGTGTTACAATAAATATTGCTACTTTTTCCAATTTCTAGACACGCATTGGTCAAGGGTGGTAAACGTGTTCTGAAGTGTTTGTATTGACCTAGTGACATGAGCCGGGTATTGCAAATGAAATGAGCGTGCGATACAGGTGTTACCGAGGCCAGTCATCCATGCAAACACTTTTAGTTCAATGTCGAGGATCTACTCGTTCTTTGATTGAAACACGCACGTATACGTGTTATACGTTTGTAAGTACAAATTACACTACATACCATCTGTTCTTTCTCTTTCTTGTGTAAATTTCATGGTTGCCGCAGTAAGACCATTTTTTAGTTTTTTTTTACATGGTATATGAAATAGGGACCGAAGTGATTCTAGTGCAAAATAACGTGAATAAGCCTTTCTAACGTTCATTTTTTGATATCATAGATACTCTCTTTCTATACAGTCATAGGAAGTCTACTGCTGAATATAGGCCTCCCCAACAGATTTTTACATCTACCTATTGGAAGTGGCTTGCATCCTGCGTCTTTTTGCAATCTTAGCTAGGTCATTTGTCCACCTTGGAGGCGGGCGTCCGATGCTTCGCTTAACGGCATGTGCCCTCAACTCAAGAAATGTTTCAATAATTATCGAATCTAGTCTTATTAGGTCCATCCACTCCCAAAGTCTATCGTTGACAAATGACAATGCGTGGGAGCAAAAATATATCTACGTTAAAAGAAAAACCCGTCTATATTTTACCGTTATGTTAATTAATAACTGTTGAGATGTTAATCAACAAAATTATTCAAGCATTCGATAAAGTGACATTTGCCATTAGTAAAGTAGCACTCTTTCTGTGACCTACAAAAAATTAAATATACTTATTTAGATATATTGACGACGGACAAATCTAGTACGTAAACGTAAAGATAAATGTCCACTTAGCCGAGTCGCGTCCGGCCACGTATCGTCGCCAAAATGTTATACTAATATGAAACTATGAATCTTGAACGGGCCGACGCTGAATGCTTATAAGTAGTTCTCTTTGTATAAGGTACCATCTGACTAATCCATATCTCTGGAAGCATCAAATATACTCTCCACAGTGTCGCACGCTGGTTTGTCTCTAATGGATGCTTAGCTTTATTATGCAAAAACCTGACGGACCGTGGGCGAACTAGTCAAAGCCTCGCAGATAGTTTTTGTACATCTTTTTGCTAAGTTTTCAACCGTGTCCAGTGTCATTTCATTATTCCTATTATATCAATGTCGAAGCCACGTTACACCTACAATGACAGATAAAGCAAATAGCCTACAATCAGATGACGTCATCCAAGCCTTTGATTTTCATCAGCAACTTATTAGAAATCCGATAGTCGTATCTATTATTTTTATTTGTGTAACAATGAAATAAGTTAATAATAGTTTAGATATCTACACAACTTTGATTTTGATTGTAAGGAATATTTCGATATCGAACGTTCGATTATCTCTATATTAGTGTTGTTTTCTCTATAAGTACTATTATTGGTCATGGTGAATTTCAACTTAAATAAATGTAAGTAGATCCATCGATGACTCTCAATAGCCAGCTTTTCTAAATCGTAAACTTGCATTCTTTTAGACAAGTTTATTGATATATATTATACCGAAATTCAAAGTTTTATGATCGTTATTATTCTCGGTATTAAATGTAAGTAATGGCCATGGTTAAATAGGCTTCCACAGCAATCAGTCAGAAGAAGCCTGCAATCTGCATGCAGCGAATTTCCGAGAACTTTATCAGATCGTCTGACCGTACATTCGTTGCAACTATATTATTTTTAGGCAACCTTTACGACATCTAATAAATTATACGGCACAAATACTATTTTTGAGTAGTATTTTTACCTGTGGATAAAAATACTGTAAATAAATAAGGTAAAACCAGAATATTCGCAACGATACGAGCAAACGAGCGGTTGGCGTGTCCCGCGCGACTAGAGAATCAACTGGGGATAATAAAATTGAATATTTTCAACGATTTAATTAAACGTTACGTCGATCAAACGTGACGCCAAATAGATTTCACCGTTTGCTGTCAATGTGTAGCGAACACAGTCGCAGACAATTTCTTAATTCATTGCTATATGTATTATTTATGCTATTTTAATAAACAGCTGCAGGTTTTTTTAACGTGAGATATACATACTTAATTGCGATACAAAAGAAAATAAAGTATATCGATTGAAAATCTGTTTTAATTATTTTTTCGTCTAACGACATTATCAATGTCAATTTATTGTTATTCCTAGTTACTAAGTAGCAGAGAATAATCACTCCATCTATTGACGTATCTTTTGATGGTGTTTAAAAAGTAAGGAATGTAATGATCACGGTTTTCCCTTTAAATACAGAAATAATTTAAATTAAATGACTTTGATATAAAATAATTTCGAGCGGAAATATGATGAATATATTATATATTTTTCATATTTCCTGATATTATTAATGTGTGGTAAAACTGACACTTATCCAAATAATACATAATGAAATTTGAATTTGAACTTTATTAAATATCATTATCTCTTTTGAAGCCGATTAATTATGATATACTACTTTGTGTAACGATGAAAATCTGCTGGAATTTGTATTGACGTTTGTAATTATTAGTAACTGTAGCAGATGGTAAGCAGTGAGCATAGAACATTGAGCATGCTAATCATTCATGTCATTGGCGCAGTCAGCTGCCAGATGCATGGAGTCGCGTGTTGAGTGTCACTTTCCCTTGGATGGCGCCCGCACGGGTTTCTGTTTCGAAGGCGCGCATGCGCTCTCTCGCGCGGAATGCCTGCGCAGTACGCCCGCGGCCTCCCCACACTACCACGGCCTACCATACCATTCTAGAACATCTGTCTAATAAAATCATGATACCTTGATAGCTCTTTAATTGAACACCTTTTCATTACACTGTATACAAGGGCAATAAAATATCTTCAAAGAATAACATCCTCTACAAAAAATAGAATGTATTTATACCATGTGTGAAAAAATATGCAGTAAATTTTATTGCAACAACTGTTTCGCAACATTGTCAGATACACGAGTATATTTTTTTATTAAATCTGGCCAAATCGTAACATTTTCTCGGGCCGCTGCGCTCCAAGGAAATGTCCGTTCGGTTTGATGCCCGCAATCCGTGTGATACCAATTAAAATTGTATAAATCTAGACAACACACTTGATGAACGACCAAAACAGTGCAATTTTACGAGCACCGAACACGAATCCACTGCCATTTCGCCCATAAGCGACCAACAGAAATTATGTAAGTAGGTGGAAGTTGAACGGTAACTACATTTTACTTTTAAGAAAAGAATGGCGTTAGCGCGCGGTTTTTGTCTATGCGTCGAATTGTCCATAGTTGTCAGCCGCTGTTTTGAAAGCAGGTTTTAATGTTGCAAAAAGGGCAATTTTTCTCAATTGTGCGCAGCAGGTGTCGACGGGAGACCGGTGAGTGTAATTGTCCGAGGTAAATGGTGTTTCAAGTAAGCCCTAATTGTAGGTTTGTATGGGGCCAGGAGCGCGCGTGACAAATTGTTAATTTGTGGAAATTGGTGTTGTAAACACGTTCGACAACAATCCAATTGGAATTATGTAATTTAAACAAATTGATAATATGCTATTGTGATTACGGGGCCGGTTTCACATCAGATATTACGAAAGTGATTCGCAATAAAACAAATACGAAATGGGAATACATTACTTAAATTGATTGTGAATATATGCACTTATTAATAATTTAATGCATTCAATTATGGTTACTATAATAGTATAATGAATGTATTATTGTAATAGATGCCTCACAAGCATAGAAATTGCTGCATTATATACAATTTGTTCAGTGTAAGAATCCAGCAAACAAGCAGATGCATCAGTTTATTTTTATACCATACACTAATTTCACATACATAGTACAGAAACTGGAATTTTGCCAAGTAAACATTGAAATGTAGACAATTGTGAAATATTTTGTATGTAAATCTTGAATTAACACTGTCACTGCATTGGTCTAACTCGTGGTAACAATAAGGGCTCTACACCTTGATGTTCTGGGTTTGATTTCCAAGTTATGCAATCTAGTCTACCGATATGAGTTGCTTGGAATTTGTGACTGGTATGGCAACATATTTGCTTTCTATCTAACTTTGGGATGGACATAAACTCGGGAGATGTAGGTTTTGTTAAGGCATAGTGTTGTATGTAGATCTTAGGAATATCATTGTTATAAAATTGTTACAAACAAATAATTGTAAAGTATTATTTCCACAAAAATTATGCCTTTATATGCCTTTAATTATGCCAATTTTATGGTGCAATATTTTGAAACATTTTAATGATTCCCTATAAGTCACATACTTTAAAATTGTTCAAACTAGTTTTATTTTAAAAACTCATAAGTTTCTGTTAGAAATATAATTAAATATTAATAATGTAATAACTATTAACAAAACTTGTTTGAAATTATATCAGTTATTGTTCCAATTAGTTTACATGGTTATTATGTAGATCCTAGTGGGCATAACAATGTACAATGAACTAACAATGCCAGTACAACAGATCAATTTGAAACAATGCATCTCAAACATCTGTTGATCCGTAGCGTTATTCAGATAAAATTGTTTGATATCAACAACAGTGTATTAAAATATATTTCACAGTTATTTAATAAATTGAAAAACATATTTATAAAAAAATGTTTGATATCATATGTTGATTCATGACATCATGTTTTAACACTGCCACACCTTTAATATTTATATCTCATGCAAACTGCAACCATAACATGTTTGTTGTAATAATATAGATAAATAAGATAATGGCCTTGTAAATATGAATTATGAAAACCTACTAGTTATTTTAGATGGATAAATTATATTCTGAATTCTGAATATTGTTAGGAACTCATTACACAACTTATCTGTGATAAGAAATTGACATTGAAAATGTATTCTTATCTCAGATGAGGATTTAAGATATAAAAGTTGCTGCCTTTTAAGTTCCCATGATTGTACTATTCTGCATTGAATGTTTTGTAAAAGACATAAATATAAATAACTGAAAATACAAGATCCCAATTAATTTTTTTTTTCGACATCATTAGTTTCGTACATATTGGATATCCATAAATATAAAAATGTGATATTTCTATATTCTTTGCAATACAAGTACCTGCTTCATATTGTTGACATTACCTGCTACAACTTATTTACTCATTAGGTGATACACGTAATTACCTACGTCTCAAACATGTTTTCTAGCTATAACTGATTCTTATTGGACTAGCCACCATGTTTTATTCAAATCCTATAGAAATCCCATGTTGATCAAATAACAAAGTTCCATTCGACCTGAATAACGCGCATTATGAGTGCAGTAATAATATACTTTCATGCAGACGCGACGGGCGCGGGTTTCGTGCAATCTACACTTACTACTTAGAATTCAGACACGTACTAAACAATAGCGACGTTGGAGTATTAAAACTCCTTTCATAGAACCTTAGGATAATAAAACGTGCACAAGCACATCACGTTTGATCCCTCTTCACAGTCATCTTACGTTTGCGAAGGCCAACGCGTGCCGTGTTGACCGATGTAAGCAGCTAATCTCTTACAATACACGTGTAAAAGTATAATCTACCTTAATAATCAGCTCGATCTCCGGGACGTCTCCGTTCGCTGTTCCATTCTCGGCGATTTCATCCGACATCGTGAACTCAGAATCACTTGAAATGTATAAAAATGAAAATAAGAATAAAGCCGCACAAATTCACACAACCGTCACCGTTCCAAAACACCGACAAACTGCCTCACTTCATTCTAGTTTCTCGTATTCGTCAGCGCCGCCGTCATTTGAAATGTATCTAACTTCAGATTAGTTGACGATTCAGGGAAGTGAAAGAAATACTTACTTTTTTAATCGACTTCATGTGTACCAACTACACGTCGCGTCGTGCTTGCAAAAATATTAAATGTGAAAAATTATATATTATCTGCTTATATCCTTTCATTTTGTAGTTAATTTTGCGTCCATTGCACATATCAGTACATAATATTTTGTAGTACATATTATGCATCGACTAATGAGTCGATTTGTATTTGCGCATTAATTATTACGTACAACTAACATCACTGTTAATGTCAAACGGCAGAACGTATTACGTAGTGCGACGCCATTATTGTTTTGGAAAACGTGACATGATCGTGAACCAAACTGTGATTGTTATTTGTGGTAAAAGTGTAAATATTATTTTGTCGCAATAGTATATTTTTCTATGCACAATTTTGCAAATTATTTACTAATTAAGAAAAAATGAGTACATCAACCGAGGAATCAACATCTGCGCCAAAGCAAATGACGTTTGCTGAGAAACAAGCTGAGAGAATGAAAAGATTGCATTCATTGCATACAGCCAGAAACGAAGCCAGAACTCACAATCATCAAGAAGTAGTTGCAGAAGAAGCCAGGAATAAACTTCCGCCAAATTACGAAGCCAAGCGACGTCAGGCTGAATGGCTTGTCGAAGATCAGCAAAAACGAGACGAGGCTGAGAAAGAAGGTAGAAACTATGATAGAGTGAAACTTTTGAATATTTCCGCAGCAGAAGCGGAGAGGCTAGAACGTAAGAAGAAAAAGAAGAACCCAGACCAAGGTTTCTCAACGTACGAGCAAGCTACCATTCGCCAGTACAACAGGCTAGTCAAAAACATGCCTGCTGTGGACATGGAAAAGTATGAAAAACAAAAAGAAAAATATGGTGATGCCTTCTATGGAGGTCCTAATGTGATCATACATGGAATGCATGAAGACAAGAAAGACGCTATTGACAAAATGGTGGATGACTTGGAAGGCCAGATAGCAAAGAGAGCTAAATACTCGAGAAGGAGGACACACAATGATGATGCTGACATTGATTATATCAATGAAAGGAATGCCAAGTTCAACAAGAAATTGGAGAGGTTTTATGGAGAACACACGGCAGAGATCAAACAGAACTTGGAGCGTGGTACTGCTATTTAGTAAATCCCATTCATTGACATTTGTGAATTGTCATTTAAACCTTTACACTGTGATTACATAATATGTTGTGTGCTGTTATTCAGACGTGGTCAAATTGCTATATTTCTACAGTATATTAATTAAACTAATGGATAACTGAGAAGCAATGATTAATACAACTTTGAATGCTTACATTTTTATAGTTGTAAATAAATACTTATCTGTATGGTAAATGGTGTTCATTAATATTGGAATAATAACATCATGAATAAAATAAGCTAATTCATAAGCATAAATTTCTTTAGAGCGCGAACTATGGAGAGAGAGAGGGGAGACCTTTGCCCAGCAGTGGGATGATATAGGATAAAAAAAAAATCATAAGCAATAATGTGATTTGCATAATGGTTTCTTAGATTTATGTAAATGTTTACATTGAAATAAAACATTCTTATAGGCGCACTGCCCCGTGACTACAAAAGCTGTAAGAAATGTCAGGAAGTTAAAAAATTAAAAAATTTAACTGAATTTGTGATAAAATCTGTAAGAATTTGTTTTATTTTAATAATGTGATTTGTTGATAATGTCAAATGAATCAAAATTAAACATTTCAGTGTGCATGCCCAAATAGATTATCAGAGGAGTAACAACTTTTAGTAATGTGTTTGTCCCTAAATTACCACACATTATCATAATATGGCTTTTAAGCCGCAATGCTTCTTTGAACAAAATAATAATATTAATTTAGACAAAGACATCAAGGTGTAATGGTGGATCAGATGTCTATAGTACAAATTTATGAATACTTTTTGGAATTTTTATCAAAAGATTTGAAGCTAGCATTATTTACTTAGTTGTTGTATAAGAACTAGATCTGTTATTAAAAATTTAGATGTTGAATAGTGGAAATGTGTAAATGCAGATTGAGCAATGGAAGAAATGAGGGAATCTAATTTAGTCAATATACCAACAGGATTGTTAAACACATCTATGGCAGTAAGTAGAATAGTAGTGAGAGGCTCTGTAAAAACTAAATTGTCTATAGTTAGACTAATAGTTTTAGATATATTAAAGCTCGGAAACAAAAATATGATATTTAATTTTTTCAATACTCTTTAGTTCTAACAAACAAGGTAAACTCCTATATAATAAAAAAAATTCTTTCAAGAAGTCAAATTGGATAATTTAGAATACATAATTTATACATACATACATTTCCATGTGTAAATCTTTACATTAGTTGCATTGTAATACCAACTACAGCCTCCATGGCCCAGTTGTTTAGACGCCGCCTGTTAAACTTGAGGTCGCGGGTTCGATCCCCGCAGAGAAATGTTTGTGAGGCCCACAAGTATTTGTCTCGGGTCTGGGTGTTTGTGAGACCGAAAAGTCTCTCGTAGCTTCTGGAACCCACGACACAAGACTTAATTGATTTTAATGTGGGATCAGGACTATGTATGTGACTGTTGGGTGTATTTATTATTTTATTTATTTAATTATTATTGACCTAAATCTGCGCCTGTATCAGCTCGTATACGTCCCACTGCAGGGCATCGGCCTCCTCTACAATCAAGAGTACGATGGAGAGGGATTAGGCCATATAGTCCTTCGCGCAATCCTAGTGCGGGTTGGTGGACTTTACATACCATAGAAATTCTTACAAATCACTATGGTATTCAGGTTTCCTCACAAAGTTTTCCTTGGCAGTTATAGTGCGTGGTGATTTACTATCAATAAACACATGACTTCGGGAAATCAGAGGTGTGCCCTAGGATTTCAACCCGCGACCACCGTGAGCAAGCGCGTGAGGTCTAGACCGTCACCAATTTTGTTACATAAATAGTTAATTAAAACAAACAAATGGAACAAATTTTGATAACAAGTTTATTTGATAAATGTGCTGATTAAATAAAAATATTATATATCAAATAGATATTTTACACAATGTAAATATTCTATAAAAAGCGATAAACAATTCTTTTCATGAAAGAAGAGATGCTCAACAAATTGTAATCTTCATATTATTATACCATGAAGTTTTGTTACAATGTGAACTTTTTCACTTGTTTACCATATCTGGTTTATTGTCAGGCAATATTTATATTCCACCTTGATAAAAGTATAATATTCTCATGTATTGTGATTACATAACTGGACAAATCTTATTAACGAAAATATTATTTTACAAGAACAATAAACATTACCTACGAATATATAAAATGAATTACCTATTATGTGATATTATTTTTAGAATGCGAGCATCAAGGGAGGATCCCCTATTTTGTTTCTTTTGTGTTCAAGAGGGAAAGCTATTACGCTCCCCTTTCGTTACCCCGGGGTAGGTGGAGAGGGGTATGTCAGTGTCTGGCCTTCCAGCCCGGCACAATTCGTATGTTGTGGCCGAGTTGGGTCCCTATCAATGCTTACGCTAGCATATTGACTAAAAACTCCTCGATTACCGTCACACGCATTGTGGGCGGCACTGGACATCCCAGGGTGAAAAGCACCCCGATTTACGTCCGCGTAACCGCCCTGCGCAAAACCATTGCTGGTCCTTCAAAAGGAGAAGTGAATGGGCATGAAGTATGATGCTTCATGTAATGATGATAACTTTATTTTTCTCATACAGAAATTTACAAATTTGTTTATAGCACATATTGGATGTGAGACTGGTGTCTAATATAGGCAAGGTCTGTGTTTCCGATCACCAGTCATCACGCCATGTGTTTACATTATGCTTGCATTTATATACAGTCAACATGAGTACTTACAACTCTGTATGCACAATTTTTTTAATAATTATTACTTGATATCAAAATGGTCAAATTAAAATAGCATGTGTGTCGATTGGATACTTTATATGTAATCTAAGATTTCACGTATAGGCAAATTCACTGCCGTCAATGATTGAAGGCTACCGCCTTAGATACCTCTAAGGAACGCCAGGTGCTTACTTTGAAATAGGCATTTAAGGGCTTGCTCAAACTAGGACGGAATGGCAAGGGATTTCCATTCCGTCCTGGTCTGCGCTGGCCTTAAAAGGAATTAAATAAAAAAGGATATTCATAAGTATTTCGGATGTACAAATTCACTGTCCTAATGGTACACAATAGCGAAACGGATTCTCTATAATAGAGAATGTATAATTTCAATTTCGACGATGTTTACATTATGAATATATTTGTCCAGTTATATTAATCCACTATTTATATAAATATATATGTACATAAAATGAGCGCAAGTTTAAAGATTTTTACAGAAAAAATGCTTATTGCTTACATGCAATAAAATGTGAAGTACGGAGCTTCGACTAGAAATCACAGTGATTGTTTCATATTTCCTTCATCAAATACATAAATTTAAACAGCTACATTTTGCTTTTACAAAAGCAAATATAATATTGTTGGCTTTTTGTCTCAATATCAGAACTGTAAGATCTTGTCCAAAGTGCGCGAATTACGCGCGAATTTATACGCATGCTTACACGATATAAATTGCCAATAGGTACTAGATACCTCTCTAGCGGGAAAAATTATCGCGGAATATAAATTACTCGCGCGTATTTCGCCCTTTCTGTACAAGATCTTACCATGGAAAAAATAATAGGACTAAATCATTAAAAGGGCTAATCACAAAATGTGCAGAAATCACATAATATAATCTTAATCGTGTTTGTGCATTTATCAGTTCGAAAATAACGTAGCCCAAAAAATATTGAAGATGCATTTTAATTTTTTTTATAATTGAAATAAAACCAGTTACATTTCTGAACATGAGTAACAAATATCGTGCATCTAAAGACTCACGGGTTTTACTAAAACGTTTCTTTTTTAATTTAAATAATTTCTAATAACAAAACTTGTGCAGTTTATAGGGTTTTTTTTTGATAAATGACTAGTTACAGTTTCTCAACACAATGTTTTGACAGACATAGATATGATTTGATTACTGTTTAGAAGTTGATTCACATATAAAATTCATTAAGTTATATTTAGCTATAACTGAATCAGTATACATTTAAAGTGGAAATAGTATAAACATCGATAGTAGTACAGATGCGTAGGATGTGAAAAAAGGGGCTTTGCGTCCCCCGTAAGGAATCAGTCATCAAATACAATAAAATTACCTGCTTGAAATTAAGAAATCTATATAGAGTAAATTCAGGATTTGTTAAGGAATATGTTTCCAAAGCTCTTTATTTTAAAATAGCGTTTCATTGCGTAAAAAACAAGTGATTTTAGCTTTGAGCAAATAATGAGTTAAAATTTTTCAATTTCTTTTCTGTCTGTGAGATTTTATATTTACACACAAAGAAATAATGACATATTGTAATAGTTAGTAATTTGATAAAAGGGTTTTAAGATAAATAATTGAATACAGGCGAATCATAAAAGTCCTCAATTTCATATTGCAAGTAGGTAGATAAGACTATAGTCCGTTTGGTGTTGATCATAACCTACATACTGAATCTAGTTCCATATACCTGGTTTATTTATTTTAATGTACTATAAGACGAGCCAAAATAGCCTAAGTATTTATTAAAAAGTGTGTGTCGCTGATTTGCACACAAATGTAATAACATTTCAGACATTAATTAATGATTGTTTCATATTTTTCATTAAATATTTTGTCATGAGTCTAATTTACAACAATTTTTTATTTCCTTTCTTTATAATATTTTTGTTTTAATACATTGCGTATTTATCGAGTGCCTTCAATTGTGTATGGATTCCATCATAAAACTAATGTAGATTAAGGAATACTGATTAAACATACCCTGGTAATTCAATTGAAAAAACCACCCAGAAATCTCATTAAGTTGATTTTACGTATCACGGTATTTGTGGCTTTAATAAAACAGTGCAATCATCTTTAACAGGGGTTCCCTGTTTCCAAATAGTGCGCCGCAGCGCCCTGGTACGCCATAAATCAACTCTCTCCATTTAAATTTTCGTTCCTAACTACTGTACGCGACAGGTCGGCATGGCAATTTTCTAGTGATGTAGTATCACGTTCTAAGTAGTTTTAATCGATATATTTTTTGCAACGCATTGACATAAGAGTAAAAATAATTCAGTCAAGTTGATTATATGCAAAGTGACGAAATATTTTATTTAAAATTTGTAACTGGTCGATGTCTGTAAATGGAATATATATGAGAAAAACTATTATGGGGAACTGTATGAACGTATTAAATCCGTAAGAATGAGAATGAATTATTGTTTTTTACTTTACCTTTAAAAGCTACCGCAGTCATTTCAATATACACAATATATTACACAAAGAACAATCTGAGTGGGATCGAAATCGATAACGGCGATTGATGCGGACTCGTGCAGCACTAAGACTAGGATATCGCGGGCGTTGTGCGGGTGTGCGGGGCGTCCCCTCCCCCAAGCGTCAAAACATACCCCGATTGCCATCTCGACCAGTCGCGTACTATAGTTAGTGAGTTACCTAACTATTATTACTGTAGTTACCTATTTTGACCGGCTAGATAGGTTATAGCGACGAGAAAAAATTGTAAGCATATGTACCCCGCGGATTGAGAAAGATTGGAAACCCCTGATCTACAGGATATCTGATCTTGCTGTAATGTGAGCGGTATTGGCGTTGTTCACGCAGCGATCTATTGTAATATTATCTTTATGTACCATAATCGGAAATGATCATAGTAGGTAATACAACTCAGGAAATTTTCTGAGTCACATCTTGTATATTATCAAAGTAACAAAAGGATCAAATATTTCCTTATAATGAATATACATTATCTGGTTTAAAAGACATCAATGATTAGATATTTGTTTTCATTTCTTGAATAATAATTGTAATTGAAAGACGTAATCGATCGATTTATAGAGCATAACAAATTATCGACAACGATAATACAAGTTTAACTTTTTTTTTTTAATTTTTTAATTAATAATTATACATAATCCCTATCCGCCTTAAGTGCAGCAGCGTTTAAAATGTAAATAACCGTCAGTTATCCGCATTTGGTATAAACTCAGAGCACTCAATGAGAATAGGGAAATAGTAAAATAATATAAACGTTCACATCAATTGTCAGGTTCGTTTTTGGAATGTGTAAAATCGAAAATAAAATAGTTTAAACGTGTAATAACTTAATTACCAAATGCGAATATCACAGATCCGTTGGTTTCTATACTACTGCACTTAAGGGCCGGTGGCGCCACAGTCGGTCACGAGTCGCAGCGACTTGCGCTTCTGTCGAGTGAGCAACTGTGGCGCCACCCAGCCTGTATTACACACCAACACGCGGCGCCGCTGACTTTCATAATACCCACGGCCGCGTTAATTCTGTAAACAAACCAAATATACCTATATCAATTCATTTACATATTCTCACACTTATGCTTTGGGGGAAGTAGTGGCACATGCCACATACATATCGCGGAGTTTGTATCGGTTCTAAGATATAACCAAGGGAGAGCCTATCGAGATGTGTAGCAATGAAATGATCCAGTCCAAGGTTATTTAACTTATTTTTCAAATCATAAAACACAAACCCCAGGGCCCTATGGTTCACAGTTTATATAATATGCTGCGTCAAGAGTCAAGACTAAATGATTCAATGACTATTAATTTGACAAATAAATATATGTATTGCGACACTACTATAAATAAAGCTGTGGTACTTACTCCGACGTCCCGGCATCACTCGAACCGTAATCCCGTCAGCTGCCCGAACTGTAGACGAGAATTATAGTAAAAGAAATATCATTAAATAACATTAAATAAAAATAATAATAACTCTCTACCATATCCCAAAGAACTTAGGGTTCACATTCTATTGATAAGATTGTTAGTCTGAACTCCGAAGACTAACATTCATTTAAATTGTATAATTAATAAACGGCTTACATTATAAAAAAAATAAGAAACTTTAATATTAAAAATCATTACAATATAAAGTGTATAAAAAATGTAAAAGTAAATAACAATAAAAATATCAAAGCCTTTCGTTTGGGATTGGTAAAGGGGCCTCGGCTTGTTATTTAAAAAAAGGTACACAGCATTCCACAACACTCCATGTTAAAGCGATTAGGAAACTCGACTTACCTTGTATATCGTTTGAATAATCAACACAAACACAATGGAAGGGATAATTGGACAAAGCTTAGTAAAAAATACGTTCAGGACATTATTTAAAAATTGAAAATTTATTTATTCCATTAAAAAAGTATTTCTTATCCTTTACACTAAATCATTGAAACATTTCCTATATTGCTTTTATGACGCATCACAGTAATGTTGTGATAAATAATTTATTAAGTACCTAACAAGGCAAAAGTACATAAGTATTAATGCAGATTGCAGATTACACAAAGAAAATTCTTTAAAATGTATCTCATAGGCGACTCTATACATACTAATCAATACTTTAATAGACTGACACATAAAATATGGCAAAATATAAATGAAGAGACACAAATAGGGGTAATTTGATATTACTATTAGTTAAATATTTTATAATTAAATATGTTATGGTGAAATGATTTGAATTAACTATTTAAAAGGGAATATTTCCCAAAAAAGTCCTATTTTAAAATGTTATTATTATATTATAAAGGAACTTATCAAAATGAATTAGAAACAGGTAATTTCTAATAAATTTCACATTTATTCTCATCTCATATACATATAATAAAAATTCATAGATCACAATAATAATTAAGCCTAACTAAACAAATTAGTGAACCTCAGTGTGATAAAAATTTTCATATCTACTCAACTACATCTTATAATAACAACTCTAAGAACAATTGTGTTGTGCCAACATTTGGTAAATTGTAAAATTATCTAATAGGCGCCCATTAGTACTCCAATTTCTTTTTCATAAATAAAATTTAAATCTCTCATTAACTTCATTTAAACATCTAAGGCAATTTAAACATTAATTTACCAAGTAATAAAAATCATTTTAAATTCTTAACTTTAATTCCTTTAAAATGTATGACACCTTTTAGTTTTTGCGCAATGTTATTTGTTCTAGTGATGAATTAACAATATTGAAAGCTAATGAAAACAGTTCTTGAGATGTGATCCGTTGGTAATTTTTTAATAACTTAAATTATATGTACAAATAAAAATATATTACTAAAACAAATCCTCATAACTCATACAAATGAAAAATCTTAGCCTATCACAGTTAAATTCGAAGACATATAGCAATACACCTGTTTTTGTTTATAATATAATATTTTCAATGTGATATTGTGCGCAATAAGTGTGAATGATTTACTAAATCTGAGCAAGAATAATTGAGCAATGTGAAAATAATTCGAGACATAGTTTTCCGATAAAATTATGTCTTAAATAATGTTACATGTTGGCAAGGCATTATAGTGTATATGTATTGAGATCTTGTGATGCCCCACGACGCGACCAGTCGATTAGTGATGTTTCAGTTCGCCTTTACAAATAATCAACACAATAAATATATCTTAACATAAATCTTAAAAAAATCAAATTTAATAATTTAACCTACAGTAGAAAAGTTCACGCGAAACATTTTATCAAACACTACATTATTTAATTAAATAGCAAAATTAATGTTCTCTCAAATATATAAATATTTTAAGAATAATTTTCAGTTAATTATTATACGGTTTAAAAATCGATATGTATGTAAAGTACATTTAAAATCTAAACCAGTTATTAGCTCAATGAAGGCACCATATTTCCAATCGTAACTACCACAACATACGGCTTTTCAATAGATAAATATCCATCATACTTATCGGAAGTTATCAAGGCGCGCCACGTCTAGACACGAAAGATATTATGTTCCGACAGTGACCGCGATCCTTATACATTACACATATAGGACACAAGTGGTTATTTCCAATGTAAAATGCGAACACGCATGCAACAATCGTGTGCGAATGTCGTCCACGGCGAACGAGGAGCTATCACAAACACGTATCAATTACAACTGGATAGCTCCACGAGTCTCGCAGTAAACAGACATTTATAAAACAAAATATAACAAGTCTTTATACTCGCACGAGAAAATGACAACAAAAAGTCCGCAACGATGTTGTCATTTTCGTGTTAATCTCGCATGCCGACACTTCGACATCAACATGCCAGGGTTAAGTCTTAAAGCACATCACAATTCACAAATTAGCCTCGATGGTTCACGTTAGTGTTAAGTTTCACTCTAGGCACTGTTACGAGGAGCTCTCGACGTTGAAGCGTGTGGGCGGGAGCAGGTACTTGTCTGCGAGGGGGGTGGCGGCGAGGTCGGGGTGCAGGCGGGGCGCGCGCTCCCGCAGCGAGCCGAAGCCCGAGTCCAGGGTCCTGTGGGAGGGCGTACCTACGAGTATCCTGGGCATGTCGCACTCCTCGCACTTGTCGAGGAGCGGGTGGTTCCGGAACGTGCACATGTGGCACTGCCACGACGACGACGGCCGCTGCCCCGTGTAGATGTTGCTGTAGAAGTTTCGAGACTCATCCGACTCTGAAAATTATATAACATTGTTTTAATTTGGTTTCTTGTTATCGATTTTTATTTGAGTTATAAAGCTATTTTTCATAAAAAAAACTTCGTTGTTAAGTTTATGCTCTACAATTATTTCAGAGGTATAAGTTTAGAAGATTAATGAAAATAAATGAATAAATGCACCCAACAGTCACATACATAGTCCTGACCCCACACTAAGACCGAGTCTTGTGTTGTGGGTATCAGAAACTACGAGACTTTTCGGTCTCACAAACACGCAGACCCGAAACAAATACTTGTGGTTCACACAAACATTTGTTTCAGTGGGGGGTATCGAACCCGCGGCCTCACGTTTCACAGCCGGCGTTCAACCAACTGCGCCACGGAGACTGTGATAAAAGCTAATTATCATGTTCTGTGGAGTGTGGGGTGCAATTGGAGGCATAATAAGCATGTGACTACTTAAAGCTGACGATGAAGGCATACCGTCATTTATTACTGTACTTAATTTAATATTTACAAAACTAAAATCCACTACTAATAATGATAAATGCGCACACATACATACACACAAAATGAAAATAACGTCAAATAAAAAACTATTAGTGAACGCATGTGAGAGGTAATTCATCCGAGATCGTCTTTTGTATCATAACAATATTTTGTCTATTTCAAATACAATCTAAAAATGATTACCTCTCCCACGCGTTGTAAGCGTAACTAGTGTTGTTATAAGAACCTATGCAACAATGTCGCATGGTACAAACCGCTGGAGCCCATCTCTAGTCGCTTGGCGAGCGAGTCGCACTGGTCGCGGAGGCGTTGCACGTACTCGCGCAGGCGCTGCGCCCCCGCCGGCGTGGGCGCGGGCCCCGCCAGGATGTTGGTCTCCTTCGTCAGCTGCGCCAGCCGACCCTTCTCCTGGCTCAGAGCCATCGCCAAGCGGTTCAAACGCTCTTTCTGACGCTCTATTAGCGAACGATCTGGGAAATTTTAAATTGGTGCATTGAAAATACTGTTTTGTTCTCCATAGCGACGTCAGCGGCATGGTCGGAGCGTCAGAAATGAAAAGTTATGTGGTTTGGTCGACAAAGGGCGTGGTCTCACCCGGTAGTAGTAAAATCGACACTGCTTATCTAGACTACTTAACTAGTATAGTAAACAATAAATCTATAGATAAACCTACAATACGCTAACAAGGTAATTTAAGGCGTGAGCCCTTTCAAACGTAGAGAACATTTGTTCCTAACAATGAAATAAATACGAGGAGACACTGATCAGTGGATAAAACGTAAATAACAAGTGTAATTACATGTATTATCATTGGCTGTATTAGGCTAAATATCCATTTATAAAAATCAAAAATGCTATAAAAAAAAAACAAGTGAAAAGAAGAATTAATTCGAGGTCAACTGTGATGAGTCAATGACCGGTATATTTTACAAGTTTTCAAATGCAAACCGCAAACAGTGACTCGTAGGTTGCAAACAGCGCTACCTGACACACAATACTGCACATAAACAATGATCAACAGTTAGGCGCAGACGTGAAAAAAAACATCGCCAATACACAATGCAGGGGTAGCCCATTTACATAACAGTTGCATCAGGACTAAATACCTTTGACTACGAGTTTCAAATCAAAACATGCTTAGACGATAGCTTATAGTTTCATACAAAATAGAGAATACCATATTGTCCAAGATACGAAAAAATAAAACGTAAACAAACAACTACCTATATTTTAATTACCTCGAACTCATATTTTATTTGGTGCAATCGAAAGCCTAGAATGAAAAGGTTTTTTTAAGTGAAGGTAATCTTTGTTTACATTTTATTTTACATGTCTTAAACATGGTATAGAAATTAGAACTTAATCATTATAGTATTATATCATTAAGAATCAATGGCAACTATAATATAACTGTTCAAAACATTATGCATTCAGGATTTATCTACCCTTTGTGTAAGTAAGTAAATCACAAATCATTTGATATATGTACAATAGGAACTGTGACGTAAACGTAGGCAATGTAGGTGCGATTTGGGAAAACATGATACATAAAATCACGCGATATCGAAAATATTTTAACATATTACGCAGGCAAGCAACATTAGGAGCTCCATTACGCCCGCCATTTGAATAGGTAAACTGTCTTGTTCAAATAGATCAAATAAACAATGTAAAACGATTCAACACATCAAGTTTACACAACAACATAACAGTGGTTTTACACTTGTCCTTAGATTGAGCGTTTCATACTTTTATTTTTGCCAGACGCATTCAGTTAATTTTATATTCTATCAAGAAAATGCAAGCTGCTATTTTTTTCAAGAATTTTTACTAATTTCTTTGAAATTCCAGACTGTTTCAACAGATATACTATGGGTAGGCTTTTAGCCAGCATTACATTTAAAAGGTTCTATAAAATATTGCCACTTATCGTTTTCCCTTAGTAATAGTTATATGACATTCGCCAAAAGATTTAACGGGGATTAACCACTTCCTCTTTTACGCAATGAAAACAAACATGCTACATTATTTAAGATTTTATTTTAAAAATGTTGCAGAGCAAATAATTTATATGACATTAGCAGGAAGTTATAAATTATTTTGTACATTGAATATGTTTCCAATGATTAGATAATGGTTTATATTAGAAAACACTATTATTATTTATAAATAATGTATCGTTAAAGATGTTGACAAACGAAAAAAGTTTTACATATTAGTAAGGGTCAATGCTCTAATAAATTGATAAATCTCGTAGCTGTAGTAAAAAACTATGTTATACGCCACAGCATATACATCAAACAATGAATAGAAAAATAAGTCTTAAGATAGTTTGCTTACATGATATTTATACATCATATATTTAATTCATTTTAAATAGACAAGTGGCCTATGATGGACCCTTGATACTTTACATTTGACGAATGATTAGAAAATATTTGCACCGACACGACGGGTACAAATATACCCAGGAAACGAGATAAATTCTAGATTTTTATCTCATCAGCGTCTGATAATGATGACAGCAAATAAGATAGAACACAAACCAATTATTTTTATATCGCGCGGCTAAATGGCTATTGTAAAAGTCACGTAGAATGCATTCATCTACATTATTTATGTGTTTTACGCACGCAATTTTATCAAAGAATCGCGACGACACGTTGTCGTAGGTAATGATTTTTTTTATCACAGTATTAACAGATTTATTTTAGAACAGGAGGCAATGTCACACAATTAGATGTGCACAGCTTAATTTGCAATTCATTCTATCTTGCAACATTACCTGTAGATTCTCCGTAATTCCCCTGTTCATTTAAATTCTATTAGCGTGTGGCGAAATTTGGAATTACAAATGAAATTTAAAAATTATCTATTCAACAGTCACATCTTTGTTTGAGATATGTTTTTTAATATAAAAAACAAGCAACAACTTGTAATCTATTAGTAGTAACATGTCCAATATATGAAAATGTGACGAGAGAAAAACTGTTCCTAATATTTTGACAACGCATTCGGACAGCAAAAGATCGTAGACAATCTATAGCACTGATATACGACCAAATATATATTCAAATAAAGTTCATTGAGCTGAAGTTCATTTATTAATCAACTGACTTAACAAGAATTTTTATCTTATGAAATATTTCGAAATAAATAACAATGCACAAAATTAAACATATAGACAACACAAAGGTGGGATTTTATTTTCTAATACAAAAGAAAACATGATAGGTATTGATGTATTAAATTTTTATGTCATATAATAATTTAGATATTTAACTTAGTACGTCGGCAATGTGTGCCTGAGACTCAATATTCCTCCTCAAAATCAATCTCCTCGATCAAAGGGTAGACCAAAGAAGCGCTGGCTGGATGTCGTTAAGGAAGATATGAGGGTCAATGGACTTATTATGGAGGATGCCGATCGGACGAAATGGAAGAGAATTAGCCGGAAGGTGGACCCTGGCACCGGCCGGGATAACGCCAGGTAGAAAAAGAAGAAGAAGAAGATAATGATTTAGATAGCCATTAATATTGCAAGGGCTATACTTACGTGAATGATTGAATTGAATATTTTCAAAGGCAAAAACATATTGCAGATTCCAATATGTATTTTAATACCATTTATGACATAATTCAATCTTCATTGTTTACTATTAAAAAAATATTTTATTGTCTATGTCTGAGCAAACAGCCTGAAGCCTATTAACAACATTATTTTCCTCTAAACAACTAAACAAAATATTTTAATACATTCATATTATATTTAAGCATGTAATGAGTAATCAATGCCTTCAACCTCAAAAACAGCATCTTCACTTCACAGACTTAAGGAGTATTCATATAGGTAACATATTATAGAATTTTATTGTTTCCCAAACAATATTTTCATGGTTATCTATTAGACGGCAGTGTCTAATCTGTGCTTAAAATATAAAGTTAATTAGGTGAACTTTTATAATTCTGATATATAAAGTAATATAAAGAGGAAAGATTTGATTGTTTGTTTGCATCAAATAGGCTTTAAAACTACTAGACCAATTTGAAAAATTCTTTCACTATTAGTATCCTAAATTATCCCTGACGAACATAGGCAATAGAATATTTTCAAAAAAGTGTATCTGCACACAGCAATTATAAGATTAAGGAATATTTTATCATTATGTTGCTGGACACAGATATTTATTTATTTATTTAAATAAATAAATATCTGTAAAATCAATAATGTTCTATATGCCTTGGGGTAAATAAGAATAATTTAAAGACATAAGATTTTATCTCAGTGTTGAGACACTCTCTCCAATGTTATTGAAAATAAACACTTTTATTTAATTAAGCACCATTTACTCAGGGAGAGTTTGTCGCGGCAAATATTTACATGATGCAACTTTTTTATGTCCTTACGATAATCGTATCTGCAAGGCGAGAAACTCTCCCTGTGTAAATTGTTTATTTTTACTTGTTTGTTATTTATATTTATGGTGTTTTGTCAGATTATTAAGGTTTCTTAATATAATATGTATTATCGAATTAATTAAGGTTTCTTATACCTTTTCAATATAATATGTATTATATTCATAAAAATAGACATTATTAAAATAGAAGTTGGTACCTTACAACTGATAATAAAGTACATGCTTAGACACATAAGCTCACACCTTTTTCCCAGAAGAAGTAGGCAGAGGTGATACCGGGACACCCACATTCTGCTTAGGGTATTCTATCCCATAATGTGATAGGGAACAATCCTACTGTACATATTGAGCAATAAAGTCAGAATAGTATTTTTGCTCTTAGAGTAACATTATTTAGAATGAATAGCTATAATTTTAAATGATTCCTGCATCATTTTTGAATAATATGAATAAATTAAATTGTTCTCACCACTGTTTGATCCTGGTGGTTCAGGCGCTGCTCGCGAGGGTCGTGGTGAGTCTATCCGTGAAGGTTGCGCGGGAGGCGGAGGTGCGCGGCGTCGCGGGGGCCGCGTGGTGCTGGGACTCACGGTCACCGTCACGTGGCCCTCGAAGCCCCCGTCGTCCTCCCGAGACTCTCGCACCGGACTCGCCATATTCGACGTCGGCGTGCAAACTGTCAAATTCACTGATGTAATAGCTCTTGGACTATCGTAATCTTCTAACCAAGGATCACCATAACCACGACTTAAGTCCATATGACAATTCACATTAACAGAAAAATTTAAAGGATATCCCCGCTCTGTTCTGAATGATGTGTTGGGTTTGGCTTCTTTCATAGGCTGACTCTCATTTTTGGGGAGGGACGGCACAGGGGACACAGTTCGACACGTCTCAGCTTCTGGCTCCTTCAATGTCTGTTTAAATGCATTATCTGGATTTGGTTTAATGAAGTCAAGTGTGCTCGGCCTTTTGGGTTTCTCCTGAGGCTGCTTCTCCTCTTTCTTTATAGTTTTCTTCTCTCTAGTCCTCTCAAGCCTTTCATTCAAGTTGCTTTTAATCTTACTACTTTTGAGAATCTTATAGTTTGTGCTTTCTGGTTGTTCTAAATTTTTCTCTGTTTTATTGTCAGGTGATGAAGAATGTTCTTCTCTCTCATTTGTATTTGTAGTATCTTCTTCTTTTACATTTTCATTGGTCAGTTCCAAGTCACTAGGTGACTCCGCACTGTATTTAGCAAAACAGTTGTCAATGTTTATAACAGTGACTGGAGATGTAGGTGTGATGTTATTGTTTGTTATAAGCTCATTATTCTTCGCCTCTACAATGTTTTGATTGGCGTCTGTATTTGGTTTGTTTTCCTTCTCAGCTGCAATTTCAGTCGTACTCAATATAGCTTTCTGTGGGCCCTGGCAAGTGATAGACTTTATAGCTGTCGATTTAGCAACCTCGTGTTTAATGATGGCTTGGTTTCGGCACTTGAGCGGCGGGTTGAGCCTGAGGTGGTGCTTGCGCGCGGCGGCCGAGGAAGAGGCATGGTAGGCGTGCGTTAGGGAGGCCTTGACTTCGCTGTGCAGGTGGGTCTCGCAAGCTTGCTTGTCGTGGCAGTACAGCTCGATCGTATTAGACACAACATGGTCGGGAACACCGGGGAATTTTTGTTTCAGTTCATGGAACAATTGCATAAGCGATATATTGGTGCATGCGCACGGTGCAGGGCTCGCAGCGCTCTCAGAGGGGGCAGACATCGCCGCCCATCCTAGCGGAGGCCCACCGCTTCGCCCCGAATTGTCACTCCACGGCAACCTCGCGCCTCCTTTCTCTTTCACCGGTGAAGACGGAAAAACATTTTACCACTCAATTTAGACTGTAAATAGCGTCTTGTCTATTTTGTGACGTCACAATCCCAAAAATCACAAATCTGGACAGTTACGTATACATACCCGAGCTTTTAAGGCTGTTAGTGTCCGCGACTCGCTAATCCTCAAGGTACACATATGACGAAAAAGAGCACCTAATGAGACGAGGCTGAATTTTTATATCTTTTGTTATCATACCAAAACTGTATTTCGTAAAATTGCAACATACAATTGTGATGAAATTACGCACTTATAAGTAACCACTACACCGTCACCTGTGTCATTATAACTACCAAAAGACTACTGAATGTACACTAAAAAAATACAAAGGCAGTAATAATTAATGTACCCAAAAATAAATTATGAAAATCGCACGACTTGTCAATCCCATTCTGCCATTTTAGCAATAGACAACACTTTATTCTCTGTAAAATGCTATGTCGATTGCCAAAAATGTCAACATTTAGTAGGTGACATTCGCTTATTTTTTGTCGACACAATATAATAAATAAATAAAAAAGTATTTGAATATTTTACATTATATTTGTTACTTGTACAATTTAAAAGTGCGCTAAAACGACTCGCAGCCCTAATAAGCACGTTCAATAGAGCCGCCGCGCCGTGCAGCTTATGTAGTTATTATGTGTAAATAATTAAATTCTTGTGTTATCAGAGTATTCTTTGTAAGGCACCATGTTTCTGATTCTTGTCCTGATAATCTGACAAATGACAGAATGAGAATTGAGATGTCAATTTGACAAGTGACATTCGATAAATAAAATTTGTTATTTCTCTTGTTTGGTCTGTGGTTTATTTCTCGAACTTCTTAGTTGTTTCATTTCATCCTGTGATTTAATTAATATATACAAAAATGGTCGATGATTTGCGAAAATACTTGAACCACTTATTGGAAAAGTGAGCACTTACCTCGAAAACTAATTGCTTTTTCTGGAGGGTTTAAATTAATAGAGTTTTATTTTTAGGGTAAATGGACTTCACTGTATATTAATTACTGATCGAGATGGGGTTCCAGTGGTGCGAGCGGTGACGGAGAGAGCTCCCCAACTCGCTCTTCGACCCAATTTTATATCAACGTTTGGCATGGCGACTGACCAGGCAAGCAAACTAGGCCTCGGGAGAAATAAGACTATCATATCAATGTATTGTAGCTATCAGGTAAGTTGGATATTGTGTTTTCAATATTTTGTTTACTATTTTATGCCAATTCGATTGGGATAGTGACATACGGACTACAAATGACTCATTAGCAGATAAAAATTATACTTAGTAACCGCCTCTATATTTTTACTATAAATAGACAACAAAAAATATATGTCAGTTCTATGAACTGTATTTAATGAAATATTTCCATTCTTCAGGTCATACAAATGAACAAGCTGCCGTTAGTCATTACATTCATAGGGAGTGATAACTGTAACACAGGCCACATCCTCTCTTTGGAGAACCAGATAGAACCATTTTTGAAGGATTTGGAAGCAGTTGTTGCGGATGCACCATGAGTATAAGGTTTTTTATACATTTTTGTAAGATATTAATATATTATTAAAATGTTATAAGTTTCAGTTAATAAGTATGGTGACATATTATTGTAACTTTGTTGTAAAATTGGGAGACTATTTTCTTAATCAGGAACATTTTTTGTTTCAAAATCAATTATATCTCAACAGAAAAATAGGGTTCAAGTAATCCAATACTAATATTCTTGTCAAGACAAAAAATGTGGTTGTTTTTATTTTTTCAATTTATAGGTATTTGTACCAATTTAACATACAGCCTTCTATATGGTCTTCTACATTTCAAAATAGTCTTTGATGTAGAATATATTATCATACTAATGATGTATAAAATTCAAGTTATGTTGTAATATTCAAACATTTATATATTGAAGCTGAGCTTTAGATATTATCTAGCTTAACTTTTTTTGTGTTTGCCTATTTCATTACATTTGAAATATATGTATTGTAAATATTATTATTAAGATTTAATAAAATTTATATTGATTATATTTTAAATGCTTTTTGTTAATTTTAAATGTTAATTGATATCCCCAAAATATTTGTTAAATTTAACAAAACTAAAGAGTTCTTAAAGGACAATTGTATTGAATCAGCCCATATACGTCCCACTGCTGGGCACAGGCCTACTCTACAATCGAGAGAATCGATTGAGAGTGGTTAGGCCATATAGTTCTACCACGCTGGCCTAGTGCGGGTTGGCGGACTTTTACATACCATAGAAATTTATACAAAACGCTATGGTATGCAGGTTTCCTCACGTATGTGTCGTATGTGTCCCGTAGATACCATGTTAAACTCCAAAACTGTATTGGGAATATGGTTATAAATAAAAGTACCAAGCAAAGTTCAAGAATACAATGTATAATCATATCGGAGTATTACAGTAATTTACAACTGAGTATTAGAGTTTGACAGGTGTGAGTAGGGGTTGTCCGGAGAGGCCTCTGACGACGTTGTTAGCAGCTAGTTCGCCCATCTCTCTGCGAGTACGTACTGTGGCACTGCCGATGTGGGGCAGGACAACTGAAATATAAAAAAATATGATCAAATGAGCCATCGTTTCTACACTGGGTAAGATTTGAAATTCTGTAGTTTGCCTCAGTGGCGCAGTTGTACTATGGTTTGATTGCAAAGCTGCAGTCTCATACAAGGCGAAACGTGGGTAACCCGGTTGTATGTACCGCCGTTGTATGTATTTTGGGAAAAAGGCGAGTTTATGTATGTATGTAGCCATATATGTCTTGTGTGAGTTGTAGATTAAAATATAAGTAGCCTGAAACTGGCATTTTTGCTCGCTATCACTTCTTAGGAGTGAAACAAGCTTGCTACTGGCGGTACCATAACTCCTCCATAGCTCCGTGCCTACTGAGTGTTAAATAATGTCAATTCCTTCCTTGGTTTTTTGGTATAGGAGATTCCTTGCTTTTGTTCGTGGGTAAAGAAATTTAGTTTGACATAATTTTTGATGGAGATGGGCGTCAACTTACACAGGTTAGGCAAGGTCAATAGTTTGTGGTCCTTGGGCAGTGGTTCTGGCGTGGTGACGTCGAGCCCCGCTGCGTATATCTGCTTGCTCTTCAACGCGTTGTAAAGCGCTTCTTGCTCGATCAAGTCTGTAAGATAAATTAGTTATTTATGATTCCATATGGTCCTGAATATTGAATAATGAGGTTGAGAGGGGGAAGGTAGTATGACTGTCACTGTGTAGGAGTGAGAGAAAGAGAAATGTTAGTCGCAACAGTCTCACATACAAAGCCTTTTAACCCGGAAGGCTCTTTGACAACAGAGGCTGTAATAGTTGCCCACAATTGCCCTCAAGTGCTGACTTCATCGAGTTGGATCGAAATAGATGTCGCAAGTTCCTTAAAATTTTTGAAAACAAAGTGTTTGGCTATCTACTGTGACCACACAACAGTAGTTTATTGATCAAATTCTATGTTTGTGCGAAAACTATTCAAATTTTATATCAAATTATGGAAAAACGGCGGCGACTGAATCGAAAATCATTGAACTACGTATAACCTTAGTTTAGACATGGAAATCGTATAAACATGCGGCATCTATTTATATTCATGTCTGTTGATGTCTCTGACATCTAATATAACTTACCTCCACGGGCAACGTTGACAAGAACAGCGTTCTTCTTCATCTTGGCCAGCGTGGTCTCGTTGATCATGTGCCTGGTCTCGTCGGTGAGCGGCGCGGACAGCAGCACGAAGTCGCTTTCTGTCAGCAGTGTGTCGAGATCCACGAACACCGCGCCGAGAGCTTTACCTGAAAAGAATACATTATTTTAATATAGGTAGCTAAAAAAAAAAAACAATTTTTTTAAGTCGTCAAAAATCGGTCTATGGAAGATACATTCCTTGATCATTCGGTCTTCAAAGGTCTTCGTGGAGTAACTTTTTTATATTGCTTATAGTTGGCAAGTTGGTTAACTGCTGCTTATTAATTTACTTAAAGCTCCATTTACACGGTTTCTCGGTTCACGGTTACAAGTTTCTCGTATGATTTCAGACTAGAATCGTAATCGTAGTAGCATGCGATCACCGCTATAAGATTATCGTATTCTGGCAAACGTTTACACGATGCAACTGTTTTACAGCCTTACGATAATCATATTTTCGAGGTGAGGAACCCTCCCCATGTAAATGTGGTTTAACTGAGAGTCGGATTATCGAGTCCACACTGCTGTATTTATTTTTATTTGATAAAAGGCTTGTTAAAAAGTCAACAATACACCGTTGATATTAAATGGTGTCTGTAGTCATCTATAAATGTATCCATCCATCCATCCATCAGCCAAAGAAAGTCCACTGCTGAACAAAGGCCTCTCCCAATGATTTCCACAGTGACCTGTTGGAGGCAGCCTGCATCCAGCGACGTCCCGCGACCTTTACCAGGTCGTCTGACCACCTAGTGTATATAAATGTATACTCTAATTCAAATATACTATACATTAGAACTGTGAACAATCAGTAGCATGATCATAAAATACATGGCTTTGCTTCTGGTTTACCTGCAGGTGACTCCCTGTGTCCGGAGTACACGAACCTCGCTACATCAAAGCCAGCCAATCTCTTGACAACAGCTTGGCCTATGCCTCCGAGACCGATCACTCCCACAGTGCTGTCGCGAAGGTCCTGCCCGAGGACCTTGTCGAATCCTATCTCCCATTGACCCCTAAAATAGTTTCATTGATATATATAGTGTCGGCGCTAGATCAACATTTTGTTTGAAGGAGGTAAATTTTGAAGGCCTCCTGATAAGAGCCAAAGGAGCTTTTTTAGTCCCAACAGGCTTACAGTTTTTAAGAATGCTAAGAAGTGAGAGACTCAGGGTCCTAGGTACGAACTCCCTTAGTCCAAGAGGCCTATGAATAATTGTAAAGATGATGTAGATGAAATGCGACGTGATTAAAATAATAACTTTTATTTATTGCATAAAAGTCATATGTTTGACAATACTAGAATTAGTTAGGTAACAATAATTGGCATTTATAATAAATACAGGGGTATTTTTATTGCCTTGGAAGCCAACCCCTTTGGCGGTCTGCCCGATGCTAAGCTGGTGGTCTTAGCCGCAAGCTGGGCGATATCAGAAGCATAGTTAAATAGCGACTCGTGGCTAGGCAGCGGCTTAGCGTGTAGTGAACTGTTTTAAGGATTTTCAGAAATCCATCAAGAAAGGTGATAATTTATCGTCAGACAAAGGTAACATAACAATTAGTGGAGGAAATCAAACCTTTCCTCATAAAACTTCTGTACACCTGATACCACAATTTTATTAATAACCAAGAGCTGTTATCAATTGTAAATAACGGTTACGGTTGATAAATACTCAAGCAAAAGTTTATTGTTTTCCGCGTACCTACTTGAGAAACATCACCCAAAGATAAGATTTGGTTATACAGCAGCTGATAAGAATCGACAGTTGCTAGATTGTCTCGTTGATATTTATCGGTTTAATCCATAGGATGTTTATGCAGAATTTTGTCACATCCAGGCGCACTTGTCGCTCGGTTTAGGTACTGATAAACAAGAAGTCGTCTCATCTAACAGGTTATTACCACCTTTCAAGAACAGCCATAAAATTTAGAGATTTTAAATGCATTATTGACGTTCAAACATATACTCGTATAAGAAAATCATGGTAAATTAGAATCCACAATAACGATCTAATTGAAGACAGAAGTCAATATTTGTTTGCGTTGACGAGTTATATAACCTAAATTGAAGTTTAGGTACGTATAGATAAAGTACCTTTTAACTTGTTCCAAATTTTCGGTGAATCGTCGAGCAGCTCCTAGCATCAAAGCTACTGCTATTTCTGCCACAGCTGGAGACAGCACGCTGGGAGTGTTGGTTAACTTGATGCCCCTGGATTTTAACTCACTAGGGTTGCAGTGGTTGTAACCAGCTGATACGGTGCTCACTTGCGTCAGGTTCGGGCCTGGTGGAACATGGAGAATACTATCAAGACTGACATAGATATCCGTGTAAGTAAACTCGTAAGATTTTTTTTACGAGAGAAAGGCTGTTTGCTCTCCTTTCGGTACTTCGGAGGAGTCCTAAACCTACTATGGTTTTCGAGCCCGGCCCACTTGCGGATGTTGCAGCCCAGGCGGGTTCTTGATGAATCTTACGTTTGGCATATCGACTAAAGGCCTCGGTGACCATCGCGGGCTTTATTAGAAACTCAGCTTGGAAAAAGTTTATGCTGGCGAACATCGCAAACAATATTTGTGCACACTGCTCATATAGCAACAGGACCAAGGAAACCCAGTAGACTGAGAGGCAAGATAGTTAATCATGTAAGCTGTACATGTAAGAGTGAGAGAAATGGCTTTTTTGGGACATATTTTTTACTTTTGTTCCCTCCTAGGAAATACATCGATGATTGTAAGTTTTCAATCCGGTGTTTTTCATGTGACAATCATTTCGTAAGGTTTTAGTCATCGACAACCGATCATGCTGTTTAAATGCAAAAAATATTTACTATTTTTTGGACCTGTGTATTTTGTTTAAGAAAATATAATTTAGTGATCTTACCGGCTGCATCCAAGAGTTCCTTGGTGATGGGAAGGTTTGAACTCCAGACGAGCGCAGAGCATCCAGGAATGAGCTTCAACAACTCATCTTTGGCTAACGTGCGGCCTTCCTCGTCGAAGTTTAGATATTTGCATTGCAATACTGTGAAGCTAAATTAATTTTCGTTATAATAATCGTAGTAAATAAAATTGACTGTCTCGGTGGCGCAGTTGTACTATGGTACGATGACAAAAGTGAGGTCTCTGGTTCGAGTCCCGGGTGGGCTAAACTGATATTGGATTTTCCTATTCATTATCAGCCCGGAGTCAGGAATTCGTGCCCGATGGTAATAGGCTCACCCCTATCATATTGTGGAAAGGAACTCATAAGGCGCAACGTGAGTGTCCCGCACCTCTGCCTACCCCTTCTGAGAAAAAGGCGTTCGTTCATGTAAAGGCGTTGCATAATTTTCGTATTTTATTTACTTGAAGAGACAACCGGTCGTAAAATCGTAAGGATTATGTATCTTTTATTTATTTATTATATGACACACCAACAATAGACATAACATGCATAATAAAACGTATACAATTTAAGATCTAGAATACTTACTAATTATAGGTGTGAAACAACATTTATAATAGAAATTAATTAACTAATTAATTATACAATCAAATAATCTAACATAACAATCATAAACTTAAAAGTAGAATAAATGCAGAATAACATTACCCATGAATAATAAGGACAAAACACGTAAACGCAAAAAGACAGATCAGATAAATTCAAAATTTATATAATTTTGTGAGCTACACAGGAATCGAACCCAACATTATGGCGTTCATATCCAATCATGTACAATTATCCGACCAGAGCAATATTACAATAAGATATAAATGAAATAGTATTAAGAATCAAATACAATGCTGAGGTCCCGTGTTCAAATCCCGGGCCGGACAAAAGTGGTATTGGATTTTTCTATTCATTATCAGTGCAGAGTCAGGAATTTGTGTCCTGGTAGCACCACTGCCTACCCCATTCTGGGAAAAAGGCGTGAGTTTATGAATGTATGTATGTAAGAATCGACTAAATCAGAAACAGCTAATAAGCATGTGTGTAAGGTAAACAGGTAAACGTTGTGGTTTTTAGTATCGTGTGTGTCAATACATAAATATATCCTTGTTCTTGTGTACGTTATTTTCTATACTAAGTATTTTTAACCTTTACAGCCTACGAAAATTGCTTTGTTTACGATAGTCGTTTTATAAGTTATAATTTTAATTATCAAGCCATAGAAAAAAGTATCTTAATCGAGCGATCAATATTGGCGATTATCGTGAATTACAACGTCATATTTCCTTACAAAAGCAATTTTTTAAAACAGAAGCAATAAATAACAAGTTCATAACTTACTGCTCTTGTAAAATCTTAAGCGCACTCTCTGGGTAGTCGTTAGACGACACCAAAACTTTAAGATCCTTCGTCATGGCGACACCGGCACTGCACTGCAACAGGTGTGATATCACGGCCACGCCGACCAACGACTGAATTATCATTGTTTATGTAACAAACACTTATATTTTATCTGTTCCCAACAAGATTAGACGATCGAGCGACGCTATTCAACTTCTCGTCCAAGGCTGAACGTTTCGCGTTCCTTATACAGAATTTAAAAATGTGCCGTACGTCTATGCTCAATATTATTGGACAGTGAAGTGATTTGTAATGTAAAGTTTAACTAGCAATAATATATTAACTGGACAATGTTGGAGTACTTGTTATCCGGTGTATAACTGTATTAATTACATATCTTATTACTTTGCGGCATAAAAGGTCACTGGGTGAACTTTAAATCACTCTCTTAATGTCTGATACGATAAGTTGGCTTATGTTTATGAAAAAAAGAAATAAACCTCATAAAACTTATTTATTTGTGATTATGAATACTATTGAAACTTGTAATACAAAATATAGTATAAACTAATTTTTAAATAAACACTCTACCAATTTATAGTTGGCTCGCTTAATATTTTTCTATATTATCCAAACATAGTAATTATTACTTTATAATTAAATAGGTATCTAATTATAATAGAAATACACGTATTTATTATATAAATGTTATGTGGTAGATTCAGCGTATTTATAAAACAGCGCTAAGCAGCGGTTTCCCCTCCAAACCAAGAAGTACATTTTTGGCGGAAATTGTGGCCATTTTGTTGCGAGTGTCGATGGTAGCGCTGCCCATGTGCGGTACAATGACTGTAAAAATAAAACATTTATAAAACTTCTGCAGCATTTCTTGTCTCGAGAAAACTACGCTACGGTATAAACATCAGCATACATTCCAATTCATTTCATTTCTTAAATGAAACCAAAATTCCACCTACACTACATGGATAGCAATCCAAGTCAGTACGGTTTATTTTGTCCAATTAACTGACTTTAGTATCAATTATCGATAAAATATACATACATATATATATATATATATATATATATATATATATATATATATATATGTGTATATTTTATCGAAGGTATCATCGACATTATTCCACGGGATGAATTTATTTCTACTACGACATCCAGTCCGGCGTTCATTTTCAATACAAGAGCGTATTTATTCTAGGTATAATCGTTAAAGGATTCCTCTGAGGGTTTTGGGTGAATATGGGCGACTGTGACCTTCATCATTAAGAGAGGCTCCTGAGTCCTGCTCGTTTACCAGATTTTCCATTAAAAAAGTGCGAATATCACAAGATTTTCACACATAATGCGCATAAGCCTTATAGGAGATTTCATTCTATCAAAAACAAGTTTATAAAAAAATTGGTTTCATTTTCCTCAAATTAAACAAATGCTCAGTTTATGAATACTTACAGCAGTTAGGTAACGTCAGCAGCTTATGGTCCTTAGGTAATGGTTCAGGTGTGACGACATCCAAACCCGCCGCGAATATTCGCTTTTCGTTCAAAGCGTTGTATAAGGCGTTCTGTTCAATAACTTCTGTAAACAATAAAACATGTAAAATTAAAAAAGGAACATATAAAGCCACTAACACTGCAATGAGAATGAGATATGTAGAAAACTGCAAAGTAAAGTAGATTTTATCTATTGCCTTGCCAAAGCTACAAGTTACCAATACTGCACATATAGGATTGCAGCGCCGTCTAGACAAAATATCATCTGACGAAATACGGTCATAATACAGTAGATTCTCAATAATTCGAAGTTGAATGGACCTCTCTAATACTTCGAATTACTAGAGTTCGTGTGTAAGTATACAAGTTTCAACATGTCTATTTGTCGGGTGTTTGCATGAAATAATTTTGAATTACCGCGCGTTTTTTTAATTTTTGTATATTTTTTTTCTTCGAATTACCGAGTGTACCAATGAATTTATTTGATTTATCGAGAGTTTTGCGAGGGACCCAACATTTACTTCGAATTATAGAGTGGTTTGAATTATCGAAGGTTTGAATTATTAAGAGTCGGCTGTGTCTGAATTCTGGACCCGAGACACAAGATAAGAATGTGGTTATTATAGTCGTGTGAACTTTATTTTAACACCTTCATTGAGGCAGTCCGCTTTTTTGTAATATCGAGATATAATATTGTACCTACATCAAAGGTCATGTAATTTACTCTATAATTACTTACCACCTCTCGCAATATTAACTATCACTGAGGTTTTCTTCATCAACTTCAAAGTGTTTTCATTTATCAAGTGTTTTGTTTCTTCAGTGTAAGGACACGCCAGTATAACATAGTCGCTTTTTTGCAAAAGTTGTTCCAAGGACACTCGTTCTACTCCTAAAGTTTTTGCTGAAATAAATAATCATTGCGTCATTAAATATAATTATATCTAACAATATTAAGTAACCTTTCGGGAGCAAAAAAGCTGATAATGACTAAGCATTGTCTAAAGTTATTGGAAATTCTAATTAGTTGAGAATAGTCGCGATTGGGGTCAACTGCATAAATAAAATTATTAAGATTATCTTTATTTGACGTCATCTAAGATTTTTATAGATAAATTACCTAAGTACTGCGAAAAATTTTAGAGTTTTAGTCTCTTGAATATTTCTAATAAATAATGTAGAGTCTACGAGTAGAGAACATAAATTGAGATTACGAAACACGCCATAATATGATCATAATTTAAATTGGCAGAGTGAATATGCAGTTTGCGGTTGCCTGCCTAAACTTGCTAGGTATATCTAGAGACTAGTCATTAATTAATTTAGGGTAGATATCTTGTAAGTCGTATTACACCTATATAGATCGACGGTAGTACTAAATGGCTATTCCATTACCGAAATCGTTAAACAACGACAGGATTATTTTTCTATAAAATCATTACATTACAATTTACAAGTGCTCGATCGATTAAATACACAACCAATAAATTAGTAATTACTTATCTTTATTGAAATTTTATCGACGCAGTAAAATGGTACTTTCCGCAAAAATTGGTTTTTAGAATTACACTTGTGTAGAATTAATTAGTAAATCTTTTACGATCGCCACGATAATGAAGCAATGAGACAGGAGAGTTACGCAATGTTTACTTATATTACATAACGATAATTATATATTAACAAGACATGATAACAGTATTATTACAAAAAACATTTGATTCCATATCAACAATGTATGTTAGCCTTTGATCTGTCATCAGGAAACAAAATGTTTAGTTTAATAATTCTGAAATAAAATAGGTACATATATACAAATCTTATTTTCCCTAAGCAATAGTGATAGAAATTCTCGAGTCCATTATAATAGAATCGTCACAACCACTCTCAATCGTCCTCTCGATTATAGAGGAGGCTCGTCCCTACAGTGGGACCACAGAGAGGGGCGCACATATATGGGCTAATACAATATAGTATTATTAATAAGCAACATATGAAAGCAAAACTCTTACGGCATTATTTTTATCGAAAAGTCCCATAACTATATCTGGATCATCTTTTAATAGTATGTTATTAGTTACTGCCTGTTAATGGGAATCTTTAATCCAGCATTTTACGGCTTTCGATCTAGGTATTTTGAATGAATCGAAAAAAAACAATATGTCATATTTTTTCGCCATTTGAATGAAACTTCGATAACATATTTAAACGCGCGATGTTTTTACAGTGCCGGCCATTTTCTTATTGTAACGTTTTCTTACGATTATAAATCTAATATTTTATGTATATTCCAATTTAGAATAACTTTTTAAGTTCTGTTTGATTAATAGATCTTGTCTTACCTCTTGATCATCTTACCTTCAGGCTTGTCACGTCTCCCAGAATAAACGAACTTGGCGACGTCAAAACCTTTCAGCCTCTTCACGATTGCTTGTCCAATGCCGCCCAACCCAACTACGCCGACGGTGCTGCCAGCTATGTCTTGACCTAAACTCCATTGCACGCCATATTTCCAGTCACCACTGTAAATAATATGATAATATTGTTGTTTATTAAACCTTTAGGAGAAAAGGTTTTGGCAAAAGAGGTAAATTAAAAACTGTACATAAATACGGTTTATAAGCACTCATTGGTCACAACATGACAATTGTTGAACATACGCCTCCTCCAAAGAAATCTAAAGCCATCATTTGGACGTATCCTCTGTTTAGCAACTTTATACGATCCTTGTCAGGTCGTTAGTGAAGTATTTACGTCTCTTCTGGAATCAACATTGCTGTTTTGCTATTTTGAGGAATTAGGTTTTGTAATCTATGAAATTGCTGCGTTTGTGGAATATCTGAATCTCAGTGGACCAGTTGCAAACGGCTGATACTGGACTCGAGGTAAAAAATGCGCTGGTTTGAGATATTGAGGAATTAAGTGAGAATTATAATGGTCTCATAATTCAGGATCAAAGGAAATAGGGGATAATTTAATATGTACAGAGCCATAGTCATGAGGCGAAGATGACACAAATTTGAAAAAAATGTCAGCAGTAGTCAGACCCGTCTGATTTCTTACATCATTCTTACCTTTCCAACTCGTAGATTCCTTCTTTGAACCTCCTGGCTGCAGCTATCATCACACCCACGGCTATGTCGGCAACAGCATTGTCTAGCACTTGCGGAGTGTTGCCCAACGGAAGCCCACGTTTCTTCACTTCGTTTATGTCGATCTGGTCGGTTCCAGACGACATCGTTGACACTACTTTTAGCTGAGGACCTGGTAATACATAATTTTGTGTGTTTTGGGCATTTAGATACTAATATAATATTGTTAATAAGATTCTTTAGGATTCATCCAAAATAAAGGAAAACGACGTGTGTCTTAAAGGATCTGATGTAATAATTGGAAAATATAGCCTTATTGTGTGGTGTATATTTTAAAACCCCTAGAAAGTATTTATAAAGTTCTAACAACAAGCCAAAGACTAGAGTTACATTCTAAGAGCGAAAATGTTTCATTATTTTTTGTTTCATTGTGTTAACAAAAAATCTCAAAAATATAAAAATTAAAACTTTAAAAACAACACATTTCTTTTAAAAAATACCTACTACTTTATCGCTCACTAATACGATAATTTCCATGCAAGAATAACAAAATACGAGTAGAATAATGTATACCTGCCAGATCTAGAATTTCTCCAGTGAGGCGATGTTTGGTGTTCCATATCAAACCGTGGCATCCTTTCATGTTCTTCTTTATTTCACTTAAACTGTTCTCATCATAATCCATACACTGGACAACTGTTGCTTGAACTCTGTTAAATAATGAAAAACAATTATTTCATTAAATTAACAATAGGGCAGTAGGCAGAGAACCAAACTAACACATGAGTAAATGAATGTTCGATCCTAACGCACACCTCTGATTTTTTTAAGCTGTATGTATTTATAAGTGCTCATTACTACTGTGAAGACGGAAATCGTTTGGAAATCTGTATAATTGAGAGATCGAAGATTGTTAAATATGTAAAGTTGATCGACCTAGCTTGAGGCCCAAAAGCCTTAACTCCTGCCGATTGGTGAGATTATCGGTACTTAGCAGTGAATCATACTTGTTTGTACAAAAAGACTCCTGCTGCAGCAAGCTGGCTAAAAAACTTGGACGTAGAAGTTTGATCCACGCAGGATGAATGCCATAAGCAATGATGATGATACCCGTAGCAATACATATCTTACCACTAGGCGGACCAAATCAGAGCTATAAAAATAATATTCTTATACCCACAGAGCACAATATGATCAACTCAAATCTATACGTAATTTCACGCAAGTGTCCCCGAAGGAGTAGACGAGAGGTGCTGCTAGAAGAGACGATCCTGTCGCCACGCCGGTCATAAACTCTAATACCAAATCCCAATTAAAATTTCATAATCGAAAACTCGCTGAAATTAGATTACCCGACCTGGGAATCTAATCTAGATACCTACGGTTTGTAGCTCGTACATGTCGCCATTAGATTAGGTAATAAGGTATTGTAAAATTATAATTCCTTCGTAAGTCGTAACACATTATAAATACGTATTTTACTCGTATATCAGATAAATGATAAGACATTGTTTATTCATGAAGCTGTTACGATTGTTGTAGAACATCTGCATATCAAATGAAATCTCTCTATGATCGTGGTCGTATGAATTCTTAAGCATTATACTATCTCATTGGACTACTACTTTAGGTGTCCACCGGGTAAAATATCAAGGACGAAATCAAAAGTACTTGGAGAAATGTGGTACAGTGGGCTAACAGAGAGAGAGTGGTAACAGAGACTGAGAGGGTTGCAGAGGTCAGCTGGCAAGTGGAAAATTGTGTATCTGGAACCTGCAAGCGAGTTAAATTTGAAGTTATCAGGAATAACTGGGTGTCGTGTTACTGAAAAGACAAACATTAGATACCTGCGATGCGAAATTCGTTGAAGGTGTCCGTGGCATAGTAAGACAAATATTCCCCGCAAGAAGACAAATATTTAGGTGTTTCATTTATTATAATTGCAAGGAATGGCGACATGAGCATGCTATTCGCCTGATGGTAAGCGTTATGACCGCTCATGGACGGTAGCAAAATCAAACACCATTAATTTAATGCTTGGCATTCCACTGCGCTCGCCATCCTGAGACATAAGATTTTAAGTCTCATTATGTCCAGTGGTTACTTTGGCTATAGCCATTATATTACATACATTATAATATATATATACATTATAATGTCCTTCAATTCGTAACACATTACACAAGACTGTTTTCTAATCTGGATGTCTGTAAGACCGAAAATTCTCTCGTAGTTTCTGATACCCACGATACGAGACTCATATTTTGTATGGGGTCGCAGCTATGTATATGAATGGTGGGTGTATTTATTTCACTGTCAGTCTCGGCTCTATCAATAACAACTACAAATTTTTAAAATTATGACAAGAGTACTTATGTTTTGCATGCCATACTAAATGAGTTTGGCCCTACAATTGGTCTCACAAAAAATGTCTTACAGTAGAATTCATATTACAAAGTAATTATTAATATACCAATAAAAATAAATCAAACGCTTGCGTGTAATGTATACTATGTATAAAGGTGTATTTTTATGTGTAAGTCACGGCTCGCGCCAGTGAAGTCATGCGACTGTACATAAAATCTTTTACGCTGTTGCCCGTAGACCTGCATGATTTTATACTCATTACGCACCGTTTTTATACAACAAAATATGATACCCGTTCATCAGCAGAATGGTCAAGTGTTTCTTCAAATACTATGATATGTTTGGCCTTCTATAAATTTTACTGTACTGTACTGTATCAGCCACCCACTGCAGGGCACGAGCCTCCTCTACAATCGAGAGTACGATTGAGAGTGGTTAGGCCATATAGGCCACCACGCTGGCCCAGTGCGGGTTGGCGGACTTTTACATACCATAGAAATTTATACAAATCGCTATGGTATGCAGGTTTCCTCACGATGTTTTCCTTCACCGTTATAAATTACTTTAGTGATTGTCTAATATGGATCGATAGATGCGTGAAGGAGCAGTGCAATATAGAGAATGTATTAAATTTCTCCGGTCAACATAATAATTGTCATACTACTGGTAACCAAATATACACATTCTTAACCAGAAACCCCCACAAATGAATTTTACATTTTCTTCGTTATTTGTTATTTATAACTCCTGGCCTGGATGGCGTTAACCTATATTTTAACTCGCAACCTCCGCATCGGTGGAGACCTGCACTAAACCACGAACTTTATCAACGTAATAAAAAAGAACGCAGTAAAACGAGGCGTAATTATGATATTCAAATAAACACTCGTTTAACAAACGAATAAAAACCCTTTAATTAATGAGTAAGATTATAATACAAAACAATGATATTTTGTTTTTTTCTTCCATAACCAGGATTTTTTAGCGTATCCGAAGTCCGGGTTGACTATGGTGTAAACTCTAAAACATACCATATATTATTTGGTCTAAGGTTCATACAGTCTAAATCGAACTTCCGATTGTTAAGGAATCCCGTGTTTCAATTTTGTGCAAATAAACATGCCAACAATACGTAGATATTTTTATTTCATAATATTGTCAAACGGCAACAAGTCTTTTTATTATTGAGACTCAGATACCTAACAATTAATAAAATTTAAATAAAATTCCATCGTTATCACGTTTCTTGGAATACAGTACAAATGGAAATTGTAACAACCAACCATTATTTCATCAAACACAAGCGTATGTTTATAAACTAAAACGGGAGCTTGAGGCCAAACAAGCCCTATAGACAGCAATGATGGGCCGCCACTGTTTTAATTAAGTATAATTAGATGAATTGATATAAACGATGAATGCTTAATTAGTTGAGGACACATCACACTATATTACAAAAAAATATTACGAAAACAAGTCCGTGATATATCCGTGGTCCTAACAAACGGGATACGAAGTGCGGTATCGGTTACGGATCACTGTGGGGACACTTGTATGCCATAGAGATCTTCAAAAGAATTTCTAGATTATGTGAAGTCAGCCAACTCGGAGTAGGCCAGCGTGGATGGCCATAGTATATATATGGCCATAGTATATATTATAGAGGAGTCCCATGTCCTACAGTGTACATAACAAATTGTAAATAAGGAAACATGAATGAAATTTAAAGAAATAGTTGATTTTTCACAAAGCCAATAGAGCTGCGTGCATGACATTAGATAGACAACAAGTTATTAATTAAATGTACAACGGTAATGAGAATACTCACGTTTTTTTCAACAACTCTAATCCAACAGCCGGAAATGTTTTGTTAACAATCAAAACTTTTAACGACATCTTGCGGTAATATAAAAAACTAAAAAACAATTTTTTGGTAAAAAAAATCACAATTACATATATATAAAAAAATAAAAACCAAAAAATCAAGTTTTATTCACATTTAAAGCTATATTTATACTGTCTATTTCGAGTTTGTGGTGTGTGAAATTGTCTAGAAATTAAATATACAGAACCGATACGCTGCCGGTGTCTTATATCTGCAAAGTTTTCTAGTTATCAGCGCTATTCGTGATTCAATTAAAAACACATAAAATCCCGCATGTGATAAGAGTAAATAGAAATGTGCGGCGTGTAGTAAAATTTGTTCGTTGTTTACGTAATGATGTAAGGCAATGTTGCCAATTTATTATTCACATCTATTTTTTTCCTCTTTTTAATATTTAAAAACGAAAATACCAAATTCAATGTTTATAATATCCTAGTTTCAATCTATATTTACACCAGGTTAAGAAACAATGTGTATGAAAAAATGTTCTTAATGAATTAATGATTAAACAATGTACGATGTAAAAAATAAGACCATTTGTTTCTAGGTCGCTGGAAAAAATGTAAAAGGATGTATTTTTCGTTTTGTGATCGATTCAGAGATCATTCAGGGTACTGCGTGGTATATTTAAATCTTTAAGTATAATCTTACAAGTGATGTAAAATGTTTTATCAGTACACAATATTGGGGAAAACATGAAAGGTGAATACACTCAAATAGACCACGCATTAATCCACACAATTACGCAATTATATTATGAAGGTCGTTAAGCGACATCTATTGGTATATTGAGATATTACGTACAATATTGTTATTACGCCATCTATATTTATTTTTTTAAACAAAAATGTTTATGGAACGTCTTTAGTTGCAAGCACAAGATGGCGCTAGCAATTTCAAGACCAATGGCTATTTCTTGAGGTGGGAAAGTTTTTTGCCTCCACGGAATAGTACAAGCGCTGAGATCTGCTTTCATAAGCTTTTCGTGTTTATAATATACTTTGTTCTGCGATGTGAAACTTTGCCGATGTAGTTACCTATATAAGATTTTTATTGATAACCAGGGATGTTTCAGAGCTCCGAATCCGTAACGGAAACTTTCGGATATCCGAAATAAAAAAAATATCTGTAACCATAATGGAATCCGATATAAAAGTTTCGGATGAGTGCGGAGTCTAAATTATACATTTTATGACTAGTTTTTGCTTTTACTCATCCGAGGTATCCAATAATTCCGAAATAATTTCATATCTGAAACCGATGTAATATTATTGCTATATCCGTATCTGGATCTGAAAATTCATATCCATAACATTCCTCATAATAACATGCCCTAGTAGCAGTTTGCATTGTACTTAAATGGTTATCAGTTATGGTGGTTCATACGAACCTTCTTGGTAGTGTATATTTTATCGAAGCGAATCTTATCTTATTTATAACTTTGAACTAAGTCTTCGATCTTCGGATCTACGAACCTCTTTAGGTTCTAGATGGAACCGGGGAATATTTTCATATTTTTCATTCATCATCAGCCCGTTGCAGTCCACTGCCGGACATAGGCTTCTTCCAAGGTACGGTACAGACCCCGGTTTGCTGCTTTGAGCATCCAGTCACTTTCGACCCCTTTTGTGCAAGTCATCCCGCCGTCAGGCCAGAGGCATCCCACGTCACGTTTTTTATTTTCATATTAATGATTACCAATAAGCAAAGTGAATCTTCGGTAGGCGAAGGCTATAGGAGTCTTATTTTTTCGAATTTCTTTTCTGAAAGTAACACTATGTAGACAAATAAATAGTCCATATAAGCGGTTTAATCTGTGATGGAATTGTCTATGGCATATCGTGCGTGTATACATAGAATTAAAATAATAAAATAAATGAATAAATAGTCCATATAAGCGGTTTAATCTGTGATGGAATTGTCTATGGCATATCGTGCGTGTATACATAGAATTAAAATAATAAAATAAATGAATAAATAAATACACCCAACAGTCACATACATTGTCCTAACCCCACACTAAGATCGAGTCTTGTGTCGTGGGTATCAGGATCTCTTAGAGACTTTTCGGTCTTACAAACACCCAGACCGGAAACAAATAAATACTGGGTCACACACATATTTGTCTCGGTGCGGGGATCAAACCCGTGGCCTCTCGTTTCACAGCCGGCGTCTAACCAACTGCACCACAGTGGCTGTCGAAATAGAAATATTCGAAAGAGAAATAAAAAATTTAAAATCTTTTGAAATTTTTATTTCCTTTCATAATAAGGTGCAAGGAAAAACGTTTGAAATCATTTCAATGCATCTTCCCTATGATCATGTTTTTAAAATGAAAGGTTTCAATTTCTCAACTTGTTACTAGGTATATAAATTAGTGACTAAAGTTACCAAACCTCGTCTATACTATCTACTATGCCTAGTGTAAAAGTATGCATCAGTAACGACTAACGTGCAGATGCGCATTGTGTAGTCACTAGTCTGGCACTTTGACAAATGGCACGCCGCTATTTATCGCTGCCTGTTGCGACGCACCATTGTCGACCACATGGCTGGGATAGCATCAAAAGGTCTCCTGTGTTCTTTAATCATGCGTTAGCCCTAGGAATGTTTCAAATGCTTTCTACACGTACTAGCGTGTAGTGTTTCTCCAAGAAATATGTCTTAGAGTTAAGAGCTTCGCTGCACTTATGGATGATGATTAAGGTGACTTTTTTAAAAATGATTGGAAGTTTTTCCTAATTCTAGTTAACTGTAAAGGTCGGAAAATTATTGCTGCGACTGCTTCTCAGAATCTTATCAAATTAGACATCAATGGATGAGTTAGGTAGTTAGTAGATATATTATGAATGACGATTAAAATATGTTGGGATAAATGTAAGAACAATATAATGGCGAATTTACCAAAACTTCGAAACCTAACTTGAAGTATCTTTCAGTTGCTGCGTAGGCATTTAGGCAATGCGTTTGTTGTCTATCCCAACCGTATTTTTGCCAACAGAAAGTGCCATCAAACTTGGCGTGCGCAAGGAAAAACATTGTCCGTTTCCCGCAAAAGAAAGTAAACAAATGAACATCTGGCAGCGACCGAACAACATTCGTTATAATACGGCAAAATTACAACTAACGTCCACCCCGAACTTCCTAGAACTCCTGCCAGTACTTTTTATTTATTCGAATGAATTTCACTATAATCCGACCGCCTTGGAGTGACGCTATGAAGGAAGTGTTTGTGGGCACGTATGGGTGGTTTATTTTGGTCGGATTATCGGAGGGTTGTGGTGGTATCGACCGCGGATGGCGCCGAGCTGGCGGCCCGGTCTTGGGGAATCTACGTGGCACTCTACTACTCGCTATCTTTGTTTATCAGCGCATTTATCTCAATATTTGTAGGGGTAAGCTTATGTATCACGGAAGCTAAACGTGTCTGCAACTTTGGACATAAAAAATATTGGCGAATGAAAACTATGAGTTTCTTTTGTTGAGAAGTTCTCGTAGACAGCAATCTGGTTTCCTTCACGGATTAACATCATAAACCATTTTTTCCCTCGATGCAATAAATACATGATGTAGGTATTAAGTAGGTAACAATATTCTGGTTACTTTTTAAAGTAAAGCTAAATTAGTCCATAGACCGAGGTTAATCTTATGACATATCTGAGAAACATTTTGACATAAATCTCTGTTTGGAGCAGGATATTGTGAAATCTAAGTCAATTGTAGTTTCCGACACCCACGGCATGATACAAGAAGCGTATCATATTTCGAGGTTTCTGAGACCATTGAATGTATCTATTTACAAGATTAAACCTTAACGTACCTATTTTTATCCCAGGTTGAATCATTTTGTAATAAAATTCCTACATCTTTATGTGAATTGCAACTACATTAAACATTGGACGTCCATTGCAGATAGACGTAAGAATAAATGTGCATCTATGGGCGTCGTTTGCAACATTTAGCGCAACATAATGCGTTCGAATTCATTGCACGAGCTCACACAAGCGCCATTATTTGTCTGTCATACATATTTTATGGCCGATTATTCTACCGTAGCTTAAAAACTACGCTATGATATTCGCTAAATATGTATTTCTGTGGTATGTGAAGTCCGCTCATAATAGACAAGTGTGGTGGACTAGGGTAACCTTTAGAGACGCTTAATCCCTCTTCGCAGAAGTATGAAGACATTTTATTATTTCCATATAATTAATAAGTGAATTTCATAGCTACTTAGTATTTCTGTGACACGATTCACAAGTTGGGAATGCACTTGTTCGGTTTCAAAACTGTTTTCTTATAAGAAATTGTTACAAATCATGCATTGACGACGTAGCTTGTAGACTAGCATATTAGAGATATGCAAACAAAACAATAAAATAGCCATTTTCTATTTAGTACACAGGGTGTTAAAGACATTAGAATATAATTTAAACAATAATAAATGTGTCGTATTAACAGTTCTTACAAAAAAGTAACAATCTACACAATACATCATAAAGTAATTTGATAGACTCATAGACATCTTATCGTAGGTAAACACATTTTTTTCACAACGCAATATTCCTGGCGATACTGCGCAAATTCCATTTCTAACACTCGCCCCTGAGTTTCCGTTGCCGTCACATTGGCTGTGCCATGCGGAGTATCGGTTTGGTCACCTGTCGGGCGCAAGGTGGCGCGCGCGTGCCCCTGCGAGCCACCCCCGCCCGCCACCTGTGCGTATCAGGTGGCTGCGGAGACATTGCCCAATGCCAGCGTTTGGTGCAAAAACAAAAAAAAGTTTTTACAAAAAAGTGTTCTTTTTTTTAATATTTTACATGAATGTTTTAATTTTTAGGATGTGTATGATGTAACTATTAATGATTATTTATTTTAGAAAGAGTAAAATCGATAAAATGTTTAGGAAATAAAAAAGTATTAGAGATAAAGCGCTTTCTCAATAGCTGAGGCTTTAATATCTAACTAAGATCTAGTGGTAAGTTTATGTAATGTAACATTATTTTGAAACATTGAATACTGGCATTAATCTATTTCATTTTTCATATTATCATTAAAAATATAATTTATTTTACTGGCAATACATACATAATAATATACATAGTATTTTCCTTTATTAAAATGTAAAGATATTAACAAAAGACTGCTTCGGTGGCGTAGTTGTATTATGATACAATTACGAGTACAACGCTGAGGTCTTGGGTTCGAATCACAATCAAATTGGGCAAAGTGATTTGTGCCTGATATTGGGATAGGCTCGCCTGCTATCATCCGTAGGACGGAATATACAAGGCGAAATGTGGGTGTCCTGGTTGTACCTGTGCCTACTGCCTACCCCTTCTGAGAAAAACGCGTGAGTTTATTTATGTATGTATGTAACAAAAGGCTTTTTATAAGATGTTATTTATTAGACACTGTTAAGCAACCCTTAATTGAATACTTGTTTAATAATTCATTATAATTATTACATCTAAAGTTCTTTTTATAAAATACACTACGCGTAATTAGAAAATAAATTAACTTTTTAATCCGACTGACTGCTTTGAAAACACTCTAATTAATTACATTAGCATGCAGAAGCTCCACCAAGAAAAACATTAATGCGAATACACATTTAACAAGGCGGCAATAGAAAAATTGACATTATGCATTAATGGTTGCGCAAGACATCTGTCCCCATAAATTTTTACCACATTTCAAATTATCATAAATTAACAAAAATATATTTGACAAGTCGAAGTGAGTTGGTCTTGCCCAGTCTTGCCGAAGATTGAAATGGCGGCGACATTTCACAAATAAAGTCATAGACAAATAGTCACGCGGGCAAAGGTTACAAACCGAACTGCCAAGTTGTGTAATGCCTTCGAGTTATTCATTAACACCTTATTTACATAACAATAAGACTTAAAATGTTGGACTATCTAGTAACACACGGAAATGAGATGAAATTTCAACTAATGACTCAAAATATTTAAGTGAAATTTACAGTTACCAATTTGGTATTTTCGGAAAAAATATTAATTGCTATTTTGTACTTTAAAGTCTAGCGTAGTAAGTTCCAAATATGTGGAGCAAGCATTATATTTTTTAAATTTTGAGTAGAAGGAACACACATGTGCAGCCTGCTGTGAGTCGTTAATTTAATTTTTTTATCGTCAGCTCCTTCGCAGACAAAAATTCGTGTCAACACAAATTGACACAGATGTTCCAGTAAATTATTATTAAGGAGGCGTTTGGAATTAGGGGAAGTTTCTAAACTGTTACAGACATTATGTGTTCTGCATGTTCCTTGTGAGATAACATTTAGATATTTTTTGGAAGATACAGAATTGGGAGCGCTGTGACATTTTTTATATACACTCTCTTCGTTGCATTTCAAATTGAGCAAATTAAAGTTTATTTACTAAATGTAAACCAATTTGAAATATTTTATACTCATAATTGCAGTCAAAATGTGAGCGGTGTTTTTAATGATTTTTAACGAGATCCTTCCGCGAAAGTGTTCCGTAATGTTGACCATAAACAATTATTTTAATTTGCCTTATAGTTGCGAGCTTGAAATATGTATGTTTATTGTGATGTTAAGACTTGATTCGTATTTTTATTGCATTTATTTAATCACTGAGGTTTCATTAAAATACCATTACGATACAAATATGTTGTAAAAGTGAAAGTGATCAGATTCTGTGGGAACTGTAGATTTCCCATGTACTTACTCTGTTTTGCAATCATTCGTACATACTTAAGAATTGTTAAATCCATTTATTTAGATTGCAAGATAGCAAAACTAAATTGACATACTATATTTAGATAGAATTTTAAAGAAATATGTTATAATGTAAAATGAAGAGTCAACTCAATAATTATTTTTTGTAATAGTGGCGATCCATAGTCTCTGCCTACCCCTATGGGATACAGGCGTGACGATTATGTATGTACGTAATAGATTAGGTATTGCTAATTTAAATAGTTTCATGCATTCGCCACAGTAGAATGTATTGGATTCCAGACCTTAATTGCTTTTCGGTGACTCACTGAGTGATAGAGCAACATGTACGAGGACAAATAAAGCCAGAATAAAATAATAATATAAATCAACTTTTTAAACCAACGTATTTGAACACAATTAGTATCTTAACTATGGATTATTTTTATAGAGGTTAGTGTTTCGCTTATGTACTAACAAGATAATGTGGTTACATGAACTGTTTATAGCTCTTTATTTGACTCAATTACGCCATAAGGTTTGTAGGCAGCTGCTGTTGCCAAAATTGCCTGGTTTGCGTGCTTGCCTTCATCGACAAAACCCTTATTATTGGAATAAAACGTCTCTGTAGTGTGGTTTGAAGAAAGCATAATTTCTTCTAAGCCACCATTATAATAAAGGCTGTCTACGCCTTTTTTGAAGATTTAGTTTGGAAAATGACTAACGATACTGAGTATGCATGTAATACTTACCTATATTTATTTATAATGTTCTTCAGATTTTAAGATTTAATGAACCTTTTTTGAGTGTGCGAAATTTTCCATTTTACAAAGGTAACTTTCCTATTTTCTGTACCACGGGGCAAGAGATAAGTTTTCAATTACCTACCTCATTACAGTACATATGTTTAGTTTGTATTTAGGCAATAATATTTCAATGGGTTTCGCAAATGGGTTTCTTGGATATTTGAGAATAACAGTTTGCATGAGGAAGGTTTAATGTAGACAAACCCAGGAATACTTGATCATTAACAGCATTTTGTTCTTCTTCAGCTAACATCAAATCGTACATTTGATTTGATTAATGCTTTTCATTCGTCGCATGAAGTCGTTGGATACAGGCCGCTTCCAACAGGTCTATGTGGCGATCCATGAGAGAGGCCTATGTTCAGCAGTAGACTTCCTGTGGCTGAAGACAGAGAGAGAGAGAGAGAGATGCTTTTCATTCATACATTACACACCGTTCTCTCTACACTTCTAAAAGCTCACGAATCTCCAATGATTAAAGCCATATAAGTAACTATTACGAACTCCCGTCCATCCCTATAAAAAAACTGTCTACAAGTCTGCCCAACTGGCTGCGTACCTAATATATCACTGAACTTTGAATGAATCTCTATTTGCGTCCAAGCAGTGTTGCGTTCTAGGTGACGTGTGTGGGTATAGTGTGTCGAGAGGCGAGCGGCCGCGACGAGCCAATTTCACAGATTCGACGGCGATTAGCACGCGTCGCGTGCTGGATTTGTGGTATATTGGCTTGATTTAAAAAATATCCTCATACATCTTTTAACGCTTTTGACTGCCTCGGTGGCGCTGTTGTACTACGGTACGATTTCAGCGCTGAAGTCTCGGGTTCGAATCGCGAGTCGGTCAAAGTTATATTGGATTCTACTATTCATTATCAACTTGGAGTCAGGAATTTGTGGCCGATATGGCGATAGGCTCGCCCCTATCACATTGTGGGATGGAACACACAAAGCGAAACGTGGGTGTCCTGGTGGCTTTGTGTATTCGTTCTGGGAAAAGGCGTGAGTTTATGCATGCATGTACGTTCACATTAAATATACTAACTTCACTGCTGTATAACAAAAATATATTATGACTGTAAAGCTCCATATTAGGTTCCACTGCCTGGCACGAGAGGAGTCAGCTCTTAGTCCAATTTGCTAGTATAGTGTGGGTTGGCAGTTTTTGCATTGTATTGTGTTGTATTTTTTTTTATCAGCCCATATACGACCCACTGCAGGGCACGGGCCTCCTTTACAATCGAGAGTACGGTTGAGAGTGGTTAGGCCATATAGTCCACCACGCTGGCCTAGTGCGGGTTGGCGGACTTTCACGTACCGTAGAAATTTATACAAATCGCTATGGTATGCAGGTTTCCTCACGATATTTTCCTTCACCGTTATAGTGCGTGGTAATTGACTGTCAATACACACATGACTCCGAAAAGTCAGAGGTGTGCCCTGGGATTTGAAGCCGCGACCACCGTAAACATGTAGGCAGCCGCGTCTGGTCCGTTACCAACAGGCCACCACGCACTTGCACAGTTTTTGCATACATAGCTTTAAAGTTCACGTAAAGATTTATCTTTAACAAGTTTTCACACTACTTATCTTTGTATCAATCTGTACTGATATAGAAATTCTCTTGTCAATGGATACTCTCTTTTGATTGCTCTGCGTTTCCCATTAAGTGGACCTTAATCTCTTTGTCGTCCCTTTATCTTCTTCTTCTGTAGGTGCCTCTCCATTACTGAAGGTCGGCAGTCAGTTCCTTAAACCTCTCCTTGTCCATGGTTAGCCCGAACAACTCTTCGACCGTTTTTATTCCAGTCCACTCACGAATGTTGCGTAGGAATTCCTTCTCCTTTAAAGATAAGATCTTGTATAGGGCATAGATTCCTTCATATCTTTCAATTATATTCTATCGTAGGCCCACTGCATAAGACCCTATCAGTGAAGTGCCTCCTTTACTCTATCTCCGATCTCTTCCTTATTTCGTACATGTAGAGTCTTGACCTATTCGTTACTAACGCTTTTAGAAATACCCTGAACTTCAATTCTGCTATAGAATTTCATGTTACGGGGTTATTTGAATTAATATGTTGATCACGCAGCCAATACACCGCGCAGTGATTGTAGAAATTCGTTTGGGCGCCAATAAGGCGCCACATTCGCTGCAGCCGCCAGTGCGCGCGCGGACCCGTGTGTCGCCACTCGCACTACTACACGTAGATTCTATACAACTATTCCATTTTAATACATGTATACGTATATAACACCGGTGTACCGCCGGGGTAGGCAGAGGTGGTTGGTATATGAATCCTCACTTTGCTCGACCCAGACATCAAACTTTTCACTTTCGTTTCTTACACATTCAATAAGATCCTCAGAACGAAATGTAATACACATTACATGCGTAATTAGTAATTGAATTTGCAACTGTCACTGGTTCGGATACATCATTATTTCAAAGTGATAGAGCCACGTTGTTTTCAGCTATGACTCAGCATGAATGAAATTTTTCCTTCCCGCTCCCCCCTCCCCGCCAGAGAATATCTACTGCATTACATGCCTCGAGTCATGAGACAGAATAAGACAGGACGTAATACGGGACGGGAAAGGCAGTATACTGTATAGTGGACGGCAGTTACATTCAGTTTATGAAGTTGAACTTAATTTTAAGTAAATAAAAATAAAATAGTTGGGTATACGTGAAATAATAATAAGTAACTGATTTGGACTGGACTCAAAGAGCACCTATATGCATCCGAACAAAACCGGGCCGGGCCGTATTTCAGACAATCACTGCATTATGATATTTTTTTAATAAATGTTATTTCACTGTTATAAAATCGAATATGAATTAATTTACAATCAACGTGTGTGTTTTTATACAAAGTAACAGTGAACAAGAACGTCGCGAGGAAACTTGCATACCTCAGAGATCGGTACAGGAATTTTAAAGCTTGTGACGCCTGCCAACCCGCACTAGGCCAGCGTGGGGGTCTAAGACCTAAACCCCTTAGTAATTAAAGTCTATATCTGTATTAATGATAGTTCGTATAAGGATGGTAGAACAGTCAGTTTTTGCTGTAACCATCCGTGTACATGACATCCCGTGGGAAAACAAGATCATTGCTCTCGTTATGTTATAGGCATTAGATTAGAACGGCATTATTCATAGACATTTTTAAAACCTATGTTAGTGATCGAATGTTTTGTCTTATTCGCTCAAACTGAATGCAAAAGGACAAAACATTCGATAACTAAAATAGATTTTAAATCAGTCTATGAATAAGAAATAAGGCCACAGGAGAACAAACGTTACTGACATAGCCCTTACGATTAGCAAGTTGAAGTGGCAGTGGTCCGGGCACATAGCTCGTAGAACTGATGGCCGCTGGGGCCGAAAGGTTGGAGGCCATGTACGAGCAAACGAAGTGTCGGACGCCCATCCACAAGGTGGACGGACGACCTGGTTAAGGTCGCAGGAAGTCGCTGGATGCAAGCCGCTTCCAACAGGTCTATATGGTGATCTATAAGGGAGGCCTATGATCAGCAGCGGACTTCCTGTGGCTGAAGAGTGTGATATGAATAAAGTCAGAAGTATACAGGATTAGGAAAAACATTAAGGGTGAGTTTAAATTAATTAATATTGTTACCTATGCGACTGAATAGGTGCAGATGTAAAAAGTGCTATAATCTTAAAATATATTTGCTAAATATCATCACGAGATAAACATGAGTTTTAATGAGAAGGCCGGAATAATTGTGTCAACCATCAAAAGATAATCGCCTTTTGCCGGCCCCTATCTAGACCGCGTGGCAGTTACCATCAGGTGTTCTGCACTTGCACTCTATAAAAATATACTTGTTTTCTATAATTTGACATTTCGAGGTAAAATAAAATGAAATATTTCTCCAGAATGTTTAATGCACACTCCTGCCTACCCACGGACAGACCAACGTTAAAACGCGTCACACGGGCTGTTCGAAAGATCATTATGTTGCCAATTTCAATACTTTTTTTAATGTTGACGACAGACGAGTGACAAATAGCCGCGGTTTAAATTCGTTTCTTAAAATACCTGCCTGGTGCAAGCGCACCTTTTATATATAAGTTAAAAAAACTATTTCTTTTAAATTGGCACGCAGGGACAAGGTCGCGGTGAAAATATTGATCGAGGAGCTCAGGGTTGCACAATTTGCGTTATCTCGTTGTTTTTATAATAATTTTGGCTTTTTTTATTGTATTGTCCCATCACCTGTCACATCTTGTCACGGAAAATATATCGGCGGACTAACTGTAGCGTATAATTAAAATATTTAAATGAAGTATTGTTTGTAGTAACATGTTATGATACGGGTTGAAACGCATTTGACTGGGTAAGCGATGCAGTTTTTTTTAAAGGAAGGACTAATAATGGTTACCTATATGGATTTTTTGAGGGATGAAACGAGTGACAGCGTTGTGAATGGTGATGAGATAGTCAAAGACTGGGAAAAGGATACACTAAAGTTGGATAAAGAAGAGCTTGGGAAATGAGTCCTGTGTATTTTTTTTGTGCTCTAAGTCAATTATGTGCGTGCTTTTGTTGATTTTAGTTTACAGTAGCTTTGGTAGAGAGGCGGTATCGGTATAATATTTTATTTGCTCGAGAACAATATAACAGATCCTAACTTAAATTGTACCAGGACCAGAGGAGAAGCCAGAAGTATGACGGCTAAATTTCAACATGTTGTAGCGGTGAACATTGCAAGCTCCTGAATGGTGCGAATGCAGCGGAAGCTTGCAGCTGTGCCGGCGGTAATCGCATATCAATATCTCACGCGAAATGAAGCCATAAATTTGGCATGTTTATTGACACAATTTAAATATTCAAAACATATGCTTATTGTGAAATAATATTGCTGATATATGCAAGAATCCACTTATAAGCTTCTAAAGAAAGTGTATTACATAATTATGTGGGTGTTTTTAAATTGTTCTGTTTGGTCGTCTCGCTTAACTTTTGGCCAATGAAAATGTTCGGTTCGGGTCAAATGTTAAGGTATTCGCTATTTTTTTGCACGAATATTTTTGTCTTTTTCTAACACAATGACGTAATTCATGCATATTTTATTCAGACAATAAATTCTTCTCTAATTCTGACATATTAGAAATGACAACAAAAGGTTACATAAAGAATTCGAACTGTTTCTATTGGATTAGGGACCTGTTATTTCTCATTGCAAACATGTCATGAATATAAATATAGGTCCAACGCAATTTTCCACGCCATAATAAAATAACAAGTCATCTGACAACACGCAAAAGGAATTTATTTAATCATGCGATAGAAAAAGGCGCATCGTATTATAATTCAATGTATTTCTTTCTCATCATGATTAGGAACATCATTAAGTCTAGGTATATTAAAACTGGCAAGCTGCTGTCTAACCTCTTACGAAACTCATCAAGTTCTTTTCCTTAATTTGGCCAATTTTTTTCGGCCATCTGCCTTTTCGCCTGACCAAGTACCGTCGGCAGTCGGCACCTGCACTGATTTTTTAGCCGGGTGATCTTTACTCTTTATTTTTTTAAATTCGAAACACTCGGCACTGACACCTGGCCTTTCTGCCTAGTGCCATTATCGTGTGATCATACAGCCGGCATGAGGCTATGCGGCCTTTGTGGTGGGTAATTAAAAAAAATGTATATTGATATCCTCCGTAGGGCAGTGGGGTAATTTAAAAAGTATTTCCTTATTTAATTATCAAACAGCTGGAGGCGACGCGTTCGATTAAATTGTATCGAACGGTTACTTTTATTTATGTACGAAAACATACCTTACATATTGCAAATACTAATTTACATTCAGGCTTTTGCCGAAACCGTCACATTGAATAGCTTGGCATGAGGATTTATCGGTTATATATATATGGATTAATAGCCACTGTTAAGACTGTAAAACATCATTAGGCAACACTAAAATATTACTTTTTCTTCATAAATATTTTATGCAATTATAATTAGGTGAAGGAAAAATTACGTGTGATGAGACTTTTCTGATTCTATGCGGCTTATTTCAGCCTCCGTGGCGCAGTTGGTTGGACGCCGGCTGTGAAACGAGAGGTAGCGGGATCGATCCCCGCACCAAGACAAATATTTGTGATGCACACAAATATTTGTCTCGGGTGTGGGTGTTTGTGAGACTGAAAAGTCTCTCGTAGTTCCTGATATCCACGACACAAGACTTAATTGATCTTAATATGGGGTCAGGACTACGTATATGACTGTTGGCTATAATATATAAAAAAAATGGTTTAGTAACAGTGAGTGTAAGCTGCGTGTTCGAATGTGGACTGCCAGAATACGGATCTGAGTTCAAGTCTACAGATTAACTGTCGTTAAATAAACTGTTCTAAGTTCGAGTCTACAGACCGTTAAACACACTGCCTGTAGATTTTTTAATAGAAAAATAAATGATTTCGACGAGACTGTATATTTAAGAAGCTTGAAGTCATGCAGTCGGTCATAAAATTATAAGTAAGCCAATTCGTTCTGCATTGAAACCCAGTTACACCGCCCTTTATGTATAGATGGTAATAGATAAAGAAGATCAAACCTCTTACGACATATTTTACATCGCCCCGAGCGATTTTTCATAGTCAATATTTATTGATGCTATCCATGGCGTTTATGATATTGCTAAAACATCGTTAATTATAATAAAAATGTTATCTATCCATCTTGTATGCACATTTATGTACGGAATTTGAAACGTTTGTATGTCCTTTTGCATTTAACGGGTATGTCTATGTGTTCATTAGGCCGGGCATAATTACTTTTTAATTTTTTTTTTTGTCCAAGAAATATTTTAAATAGGTGTTAATAGTAACGGACCTTTGTAGAGAATGCTTGCAGTGTTTGCAAAACAAAAATGTAGTACAAATGAAAAGGTTAATTAAACTGTAAAGAAAAATATACGGCCTATATACCCTGCTTTTTATATATTTTATTCAATTGAAAAGTGAGGTGAGCGATAGCTTTGTTAAGGGGGATACTGACAGCTCAAAGAGACGATTTGGGTTCGACAATGCGTATGATATATTGTGTTTTATATTTAAATGTAGTTCACTTCAATGATAAAGAAAAGCGTCATAAGGCAACTTCTATACATGTGAGTTTTTCACCAGACTTTGAAATACATGCGTATAGAGTTTACCAATGCAAAGTGGAGGAGGAAAGTATAAAAAAGAAAACATAATTATCCTTAATAAGTAAGTATATATTTTTGACGGTCTTGGTCTATATTTGTTCTGCATTAAAGTTATAGTAATTTCGTAAGCAAAGCCACGTGTAAAATATAATATAAATGCTAATTACAGTGCATAATCTGCGGGCATCAGATGTGCATACTTGATTCTTGCTTGTAATTATTGCAATAACTTTTATCTGCGAGATATAATGTCAAATCATATAGAAAACAGGATCTGTGGGGTTCCGTGCGAAATGAAAACTAATACGACGATTGTAGGCTATTTTGAGCTAGACAGAAACTTGTAATCTCCTTTCCTCTCTTTTATTATTCGTAAATTGATCCTCAATTCTAAGGCTTTTGTTTCTCAATCAATGAACTGGGCTTTTGGTGCCAAAAACGCCTTGAGCCAGCGTAGTCAAGGCCCTAAAAACGTTTAATAAGTATGTCCTTAAATATTTATGTGATCTACGGATTTTTATTTCAAATCTTGCAAGAAAATGTCATACATATTTCCTTTCGCTAAAAAAAAAAATATTTGCTACAACGGCATGCTGTATACGATATGTGTAAGAAATTACTAATACGGGACCTTAGCCTTCCGAAAGGATTATAACCATAGGTACATTTCCAGTTCTCACAGCAAAGATGTTGGTTTATGAATAATTTACGATCAGTGTAAAGTGCGCCTGAATTAGTCGTTTACTGTAACTACCTAGTTTGACGAGTCTAGAACCTCTATGAATTATGGTAGGACAAATAAAACACGCATTTACATGATCACTTACATGCTGTGTCCCTTGCTACTTGCAATTACTTATTTGCTTATTTTATTTTATGATAGTATAGTATTGCTTTGCTTTAGAAAAAATTGTCTAGTTAATGTTGTCTTCGGTTATATAATTCATCTCAATTCTATTGGCATGTGGCAAAGTCTGAACCTACAATTAAACATTTAAAAACGTGTATTTAACACTGTATAAATGATTTCATAATATAAACAATTATAGGTCTATGTGGCCATCTATGGGGGAGGCCCATGTTCAGCAGTGGACTTTCTATGTCTAAAGAGGAGAGAGAAGAATATAAACAACAATCATTATATATCTATTAACATGTCCATTATAATAACAATAATGTTAAGCGAAAAATGTTGTTCCTAATATTTTGACAGCAGTGACAACATGACAACAAAGCATTCGGACGCCAAAAGATCGTTGACAATATTGATTGTAAAAAAAAATATTTATATAAACTTCGTTTTAGATTTTTTCATGGTGCTTTAGTGTACGAATACTTTTATACCAAAATCTAATACTTGAATATAACTATGAATGAGGCAAATATTATATTTTTTATTGATATGTAGACAACAAATTATAAGTCTTATATCTTTATGTCAGTTTAATTAGTGTGGTGTAATTTAATTTAATCAGGGCGTGATCCGCGAGTTCAATTCCAATACGAAAGAGATAATTTGCCTGTTATCGGGTAATTTTTCAACAACATTATTGTGGGACATACGGCCGGTTACTTTGGCTTGGAAATACAGCCTTATATGAATTATTATTAGACGCAATAATAGTACGAAAACGGTCTATGCTATCATACAATAAACTGTAAGTTATTTGGATCGTTTATGGAGATGACATTTTATTTTTAAAATTTGGAACTAAGTTCATTCCGCTAAAGTTCTCATCCTTATATCTGACTGTCAACATGAAGTTTATCAGTTTATTTCTCTCTCTCTTCAGCCACAGGAAATCCACTGCTGGACATAGGCCTCCCCCATGGACCGCCACATAGACCTGTTGGAACTTGGAAGCGGTCTGCATCCAGCGACATGTTTATTACCCGACAGCGAAAGAAGGTTTGTGTTTTTCGAGTATTTTTATGTTTATTTATACGTGACATAAAATGCAATTAACGTCAACACATTTTCGGCATTAATCCTCGACAAAAACTTCAATAGCTTCATTCTATGGAAAGCGAATTGGGACTTAAGCAAAAACATCACGCTATATATCACCGAGCACTGACAGACACGCCACGAATACAAGAAAGAAGATACATTTGCGAAGTCACTAAATTATTGCCCACAGATAATACGTTATTTTAATTACAAATTTATTGTCATATGACCTTAAAATGTGGCAAATGTATGAAAGGTGTCTTTTTTAACAAAGGTTTCGCGCGGACAAAGTTATTTTTGCGGGCGCGAGAATTTAATTTACGAATGTTTTGTACGGGAGGGTTGGTAGCGCAGTGTTGTCGGTAAGGTTGGCAGTGTGTGTTTAGGGTGGTACACCTGACAGATCCACCTGTATGGCAGTTGCGTCACACCTTGGCCACGTTTGTCTAAGGTAATTCTCCATGCATTACAATAATAACGGCGGGCTATAGGTCACAGTTTTTGTCACCCAACCGTCCCGTTTAATTGTTGATGGATGATTAAGTTTTATGTATTAGCTAATTATTTAGATAATATGTTTGTTACAAGTAGGTGTCATTCTTTTTTATAATTATTTATTTTTTATATATTTTAGCGTTGTGTTAGAGAGAGAGAACTGAAAACCACATGTTTCAATTACCAACTGACTCTATAATAATATTAAACTTATATTTAAAGTTACAATTTCCTGAAGTATGCGTTTATACATGTTGTGTCCCCACAATATTTACAAAATTTAATATATTATATTTTGTCAAGTATATGGTATTAGAAGGAAGAAACATTTATTCAATATTGTATTAAAACTATGAACAATTCGTATCCGACATTGCAGATATCAATCGTAATTTATCAGCAATAACAACGTTACCGATGTGGACTCTCATACGAGTATAATTAAGAAATGGGATTAAACCTGAATCTAAAATGTGTTTCAGTCAATAAAATATTGTAACTATAATGCAGTGTCTAATAAACCTATGAACTAGAGTAGAGTAATAGAGAAATAGATTATCCAACTAATACTTACCCTAAAGAAAAGAGAGAACACTTCTACGTTCTAAAGCAGGCAATTATCCCAATAATTCTTCTATCCAAACACGCAAACATAAATATCGCTCGGACATTTCAATCGATCAGTGTAGAGAACGAGAAATAGGCTCAAATATTTGCAGATCCGGCGTCAGGCGTGGGCCATGGGGGCGCCCGCCCACAGCCTCCCGCGTCGACTCGAAAGTTTTCTTTAATACATGAGGAAATGATAAGCTGAGATTATTAAGGTTTGAGACCACGACAGTAGATTTTTTTCATTATGAAGCGATTAATTTAATTTATTTCACTAGAAATCCACTATTTAGGTTTCCTATTGGATTCCCATAATGAGCTGTTTGAATTGATCTAAATTCAATTTCCTGTAACTTTAATAGTTTGTAGTTCCGTATTCGGGATCCAATGAGGATTTTCTCTATAAAAAGCTAGTGTAATAATCTTTCGGGAGTTTCAGTAGAAAACTCCCTGTCGATGAAGATGAGGATGGAACAAAGAGGATCTCGTAATTGATATCCCTACCATTTTCGCAACTGAAAATTATCCTAGTCATGAGCATACCGCTTTATCCCCACATGTAATAGTTGCGCCGGCACTGTACATTGGATGCGAGCGTGGCGCGCGTCGGTTTGGCACGCACATGCGCCGCACCTTGCGCCAGGTGCCTCGTTGACACACTTCCACCGACCCCCACTCCGCGCGCCTCACTCCGCGCCCGTTTAGATATAGGTTAGTGTTCGGCTAATTGTTTCATGAAATATATTATACTTAGGCCTAAATAGACAAATTGTTTAATGCACGTTGTCACGCAAATTGCATCTTAAATAGGCTTAGGTAATTCACTAGCGTTGAAAATTAATATTTATTGACTATTAAGTATTAAGATAATACAGATAAAATATGCGAGTTTATTTTTTATACAAGAATCGAACTCGATGTATCTGGTTTCGTTAGATATTTGCCTTGTGTTTTTAAGATAATATTTATCCGCTCCTTTGCTGTTACTCGAGCTGCCTTATAAAGAAGACAGCATGCAATGTGTATGGAATCTGATATGCGGCACATTTTTTTCCAAATTACATGATACATCTTAAAAAACTTCTTTTGCATTCATCTGCATAGGTACTAGGTACTGTACTGTATCAGCCCGTATATGTCCCACTGCAGGACACTGGCGTCCTCTTTAAACGAGAGGATAATTGAGAGTGGTTAGGCCATATAGTCCACAACGCTTGCATAGTGCGGGTTGGCGGACTTTACCATACCATAATTTATACAAATCGCTACGGTATGCAGGTTTCCTCACGATGTTTTCCTTCGCCGTTAAAGTGCGTGATGATTGACTATCAATAAACACATGACTCCAAAAAGTCAGAGTTGTGCCCTAGGATTTGAACCCTCGACCCCCGTGAACATGTAGGCAGCCGCGTTTGGTCCATTACCAACAGGCCACCACGTACTTAGGTACTTAACTAAAATATATCAGTACAAAAAAATTGATAAGCAAGTTGAAGCAGCGGACATGGTATATAACAGAATATAACGCAGACAACTGATGGCCAGGGGTTGACAATTCTCGAGAGCAGTGCAGCGTTGGCAAATATCAATCGACTTAGTATGGGAAATAGTAGGAATTATTGGATTCAAGTCTATCCCAACTGGTCATTCGAAAATTCCTGAAAGAAGAATGTCACCCAAGGTACGTCGTACCGAACTACCACCACAATTTTGACACTGATCCACACTCGCCTATTGTGTATTCGCAAAAATATCCCGAAAATTCCACCAACCGTTCTACAAGCTCTATAATGTATATGTCAGCCCATATACGTCCCACTGCAGGGCACGATCCTCCTCTACAATCGAGAGTACGATTGAGAGTGGTTAGGCCATATAGTCCACCTCGCTGGCTTAGTGCGGGTTGGCGAACTTTACATCCTATAGAAATTATCACCAACAGCTATGGTATGTAGGTTTCCTCACGATGTTTTCCTTCACCATTATAGTGCACGGTGATGGACTGTCAATACACACACGACTCCGAAAAATCAGAGGTGTGCCCTGGGGTTTGAACCCGCGACCGCTGTGAACATGTGGGTAGCCGCTCCTGGTAAGCTTACTAATAGGGAACCACGTACTTCAAGCTCAAGGCTTAAAATAAATGAATAAAATGTAGACGCGCCTTGTAAACGACCCCGATGTCCTTGAGATGCAGTCGCTATTAGTCTGCCGAAGTATTTATCTTGTCATAAATGTCTCAAAAATTTCCCTTCAGAATGTTGAGTAGTCGCGCCGGACAAAGGCCATCGGAAATGACAAATATCTCAATAATGCTAATTCGCGGCCAATGTGTCGTTACAAGGCGATAGTTGTAGTTTTTGTGCCCTGCCTCGGCGGAGCGCTGTCGCCTCAAATTAAACTCGACACCGGTTAATGTATTATGCTGTATGCCGTTTTTGTGGAAAATTTTAACAAGAACATAGTTGTCACTAGCGCTATTGTGACGCTTAAAGCTGGTCAAGTTCGTCGTAGCAAACAGCGTAAGTACTTTAATTTTCAAATTAAATATTTTTTTCAATCAGTTTTAACTGAATTGATGATTTCGAACGACGTAGGAAGTTTGATATTCATTTCATAGTTTTCAGAGGAATATATTTAACTAGAATACTAAACAAAATTTAATATTAAACAATAATACTACTCCTAATATATTTTTGTAGAAAAGCTAGGTATTTCATTTCTGATTCTCGAATATTTGACTCAACTTTTTTAATGTAAGTATGGATACGCAATACGTCGAAGTCTTGTCAATTAAACGCTGCGTTTCGAAAGCGCGAATAAGTCGCTCGCGCGAAAGTCGCTCTGTACAATGGATTTTATTTATCGCATTTCGGTTTTCATGTCTTCGTTAAAATACTTTTATCTGTACGGTTCTATTAGTCCGTATTTATGATAAGTATTTCGCGTACCTCATGCCCTTGCGTACGCACCAAACATATTTATTGGCGGATAAAATACGCCTTTACTTTATTTATTTAGACTGCATTGTAAAACAATAAATACTCCGCTGTTTGCAAGTACCTTTAATTACACACAACCTTGGCTTACACAATTTAAAAGGCCGTTCTTAAATTTATGTGTTAATCCATCTTATATCTTTTAAACATTTTAGTGCATAAATTGAATAAAGAACTCCTTTACAAAAAATATCTACACCCACTAAAGACATGTAAATGGATGCTAAATTAAAATATCTAAAGATAAAATGGTTGTTTATAAATGACTCCAGGGTTGCAAAAATAATAAGCTGGTGGGTTATTAGTAATTTACCGTCAGTTACAAAACTTATTGATTTATTGTGTAGTTATTTAAAAGGGCTGAGTACATAATATGTAATTGTAGACTAATAATTTACAGGATAACTTATGGTTATTGTAGGTTTACTCATCGTCAGCTGAAGTTAACATTTGTAAAAAATATTTCTTTACTGTATGCCACTCCTCATGATCCTCCGCTTTTCTCATCATTATTGGTTTTCTGCGAGCGTATATATTGTAAATCATAAAGTCATGCATATGATCGAAGAATCATTAGTGGGATTTTTTTTTAATCGAAATCCAACTAGGAAGTTTTGTATTCGACACTACCGTCTGTAAGTTTGTGTGTCTGCAGTTTTTTTCATAAACTACCGGTAAATATGTAATTCTGAACTTACGTCGCTTCTGACTGTTCGGATTGAAATAAAATTAATTACAATAATATAATGTATTGTACTGTGTAAGCCTGCAGGGCACGAACCTCCTGTATAATCGAGAGTATGATTGAGAGGGGTTAGGCCATATATTAATTAATTAAAATAATATTATAATTAAAATTGGCTATCAGTTGGGAAGTATATTGGACACTGTTTTTTATTATTGTAACTCTGCTGAATATGACCCTTTGTTACGTTTAAGAGAAGTAAGATAGGTAGAAAATATATCACGGGAAAGGACCATCTGACCCACACACCAGAATTTTCTGAGAGGGTAAGAGAGCAGTATTATTAGCGAAGAATAAGCTCTTGACTGATCCGATGGCGTGTAAATTATGTTCAGCGGTGGACTAACTGTGGGTGAAGAAAGAGAGAGAGAATGAAAAAGAGCACTCTCTCTTTCTCTCCCACCATTGAGAAGGTTTCAGTTCTGCGCTGACTATGGACTGATGATTATTCATAGCTAAATTACGTAATCTTAAAGAGTCTTTCCACGGTGGAAGGTTACAAGCTGGTTGATGGATAGAACTTGACTGCTAATATTTCACAAGACATTTATTTTTCTATAAAACTGATAGTTTACTTCATAGTTGTTCTTACACATTGCCATAATATGTAAGGCATACACATGTTAGTTCAATAAATAAGTTTTTATTTTGTATGTAGATTTACAAGATCATTAAGCGAGTCAATGAATGTTAAAAAACTAATAGAATGACTAACTACTAAGTATTAAAAAAAACTATATGAAGTACTCGCATTCATGGAGGTAGAGGTTCTAATCTCGCTTATTTATCTGAACATCTTATGTTTCAATTAACATAAGTAATATTTACAAAAGAAAAACGCATCCCTTGTAACTACCTACACCTAATAACATTATGTCATGACGGTTCTTTACTGGACAAAAACGGGGATCTCTAAAAAAATAAATTGTAACGTTTTTTTAAACAGCCGTGTCAAAATATCAATGAAAACTTGCGTTTTTGTACAACCATTTTCTATATTATATATCCATTGCTGCTTTTGCCACATCCACTGCATGGTCCCACAGTACTAAGCCAGCGATGTACGTGAAATATACTGATGTTCACTAGGGAGGTAAAGTTTATTGGTGAAGGACGAGGGTGGTTTCGGAACACCTGATCCGCCTGATCGCAAACAGGTGCTGTTCCGATGTACGGTACACGTGATGTTTCTATATCACTAGATATGTCCCGAGATATCGTTTTACCGTTATAGATGTCTTTGTGATTTGTAAAGAGGATAGAAGTCTGATTGACTACGGAAGCCATTTAAACATATGCATTTTCTGAATTGCGTTTATTATTTTTTGTAGAAACTACTGGACATAATGAGACTTGACAGCTTATGTCTCAGGATGGCGAGTGCAGTAGAATGCCAAGTATTGCTTTGTAATTCATAGTGTTGTTTTGCTACTGTTCATGAGCGGTCGTATCGCTTACCACCAGGCAAATGGTATGCTCGTTTCGCCATTCATTGCAGAAAAAAAAATGCGCGAAACTGGGATTAGAGATTTAACACATTTCGGGTAATAGACCGATGACCGTTATGGTGGCACAATGCGTGAAAACAGCTCTATAATACAAAACGCCGGGAATCCGGAGTGTAATCTGGACACTTCACAAACATATTTGTAAAATATTTTTTTCTTTAAATTTTGGGCGTTGTTCTTAAAATCCCCACGTAGTATCTGACAAAAACTACAATATTAGGGTACTGTATAAGCCCATATTCGCCCCACTGCAAGCCACGAGCCTCCTCTACTATCGAGAGTACGGTTGAGAGTGGTAAGGCTATATAGGCCACCATGCTGGCCTAATGTGGGTTGGCGGAATTTACATACCGTAGAAATTATTACAAATCGCTACGGTATGCAGGTTTCCTCACGATGTTTTCTTTCACTGTTATCTTAGGGTATTGCTTGCTTGTGTTCATATCTTCACACAAGTCCCGACATAGCGATGCCTTCCACCCCGTGCACCAGACAGCGGCGCACGGCGGTTGCGAGTTGCGTAAAAACCCTTATTATAATTCAATTTTATTATCACAACTGTTAGTGATAACATTAATTGCACTACTCTCGATATCGTTAAATAAATTGAACTAAACTTGCAGACAGTCGGACGGCTGACGACGATTTACGACGCATTCGGAATTAGCTCCGCGACACACGGAAAATTAACTTGTTTATTTAAATATAATATTTCATGATATTTAATAGTAAATGAGAATTGAATAGCCATCAATTAAAGGCTTTAAATTTGTGGTTCAATTGATCACTATCGTGTGTTCGCTTTGAAGTCTAATATGTTATTAAGTACGGGAAGTTTTTGTAATGAAAGGTTGATAATACATAGAAATACAATTACAGGGAATGTTAGGAAGAATTATTAATTTAAAGGATAGTTAGTTTTCGTAGAAATTATGTACGTACCGGCAAGTACAGTGTTGAATGTCTAGTCATAATATGGACAGACGAAATACTTAAAAATATTGGAATAGGCAGGAAACATCTTCCAACAAGTTCCAACAATTTCTAACAAGCTTTGGAAATTTTCAGAGGAGGCCTAAGTATATTTATATTGAATGTCTTGTGCTTTATGATCAGTACATAGGTCCAGAAAATGTCTGATACAAGGGCGGATCCAGGGGGAGGTCATGGGGGTCGTGACCCGCCTGGGCTGGCTCCAGATTGTCAATTTTTTTATTATCTTGTTGCCGAAAATTTATAAGTACATATAACAAACTATAAATGTTGTGTCGTTTTTTAGTTTAATCGAATGTTCAACACAGAACTGTGCTAAACATCACAATTAATAAGTCACAGGTGTAATAAACTTAAAAAATATACTTTAAGATGTATTATTGTAATCAAATTCGAATATGCCCAGTGTTCTGACTATATGACCCCCCTGACCTGAAAGCTGAATCCGCTCTTGGTTTGATAAAACCTCATGAATGTAAATCAGTTACGTAAAGTATTCGTTGAATAACCCATTTTTTCGTGAAACAAAGCCTTGAGTTTCACGGGCTTCAAAAACCAATAAGCATTGTGACGAACTTTGCATGAATTTTTTTGTTAAATTAACAAACATGTACTCTTAGAAATGTGTTAATTTAACAGCCTTATATAAAAGTTTGTTTCAGAATTCTTAACTTCAAGTTGGTACTAGGTATAGTGTGGTCTTCATAATGTTTATAAAGGATTAAGTCGCTCTCATAGTAACTTCGCTTATTGATATTTTATCTGCTGATTGCACGATAGCGGATTAAACGAACATCTGTTATTAAGTTATGAGCACTATAATTAATACATTGTGTTACTTGTGGGACGTTAATAGCGCCATCTAGTGACAGTTAACGGTCCTACGGCGTGTGGAATGCCCGACAAAAATGTAAATGAATGATCTGCAATTTATTGGGGATAATGAGTGGGTCTGAATTTCCCAGAAATATATCTATCCCTACCAAACTCTTTATTGTGGAGGAGGCGCTTGCCCAGTTACGAGATGTATATGGGCTGGATTTTTATTCATTTTAGTTTCATCAAGATCCTAATTACTTGAGTATTTGAGAAATTGCTAGAATACATACATACTTAAACATCACGCCTTTTTCCCAGAAGGGGTAGACAGAGGTGCAACCGAGACACCCACGACCCACGTTTCGCCTGATGTGTTCCGTCCCATTATGTGATAGGGGGCGAGCCTACCGCCAAATTCCTAGAATATTAAGTACATTTTAATCCATCATTCTCAGGACGTACAAAATGGTTCCTGTGAGCTCATTCCATAACTTAGGAGGCTTTGAAGTATAGCGTTTTATAAACTCTTTTTTTTTGTTTTACTCCTCAACAGTAAAGTAGCAATGACTAATGTTTCGTCATTATTCTTGCATTTAAAAACGTAGTAACAACATGTTGATATAATACTCCAACATCCCACTCGTAGCAGATTCCAAATGTTTCCCTAATATGTTCGATTCTCGGCCATAAGAAGTAACAACATATTAGCAATACTACTTGAGTAACATTTTATCGTTTATAAATTGAATGACTTAGGAACCGTTGCATGTAATTTATGTTCGAGCGATATAATTTTATTGGCACATCTGATCAATTCGACGTCCATCACCTGTTCAAGACGATTGCAATAAAATGCACGCGCTTCAAAGTTACTCATGTTATGTATTTGTTTTGTTTGGAAAGCTAATTGTACGGTTATATTACTTTAATGTGTAGAATGAGTGGAAACTAGAGATGGGTTTCGTTGGTGTAATTTTAATAGCCTAAATTTTTTCCGGTTTTCGTAAATGACGTGGTTACCGATAGAGACAAAGGGATTCTTAATCGTTGTAGCAGGAATCGTTCACAGCAGGGCACGAGCCTCCTCTACAATCGAAAGCACGATTGGTATGGTATGCAGGTTTCCTCACGACGTTTTCCCACGCCGTTATAGTGCGTGGTGATTGACTATCAATACACACATGATTCCGAAATTTCAGAGGTGTGCCCTGGGATTTGAACCCGCGACCACCGTGAACATGTTGATAGTCGCATCTGGTTCGTTTACCAACAGGCCACCACGCACTCCGTTGATTGGAACTACATTTTTAATCAAATAAAACTTTAAAATAATAGTTAATAGAGAAAAGGGAATTGGATGCCACTTTACGGTTTACCTTTTTATTCATGACATATTTTTTATTAATTACCATTCAGAATTTGTGCGCGCCGCCATTTGCAAAATGATCACAAATATTATATAGCAGGCTGTTGCCGGGCTATTTAACCATTTATAAATAGAACACAAGCAGTGGCTTAAGAAAGGCAATAAATAAAACTTTAAACAAGCATTTGCGAGTGGTTAGCGCGGGCTGGGCAGATGCGCTGACGCCTTTTTCAAATGTTCACATTTTTTAATTTATCATATTGTTAATCGAACACGCACTGCGCTATTTCATGCCGCTTATACCTTTAAATTGGACATGTAGATTCTATTTTGATAATCGAAAAGTATTCATTTGGCATTTTTTGCATCATGTACTAGATAGACTAGGCTTACGGATGCCTTTATGTGACGATCCGGTATATTTATGCATATGATAATGTAATTTTACGCAGTATGTCAGTTAACAACTTGTTATTGTTCTCTTTTAGACTTCATGGATTATCTTAAAGATGTAAAGTATTTTTAAAACATCTGTACTGTACGGTATCAGCCCATATACGCCCCAATGCAGAGCACGAACCTTCTCTACAATCAAGAGTACGATTGAGAGGGGGTAAGGCCAAATGGTTCAACACACTGGCCTAGTGTGGGTTGGTGGACTTTACATACCATAGAAATTCTTACAAATCACTATAATGTGCAGTTTTCCTCGCGATGTTTTCCTTCACCATTATAGTGCGTGGTGAATGACTATCAATACACACCTGACACCAAAAAGCTTTGGGATTTGAAGTCCCAACCAACGTCTGGTCCGTTTACCAACAGGCACTCAAAACAGGTACTTTCATAGTCGGACAGTACTTTGAAAGTACACCCCCAAAACTTGAAGAATCATTGGAGGATTGAAGTAAGTTATCATAGTTGAAAAACTGCTATTTCATGTAAGTTTCTTGCGAGACTTCTTCATTCTAGAGTCATACTTTAGTTAAACCGGCCTTATTCTATGCTCTACATAGATCACAGTGCGACTCTACCAGGTACAAAATTATCAGAGTGGATGTATCAATACTTTATAAGATAGGATAAGGTTATAATAGTAATCTTTATTGGTTAACTGATGCGGAGCGGCCTTTAGCAATATGTAGGGAATAATTTAATGTGAGCAAAGTCCGTATTCAGTGGCATATTGGTTGATACTTCCGTATACTTCTCAATGTACCTATGATATAAATTACTGAAATCATTATATATGTATTTCAACTGTCTTATCAATAGTTTTCAAAAAAGTGAGAGTAGGCCCGTGCCCAGCAGTGGGACGTATATGGGCTGTTAAAAAAAATATCAATAGTTTCCGGTGAATCTTAAATCTTATTAATGAAAACTGACTTCAAGAAGATTGTTTGCAAAATTTTATTTATTTTACAATAGCATTTAGAACCGTGTAAATTCACATAAATTTATATATGAGTATTTTTTACGACAAAATCGAATCTAGATTATTCTGTAAAATCGAAGCAAGCGAATAAGGAAGTTGTCACATATAAAGCCGCGAAACAAAAAGTAATGAATTAATCTATGGTCCGATCGTGGGCTGACGATTCATTGTCTTTGGCCGAATCTTGTCGCTGTCACACGTTGAGATAGTCTTAATTTATGTGTTGCTGTGATTGTGTGAGCATGTAAGACATGGTCGAAGCGGGGCTGTAAACAGGTGATGTGTTGGTATAAAAAAAGTCGTAAAACGTTAAGAGGTCCGTGTCTCGGGGTTTGTTCACTAAATCATATGTCAAAATTGCGGCGCGGCAGAGAACCGATGCGTGAGGTTATTGTGGCTACGACGGGAAATGTATTGTTAAAATCTATTTTGTTTCTTAATTACTGATTGTGATGGGTATTGGAATATATATATGTATATACTCAGCCTATCGCCGTCCCCTGCTGGACGTAGGCTTCCCCAAGTAAACGCCAACCATCCCGTTCTTGAGCAGCTCTCAACATCCGCTACCCGCCGCCTTTTTAAATTAATCGATCCATCGTATTGGGTATTGGCATAATTGTGATTAAATGTACTTATATCCTTCCAAATACCCGAAAATATCACCAAACGAATCAAAGCTATTTCTCTTTGGTTCAAATAGCAGTACGATCACAGCAATATATTATCTCGATATATTTATGTAAGCGTCTACAACTGGTTGGTTGCTCCATTAGGACTGTAGCTTCTACAGTCCTGCAAGGGCTCTACCTAGGAGCAGTGTCAGTACATAGTCTACACGAGGAGCATATTGATTAAAAAGTAAAGTTGCATCCACACCATCCCACCGTTGATATTCGTACAAGCAATAAATAGTAAACGACAGCGGGTGAATCAATCGGCGCGGCGCTCGGCCGAGTCGACCACCCGCTCTAATTAGAGGGCGGCCACGGTTCCGACTTCGAATCCGCACCGTATCATTACACTTTAAGCGATCATGAGAGATATTTTTCTTGTTGAAAGCATAGTTTGAGGGTGGGCCTTTGTGGTCTATTTTTTAATATTTTCTAGTGATTCCATCTTTTAATAATACGGTTGTGGGTTATGGTTTTAAGAATAATATGGATTTTACCTTGTGATTTACTTATTGTTTGGTTTGTTTATTGTAAATTATTAGCAAAAATACAATATAATGTTGCCCAGGTAATTTGAAATTTGAAAATTGTGTTGTTTTAAGAGCGTATGAAATCTAGGTCTGCATAATAAAACTTAATGCTTCATATTTATGAACAAGCAGAGAGGAACCCTGTCAAGTAGTTAATTAAATTCAGGCACAGGAATATCAGAAAGGCGTAGTGGCTTGGCGTCCAATAATTATTGTTTCGCATATTGGCTGCAATGATGCATTGTCCTTTTCTGGATTGTGGTAAGCGGTTAATATTGTAGACTTTACCGCCACCTATGTTCTTGAAAACAACTAATTTCTCAGTATACAACCTTCATGCAATACAGCCTCAAATCCGTATTCTTAATTCAAATATTTAAAAAGTTAACCAAACTCTTTTCACGCCAGCCTTCACGCTTGTAAATTGTGTAGTAATTTGTCAATTTCCGAATGCCTCAGCAATGCAAACAGTACAGGTTCTCATAGGTTATTTTCTCACGCCTAACACCCACTACGCTCTCCTGTTTGCTGACATTTCATCGAGAGACCCCGAGGGACCTCAGCAGAACCGTGTAAGACGTGATTCGGGAGATTTATTGTGTCGTACTTGGAAAGCAAGATGGCTATTGTTAAACGTAGTAATAAATTGAGTAGGGTACTTGTTTGACATGGAATGTTTTGATATAGCGCTTCATTGGTGCCAAGTTTATTTAATATTGGTACTTGGATGTTTAGTAGGTGCTTAGGCATAAGTATGGCATGGATGATCTGAAGGAAATAGCGATGTTTATTAAATGTGTGGCTTGGTTTGGGCGCTATGAATTGCGGATTTTGTTTTATTCAGGAAAGGCAAAAATGTAGCGCTGTTACGAATTGTCTTTTTACATTATAATATGTTAGTACAAAATAGGCTACGTATCAATTTATGAGATGCAATTATCTTTATTACGTTTCATCAAAAGGTGCTTCGGGAAAAAACAGAAAATTAAGGCCTACATATTTTTTTATTGATAACGATTTTAACGATAAATACAATAATTATCCCTCAAGATTTATAAATATTTATCCTCTATTCTTAATATTATAAAAAAATAAATGAAAATAGTGGGTTGTGAGGTTCTGCCGCGGTGTCTAAGGTCAATATCGTTAGGCAGTTAAAAATGTAGCAGGTATCATTGGTCGCTCCCAAATAGGACGTATTTCCCACTGGCCGCGTGCGTGTAGCGCGACCTAATCTCATTGATACTTGATATTTAAGTATTAATACAGTAATGTTGCTTAGATCGAAATATATTCGCTTAAGGATTCTTTTATATATGTAGCAATATTGTCAAATTGCATGTAATATGTGTGACCGATGTACCGGAATTTTCACATAATGATGATAAAATGAGGGCATTTTGTAGGTACATATTTCTATTGGTATTCCTTTAACTTGTTTTGTAAAATAGCAGCAATATTATATTGTGCAGGTAATATATTAAGTTCCTCGTAGGCTAGGCATATTTTTGCAAAATATATCATCTTAGTGATCTCCAACGATTAGAAATACAGCTGAGCAGCTAGCTTATTAATTAATAGTTCGCGGGCTTGTTTCACGGATAAACATATGTAGATTACATATGGTTTTCATTCAATAGTTTATATGTTTGTGTAAACGCACGGATGTGACAGGCGAAATTCTCGTATGGCCGTGTTTTCATTTAAACAATAGAATTGTCAATATTTCAAGTATCAAAACGAGTTGCACCTGCACGGAGAGGGTATAACAAGTGTCAACAAGTGGCATTGTGCGGGCACGGAGCCGAAGTTCACCTCACGCTGATTGGACGGCGGGCAAACACGACTCATTCATAGTCTCAACGGATTCATTCATAAAACTTGTGTGGTATTTTGTGAGGTAGTTTTCACACTCCGCGTAATTAGTTATATATATAGAGATTTTTGATAGGAATTCACAGAAAGATAATAACAAAATCCTGAGTATAACGTACAATGCCTACTTAAGTCTAGATTTGTCTATTGACTTTGCGCATGTTAACGTCATTTAGAAATTCCAAATGCATAGTGAGCCCTTCGTCGAACTTTAAGTTTTGTTTAAAGTAACTTGATAATGTTGCAAGTGTGTTAAAGTCTAAAATAATAAAAATTAAAATCAGAAAAAAGCTGCTTCAAACGTGGCTTAAAGAGAGTACTCTCCTTAAGGTAGGCAGCGACTTTATTGTGCTCGACCCCTGGCACTGCGAAGGTAGCGGTAGCCGCTTTCCATCAGGCGGGCCGCTAGCCCGTCTGCCTATAACGGTAAAAAAAATCTTATTTGTATGAAATACGCACAATATATGCTTCCCATGATTTACTGCAAGATATTGGCTAGAGCGATAAGACCACAATTATGCTTTTATGCTATTCATGTATTTTGATTTGTTCTTTTTGCGTGTACATACATTAAAAAGTTAATTTGAAGTGCTTGGTGGCCTGTTGGTAACGGACCAGACGCGGTTGCCTACATGTTCATGGTAGTCGCGGTTTCAAATCGTAGGGCACACCTCTGACTTTTCGGAGTCATGTGTGTATTGATAGTCAATCACCACGCACTATAACGGTGAAGGAAAACATCGTGAGCAAAACCTGCATACCATAGCGATTTGTATTTTCTATGGTATGCAAAAGTCCGGCAACCCGCACTCGGCCAGCGTGGTGGACTATATGGCCTAACCACTCTCAATCGTATTCTCGATTGTAGAGAAGGCCCGTGCCCTGCAGTGGGTCGTATATGGGCTGATACAATACAAAAATAAAATACATTAAAGAGTAGGTAAATAAATAAAATAAATGTAGAAACAGATGATTGTAGATATAAAATTTATTGATTTGAACAAGATGGCTGAATTTTATAATTTTATGCAAAGATGTCAGACAGGCGGCCGGTCACAAAATCGTTGACCAATTCTCCTAACATGAAAAATTACGTGTTTCCCACGGAAATACAAGATAAAACCATGTAACAGATCGATTAGTATAATCCTACAGATCCTGGGAAAATATGAACTCAGTGTAATGTTTGCCCGGCCAAATACAAAGGTGTCGACGTGTTACCCATTTGTTGTCGGACAGTTAACATCGACATTTGTTTGCATAATAATGTTTGTACGATTTGGAGAGCGTAGGGAAATGTCAATACCGCATTGTGTGGGTGAGGGGTCACGGGCCACGCCACGCCTACTGAATACCGCGCTGGTTAACGTGTGAGTGATACGTTTTGAAAGGAAAGCGCTGACACATCTGAAGTTCTGAACTTATTATTGCTTCCAATTTTTATGTAATTTCTATGAAAATAAATCAATACATTTTATGTTCTGTAAAGTCTATCAAATGGCAAAATAATAAAACAACTTGAATAGTGAATCAACTGAAAAGAGAGAGAGAGAGTGAATCAAATTATAAAATATCAACTTGGTAAATCTATGTATCTATTCAGCCACAGGAAGTCCACTGCTGAACGTAAGCCTGCCCTAAGGATCTCCACATTAACCTGTTGGAATTGGCCTGCATCCAGCGACATCCTGCAACCTTAACCACGTCGTCCGTCCACCTTGTAAGCAGGCGTTCGACACTTCGCTTGCCTATCCATGACCTCCACTCCAGAGTTGAACGACGTACTTGGTAAATAAAGTGACCTTATAGTTTACCATGAATATTTTCCCTAATGTCCCATTTACACAGAGACAGTTAATCGCGGCGAGAATCGTATGCGATTATCGCATGACATAACCGCCATAGATTATTGTTATGATAAACATTAACACGATGCAAGTTTTTTATATCCTTACGATAATCGTATCGTCGAGAAAGAAACAATCCCTGTGTAAATAGGGCTTAAAACAACGAAGCGATACATCTTTTTCAATTTTTTTTTATCATTCCATATACGTCCCACTGCTGGGCACGGGCCTACTCTACAATCGAGAGAATCGATTGAGAGTGGTTAGGCCATATAGTCCACCACGCTGGCCTAGTGCGGGTTGGCGGACTTACATACCGTAGAAAGAAAAATTACTTTTTCAATATAGCTATATTAATAAACCTAAATTGATTACAACACATTTATCACTTAGCATAAATTATTTGCTTTAGATTTTATCTACAGATGCACGCGACGTGTTAGACACAGTGTAGTTATTTAGTAAAATTATTATATTAATGTTGGTGGCGCAAGGTGTACCTAGATGACCTAAGTGTGGCATATCTTACATACATAAGAAAGTCCTTACATACATTCACGCCTGCGTTCTGGGCAGCTGTGTCAAAAATATTGCCAATGGCTTTTTACACTAGATAAATTGGTCCTAGTTATTCATAAATGTACCAATTACGTTAAATTGATTGCGAGATAATGATGTATACATTATTGCGGTTTATTTTATGAATTCTACTGATATGATAAATAAATATAATATATAAATAAATAAATATATACATCCAACAGTCACATACATAGTCCTGACCCCACACTAAGATCGAGTCTTGTGTCGTGGGTATCGGAAACTACGAGAGACTTCGGTCTCACAAACACCCAGACCCGAAACAAATATCTGTGGGTCACACCAACTTTTGTTTCGGAGCGGGGATCGAACCCGCGGCCTCTCGTCTCACAGCCGGCGTCAAACCAAATGCGCCACGGAGGCTGTCAAATAAAGTTAAGGCTGACGATAAAGGCGAAAGTTTGTACATATGTTTGTGAATTCTTCACGTTCAAACGGCTGGACCAATTTTAATCAAATTTAGTACAGAGGTAGCTTCATACCTTGGATTAACGTATAGGCTACTTTAATCTCGAAAATGTACGTTTTCCGTGTGATGGGAAAGGATTACAAATATGTATATTTGCTACTCTTCCAAACTTAAAGGGATGGTTTGGGATTGAATGTAGCGCGGATGAAATGGGATATAAGAGAACAGGCATACATGCCTTGAGTCATGGAACAAGTTGAGACGGGACAGGACGGGACGAAACGAGAAAAGCTGTATAAAGGGCGACAGTCATGTTGAGCTTAAATATAAAACCAGATAAGTACACGAAATAATATGTGTCCGATGTGGACGTGACTAAAAAAGGTTCTTCACCCGGACGAAGCCGGGCCGGGCCGCTAGTATTGTTGTTTCATTCCTACATACATACTTTTCTTTTTATTAGGCCGTTTTTGCTTCACAGTAATTTAATTATCACCATCAGCTTGGTGTCAAAAATTTATTTTTTGTTATCGGGATAATACTAAGTAAAGAAACAATTGTCGCATTGTGGACAGTGGGGATCGAACTCACGTCTTCTTATTTTGCGAACAGATTCTCGGCCAATACGCTATCAACTAAGGAGACGTCTATACGTCATTCAATCCATTATCAGTACCTCATTGGGCCGCACAAATTCATCCAGGCTCTCATCAATAAAAACATTCGTACCATAGACAATGCAGCAAGAGTTGTTTATGGTGCATGATGTCGCCTATTGTTAGTACGTCATTAAGCTATTAGCATTAATTAGTGCGTTTGTGTATGCATCGCCGCTTCCTGCTTGGGTATCATCTTGGATGCTACACTTACGAACATATCGTAAGGAACCAACAACTGTAAAGCATTTCCTTATAGGATCATCCTATAGCCAATCTTTTCCCATACTTATGTGTTTAGAATTAATCTATCATGTATTTTCGGTAATGATTTTGGTAATGATTTTATTTAATGTTTTACTTGTTGTTCCCGCATTAATAGGCTAACTTTAGTCCACCACGCTAGCTGAATATAAACGGCATTATTCATAGACAGTTTTAAAACCTATTTTAGATCGAATGTTTTGTAATTCGTACCTCAAACTGAATTTAAAAGTCGTTCGAAAGGTACATTTCAATCGATAACTAAAGTAGGTTTTAAAACTGTCTATGAATAAGGCAGAAAGAATAGTACTACTGATTTCAGCTGTTTTCAATCAATGAAACAGAATGTACTGAAGACAATAAATACACTTACAACATTAATTTCCACGCTTGGAATTGCAATTCATTAACCAATACATTGCTCCAGAGATTTTTTTTATTAATTATCTTTGACCTGTGTGCTTCCATTCTTGGTTCACTCTTATACTACAACGCGTGTCTTTCACTGGCCACTTCCTTGCTCTCAAGCAGGATGTTAAAATTACCGTCACAAATGGACGCGTGGCGCTCAAACAAGTGCCACTTGCTGCCCTGTCTTAACAGCATGTAAATCAGTTTGTCAACTGTGTTGTGAAATATAGCGGGTACTGGTTTGGGCGCGTGGTACGCTAATATGCCTTCTATAACGCTTAGCAAGTGTTAAAACTTCAAAATAAACGCTGGGGCTAATTTTGAGTTAGCGAGGGCGGTGTCAAAAGGCGTGGTGTGATGTTGTGGTTTTAAGTTGATGATCCAGGGAAGCAGTTACGTCTGCAAGTGTGCTAGGCTAAGACGCTAATTCTCTTTTGACGTCCTCTAGGGTATGAGAAAGGGCGATCAAAAATTTTCCGTCTTTAAAAGTATACGATTGATGTAGCGTCACTGTATCAAGGAAATATACGAAGATGTTCGAAAAATCGTTGCAATAATTTTGTTGTGGCTTATTTTTCGTCCCTGATCAGATTCTGATAAAATTTTAAAAAAGGAATGTGAAAAAGGAATAGTCGGTTCTCAAGTGTTCACCAGGGTACCAAAAGAATCGAGAATTAAAGTGGAATCGATTATTCTGATAAAAACATCGATATGATTGATAAGCACCATAACAGTCGTTTTAACTGAACTGTCTCCAAGTGTTAGTGCGTGATGAACACAAATCCTAATAACGATAAGTGCAGGGGAGCCAGAAGTAACACCGTCATCTAACCAAACCGCTTCAGTAATCTTCAAACGGATGTTATTTTAACTCGCAATTGTTTCTACGGTTGGGTGTTAAAGAAATTTTCTTGCTGTCAATATTTATGGAACTTGAACATTGAAATTGGGAGTCGTGGACAAGTCATTTATGTGGAAAAGAGATTTGAAGGCACATAGAGGGATTTATATAGTAAGAACATAATACGTTTCAAATTTGATTGAAATTCGATGGTGCTGGATATTTATATTTTTGCAGCATACTGGATCTCAGGAATCTTAGGATAATTAGCTATAATATTGTTGTATCACCCATATACAACCCACTGCAGGACACGGGCCTCCTCTACAATTGAGAGTGGTTAGGCCATATAGTCCACCACGCTGGCCTAGTGCGGGTTGGCGGACTTTTACATACCATAGAAATTTATACAAATCGCTATGGTATGCAGGTTTCCGATGTTTTTCTTCACCGTTATAGTATAGCTATAATAAGTAATCATCAAACAAATTTATGAAGCAATTAGGCAAACACTATTATAATTCTGTTATCATTGAAATCTAGCTAAGGAAAACTTTTTACCAACATTATTACGTGGTGCCTTTACAATCGCGTACGTCATCGCATTAAACCACCGCACAGTACTGCCAACATCACAAAAAATGCCCTCAATAACCCTGTGTTCGGATAATCTGTTCTAAATTATGATTTCTCGTGCTTTCACACAATACTCTATCTCGTGTAACGGTTGAGTTGAACTTTTGCACTCGCCGCCATTATTGCAGTAATTATTTGAGATGTTTGTTTTTTAGTTTCACTAGGGTTGGCTGATTATTTTAAATTTACTCTATGACCTAGAACCCCTCGATGACCGTCACACGCATTGTGGGCGGCACCGGACATCCCAGGGTGAAGGGCGACCCGATTTACGTCCGCGTAACCGCCCGGAGCAAAACCATTGCTGGTTCTTTCATTGTAAGGGGCCCGGATGGTCATACGGGACCCACTTACGACTATTTTTGAACGTCGGTTTAAGGTTTTGTGGGCGTCCATGACAACGACGAGGTTCTATCGTACATCTCATACTCATACTCTATGACCTGATATTTAAAGCGATCCTCCTCCAGAGCGCCCTTCACTGATGTCTCGAAGTCACGTGTGTATTGTATTGTATTGTATCAGCCCATATACGACCCACTGCAGGGCACGGGCCTTCTCTACAATCGAGAGTACGATTGAGAGTGGTTAGGCCATATAGTGTGTAGTCTTAGTTAAATAAGGATTGCTTATTAGCGTAAGAACACCTCGTAAGGAAATTTGCATGTATCGAAGTTCTCTATAAAAAAATAATTAAAAACTCTTTCCTGATCAACATAGACTAAAAATGCTCGAAATCCTTTACTTTCATAAAGGAGTCCGGTATATCTACAATACAGTGATATATGTATATGATACAGAATTATAATTTTAATTACTTTATGCTTTTTATAAGACTTAGAGAGGACATTCGTGTTGAACCAATTTTGCCTTGTAAAAGTCACAGGAGGTGCAAAATGTCTGCCGCTTTCAACAGGTTGTTCTAGAAATCTGTGTTGACTAACATCGATGTCTGATATATCCAGGGACTATTTAAAGATAATCTTAAATAAAGCACGTAGCCAATTGTGTTTAATTTGAGTTGCAGTTCGTAAACTACAAGCATGCTGTGTGATGTGTCCAGAGATGCTTTACAATAAGAGATAACTTCGTGTGGTTATACCTGTGTATTCAATTAAATAATTTAGAAAAATAAGTCATCACCCTTCCTAGACGTTGGCAGGCAGAAGAAACATTTCCAAAGGAACTACTTGATGACGCAGAACTCCAAGTGAAATGAAACGTTCTGCGATATTGCCGATGATTTCCAGTGTTACATGAGCATAAAACACGCCGGGCGCTGACAGATGCGTCGTGCCCGCGCTACAGATCCGCTCGATAATATCTATGTAGAGCGAAAGATTTGATCACGTTTGTACCGTGCGCATGTCAATTGAACAAGTTATAATTAATTTTCATTGGGTTTCTGCCTATGGTAGGGACTGTCTTTTAGCGAAATCTTAAATCTATCTAAATAAGATTGAGATTTGTTCTGGCATGATGCAAATGTTTCTGAGTAGATATCCACCAAACTTTTCTTGATTCTTGACTCAGAACACTTGACTGACAAAAAACTTGATTGACGAAGACAAATTTAAAGTAGATTTAAAGAATGTTAAAATTTTCCGCAGACTCTCTGAGCTCCTATTCTCGCTGTCATCAATCGGCATGCAACTTTTGTTCCTGGCTTACAGGAGTAGCAGTGCGGGTGTGAGGGTGGCCAGTCTCCAATATAAATTTCGTATTCATTGTATTTTATTTTGCTGATTAGGATGAAGGTAGTTACTTATGTTGCTGTCGGTACGGAGGCGTGTCGGCTTCACTGTGGGAATGTCTGTTCGTGAATCGCCCGTGGCTTATGACAATTAGCATTTTTTTGCCGTCCATACCGACTGAATCGCTTAGATTTCGGTCTAATTTACAAGCGTTAGTGTTTATTCCTGTTTTATCATTGTTGTCAAAGTATTTACAAACACATTAGGTACAGGAAGAAAAGCATATCGAAATGGGCCTAAACCTATTGATCTTTTCTTGATTGCATGCTCAACGTCGGTAGTTGATACTAATAAAAAAAAAAATATTTTGCGAGTTTGATAAAGAGCTGTCATATAACTGAAGACTAGTCGCGGCCAATTCATTGTATTGAGTTAAACCGAAACGAATTTCATCTTTAAACATACGGTAGAGCAGCGTGGTGCATTAGAACCTAACTCCTCCCAGTCTTCAGGACCGTGCCCAGCATCGATAAATATTGTCTACAAGGCTGAATTACACAAATGAAGTCACCAGTAAGAACTCGCTTGTCTCTTCCAACATGTACTGATTTGATCCCGCGACTGATCGCTGATTTTGTAATGTTGCCTTTCTTTGCCGTCGCGGCGATACCTCTTGTTCTTAATTGTCGGAAATAAACTTTTAACATACACTAGATGACGTATGTATCTATGTTACGAAACCCCCGACTTCGAAAATAATTTGTTATAGCATTCCAAATATCGTCATCATTAACAACATCATCATCATCAGCCTTTTATTGTCCACCGCTGGATATAGGTCTGCTCCAAATGTTTTATTTTTAATTATGCCAAATATATTATTTTAATAAGTGAGTAAGGTAAGCGAAATGACTTAACCTCAAAAATTAACACAATTTTTAAAATAACTTTTTTTTTAATAGTTCCCAGGAAAAAATAGTACCAACAGAAGTTCCTGATACTATGTTTTGCAAATCGAATTACTTTTCAGTTTTGTACGTGAATATTTTACATCAAGCTAAGGTCTCTATGGGAATCTGGCATCCTTCTTTTTGGATTTGATTAGCTGGCCTACTCTTGATATTCGATTTCATTTAATTTCAATAAATATCATTAGATTCAAGTAAATAATAAGAGAATCGAGCAGTATTGTAGCGGTCAATTATATAATTATATACCACATTGACAAGTTTTCGATCCTAATTCCTAACGGCCTAATTCATAGACAGATTCAATACCTAAATTAGTTATCTGTTATTCTGTATTAATACAACTGCTCCACCGATGCATGTGCGTGACTTTCGTGTTTATTTATTTCGTGTAATTTGATTAACAAATTATAAATTCATAATGTTGTCTTTTACATCTGCTCCATTTCCACTGCCAATTTAAAATACTCCAATAAATTTAAACTAGCGTTAAACTACCACTAATGATGGATAATTGTCATTTTTAAAACAACCGTTAAAGCTCCATTGTCGGCTTTTAACAGTAATCGCGCCTTTCTAATGCTTTTAGCTTTTCGCCTGTGGGTACGACGGAGTATTAACAATATTAACATTAAGAAATCAATATGTTTAATTGTACGTTGTAATTATTTAGCCACGAGAGATTTCGACATTAATTTAGTTAAATATTAACTAGGAAGAGTGTTGTTTTTTGCTTATATAATTTGACTGCCTTTGTAAATCAATTGGATAACACCGCCTATTAAAAAAAGAGACGCGTGTTCCACCGCTGCATCGGGACAAATGTTGTTGTCCTTATGAGTTTGTTTCGGGTCCGGGTATAGTGAGTCCTAAAACTCGGTTTCTTTCTGATGTCAACCACACAAGAGTCTTATCTTACTGTCGAGTTTAGATTAAATGTGTGACTAGCTTATACTTGACTGTATTTAAATTGGGGATACCTACTTAAAAAGTTTCAAGTCAAAATTGTTTAACTAAGTTACCTATTTTCAAGTAAAGTCGAATAAATACTTGCACCCAGGCGAAAATCCAGTTGAATCTGTCGCGAAGAAAATTGATGCCGGCTTACATTTGGCAGTGGCCATCTTCAGGCTGAAGAAGAATTACAGCCGAAGCGTAAATAAATTATGAAATTGAGAAGCTAATTAGTATTGTTAAACACATGATTACCGAGGCATGTGTGGCCGGGTCGACCTCTCGTGAGAATGCCCTTTGGCGACACGCCGTCGTGACCGCTGCGCCCATACATAATACGTCACGTATACGCAGGGTCAACGGCCCACGCTGCCCAAATTACTACTTAGCACTGTGATTTATTTTTTCACATGAGAATATTGTTAGAAAGTGTCTCGAGTTTCTTAATAATTCCTAGGATATAATGGATGAATTGGAATTATTAAGGGAGTGATGATTGAGGAGGCGACATTGGAGATACCTGCTTTGCGATACAGACCCGATGGTTGTGATATGTTCAACTTATGTCATAGATAGAGCTTCGATCTCTATATTTATATTTATTTAGTATGGATCCTAAGTAACAGCAAGTTAGTTATCTAAATAATAATTATCTGATAATAGTGCCGTCGTTGTCCATCAATATTGGTAACAATACGGGATTTTAAAAATTATCGTATATAATTTGCGAATTGTCTAACCTAGAAATCGAACCTACTATTTCCAAGGATATTGCCAATAAACCAATAAAACTAACATCCCGCTGAAAATATTTCACAACAAATCGGCAATAAATTAACAGATTTTATTTTAATTGCAACATGACGGATAATGGCGCTGGTAACACCGGTAGCGGAAACACAAATCATATTCTATCATGCATCTAATAACCGCGTATCGGTAGTTAAACGATACATCGATTCGGAGTTTAAAAATAATTGTTATTCTATCGATTTTCACACATGATTTATTGCGTTCTATATTTAAAATCTGTTACGGAATGTCATATACAATTTGTATATTTTACGTTCGATATTCAAATTTGATGCAATTTTTTAGAATGTAAATTGCAAGGCGATCAAATAAACATCCATAAATGTTTACAACTTCCGACAAATTCTACACAAGTCTAGTTATAATAAAAATTAAGTGTCCGTTTAAACATCAGGACACCAAACCAACAATCTTATGAAACAATATCTTGATAATTAGAAAGCGGCTAAATTACTTTAAGAAAGTATTTGAGGCTGATATTCCTCAGGAATTAATCAGTTGCATTTTATAATTTCCTACTATATCATATAAAAAATATATCAATTAACCCCACACAAGTTTCAGCTATTTACTAAATGCTAAATAAATAAAATAAATAAATCGCATGTCACGCCTCCAGTGTTGGACACTAAAGTACGTTCATGAAAGGCTTGACTGAAATGGACGCTCGCGTGCGGAGCTGGCAGCCTGAGGCACCTTCTCACGGTAGTAAAGTCTGCCGCCAGATGGCGCCGCGACCTTTGGAGCTCAAGTATTTATCAACACGAGGAGAGAATTAAATTAAATCTATTTTATCGACGAAGTTCGCATAACGGAAATCGGTACAATTGTTTAGCTGTTCAGTAGTATATTTATTATCAGTTGTGGTCTAAACTGAGGCGATTCTGAAGACATATATCGAAAACTATTAGACACTTTTGATCTTAAAACTTCCTGGCCTAATTTTGTTTTATTGCGATGAATGGTGAGATGAGCATGCCTTTCGCCTGATGGTAAGCGATACGACCGTTCATAGAAAGTAGCAAATCCAAACAACATAATTAATTATAAAGCAATGCTTGGCATTCCACTGCACTCGCCATCTTGAGACATAATATGTTAAGTATCATTATATTCGGTAGTTACTTTGGCTACAATGTCCTTCAAACCGGAACATACGGTTGTATTTACACAAAATATTAAATTTTTAGGCCCCACAAAAAATTGTCGCTGTGCATTTGTGCATGAATCTAATCCGCGGCCTCTCGTTACAAAGCTAGTACTCAACCAATGCCTCAAAATCTTAAACTTTGTTTTTATTTACCTCTTACTACTCCAACCTTGGATTTTTCTATTCATTACCGTAGTCAGGAATTTGTGCCCGATATGGCGATAGGCTCGCCCCCTATCACATTGTGGGAAGGATCATATAAGGCGAAATGTGGGTGTCCTGGTTGCGCCTCTGCCTACCCCTTCTGGAAAAAAGACGTGTGCTTATGTATGTATGTACTACTTCAATCCTTTATGAATGTAATATAAAAAGTTCGTTTTCTTAAATAACTCTAGAATTTTTATATTTAGTTCAACGCCACGTAAATCACATTATTAAACATTATTAACAATAATAACAGGAACCGATACAATAGCAGCGACATCTCTAGCCTCTCGTGGGAACTACACATATAATGAATTCTTCTGGTAGGAATGCGTGCGTGCCAAGCAGACTGCCCGGGGCTTGTTCTCACGACGACCAGGTGAGACATGACGACGCTTCCAACGCACACTTTTATTCAAAGTGGTCTTGAAAGGGTAAATAGTGAGGAAGGGATATTTTCACCTACAAGATCAATGTCTTGGTAGAGTTTCATGAACCTACGTATGTAAGTATATAATCCCAGCCAGGTACGATATGTTTCGGGTTTCCCCTCTATATATCTGGTTTTGCGCAAGCCGGCATAATTTTGCTGATCACTTTGAATGTGATACTCTGTTTAGATAATATTCAGGTACTGTACTTACCATTGCTAAAATATTTGAAGCCGCTTTTCTGTACAAGCGTAAAAAAATAAAATTCAGTATCTAGTAATTTCTGATGCTAATTTAAGTGTAGAATATCGACTAAATAATATACTTGCTGTTGTGTATATTTAGGCGATTTATTTACACAAATAATCCACCTAAGACCTGCTTTCCGCCGTACCCATTATAAAACCAAAACTTGAAATCAATCCCGTTAACGTCCCGCGAAGCTTCACTCCGTCTGTCCATAAACGGTCAGTAGAAAGTACCGCAATTTACATTCGCATTATTAAAGTACCATAAATAAATCCTGCAATAGTCAAAGGAATGTTCGCGTGCTGATATCCGAAGTGCTTCCCCCGGGCGTTCTCACGGCAACCAGCTGGCTACAGTACCCAGTAATGGACAACCAACCAGTCACTGATATTTGTCAATGTTCAACCTCTTTGCATCGAACACAATTTAAAAAAGGTATTGAAAATTTTTGAAATAAGAATATCCTGCAGTTTGGGCGGGAAATTTGACGCTGTTGTCTGAGGTTATGTTTTAACTGTCCTAAATAATTAGGTAAACTACAGAAGTATTTTTTTATAATACAATGTTAATTTTATTATCAATTTCAATTGTTTCGTCGGAATTCGTGTAGTACCTACGTCTACAATCTTCTGTCACCGAAAGCGCTGGTGTTAAAATAATAAAAACAGTTTTTCTCTCTTTACTCTTTCTTACATTGGGTATGTTAATACTATTAGATTACGAACACAAATGCTTGTTGTTTACATATGGTATGAAAAAAAATCGCAAACAATGCCTTAAATTTATATTTTTTAATTTTATTTGTAGTTCCAAATTTCGCCACACGCCAATAGACGATAGGTGACTTATAATACGAAATCTTTGACATTGCTTTTACACGATAGACAAATCAGCAGTGCGATAGTTGAAATTGATGTATTGTAATAACAGAATGCTACGCAAAGAATATCTTCATTAGACTATTGAATTTTTTTTGTATACAATTATTTCTATTAACTTCAATTGTATAAATACAATCATCAAATTTTACAAACCAAATGAATGCAGCTTCAATACATAAAATTAAGAATTTTAATTGCTTCTCTATCAACAACTTAATTAGTCATTATACTTCTGTGCTTTCGATTTGCGTCCAGGTAAAAGTTTAATTTGAATAATTTTTTTCGTGTTACCTACAGTAACCGTTGCGTCGTCTGGGACTGGATTTTATCAGTCATATTTTTCATATACCTATCACAAATCCGGATAATATTATCTTAGTCAACAGCTTATGTTTGATAAATAAAAAGAATAAAAAGCCTTCACTTTATTATAATAAGGCTTTATTTCGCAAAAATGTTGGCTAGCAAGTAGCAACAAACTTACATTAGGATTCAAAAAAGGAACAGATAAATCAAATTTCGAACATTGCGTGTCAGGAGGCTACCGATTACTAAATTCTTTGACAAATGGCCAGGACGAAGGCCTTCTATACCCCCCGTTTACAAGTAAAATACACTAAAGGAGAGGCAACAGTATAGCGTGTAAGAGATCATCCTTATTTGGGCAATCGGAAATATTTTAGTATAATTTAGAATTTGGAGCGATTATTATACAGTGGCTGTCACATTTTCGGATTCCATTCTCACGAATGCATTCATTTGAAATTCAAATTAATTGGAATGCACTGACAATGATTTTATTTAGTGTGGGATTTTTACCTTATCCTTCGCAAAAGTAAAACACAATACATTTGTATTAAAATTGGAATGAATATCTATGACAATAAAATATACTTTCATCCCCTAATTTGTTTATTAGCGACGTACACTACTTGTTAACTATGAGATTTTGGTTTCGGTTGCCTACCATACCAAGTCCGTTAATAAATTGTATATCCTTTAATTATTTACAACCCGCATATTATATGCCGACTTTGTAAATATGTAATGACGATAGTTATTCGAATAAGGCAATAAATAACTCCGAAAATCTCCATAGTTCGCTATCATAATATTCTTCACAAATGATTTTTCACCGAAATTGGCTAGATTGTAATATAATGACAAACTAACAGCTGACTTTTATAACAGTAACCACCGATACGCATCGTACAGTTGTCTGAAATTGCCCATTTATATTGTACTGTGAGAACTATATGAACGAGTAATAAGCGACTGCGGATGCAAATTTTGGTACTGACGTAAATGCGAAGAGAAAGACAGGCTTTTGTTTCTATTGAATAGCGTTTCCCATGGAGGTGTGATTTTAATGGGTTAAAGATAGAGCGGTAAGGTGAGAGTTTTTATAATTGTAGTAATTCGATTTACAGCGATTAAATGATAAGGAGGCTGAATGAAGGCTTTCTTTAGTTTACATTAGGCTGCGCTTCCATCACTTGATGTCCAATATGATTGGTCGATTCCTACACATCTCTGCTCCGCTTGTAACAGTGGTAACACACGCCTTTTTCCCAGAAAGGGTAGGCAGAGGTGCTACCAGAACACCCACATTTCGCCTTGTATATTCCGTCCCACGATGTGAGAGGGGGAGAGCCTATCGCCATATCGGGCACAAATTCCTGACTCCGGGCTGATAATGAATAGAAATATCACTTTCACAATATCACTTTGCCCGACCCGGGATTCGAACCCGAGACCTCAGCTTTGCAATCATACCGTAGTACCACTACGCCACCGAGGCAGTCACTAGAGCTGGTATAAATATTTTTGAAATGATGCAAACCATCAAAAAGCGCAAGACAAAATATCTCGGGCACGTGTTTAGGCACGAAAGATATAAACTGCTTCAATTAATAATGATGGGCAAGGTGGAAGGTAAGAGACGCACTGGACGAAGGAAAAAATCGTGGCTGCGAAGCATCCGGGAGTTGACCGGTATCAGCACTGTTGAACAACTATTCCACCTGGCTAAAGACAGGGAAGAATACAAGAAGCTGACGGCCAACCTTCAACACTGAAGAGGTTTTCTCTTTCACACGCATGGACCATGGATGACGCCATCTCGTACATGTTGAATCCTTTTTTTATTACTCATATTACCAAATTTTAAATATTTGTACATACATACATACATAACCACACGCCTTTTTCCCAGAAGGGGTAGGCAGAGGTGCTACTAGAACACCCTCGTTTCGCCTTGTATATTCCGTCCCACGATGTGATAGGGGGCGAGCCTATCGCCATATCGGGCACAAATTCCTGACTCCAGGCTAATAATGAATAGAAAAATCCAATATCACTTTGCCCGACCCGGGATTCGAACCCGAGACCTCAGCTTTGCAATCATACCGTAGTACCACTACGCCACCGAGGCAGTCAAATAAATATAAATATTATTATATATTTAAATATTTGTAATGTGCTTATTTTGAAACAATTTCCTTACTATAAATCCCATAATCATACTCAGTGACCCAAACTTACTACATTATCCATCCTACACGCAGGTACTTTCTCTCGTTTCCCGCTAAAAACTTCGCGCCAATGTCAACTCGAAAAGCAGCACAGATTATAAAAAGCAAAGACCATTACTGGAGGTGTCACTTCTCGTCCGTGCGATTACCTCGAAGCGGGACAAAGGCGGCGCTGTCAAAACAAGCGGCCGCGGTTTTTGCACGGCCTGCAGGTGTGGAGAAAAAAAGATTTTTACCACGGCGCTTGAGCTTACCTGAGAAAGTGTTGTGCGAGACGGAAGCAAGAATTTTTGGATATTATATTACCTGTTTAAAACATCGTGACAAAACTGTATGCCATAGTCATTTGCAAGAATTTCTGTGTTATGTAAAGACCGCCAAACCCCATTAGGCCAGCGTGGTTGGTTATATGGCCAAATCCCTCTAATTTTAGTCTAGATTATAGAGGAGGCCTTTGATCTGCAGTGGGACGTATATATGTAGATTGATGCAGCATGCAGCACATTACCTATTTAAATATTTTTGGTTAATTCTTACTAATACATATTATAATTGCGAAAGTTTGTAAGTATGGGTGGATGGATGTTTGTTTCTCTTTCACGCAAAAACGGCTTGACTAATTTTAATGAAATTTGATATAGGGGTAGCTGACACTCTGGATTAACATATAGGTTACTTTTTACCCCGAAAAATTGTAGTGTACCCATGGGATGGGTAAGGAACTCAAATATTCATATTTGCTACTCTTTCAAACTGGAACTGATGACACGAGACAGGAGACGACAGGATTCTTTGCTTTTCGTCGTGGGACAGAATGAGACGGGACAGAACGCGATGTACCGGGATGGGACGGGAAAAGCAATATAGTCGACGGCCGTCACAATGAGTTTAAATATTAAATATTTAGTGCGCGAAATAATATATTCATGTGGGCTGGAATCAAAAGATATCTACACTCGGGCGAAGACGGGCCCAACCGTTAGTAGACTATATGGATGTTAAACTTCTTGAAGCATCAGTGTAGACTCTAGAGTGTGTACGGGTGTGTGTGAGTCTAGTGCGTAAGGAGGTACAGCCACAGGAAGTCCGGTCCAAGTTAGGACTTGGGACTTGGGAGTGGGAGAGATCATGATAATATAAGCCATTAATTCTGGTCTTTAAGGACCTACTTGTGTGCTTATCCGATTAGTTTGTTCTGTATGTGTAGAAATAACAGAAGTATTATTAAAGGCGTCTAGTTTGACATCATAAAATAGTCCTATAAAATACTTATATGTGTATGTAAATAAATTAAGAGCTCCTATTTAGATCACTTACAAGTTGTTTAGATCGCAGACGAGATAGATGTCGTTAGTGACGCCTTGAATACAAATTATTCGCCCGATATGTTATTTTGATTGCACGCGACGCCGTCCGCAATAACTTTAGATTCCTCTGGTAATGACAGGTTTCAATGAATATCTAATTGTTTGTAAGTATTAATAAACTCACCATTTTTATTCGTTATATATGTTTATGAAATATTGTCACGATATCGTGGTAATAATGTTTGCATATTTTAATTCTTAGTTCCTGGATGACCGAGCTTTGCTCGGTATTTTTAATTTTTTTCACAAATTGTGTTTTTTGGAAATTATCGTTATTTTAATTAGCTACACGTTGGGCCGCACGCTCTCGTGAAACATCTAAATCATAAGACCTTTCTGCTCGTGTAATGCCAGTCAAATTTTGCAAGCATCTTACTTTAGCAGCACGTGTGGGACGAGCAGAAACCTGATTTTCATGACGGTATCCTTGAAATGAGTCTTCACTGTGAGAAGTTTGAGAATCCTGATCAGTTTGATGACGATGCTCTTCTAGGTGTTCTTGAGACGAGTTGCGGCTTCGTGAAGTTAGATTGTCGTGAAGCGTTTTTTTCCAAGATCGTTTAGGCATTTTTAAGTGAACACGTGCATTAAGAAGACACAAATAATATAAATAAACAATTGATTTTCTTAGCAAACACTCATTGACTTCGTGTTACTTAACGTGTATAATTATTCGCCAATAGATGTCAGGAAGAGTCATATTTTTCAGTTTAAAAACGATCGATAAAACACGAATAAAATGTCATTTTCTAAAATAACTTTATTGCTCACAAAAAATAGTATTATTATTCGCCAATAGATGTCAGGAAGAGTCATATTTTTCAGTTTAAAAATGATCGATAAAACATGAATAAAATGACATTTTCTAAAATGACTTTATTGCTCACAAAAAATTGTATTATTATTCGCCAATAGATGTCAGGAAGAGTTATATTTTTAAAAACGATCGATAAAACACGAATAAAATGACATTTTCTAAAAATGATTCCTAGCTAGATCGATTTATCGCCCCCGAAACCCCCTATATACTAAATTTCATGAAAATCGTTGGTGCCGATTCCGAGATTCCAATTATATATATATATATATATAATATATATACAAGAATTGCTCATTTAAAGATATAAGATTTGATTACACTGCGTATACAATATTTTTTGCGCTATAAATCATAAAAAATGCAAAAATTACGCATTAAGTTTAACGTATTTATTGCGTTGGATCTAATAGAAATATCCTTTTTGTACTTTTCGTCATAAGATGTTAATTTAAATTGATTAAAATATAATGTGCAAATTTATGGAACTTTTTATTTTTACTGGCTGTATGTTGCGTGAACCTTTGCGCTATTAAAAAAAGCTTTTTTTGCGCCTGTCAATTTAAACTACACCCACGTACCGATGCGAAACTAATGAACGTTACATTTGAAACCGTTAAAAGGATTACCTCCATGTTTGCTATTGTGTTTTTTTGTGTCTAATTTCAAGTGTTTTGTGCGATTCAATGCAATAATACGCTTGTTAACAGGTCATTAGTCGGCGTGATGTTCAATAGTTGTAACACCTGCAAGCCACAAGTAAGATTCGATTCGCAAGGCTTCCTTTATAAAGTGAAGTAGCGGGATCTTGAAAATGAGATTGTAAGCGTTTGTAAGGGATACAGTTTGATTATAATGTGATTTTATATGGAACACTTATATATCTGTTTTTGTAAGGTATAGGGACAAACGATTAACTATCATAGCCACTAGTAGGTCAATTGACTTTGAAAATAAATGAGAAAAATATGTAGGCATAAAGAATTTAATTGTTTTGAAAATTGATTCTTACTGACCGATTACAATTATAAACTTATTACTTAACATGGGTACCTTTCTTTGGTAGAAAGCTCTGTCGCTAATGAGACTGGTAGTATCTACCACGCGCATACAAAACTGGATCTAAATCCCTGCTACGGTGTTCCCTATTTGCTATAATCTAACCGACTCTATCCTAAGAGACCATTTTAACTTCACAACCTAGTAGGCAGCGGTTTGACTGTGTATGTCCAAGCATTGTCAGTTTATAAGCAACGGAGGTCGCTTACCACTAGCTTCTCTACCTACGCAGGCAATACAAAAAAGGTCAAAATTCTTATACATCTTTTTTACAATTTGGACCATAGTACATAAGTTGTGAAGCGTAAACCCATATGTTTACTCTTTATCGACCTCTTTGGTGTAACTTTCATAGCCCCGTTTTCTTTACAAGGATTCAAAACTATACAACACTACAGATCCAGTCAAACACCGTACATTGCATTGTTTCAAATGTTAGCCGGGTACGTGTCAATGGACCCGTCTCGACGTGTGGAGTCACAGATTTTGGTAAATCAACAAACGCCGCGCCGAGACGCTTTGTCGCGGTTCTTGCTTTTACAAACGGTTTTGATACTTTGTGCAAAAATTTATATTATTTTTTGTTTCTTATGAGATCAGAGAAAGGCATTTTTTTATGTTTATGGGGAAGGCCTATGGTCAGCAGTACATTTGTGGTTGAAGATGTTGATGAAGATAAAGACCTAGTTGAGAGCGCGCTAGAATGATTGTTTGCAATTAAATATATCGAGTCCGAACCCAAAGAAACACAATTCTTATATTTCTAAATGATTTACGTATTCGTAATTAATTAACGTTGGCTTATACGGCGGAGGAAAAAATATGATGTGTGTAAATAATAAAAAAACATTATTGCTGAGTTATTTTCAACAAGTCACCAAATGCTTCAATTTATATAAATAAAGTGTATTTTCTGAATGAATTTATCCGGTATTCTTTAATACACGTAACCGTTTAATCGTTTTAGATAACACATTTATCCTCTGATAGTGTTTGCCGAAAAGATGTTACAAACTAGATAGCCCTAAGCCGATGTATCCATTCATTGGAATTAAAGTATCTAAATATTATCTTTGCTAATACCATATTTAATAAAATTAAAGTACTGCTAAGCATATAAAACTGTTATTAAACTTCGAACACTATAGAAATGTTTAGAAAATTTGATCTTTATAGAAATTGGTCTATGTAAAAAAAAAATTATTGAAATTATTCCTTTAAATATTAATAGGAACGTATAAACAAACCATTTGTTTGGACAGCCTTTGTAGTGCAGTAGAATAAAACAAGCTCTAAAACATGACGCCGTGGGTTCGATCCCTGCACCATAACAAATATTTTTGTGCCGCATACATACATATTTATTTAAAGCCTAGGCCAAAAAGTCTCCGGTAATTTCTGTTATCTACGAGACAAGACTATTATATCTTACTTTGGAGTTAGGACTGTGTGTGTATGATTTAAAAAAAATCATTAAAAATACCCATATTTTGGACCTCCAAAATCTAAAGTACCAAAACACCTGAATCGCAGTTGCCATGTGGGACGCATAGGGTCGGCACTCGGCGCTCGCCTTGTGTAAACATTAATTTGGTATCGAACAATGCAACGGGATTAAATGACAAAAAAACTGTGCGCATCCAATCGCAACGTGTTGCCTTATTGGTTCGCGTGCAGTTTTTGTGATTTATGTCACATATTGGAACCAATAATGGACATTTGTGGGCAGAGGATATCTATACTTAAATATAAAGCTGAATTATTAATAAACTGAAAGGGTGACGATATGACAGCCTTCTTGGCGCAGTTGGTTAGACGCCGGCTGTGAAACGAGAGGCCGCGGTTTCGATCCCCGCACCGAGACAAATATTTGTGCGGTCCACAGGTATTTGTTTCGGGTCTGGGTGTTTGTGAGACCGAAAAGTTTCTCGTAGTTTCTTGTACCCACGATACAAGACTTGATCTTAGTGTGGGGTCAGGACCACGTATGTGACTTTTGGGTGTAGATATTTATTACTATTAATATACATTATGTTAAAGTAAATAATGAGTGGTAGAGCCATGCTGTAGCAATTACAATTGACTGAATGAATTGGATTAATACCCGTAAAGGGAAAGCCTTTGTTGTCGCTATGTACTCTGTAGATGAAATTGGTAGAGGCCGAATAAATTATTAAGTGTATCATGGCTTTATCCCGCAAACATCCCTACATTGTTCCGGCTACAAGGGCAGGCTACAGAAACTATTTTTTTTTTCAGGTTTTTTGTCGACATGGACATACCAACCCGATTGTACCTAAATAATACTAGTAAAATAGTAGAGAAAAAAATATAATACTAAAATAAAACATAAAAGCAAAAGCAAGTAACTAGAGCGCATAGTTGTTTAGCCATCTCGGAATTTGGGCATGACAGGATGGACTGGGTCAAGAAACGATATTATAAAGGATTTTATAGAATATATTGATTTTGGCAGCCCTAGTGTGAGCGCCGGCGCATCTCAGTCGGCTATTGTTTTTGACGCGATGGTCAAAGCGCCGCTACCTGCGCGCGCCAGTCCCGATTACTCTCGTCCTTTTGTACCACTGTTATGGTTGTACGTGCTCCGGACGTCAGATTCACGGCTTTACGATTTAGGTATTGTAAGATAGTGTTTGCGAAACAGCTTTATATGGATTTTATGTGTAAATATTAATTAGTTTTGGGATTAAATATGTAGCATTAAAAAGTTGGAACATGAAAAAAATAATGTTGAAATCCGATTTATACTTTTTGGGATATGTGTGGACAAACATACAAACATACATACATTTATGAAATTGGGACACGTGTTCAAAAGCTGGTATAGACCAACATATCCAAAAATCGTGCAATTAAGACAAAATTGCATACCTACATACATATTGAATTGATAATCTCGTTTTTTAAGTCTATTAATAAGGAATATTTTGTGCGTGTTTAATTTTAATTAGGAAATATATTAACGAATTAAATAATATTTAGTCTCAAGAACGTCAAAACTTGTTTGTATTAAACGAAATTGTACTGGCGTCACCATGGACAAGTCATACCAGTACTTTATCAGAGAATGAATACTCGGCATAAAAATATTACAATTTACAGGACCAGCAGCCTTTGTATCATCAAAATATCCATTAGAATAAACAGCTGAACATCTTGAGAAACAATAGGGTCACGGGAAATACCAATTTGATGCTCAAACATTAAGATGGAGAGGAAATGATCAATTAGGCAGCACTCTTCCGCCATAAAACTCGGTCTGCGCTAACCACAAGACTCAACAGTGGAACAACGCGCTCTTTGAACGTTGACGTGCCAAGAATGAGCTTGTCTTAGTGGGTCAATGTGCCTAAAAAATAGGTTCTAGGAACGATTTGGATGAAAGGGAAGTTAGGATTAAAGTAAAGTCAAAATTATCTTCATTATTTCTTACACCATACAGTAGTGTAAAGGCACTGTCGTGTACCGGTTTCAAGGACATTGTAGCCGAGTATAAACTACTGGACTTAACATCTTATGTATCAAGCGCAGTGGAATGCCAAACAAGCATTTCATTTATTACATAATGTTCATGGTGGTCGCGGGTTCAAATCCCAGGGCAAACGGTGAAGGAAAACATCGTGAGAAAACTTGCATAGCATAGCGATTGCCGATATGCAAGAATTTCTATGGTATGTAAAGTCCTCCAAACCGCATTAGGCCAGTAACCCTCTCAATCGTACTATCGATTGTAGAGGAGGCTCGTGCCCGACAGTGGGGCGTGTATAGGCTGGAGACTATCACGCGCTCACACCCGCCACTGCAACTCCTGTAAGCCAGGATCAACAGTGGCACGCATTTTAATGACACCGAGCCTTGAAGCTCAACGAGTCTCTGTATATGGGCTGATACAATACAATACAAAAACAATTGAAATTATAGTGCAGCACTAACATTTGATAGAGCTACTAATAAAAAACGTCATTATAGTAATCGGAGACGAAACAATGTGGCACGCGTGCGGTCTTCCGCGTTAGCTATTAACACATATCAAATAACGGAGCAACTTGCTAATTGGCTATTTAAATTAGCTAAATACTCTATAGGTTCTGGGGTCCACACTTATATTAACAGCTTTTTAATGTTCTACTAACATACATAAGCTCACGGCTGTTTAACTTCCAGAGGTTGGCAGAGATGTCACTACTGTCACCCACTTTTTGCCGTGCCTGTTTTCGTTCCACCATGTAACAGAGCAAGCGAGCCTATTAACATACTAGGCACAAATTGCAGTCTAGTCTAGAATGAAGTCTTAAGTAACACATTAAACGAGATTGCGCAAACTATAAAAACCCACACCAAATGTGTACCCGATGTAGTTTTTGGTTAAGCTTCCTGGTCAACATCCTAAATATCAGAGGAAATGTTCTACTAAAATTTCAAAGGATTGTGCCTAAAAATCACGGATCAACATGTGAACACCAATACCTGGAAAATTGGAGTTACGTTTAGCTTTGAATATTGGACAATATGTCTATTCTAATATAGAAGGTAAGATAATCTGGTAAGTCAAAAAAGCAACGTAACAATATGTTAAGTAATCAGTTCTTTATGCCACGAATCAAAACTGAGGTTCCAATTAAGCCGATCGTTTCATTTAGACAGTACTAACATGTTGACTCTACCGTCTCAAACATTTATTACGAGAGTCCACAGAGAAAATCAGTTTCATTATTGCGTCACTAACATAACTAGGAAAGAAAGAGGGTCAATTATAAATGTTCCTCGCTCGCTCATTTGCATGTAGGTAGATATTAATGTATTTAATTGGCAACACTAACACTCGGCTGTGGAGCGTGCGCTGGCGTTACGTAAGTGCGATTTGTTAAGCTATTTATAAGTTTTTAGAATGTTTTCTGATTTGAGTAAGAATAGAAGTAAAGATACCTTATATGGACCGTTATAAAATTAAAAATAGTCGGTGCCTGTATTTTTGCCTGTTAGTACCCGACTTTTATGCTGGGTCAAAACCGTAGAACATGAAACCGTGACCGTGAAACAAATAACATATTGAGATCAACGATTGGATCAGAGTTAAATTATATTGTTAATTTAAAACTATTCTGCTCCCACCACTGCAAGTCGAGCAAAGCGTGATAAAGAAGCACGTGCAGATAATTCTACCTATGAACACTGATCTGTTTAGCCTCTTGAAACGGTAACCAAATTAATCTGGAGCCTCTCTAGAGGAGTTATAGAAATTAAAGCAATCAAATCAAATACAAAGATTCGACTTGTACTATAATCCTTAGTTGCAAAACACTGACATAATTGAATAAATTTCATTTACAAAGCGCCATGAGTGTCCTAATAGTGATGTGGATCCTTAATTGTAAATTGGATAGAGGCGTTTAATTAAAATAAGCCTTTAATCAACGAGTAAGATATTGAAATGTATTCATTGATTAATTACAACATTCTGCGACATTAATTAAAATGGGGATCACAATATGTCAACCTTACAATAAATGTCGACGCCCTGGATAAAAATGGCACCAGTTTAGATGAATGACGGGTTGTTATAATGAACTTATAATTACAATAGCGGTGCAATTGTCATGCGGGACACCTTTACATCAACATTACAGGGATGGAACGTTCACACGATTAATGGATGTAATTGTGGCTCTACAAATTGATATTGGGCAAAAACGACGCAATTTCGTGTCGCATATGGAGCACGCGAGATGACAGTTGTCCGGCGCAGGGTTGCCAGCTTATGTATATTCCTCTGTTATAGTGGAAATTTATTGTATGGTGTTAATTTTTCCAAGATCTTGCAATGACTTACCATCATTGTACTTATGTATTGCTGCTCAGATAGAGTAGCGATTTACTAGAGACTAGCTTGTACAAAACAGAATCTATGACTTACAAAGATCTGATGAATAAAGTACCTACTTGCCAGTTTTAAATTAAATTCACTGGATTTTTTCTTTTTCATTCATTGCGAATAAAAAAGACAATTTAAGCTTTGTGAGGACTTTCATTGTTTGTTCCGACATCATGTCGCTTTCTGCTGTCCAATATCAAATATCAATGAATTAAAGTGGTATTTAAATGATACCTAATGAAAACGATGAGACATATTTTGGGAATCCCTAAACCTTATCTATACATTTGTATCTTTACTTCAAAAATCGTTGGAAATAATTTATACTTTCTGATAATAAACAGATAGCAACCAGTTTATAAAGAGTGACATTTCATTTTCAAAAAAAGGTATATACATTTGTCACATGTAATAAACATATAAAGTAATTAAAAAACGGCCAAGTGCGAGCAGAACTTGTGCACCTAGAGTTCCGCACTGTATAATACCTTTTCAAACTATACATTGTAATTGCAAAGGAAAATCATCAAATCTTATTTTTTTTCGGATATCATTCGAATTTATCCCTACAAATAGTTATAATGCTTCTGACCAAATTTCCAGATTCTACGTCAAAAGAAAATTATGCTAAAATTTTATATATATGCGAAAATAACGTTATCTTATAAGGATTCCGTATTCCGTATAAACGAATTTCATTTCATCATATTATTAAACTTGCTCAGGCATTGATATGAAAATAGTAATTAGTAGCATTTGATCCATCTGTCATGGCTAACAACTTTTTTTCCAGGGAAAGCTTATTTGGTTTACCTCTCTCTCATTGATCGCCTTTTTTTTTATTGCATAGGTCCGGCAAACGAGCAAACAGGTCACCTGATGGTAAGTGATCACTGCCGCCCATAAACATCCACAACGCTGGATCAGGGATTTGTTGCCGATCAACACACACGTCACACGCATGATGGGCGTCTGGCGATGTGGAAGAACGATAATTACTCAGTATGGTTCTCCATACCGTCCAGCTTTCTTTCGTTCCGCTAATCCACGACCACCTTGCACGATTGTGGATGCAGTGCATACTAGATTCTAAAACAGTCGACGAGAGACGGTTGTCTCTCCGTGGACAATATATCATTCAAATCAATCCTCTTGAATCCGACTCCTAGCCTTAGAGACTAGATTGCATAACAATTAACAATTAATATTGCCAAAGGAAGTTGACGATTGAAAAATATCTGCTTTGTTTGGGAATAAATATAAAACATTGACCAACATTAGATATTTTTTATTATTCGCCGTTAATTTTATCCAGTCAGAGTAAATAAATAAAGCAGGTGAGATGAAATAACTTTTTGTAAAAGTACTGAAAAACAACACATACTGATGTGTGAATCATTAAAAACAGCTTTAAAACGAGCGTGTCTAATTAAGCATGGCAACGTAATGGACCTAATTACTTATTGTGCCGTCTAGTCTCTGCCCATCATTTCTCTTGCGGTAGAGGTTATATTGATACTCTCACCATTACGGCCTTATCATTACATACAATGTAGTCGCTTTGTTAAGCCGGTCTAGAAGCTTGGGCGAAATAAGGTTTCGCAGTCAACAAAGACGATTGGTAAAAAATCGTACTTACTTTTTCGCAATATATCCCGTGACAACTTTTACTGTTTTATTAATTTCAAAGCCAAGGATAGTTCTGTAAATAAAACGATCAATCCCCTAAAACGAAACAATCCCCTTAAACTGTGTTTAAATATACGCGAACATATATATGAGACATTGGCCGCACTCCGGTCAAGCTAAACCATCGGTACTGTAGCCTAACCTTCTACAGCATGGCTCTACCACTTGTAAATATTTTTACTGCATAATTCATTTTTATTAAAAGGTACTAATTGATCAAGAACTCAATGAATACGTGTTTGTTTTATCGTAGTCTTGCTCAGGCATGAATAAAAATACACAGCCTAAGGCAAATCGTAACTCCTAACATCTAACGTTGTGAATGACAGCCCTGCAATAAAACTATCCCCGGGCACCCCGTCACGTCCACTCGCTACGCGTTTAACGTAATCCGCATTATAACAGCCTATGCGATCAGCTGCTGATGCACTGGGCACAGATGTCCCGCGCAAATTAATCGGAAATGTCAAGTGCACGCCGCCACGCCGCGCCGCGCCGCCATCTTGCCGCGCCATTGTTAATTTTTTCGCGCGCACGTGGCACGCGCTGTCAGACAGCTGGGCGGTAACGCGTTTTATATTTTAATTTTTGTCGCTTTCGATTTTTACTTATTTCTAAAACCTTTAAAATTACCATGTTATAAGTTTATCAGTGTAAGATATTTAATACTGTCCTTTATACTTCACAGGTAATGTGTCTTCCTTTTGAAAGGTCTCATGATTCATGAAAGTCTAAAAATCACAAATATTGTAAATTGTATGAATGCTAATTACCTACATATGTTTCATAGGTATAATATCAAATTGTTTTTTTTCGTCGGGAATCGTGTGTGTCGGCACTCGGCTTCTAAATCCGCATTATGTAGTTTAAAAAGATTGTTGTCAGAATTAGCAAAATGAAACTAGAATAAACAAGATTTCAGTATCTTATCGATATGAAGGTGACGCTATAATTATTATTATTGCGTTTTATTAAAGTGGCATTGGGGCGATAAAATGTATGACATATATTTTTTCACAAAGTCTAAAGAAAACGACGTAAGTATAACCTGAAGTGTTTGATACAAAATATACCTACGTATTTATGGAGTTCAACATTTAACTTTGTAGCTGTAGGTACGAGCTTGCTCCCATATGCAATCTATCAAGCAAGAGCGTTAAAGAGTATTGCAATTTTCTTATACTATCTGTTCTCCGCATGTTCTGATCGAATATAAGTGAGTTAGACATAACGTTTTGCATACGTATTTTGAAAAGGTATTTTTTTGTGAATTACAATTCCATCCATATTATATCATTAGCGGACCACGTACCTCCGTACCACCTAAGTCGTATTTTATACGCTATTAGAGAAAATGCATACGCTATTAGAGAAAAGAGCCTAAAATATACAATCCAATTGTATTGTATAAACATGATTTTTTCTATACATAGATCTTTAACACTATGGTGACGAGAAAACCAAGAAATAGCTAGACGACCTCCTCTTACATAAAAAAATATATGACATTAAAAGCCCGCTCGCACTTGACCATCCACATTCGCAAAGGTGCGACGAACATTAGACACATTTCAGCTAATGCGAACATAATGACCCCGACATATCCAATAAAGGCAATTAAACAGGGCCGCCTGTTTCCGGCAATTAGATCGGAAACGATCGCGGATGAATTGATAAAAAACATATCATTTCTTAGAAACACCTTGGCCACGAATTTCGAGCACCTGATGTGACCGCAGCTGAGGTGGCCGGTACAACACCTTGCCTTTACGTTGCGGAGTTTCCCTTCATTACGTTTGCGACCGCAGACTAATCGAAATGGGGTCACTTATAGCCAAATTTTGCTGGTACCCTACCAGTATGTATGTATGTTGTTGTATCCCCCGTACATACATAAGCGCAGCGCATGTATCCCATAGAGGTAGGTAGCCACCGAGGAGTTTTAATTAGTATGCTGGCCTAGGACCCGGCTCGGTTGCATAACCGCATCATGCCGGGCTGGAAGGCCAGTGGCACTAACATGCCCCCTTCAGCCTTCTCCGGGGTATCCAAGGGGGAACTTTCATCTTGACATGTTATGTAAGAAGTTTGACAAAAATCAACTTTATTGTCTAATCCACCGATCCAAAATTGTGAAATGGTTTATATTATCTGCCCTGTCATGTACTCCGTTATCCATGTGGATTATATGATTTATGAACTTTAATAAGATATTGTGTGAAAAACCCAATGTATGTAGGCAGAATTTTATCAATTAGCGGTTTTACCATCATAATTATGTAGATAAATATTTGTTCCGAGCACTTAATTTGTACTGGTAGTAAATAATATTTTTATATTCACATCGTACTTTTATTTAATAAATAGAAAAATCAAAATAAATTTAAAAAAAGCTATAAATAGTATAAATATTTATTTTCATATTTTTATGAATTTGGAAGCTATGTGGTCTTCCTGTGGATGACGATTATGAACAAATTAATAAACTCAACAGTCACATACAAGTACATACTCCTGACCCCGCATTATGATCAATTAAGAATTGTGTCGTAGGTATCAGAAATTACGAGAGATTTTTCGGTCTCACAAACACCCAGACCCGACACAAATATTTGTGGACCACACAAACATTTGTGTTGGTGCGGGGATCGAACCCACTGCCTCTCGTTTCACAGTCAGCATCTAACCAACTACGCCACGGAGGCTGTATAATTATACTTTGAGGAGTAAAGTTAATAATTTAACTTGGTCACTTACAAGACGATTTGGAATAACCTACCACCTGCAAAATTAGACTGATTCCTCGGTGGCGTTGTGTACTACGGTATGCTTACAAAACTAAGGTCTTGGGTTCGAATTTGGGATTGCGCAAAGTGATATTGGTTTTTTCTATTCATTATCAGCCCGGAGTCAGGAATTTGTGCCCGATATGGCGATAGGCACTATCACATCATGGGACGGAACACACAAGGCGAAACGTGGGTGTCCTGGTTGCACCTCTGCCTACCCCTTCTAGGAAAAAGGCGTGATGTTTATGTTTCATAAAAAATGTGATAGATTTAAGAATCCTACATTGAATTAATTAATTATTATTTTGTAGATGGGTGAAGTTGGTTAAAGACGCGAACGTTCTAGCAATCGCGGCCTCCGTGGAGTTAGACGCCGGTTGTGAGCGGTTTAAATTTCGATCCCCACACCGACACAAATATTTGCGTGATCCGTAGGTATTTGTTTCAGGTCCGGGTGTTTGTGTGACCGAAAAGACTGTCGTAGTTCGTAATATCCACGACACAAGAGTCGATCATAGTGTGGGGTCAGGACTACGTATGTGACTAATAAATAAATAAATACCTGTATGTATTTATTTATTCGTAAGTAGAAGGCGAAAGACACACCGCATGATATTGTTCTTCTTTCCTTATTACTTATTTTCTAAGCCTTCTCATAAATATACATCAAATCAGCAAATCTGCTGAACTTTGCCTTCTCTGTAGGAATTTCCGAGGAAGGATACATACCATTGGAATCTCGCAGGAAGAAACCCAGCAACATGTTTACTGAATAAACAAACACGCGTTGTTTGTGATTTGTGATGTCATGCCGCATCCGTCACATTGTTGTCATTGTTGCATCTGTGTTGTATCGAGCACCTGTTAATATTCATTACGAAGATGATGTCAATATAGTATAAAATATAGAACATACTGAATCTTTTATTAAGAGTTCGCTGCTACTTCTGCCGGATGCCGAGTACAGCTTTCATGGGCCGGCAACACATTCATGATGATGATGATGACGATCCAGCGCTGTGGATGTTCAAGGGTGGCAGTGATCATTTACCATCAGGTGACCTGCTCGTTCGTTTGCAGGAACTATGCATAATTATATACATGTATATGCATTATACATCTATATAATATGAAAAAATAGTTTATAGCTATTTACATATATTGACAACAGCTATAAAATGTTAGAGATTTTAAAATATAATATACTCATCGGTCACAGAACGTCCATTGCTGAACAAAGAAGAATGCGTACTTCTGAATAAATTTATTAAAACCATGAGGATTTATGAGCTAGTAGAGCTATGAGCGGAGTGGAGTATACACTCTAGAGGTATGCATGAACCACTTGTGTGTATGTACAAACTATACCTCTGGGCAAAGCCGGGCGCGACTGCTAGTTATCTATAAAATTGTTAAAACATCAAGTTATACCAAGTATTTTATAATGCTTGCTGTATTTTGTACTGTTGTACTGAGTCTCGCTGCGTCACATTATTTGTCTTGGACAAAGCATCCGCCTGAAAACATTAATGTGACTCAATTCTGGAAGCTAACACATAAACTCCAATGATCCGATTCTTAGCACTAAATAACTATCGCGGTTTTAATATGATATATTGTGCTTGCCAAATTTCTAGCAAATTTTAATAATGTATTATCATGCATAGCGCAAAGAACTTATGATCGATAGAGCAAAAGAATATGGAGACAAGACCATTTCCACTTGCCGAATGGGCTAAAGTAACTGGTACTGATACTATTTTAAGGGATGACTTAGTGCCACAGTTCACCAAGCTTATTCCCTCGCAAAATGTGACAGCGGACGATTCTATCGCCATTTTATTTAGCTACAGTAAGTTTATTGCTTATCATAGGTGTCTCCCAAAGATTGATATAGCAACCTGTTTCAAATGCCCTGAATTTAGCGACTTTCTCAAACCTCTTATTGTGCGTCCGTCTGCCTTGTGGGTAGATGTCCATCACTGCGTTTGCAGGTATTTTTTTCCCATACAAGGGCTTTTTGGCCCCATCAGCCACTAGTTCTTTGCGCTATGTGCCCTGCCCACTGCCTTGATAATCCATTGGACAATGTCGTCTATTTTAAATTTTGATTGCGGCAAAAGCTGTCATGAAGCTTTACGGAATCTAAGATAGTTCCACTATTGTATACATTTTAGAAGCAATTGATTGAACTAATAACTACAATCCTTTGTTTCTTCATTCGTCAAAAACAAAGCTATATAATAATATTATGAATGAAGTAAAAGAAAACAGGTGAAATTTATTTTTTTATTTGGCACGTTCGAACGCTATCTTAATTGAAGTAAATTGTTATCTGTTTGAGTTATCAGTAAAGAGACACCAGTGTTATTATGACAAGTTGCAGATTGCACGTCGTGATTACAAAAGTCGTCACATTATCACCACGTGTCGATCAAATTAGATTGTATACATGTTTATATAAATTGTATAAAATTGCATAATATTTGAAATAGTTATCAAACTTTGATTAAAAATGTCTAGCAAGGTACGAAAGTCAATTGTCTTGCAACTGAGGACGCTAAAAATCAAACGCGAAATGGCGGAGACTATACAGAAAGGTGGAATCTACTACCAGACGAGATAACACCAGGCAGAACGAACTTAACTCCAAAATGGATATTGTTCACCAACAGGAATCTAGAAATAACTCGTTATATAAAATTCATGAGAGCAAAATGCATGCAGCTTTGTATAACAAAGCACTGAAGCGAATGAAATGTTTATTGCACTCTTCCGTTTTTAAAATACCCTCGCGCGTGCCTGGTATAATGCTTGTTGCCCCGCCGGAGGTCAGCACGCGACTGGCGCGTGCCGCACACGTGGCTCCCTCTATTGTCCCAGCAACTCATTATTTTTGCAAGATGGCGACCGACTTTGGAGAACATTATTTAAGGACCCTTACTCTTACTGAGGGATGGGTACAGGGAATGTATTGTAGTCTGTAGAGATGATTTTATGCTTCATCATTATAATATTAATGTCTTTGCAAACTTGTTCCATGATGAAATAAATACATAATCAGATCTAAGAATCTTGCCGATGACTAATAAATGTTATGATGACTGCACATTATCATAGAAATTTGTTATTACCAACTCGCTATCTTAATGTTACGTATATTTTGATATCAAAAGGACTGCTTTGGCAGAAGAATTGTTTTTGTTGTAATCAACTTCTCTGAGGAAGAAATGGCAAAAAAATAACCTAATGTATTCTAGATATTATATAAAATTGCTTATTAAATAGCCAATAGCCATGAACAGCAATAACACGATGACATAATCTGATTTACAATACATTAATAGCTCGGGTTAAGTTCATTGAAAAACGATAGGGATTGTAAATTCCGATAAAGTCACTTGTTGAGATATTTTAATACGGGCCACTTGTGAATCATCAGGCGGTGTTTACCTTGTTGATATGTATGAAAATAGTAATCAAAACATTACTGAGTACAAGCGTGATCTAAGTTTGCCTGCTGTACTGTATCATCATCAGCCCTTTTGCGTCCTCTGCTGGACATAGGCCTCTTGTATGGCACGCCACTGGGGTCGATCTTCAGCCCATCGTCTCCATCGTCGGTTGGAGGCTGTACTGTATAGGCTCTTAATAAATAATAATAATAAAATAAATACACCCAACAGTCACATACATAGTCCTGACCCCACGTTAAGTTCAATTCAGTCTTGTGTCGTGGGTATCACAAGCTACGAGAGACTTTTCGGTCTCACAACCACCCAGACCCGAGACAAATTGTCAGCCTCACAAACATTTGTCGGAACGGGGATCAAACCCGCGGCCTCTCGTTTCACCGGGCGTCTAACCAACTGCGCCACGACGGCTGTTATTGATAACGTAATCGCCTATGCTGAGCATGGGTGTCTTCTACAACTGAGATTCAACACAGTATTTGCTATGTATAATACAAACAATAAAACAAACACGCACATAAAACTTTGATCAGGCCAAAATTTTGCAGTGTCAATCCATCCATCCATCCATCCATCAGCCAAAGGAAGTCCACTGCTGAACATAGGCCTCTCCTAATGATTTCCACAGTGACCTATTGGAGGCAGCCTGCATCCAGCGACGTCCCGCGACCTTTACCAGGTCGTCTGACCACCTAGTGGGTGGACGTCCCACAGTGTCAATGCAGTGTCACACAGTGCAGTGTCAATGTATGAATAATTTTTATTTGCGCGTAGGTCAAATTAGTTGCATGCAGCGCTGAAAGCCAACTTGTTACTTGACTTAAGATTAACCGCCTTATTCATGACAGTTCTAAAACCTATTTTAGATAACGAATGTTTTGCCTTCTTCGCTCAAACTGAATTCAGAAGCCGTTCAAAAGGGACAAAACATTCGATAACTAAAAGAGGTTTTAAAATGTGTATGAATAAAAACTAACACTACAAACCTAACTTAAGATACAAAGGAACAAAAAATACTTCGCATTCGGCACCGGGAAGGCGCGTTAAACCGAGGCAAGACAATAAGCGTACTATAAATAACAGCGACGTAACACCCATATAGAGAGCGTCCAGATGGCCGAGGATATCCTGTGGGAACAGATTGCCTGCGTTAATTATAGGTAAGTGGAGTGCGCACGCGCCACTTGACGCCTTGCGCCGTGCCGTACCAACGCGCGCAACCCGCTTAATTACCCCGATATTATAATAATTCAGCTCACAGCCTCACATACCCCACTGCAGGGTACAACTCTACAATCAAGAGAAGATTGAGAAGGGTTAGGTGATATATTGTAGTCAATGACGCCGTAGTTGGCGAACTTCACATAGATATTAATGTTAGCATGATATGCAGGTTTCCTTACGATGTTGTCATTCATCGTTAAACTGCGTGGTAATTGAGCATCAATCCACATACGTAATACTTGGAGTCACGTAATAATAATTTAAATCAAGGTTTTGGCGGATAAGTGAAGCAGGGGATATAAAATGGATAGACGACTTAAGGTTGCAGAAACCTCTCTCTCTCCCTTTGGGTACAGCAAGTCCACTGCTGGACATACGCCTCTTCATGGATCTCCATCTTGTTCTTTTGAAAGACAGCTGCAGGATCCTAAATAAAATGGTGTGTGGGTTTTTTTTTATATTATCATTAAGTCGATTACAGCCTTATTCATAGATAGTTTTAATAACTATTTTAGTTATCGAGTGTTTTGTCCCTTTCGAAAGACTTTTGAATTCAGTTTGTGCGAAGAAGATAAAACATTCGATAACTAAAATAGTTTTTAGAACTGTCTATTAATAAGGCCGTAAGTCTACAGTCGATATATTTGAATTGCGGCATAGATCTCTAGGCATAGGCCAGCGTGGTGGACTATATGGCCTAACCACTCTCAATCGTACTCTCGATTGTAGAAGAGGCCCGTGCCCTGCAGTGGGTCGTATATGGGCTGATACAATACAATACTAGCTAGTCCAACATTTAATGCCAGCTGGACTGCGGCTAATTGTATGTATTGAAATATAGACAGGAATTACACAAACTGTGATATGAAATTTGAAGCTGCCATGCGGCTTCCGCTAATGGCCACGGAGGCAGGTGTCACAAACCTTTTAATACCAATACTAATATTGCTAGCGTTAGTATTTTATTACTTTTAGCACTATCATGCAGATGATGTTTCTAACTCGTGTTATAAAATCCACAGCTGATCTGTTTAAGTAAAAATTCCACTTTTGAGATAAAAAGTTTGTTGGCACTTAAAATTGTGTAAACGAGATAAATAAAATGGGTTTTTATAAAACACGTTAAAATAAGTAATTATAAATTTTAATTGCATAATTTGATTTGACTGTACGCGTATTTTTATATAAAAAGAAGTCTTGAGATATTTGTTTTGGTAACATGATTTCATTCTGCATCAAATTCATTTTATTTAAAGAAAACTTAGATAGCTCTATAGAGTCGCTGAGAATTAGCGCTCAGTGTCATTAAAACATATGCTATTTTCTAGCTTAGCCTTTAAGAATATTTAAAATATAGAGGGAGGGCTAAAACGTAAATATTTTTTTGTTCGTAATGTTGGTAATTTTTTGCCGATGGGGCCAAAAAGTTCTCGAATGGAGGCCACCAAGCGGAAAGCGCAGCGTGGGACGTCCACCCACTAGGTGGTCAGACGACCTGGTAAAGGTCGCGGGACGTCGCTGGATGCAGGCTGCCTCCAACAGGTCACTATGGAAATCATTGGGAGAGGCCTATGTTCAGCAGTGGACTTCTTTTGGCTGATGGATGGATGGATGGAATGTTGGTAACACTTTTCTATTAGGAAAAATTTAACTAACTATTTATTTAACAACAAATTGCTATAAATTTCGATTGTAACCAAAAATATATTTAGTTAATGTACATCTAAAACGTGTTTGAGAAAAATTAAATAGCTCTAAACTTTTTTTATTTTTTTTTCTTCTTCAAATAATTCGTCCATGTTGGACAAGCTGTAGGAATGTCAGCCAATAGGAGGGCAAAAAAAGGTGGCCCGGCACAACAATTTTTATCTACGTTTTTTTAAGTATCAGACTCCCTCTATATTATAATTACTTTACAGATATTGCAGTATCGTGTATGAGGGCAGAATAATCCAACAACCATCACTAGACTGTACTAACATACCAACAAAATCAGATACAGTAACGTTCCTTTGTCCAGCCAGCACAAAAGAGAAGAAAAAATATTTTTAAATTTAGAAAATGTTGTGAACTCCCTCCCGCTTCAGGATGTGTAACTTCCGAAACAACTGTTCAAGTTTACACGACAATGAGTGATGTTCCGCCGGCGTCCTCCCCTCCCCTTCCCTTCCCTAGGCTCCCCAATCACCCGAAACACTCGCATTTATTTATTTATAACACGCCTTTAACACGCGTCAATAAAATCACACTTGGTGTCTGTCAAATATACATTGGGGATGCCTTGTATTTATTGAATGGTGTGCAGGCCTGGTCAGTGTACAGGTTGGTAATCGTGAAGCAATGGATTTGATACCTTAATTCGTAAATATATTATATATCTCGTATTCAATACTTATTGTCAAGACTCAGTATATTAAAATTCACCAGCTTGCCGAAATATATAGATTGCTTTTTTATATTCTTATTTTTCAAAACATTTGCTTTAGCCAGTAATTATGAAGACAACAAATTTTAAAATAAAAAAATTACAAAGTAAATGGCAAAGATTTAGTCGGTATCATTCCTTATTTATATAATTCCTCTATAGTGTCAATTCTGTTCATTTTTGTCTTGTTTCATTATTTGTAATTTCATTACTAGCAATAATTTTTTGTTTATGTTTAAATACCTATTCCCTGCGAGAACAGAATCCGGAACCATCCTCTCGTGGCACACGCCCGGAGCCACTATTAATCGCCACGCATAAATATCGACTTTACTTCTCCGTAGGGAGATGTCGGCTCATTAAATCAAATTAAATAAACGACAAGATCCCGCGGGGCTTGTTCAGCAAACACGACTGAAAAAAGTAAATTAAAAAAATCGAAACATGTGAATAATGAAATATGTCTCTTTTCTCGGTAGTGAATTATGAGGTCAATGAAAAACATTGTTACATCCCATGAGGTTAGTAAGGTTCCCGTAGAATTATTTTTTCTAGGCTAAGGTCTAAAGTTTTAATGAGCAGCGATAGCCCTGTCATCCAGTTAGTTGTGGATGTTTAACTTTAATCCTTAGATCAAGAGTCAGGAAGCTTTAACCCTTAGGATGACAAACATAATTATAATAAACAATAGCTCGATCTGCCGCCAAAAAATCTCCCTTAAGAATTAAACGCATTACAACTGCTCAAAAGACTCATAACCAGACTGTAAAATTTAAAACTACACATTCCTCAATGAAATATTTCCTACAAGAATCTACGCACAAAAACATGAATGCGGAGAATCTCTATCGTTAATAATTTGCATGAGTTAAACGTGAGACCAATTTTAGTGTAATTAACCGTGGCATCCGGTTCATTGGCTGTCAAATCGTCGGAACCCCGCGTTTTTTGCTCCCGCCGCAAACTGATACGGCATACTGTTCGTGAAACCGTGGTTCAATGTTGCCACATGGCCGCCGCATTGATCTGTGAATGAGTGATACTGGGGTCAAATCTCATATCTTCAATTTGTGAAAGTTTGAAATTTGGGTTGAGTTTATTAAGTCTTTTTACCAAATCTTACGTACTAACATAAACTCGCGTCTTTCTCTCAGAAGGGGCAGGCAGAGACTATCGAGCACCAAGTGCTACAGTCCTTACATACTTCATTTGCTTTATCAACTGTCATTAATCTCTTCATACAGGCTCGTCGGTTTCGAGGACTCCGTAAACTATGGTGAAAAACCAGTATATCGGATTCAGCCTTTGTATATCCGGCTTCAAGAGGGCCGATATAATTGTGAAGTCGCTCGTTGAAGTGATCTACACCACTGAGAACATTTTCTAGTAACCCTGCACTGAGCCCGTCACTCTGATAAATTGGATGTTATGTATTTAATGCCCAACAATCGCTGGCTTATACAATACCCTTAAAACTGGAACACAAAACTGCCGGTGAAAATATCCTCAAATCTTATCATTATTGCACTTGGGAAACCCGAAATCTATTCGATATCCTTATCAGCCAGAAAAACCTATATTACTATCAGCTGACCGCGTGAGCCGACTTGTAGACTAATTTAAGTAGGTTTATCGTTGCCCTGCGCTAGGATTTATCTCTCTCTCTTTCTTTCTTCAGCCACAGGAAGTCCACTGCTGAACATAGGCCTCCCCCATGGATCGCCACATAGATCTCTTGGAAGCTGCCTGCATCCAGTGACTTCCTGCAGTCTTAACCAGATCGTCCGTCCGCCTTGCTAATATGTCTAAGCTGAAATTAAAATGGTTATAGAGATAAATAAGCATAGGTCAAAAGTACCCTGAACCGACGAGAATGCATGAAAAGGTTGATGTAAGTGGATGAAGCGAAAATATGTCTGGATTGAGCCAAGTGGCGATCTATAGTTTGCCTACTTCGATGGGTACACTCATGGCGATTATGTATGAATGTATTTGATAAATATAAAAATAATATAGAAGACATCCTCTGCGCCGCATTTGGTCGCAAGCCGGCTGTAAAACGAGAGGCCACGGATTCGTTCTCCGCGCGAAGACAAATATTCGTATGAACTGAGGGTAGCTTATGGGAATACAAAAAATACAGGCATTTACTTATTATTTATTTACTTATTGACTATGTATTTACTTCATTTTTTTTTAAATAGGCTTGGTCGTTTGCATTGAATATTCGCAAGCTAATGTCCTCTAAGAAACAAATCGATGTGTGTTTATTTTTTAAGGGATTTTTGGTAAACAAATAATTTAATGTAAAACAAATATATGACAGTGCTCCCTATATTATCCCCTATCCTATATTATAAATACTCTAAGAATTTTGCACACACCCCCGATTCCCACAAGTGCAATTTAGATTTATACCCAAAATATTTAAAGTCGTGTCTTTACGCCGGAAACGCGTCTCATTATTTCCCTTCGATGACACATGTCGGAACATGTGGATGATGACGTCATTAGTCATGTCAAGTGGTTCGCAAATTTCGGACCTCACGCGAGCCGACACCAACGTGGCATTGATTTTCAAGTGGGACATAATATTTATTGATTTTGAAGTGCCGATGTTGGGCCAATATTTGAATGTGTTGGTTTAACATTTGGGTAGCGGATCCTAGCTTTGATATTGGCAAGTTTACTAACTTTGATTTCAGTTTTCTTAATACAAAGTGATTATGAAGGTGTTAGTGACGTACTTAGTAAGTAGTTGCCGACTATAAATGTTTACATATACTCTTGGGACATTAAGTGGTAGTGACAAATACCTGGCGAGAATCGATTAAGAAAGAGAGGAAGAAAGAAAGAGAAATGTATACATACTTTGGTGGGGTCAAGTATGAAAGTTTAAAAAGTTATACTTCCAAGAGCCCATATAAAGTTAAGTCTACGCGAAACATTTATGCTTTCGCAATTCGTTAAATATTGCTTATCTAAAACTGATATATTTGAGTGAAACCTTAAATAATTAACAAGCAAAATATCACCTTATTTTTTAACTTCAACATAATTATTCATAGTCTGAACATTCATCAATCCTTAGTCAAGTGCATTATAAAAAAAGTAATTAAATATAAAACATTTTAATAAAAATAAAACGCTGGCATATGTTCATATAGCCAATTACTAGTAATTTACAAGCATAAACAGCGGAGGGATTATTAAAAATGGGCTGAAAATAAAAATGGATGTCAGTGTGCTGGCATAAACGTTACATATTTTAAAATAATTGATAATATACATCATACGTGCCTGCTGAGCCGTCTCTGGGTAATTTTGATAAAAAATAGTTAGTTAATCGGCTTCGGAATCACACCTTTTATGTAAAAAATTAAACTATCGACCTTCACACACTGGCAGGATATCTTCCACAGACGTAAAGAAAGTATAGACATGTCTCTTATTTTTGTCACATAGAATAAAAATAAATGACGCAATTTGGAGGACGCCTATGTCCAGCAGTGGACAATACAAGGCAAAAATAGTAAGAAGTGGGTTATGCGTCGAAAGAATTTCCTGTATATAATATAATTGTTTATTTATTGTCGATGTTCAAACTGTTGAAAGCTATAGCAATGAAATGTATCGTGTTTATAAGCATTTTATTTTCATATTACTTGAAAGTATATTTTTTTAGTGTTGTTCGTCAGTTAGTAAATTTTTATGAAAGAATTGCAATGATATTTTAATTTTGGTTGCGAGAACCAAAATATGAGTAGCAAGAAAATAATATTTTATGAAATTTCTCCCCAAGCATTTTGCTTAATACATACATATATATAATACATAAACCCGCGCCTTTTTGCCAAAAGGGTAGGGAGGGGTGTAAACAGGACACCCACGTTTCGCCATGAGTGTTCCGTCCCACGATGTGATAGGGAGCGAGCCCATCGTCACGTCGGGCACAAAATCCTGACTCCAGACTGGTAAATAATAGAATCCAACATCACTTTGGCCTACCCGGGACTCGAACCCGACACCCCAGCTTTGCTATCATACCGTAATACAACCGCGCCACCGTACCGTGGTACAACTTCGCTTAATATGTAACATTTACTAACCTGTAAATACAACAATGTATTGGTCTAAAAAGACTCAAAGAATTAACGTCTAGCAAATTTGTTCTACAACATACAGGGTAATCAAGACTGCTACCGAAAACGAAGCCAGGTGATTGTTTTAGTGACTGTAAGCACAATGCAACTAAATCTTTTTTGTTTAATGTTTTAAATATTCATTGTGTTTGGATGGTAAATTCATAGTTTTTTTCTAAAATTACGATTTAAAGCCTTGCGTACTGTAAAGTTTTTAAAAATAAAAAGGTGTACATTATTTTTTTTAGGTAAAAATGTACTACCTAATTAAGACGATAAGTAAAAAATTACAAAAAAAAATCGCTTTTTTTAGCGAAATTTTTAGTTGGATTGTGTCTGAAGTCACTATTACTACCACCTCGCTTCGTTTTCGGTAGCAGTCTTGATATACCCTGTATATAAAATGTCATACTAAACCAACACGTAGTTGTGTAAACTAAACACTTTAAAAAAAATGAAAGATGCATTTAATATCTGTCCAATTCTACGTCTTCTCAAGTCTGCATTGCACAATAGCTTGGTCGGCGGTCGGCGGGGTGCAGGTGGGTGCAGAAAAAACGAAAGGATTCGCCCGACGCAGGTGCAGGGCTCAGGTGCTCGGATTTAGGTTACCAGAGACACCGTGATTAGGTTATACCAACGCAATTGTGATTACGACACATTTGGCAAATGTTAATCAGGTTTTTGGTGTTTTGGCAAGTGGATAATTGGGAGAAGTTTGGCACGGTGAAATTGTATTGCCGGTTTAAAATGTTTAACTTGGATGAATAAAGGGCGTGGTATTTTGTAACGAAGTATTTGAAAACTCTAGGAGTTTTAGAATCTGAGCCGCTGTATTCTTTGTGTGGTCTATATCTGATAGCGTTGCGTAAGTTATAAAGACAATAATTCACCTTTCTTACAAATAGAAATAGGCGTTAAGTATATTATCCTTTAAAAAATAATTATATGTGTAAGTTGCCTTTGTCGGTCAGCTCATTAAAGATTGCCCGCTTTTAAAGGGTCGATGAAAATTATCAGTGAGTACAATTTTTATTGCGTGCTTGCCTTCATTTGTAGGAATATGAAAAAGTACAGTGCATTATAGTCGTTATCATGATCAACATCTTTAACATGATTTGCCTCAGGATCAAATCCACAGCTGAACGGACAGTAGACCTCCCCCACGGAGAGTATGTATCTACATATAGGTACTTACACCAATTCACAACATACCAATACGAACCAAACCACTTACTCTACAATATCCCACAATTAAAACACCTCTATAAACGAAACGTACCTGTGAAAAAAAAAGTATAAAACCTTCACGACTGCTCGGCGTGAGATGGGCAGAAAAAACTGGTACGAGCGGCGCCAGGACACCTCGCCTTAGTCGGCACTCGGCTCTGCGCGACAGGTAGCCTTTTGTTCTCCAGACAATCGGCAGTTTTTGCTGACGACACAGCTGATCGGGCCAAAGGGTTCGTAGCACAGGTTATACAGAGTAACTGGCTGGAAATGAGCAGAAGTGAAAAAAAATCGGGCCAAAGGGTTCGTAGCACAGGTTAAAACTTTATGCATCAAAAGAGTACCTTATGATACTGGCTGTTGATAACATAAAATTAAGCAAAAAAAATGATCGGGCCAAATAGTTTGGTAAAAAAAAAGAAGCGTAATATAATATTCCCTTGAACTTGATTTTTGAACACCGAATTTATTAGACAAGCAAGTGCATATACTGTATATGTTGTGTATCGTAAGATCTTGGGTTCGATTCCCGGGTAGCGCAATTAAGTTGCCCAGGACCGAGATACGGGCCTAATATGACGTTGGGATCACCCCTATGAAAGGGAACCGAAATAAATTTATCGAACTATGTCATTAATACCAGTCTAGCAATCTCTGCCTAACCGTTTGAGAGCACAGGCGTGATCTTATCTATGTTATCACTTATCGGTGAGCAACGACCAATAAATCAACGAATCTTCAAAAATAAATGAGCCTCTGATTATCACATAAACAAATAAATTCGTTGATCTTAAATTCGAACCTTTGCTACTACAGCAGGGATACAATATCCTAATCATTTACATTTCACTGAGCTTTCCAACCAATGATGCAGTTTATCTATTAACGTGACTAACCTAGTAAAGATCGGTTACAGTCAGAGCAATGCAAATCTTGAGTAATAGTCATTTATAAAGAAAATGACGCAACGTCCATGCAAAATACTAAGAAAAAGTTTTTAAAGCCCCGTTAATTGCCAACAACGCGTCCCCATTACGCAGCCTGCGCCACTGATACGCCTTTGCGTACACAGAATGCACATCTGGGAGCAATGAAGGACTTTATAATCTCGGAAAGAACTCAAATATCATACATCTTTCATCGATTTTCAACTTTAAGACAAATATAATAGAGCGCAGGTTTGCCTGAGTCTTCTGCACCGCCCATGTCTGCGAACACCTGTTTCAACCGCAGCGTTTATTCACCACGGTCGATAAAGGAAATGTGATCGTGTGTAATTATGATAAAGATTATTTTCGACTGCAATATAGAGGCCACCGCATTCCTGCTTTACAGGGATGTTCGCATAAATTATCGATGTTTCTCTTCGCGACAATGGTCCTGCGATATATGCGTCCCGCTCTAAACACTTGTTTTTGTTTCGTTGCGGCTGTGTTAAATGTGCGCGGACAACACAAGTGCCGTGCTTCCCAATCCGCGAATAATTCACATGAACATTTATGTTTGTTTATGTTTTTTAATCATATTTAATGTGTTGCGTAGGCCATGCCTTAGTGTCTTGTTTTTCATATAAACTACATTTTTATTACTATTTACAACGTTGTAAATGTTTATCAGCAAGGATTTCCTGTAACCTTTAGGTGAAACGAGAATGTGGTATAGTTCCGCGTCAAGTCCAATTTGCTTAGAAATCAGTTATTGGCATCAGTTGGTTTGCTGAGTCAAATACCAGTTGATCGACGCCAGGTCACGAGGCTAGTTCATAATACACGAGGTGTCGGCGGCCAGCCGGCGCCACGGCGGCAAACGCGGCGCCTACTATCCTGTCAGTCATGACTGCAGTTTGCCATTCAATTTTCAATCTTAATTCAGTGGGTATAAAGTAAAAATTAACGAATAGCCCTATGTATCACTTGCAATTTCTCCTGCACTCAAATGTATGTTCTAAAATAAGCTACCTTAGGGTCCATAGTGACATTGATAAAATTATATTATATTGAATTCGTTCCTCGATTTTGAATTCCGAGCACTGAGTAAAAGAAAGCGATTTTTTAAGGAAGCGTTTGTCTCCTGTACATTAAATTGAGACATTATATAAGTAATAAATAGTTAAGTCTTATCGCGTAGTAGTAAGCGCCGTAAATCATTTAGTTGATCGGTACCGGTAATGAGCGATGAGTAATTGTCACTTACACACTTAATTTAAATGTACGAGCGCGCAAGAGGTCAGCTATATTTGGCGCCACTTGCGCCAGCGCCAGGTGGTGCGCGCTCAACGCTGTGCTCGCGTCACAGCACCCGTAAACCTTATACAATCTGAGTGCTTCCACTGAGGGCAAGTCAATTAAATCTGATCACGTTGATTGACAGATCATTGAGTGGGCATACCCATTTTTTGTTATGCTCGCCGCGCGCCTTAATCTTCTATTTTCATGTAACAGGATTTAAAGTTGAAACGGACGTGTTTCTCAAAATTCATTTCTTTTAAAATCGCACTTGCCAGGTCAGTGTTTTCGTGGGCCTCTATAAACAGCCAAAAAAGTTGTTAAATAAAACGCGACGAGATTCACGCCGTTTCTTTACGATTTGTGGCTAGGTGTCAAAAGCTTTACCTGACCGCTTACGCCCACGCAGTACGGGGTTATGCTGCACCGATATTGACTATCTCAGGGACATTCTGTTTGTTCAGGAATTATCCCTTCACACCTTAATACTTGGGCCGCTACTCAAATTATTGTATAAACAATAGAAGCAGAATTTTGAGAATGACGCCTCATGTAAATTGGCTCGTGGTTTTGGTTAACCGATCACGTACCTGAATAAGGTAAGCAAAAATATGTATTAAGCCAAACGTTTCACTTTTTTAAATTATTTTTATGGTAAGAATAATGGCCAGTTAAATGAGCGCCATCGGACATTGATGGTCGTCCTGAGCATCAAAAACGTCGACACAATCATTTTCATCTCCCTTATGAATCGAATTAACGCGGTAACCCCTGTTTGAGCCCATAAAAATTCACGACAAAACCTGTATAAACGGCTGGATGCGAAACATAGTTGTTTTGCGACTCGTTCCCAGAAATCGAGGAAATGTCCGAGCAAAAAGCCGTCGGAACAGGATTTTGTATCGACATTGCCAAATCTGGACGCGTTAAGAAATGATAAAGAGGACGCCGCCACCGCCGCAAGAGTGCAAACTGCACGAAAAACAAAAAAATAACAACAAGATCAAATAAAAACGCACTTCCTTAAAGGAGGGCATGTTGATGCACCGCCGACGCGACGTCCGAGCGAGTACGAGCCGACCAAAACGAGATTAATTTATATCTCCGAGTGCGCGGGAGATAGTAAAAAGCGGCACGACAATGATCAAGTATAATTTCGTGTAGTTCTGTTGCAGCGTTGCGCACGATGATTTTGATGACTTGCATAACGTCTTCATCTGGTAACTGGCGATAAACATCGCGGTTTATTCTATTGTCTGCTTAGTATGCGACAGCTGGTGAAGGATAAAACATCACCAAACGAGCCACGATCGTAATATCGATTATCCAATACGAATTTTGATAGGTGCCTTCTAAATGCAGCGATCGCACGGCGCGAATAAAGTGTACTTAAATTATTGTATAATGTGTGCGTGCGTGAGTCACGGACGTGCACATGTGCATGTGGAAATAGCCTGTAAGTTTGAACAAATGTTCAGATACACGGCGCGTACTGTGTTGTGCGGCGATCCTCACGACAAGTCGCCGCGCCGCCGGCCAGAGAATGCGACCGGCTGGCGCGCCAGTGCCGTGCCACCGACCAACACTATCGATACTTTCAATTTATTTTACATGTATTTATCAAAAGACGCTTTACACACCACTGTAAACCCCATCACCTACCCATTTACCAAAAAATAACTTCAACTAACCATTGGCATATGTTTTATTAACAAGCGCAGAAACTAATTAATGAATTTCATAGACGTCAGCGCGTAACAAACGCAACATATCGACATGATGCCGATAAAATTCCGTACACATGATATGCAGCGCATCTCTAAGGGCGAGACTACTGGCGCCGTGCTTTTTTACCCCGACAGCGAGGCGGTCCAACTTTACACTCCGGCCCGTCAGTCGGCCGCAGAGTGTTGCGTGTGGAGTGCGCTCGCTGTCGCCGCGAACATCTGATCCCGCGCGGACTGCGACTCGCGACGTGTATGTGACTTGTACGTGCTAGTGTTTTGGATTTTTATTTTGGATGTTTTACGCAAGATGTCGAATTTCAGTGCCGACGGACATGCTGTCAAAGGTTTGTGTTCTTGTTGACAAAATATAAAAATACTTCCGGTTATGCTAATAAGTTTTTGTTTACACTTCACAACTGATTGAGTGATGCAAAATTTTATGATGAACAAGGTCGTTTTTAAAGCGAACTTAGTTTATTTTTGTGAATTTTTGAATAGTCTAAATGCAACTCAATTAATCAGTTTAATCATTTCATTAATGAAGCGACTGATAAATTATGTATTTATACATTTGATAATAACAATTGCATAGCTGAACAAAGCCCTCTATGTATACCAAACTTATTTCTGTAGAACTGTGAAGTTATAACATTAACTTAGCGTTAAGTAACTATTAAAAAAAGTCGATAATATTAACGAGTTATAATCATTAAGTACCATTAACTGTACTGTACTGTATCAGCCCATATACGTCCCACTGTAAGACACGGGCCTCCTACAATCGAGAGTACGACTGAGAGTGGTTAGGCAATAATAGTCCACTACATTGGCCTAGCGCCGGTTGGCGGACTTTTACATAGAAATTTATACGAATCGCTATGGTATGCAGGTTTCCTCACGATGTTTTCCTTCACCGTTATAGTGCGTGGTGATTGACAATCACATACCCGAAAAGTCAGAGGTGTGTCCTGGGATTTGAACCCGCGACCACCGTGAACATGTAGGCAGCCGCGTATGGTCCGTTACCAACAGGCCTCCACGCACTTAAAGTTCCATTAAAGTAGTTTCTAATTCTTATGATTGGCCGTCACCACCAAACCCTTAGAACACCTTTCAGGAATGGGAATAACTAAATATCTTACAATTACAAATTTATAATAAGCGGGCCTTCTACTATTCTAAACATTTGTAATCTAGATTCTAGGCTAAATGAACAAATGCACGATAGAAGTCCCAATTTCTTCATAATAACATAAATTGCATAATTACGGACCTATATCACAATTACGTTTTATTACAACATTTTATACTATAGGGATCTCTAAAATTAAAACATTGACAGACTTCCGTACTCCTGAAATGAATTGAATAAAACCTCTTTTTTGAAAGTCTGCTAAAACAAAAGTTGGCTGTTCGAAATTCGGATAATAAATAATCATTATATAATATATTATTGCTTTCAATTGTTACTGATTATTATCTGATTAAAACAATAGATCTAGGTATTCGATTCCTAGACGAAGTAATCCCTTCGTTTCCAATTCATTTGAAGCACTCAGTCTAGAATTAGACATAGTCTCCCAAGAAGCGACGGTAAACGGTAACAAAATACTTTAACTATCTTGATTATTATTATACAGTAGTTTAAAAATGCTTCTTTTTACGAAATAGATCCTATTATTTTCTGCCACAATTAAATCAATAAACCTAGATGGTGTTAACAAGCTGCCTGTCATTTTAAAATGTCTGTATCTAAAATAACTTTTCGATAGGGAGGTTCTTACTGTATTTTCTTGCATCGGTACATTGAGCGATAAAGAAAACTACGAATTCATATGTAACTTTAAATCGGCTCAAATCTGCGACCTGCATTTTGTCAGTCCCTCTTGGCCCTAATATATACCATCCATTCAAACAAATTTGTATCTTTTTTTAAATAATTCAAGAAATAAAAAAGTAATAAATAATTAATATAAAAACATTATTCTTGTAATGTCTGAGATTCTGATGACTCTATAATAAAATATGTGATTTATGAGATAACATAGACTATTTGTTTAAGCATAAAAAATCTTAAAACATTCCCTCTATCACTATTGTAAACACGACAAGAAAAAAGCACATTAAAGCAAAATCATTTCGTCTCTTATCTAAAATTATTTATTTGTAAAATATTTCCTTCAGGCCTTGATATAATAAAAAAATATTAAGTACAGGTTTTTCGTTCAAACGTGATAGTTTTACCTAGCATAGCCTCAAGCACTAAGCTGCAATTATATTATAATTTTATAGGCCCACGACAACCAAATTGAACATCAAAACTTCATACATAGAATAATGAATCGTAAATAATCCTTAGTCCGGAAGTTTTAGGCTTAAATGGCATCTGACCAGAATCGTGATGAGGTCGTGAGCCATGTACGGCTGTCGAGGCAGAACATCGCGGTCAGCATCAATTGCATCCATAATCAATTGATGGCTGCGATTTCAATTGATTTTCACCCTGAATTTATTTAGCAACAATATTTTTAGATTGTTATTTAGATAAATGAATGTAAATCAAATTTATAATATACTCTTTTCTTAGCAAAAGTTTTGGCATAATGCAGACCGCTTTTAAAAGGATGTGTACGAAAAGTACTAGTTTGAGTAGTGGACTTCCTCTGGCTCTAGAGTATGACAATGATGATAAATAATAAAAATAAATAAATACACCCACATTAAGATTAATTAAGTCATGTGTCGTGAGTATCAGACACTACGAGAGACTTTTCGGTCTCACAAACACCCAGACCAGAGACAAATACTTGTGGTCCTCACATACATTTGTCTCGGTGCGGGGATCGAACCCGCGGCCTCTCGTTTCATCCAACAACCAACTGCGCCACGGAGGCTGTCATGATAATGGTATTAGAACCTCTATGCCACATCAAAACTTATTTCATGATACCTACATTCGATATCGGCTATCGCAAGCTTAACTCCTTTGTTGATAGTCATTTTCTAAAGCAATCAACTTTAACGTAGTATTTATGATGTTTTAAATAGATTGTCATAGAAACAAAAACTTCATTACCAAATGTGCCAATACTAATCGACACTGGCTTAACCCTAAAAACAAACGGACCAAAAAACGTGCACATGTTAGGGTGAAAGCCCCCGCGTAACAAGTGTAACAAACTTAATCACACCACGTTTGCGCCATTTGCGACTCTAACTTGATAGACTTAAGGCCATAAGGCACGATTTGCTAATTCGTTTGTTTGCTCACATGTCGTGATGAGGTCGTATGAGATTTCTGTTTTTTTTTTCGTACGGTGGAATTAAACTCAACCCTTGTGCAGTGGTGTCACTTTTTGTAGCATATGGATACTAGTATCAAGTGCAGTAATTTATTTTTTCATTAACGTATAGTAATTGAGTAAATTGTATGGAGAGTTACAATTTGTAAATACATAGGCAATAAAATTAGCAATTTAAGTTAAAAAATACAGTACTTACAACACTTTCATATTAATTCAATTAAACACGTAAAATATTTACGTATTATTAAAAATAATGTTATTTTTAAAAAAAATAAAGAAATAAGCTACAGACAATTTTTATTATGCGGCAATTGTAAAATAACTAAATAAAACATTCTAAATGAAATGGAACGTAATTAGCAATATGTTTTTTTAATCTACAACACATGCTACACGCATCTATTCAAACAAAGAATACTCAACAATGATCGAAGGGCAATAAAAGCGATCCGTTTGTCGCCACATGTCAAGTGACGTCACAGCCCTGTTGGGCACCAGATGCGGCGACCAGATGTGGTACTCGCATAATGGCTGTAATAATGTTTGGACTGTGACGACTGTTTGACATCTGTATCTTTATTGATCGTGCTCAAAGGGTGGACTCCCGTTTGCTCTCATTTGCATCCGAGTGTAATCTGCATGCGTATAAACTAAGCCCTGTTGAATTAAAACTGTTAAGTTCGGTCTTATAACCCTGTTATTTGGCTGTCTCAGCGCTGGGCACTGGAGATTTCTGTTTAAGCCTGCCATACAGCCCGCAAGCGTGAACGGTTTACATTGATGCGGTAGGCATACGAACGCGAGAAATGTAGTGTTTCTGTAAGTTTCATCACTTCCTGCACCCTGCATGCTGTTATCGACTAACGTAAATAAGCCATAAAGTGTAAAACTAAAAATTACAAATAGCACAAGACTCAACACTATTCATAAGCTTGGCTGTTGAGTCTTAGAAATAATGAGTTCCCTTCTTAACAAGACAAATCGCATACTAAATTTAAACTATGATTATATAATCGTGAATTAATTAATTACGTCCCACGCAAATAAATTATTTTTTTATTTTAAAGCGCCGAAGTACAGAATATATAAACAATCACTAAAGAATAAAGCTCTTTATTTCCCGGGAAATTGCGTATTAAAATTAAGATGTGTAATTAAAGTATTGATTTAATATTTAGTTATTCATATTTAATAACATAAAAACTGCTTGATATCAAAGTCTGGTATACAAAACAAGTGCAAATAACGCGATGGCACTATTATCAGAGAGATTAACTATCGTTTTGCTTTACTTATCAAAACAAATATTATAAATTTTTATGCTTCGTCGCCATTACTATCACATTTTTACAGTATCGCGCATCTGCCTGACACGACAATAATATAGTGTCTCTTTTTAACCCATTTCAAATAAAGGAAGTTGTTCTCAATTCATCGGAATCTTTTTTTTATATTCTTGGCAATACAAGATCTTGATCAAGATCTTGTCTGATACAATTATCAGCCCATATATGTACATACGTTCCACTGCAGGGCACGGGCTTCCTCTACAATCGAGAATACAATGGAGAATATTTAGGCCATATAGTCCACCACGCTGGCCTAGTCTGGGTTGGCAGACTTTTTACATATTTACAGATGAAATTGTGCTAAAGACAATATCAACATTATAAAGCATGAAACTCTCTATGAAGATAGCGCGAACAAACTAATCAATCAAATTACTATACTAACTAGGCAACGAATTTGCAACACCTACTATCTAGATGTGTAAGTCAATGCATTATGAATGAATTATTGTGTCTAATATCCAATCAATATAAATAATATTAGATTTTCCATATTCGTTAGCGTGGGAATTTTCAACGGTCGGAATATGGTGTGAATCAAGCCAAATCAAATATAATTAAAAATCTTAGTTTTCTGGCTCAAAATACTGTACAATATTAAAGAAATGTATACATATTGCAGATATAAAAATACTTTTTTCTTGCATAGATTTGACTATGGCTCAACTTGTTTGATTACCGCTCATCAACAATTATAACACTGGTGGTAAACGAGTAGTCGGCCTCTCAATTTAAGAGGAGAAAGAACGGGAGGAAAGAAGGTGGAAAGAAGGTTGGACCTCCGGTAATCTTAATGACCGACCGAAACATGAAGCAAGACCTTCGATGTTTTGAGAGACAGTGGTACTACCCTCTTGAGCCGGCCTGCGTAGTTAATGTTCGTCTATTATTTTAATACTTTCTTTGTAGTATGAAAGTCATTCTTAACAATTGACATTTTATTAGACGTATGCGATATGGAGTATTGGAAAACTAGTAAAGATAAAAGTTATCGTCATTTTTTGCTTTTGAAGTATGTAAGACATTACGTAATGCACAAATGAAAGAATAGTGACGTCATATTGATAGCAGATAAGGGGTATTTTTTCTCAACAACAGATAAGCTTATTTTGAAAGACAGAAGAAGGAAAATACCGTGAAAATTCCCGAATGTAATTTTTTTCGAGAAACATTTCAAATTGACGATAATAAAAAGGTAAATAAACAATATGAATCCTCTAACAAGTTAGATATCTTAAGCACGCCGTCTTTGTAATTTATGAGGCTATTAAATCCTAGGCTTCGTAATTGTAAGTTTATGTACGCTATCTTCCAGCTATCAGCATCACTACCAGGACAGTCTTAATTAAACACACTTTACAGCATTTATGCGTACATATTAAGATTAAATGTCGTTTGAATCCATGACCTTCCCCATCGCGCTGTACGTAACCGCTACGCACATACGCCATACTGTTTAAAAGTAATTTTATTTGACAAAGATTACGCTACACATGGACATGTATTCTTCATGTTTGCCTAAAACAAATGGATGACGTTCATATATATTTTTCGCGAGCATTTACATGGCTGTAACATTTAGCAAGTTTCTGTAATGGAATACAGTTTGACAAGAATGTTGTTACGGATAATACTTAAGTTTTGTTATCGCTATATCTACAATATTTAAAAAATCCAAAATCTGTCATGGAGCACGCGAAATAAACTCAATGAAAAGCACGAGACGGAAAAGACATAGTTTGAAAGGTTGAGTCGCTTCACCGCGTTGGTCTATTGCGGTTTGACTGACATAATTCTTAGCACTTTTGTGTATAAAGTCTATTTAAATATTTTAGTGTGCATGTCTTCTTCATCCATAGTAATTCCATTGCTGATGACAGCCTCCGCAGTTGGTTAGACCCCGGCTGTGAAATGAGAGGCCGCGGGTTCGATCCCTTATATGATAAATAGTTGTGAGGCCAACAAGTATTTGTCTCGGGTCTGGGTGTTTGTGAGACCGAAAAGTCTCTCGTAGTTTCTGATACCCACGACACAAGACATAATTGATCTTATGTGGTGTCAAGACTATGTATGCGACTGTTGGGTGTATTTATTAATTTTTTTTGTATTGTATCAGCCCATCCATATACGACCCACTGCAGGGCACGGGCCTCCTCTACAATCGAGAGTACGATTGAGAGTGGTTAGGCCATATAGTCCACCACGCTGGGCTAGTGCGGGTTGGCGGACTTACACACCGTAGAATTTTTTTAAAATCGCTACGGTATGCAGGTTTCCTCATGATGTTTTCCTTCACCGTTAAAGTGCGTGGTGATTGACTATCAATACACACATAACTCCGAAAAGTCAGAGGTGTGCCCTGGGATTTGAACCCGCGACCACCGTGAACATGTAGGCAGCCGAGTCTGGTCCGATACCACGAGGCCACCACGCACTTTTATTAATTGCTTAAATAATACTTGTATTTATTAATTGCTGAACAATTATTCTTGCAACCGTTTCCATACCAACCTGTTGGAAGCGGCCTGTATCTCGCAACTTCCAGCAAACTAAGGTTACTTCAGTGCACATACTCTACAATAAAACGGATTTTAATAATCACAAGTCACAAGAAATGTTGTCTTTTTAATTAGTGTCGTGCCGCGAAACAAAGCGACGAGCACACTGCCTAAACGTTGGGAATTCCGCTGGCGTAATTCTTTAGGCTTGCGTAGACAAAAACTGTCAGTTCCGTGTACATATTTTCCATTTAACTACATCAAATATATTAGTTTTTAAATGGTATACAGTCACATGATTGAAAATTACTGTTGATGCCCAAAATTGACGACAAGATTTAGTGATTATAGTAATTTTTAAATGTCCTTTAACAACAAAAAAATTGTGTATACAAAACATATAGGTATTAGGTAGTAAATACATCCATCAGTCACACACATATCAATCTATTTCATTCGCAATTGATAGTTATGTGTGTCATGTGAAAAATATTTTTTCGTTTATTGTTTTCGCAGATGCATAAAATCAACACGATTGAGGTCGGCGATATCTAAACATCAATAACAATCGGTCAAATTCCAGAGTTTCAATAACATTGGCTATTAAAGCAATTGATTTTATTATATTTCAATGTGGTTTTCATAAATCTTAGAACGCTGTGAATTGGAAATTCTCGAGACAAACCAGGTTAGAAATCTTTGGCGGAGGTTATGTACTGAAAGGGCAGGTTGCTTGCATACTTAATATATTATTACACTTTGATATATTATTACCTAATTTGCATTTTTTCCAAATTAAATCTTAGAAGTAATGGAACACTGAAACATGACAAATTTAGTTTCATAAATTTCCTTTTTAAAAAGCGAAGGACGTAAACCATACAGCCCTATTTTCTTTTTACGCGTTCACGTGATGGTGTACATACTTGTTCCGTTAAGTTGTTATCGCTACAATTTTTACGACTGGCAATATTTTGAAACAGTGCAATACACGTGCGTGCAAGCACGTGTGCCGGCGTACCGGATGCTGGGTAGTTTGTTTGTGCTGCCAATAGCTTAGATAAGCTGACTCCTAAACTGTGGCTTAACAGTAGCTGTAAGCGGAGCCCTAAACGCCACCATTACCTAATTAATGCGACAAGAATCGCAATTATTTTATCGAAAACAGTCACATAAAAATTGTCGTTGTCGCTGAAACTTACTTCATAAACTGTCTTTGTTGTTAGGTAGGATATCAAGGTTTATTTTTAGGCTATTTGTATTACAGACAAGTAAACAAACCCATTAATCCTAGGATTAGAGTAACGGTATTGTATAAATTGGAAGTCGTTGAAAGTTTATGGTGTTTCTTTGAAAGTCGCTAAGCCCGGCTGCGTAGCAGACCATGTGTCCTGAAACTGTATTTTTTTGACTTTAGTACTTCTGGCAGTGCAAGTCTGTTTAACAGATGTCATAAACAATTGGAAAAAGACCAGCGTAAAACAATTGGCGGTGTTACCGCGGCATAAGGGCGGCAGATGTGGGTCGATTGGAACAACTCCGATAATAGTAGTACAATTTTGACAGATGTCTGCATAATCAGTGGGAAAATATTCTAAACGTAATAATTTCAGACTTCGTTTTATTGATTCCAAAATACTTGTTATTGCGGTGATAGTTTCTGTGGTTTTGATGGCGAAGTTTTGTTTTTCCGCTGACAAGATAACTTAGGCCGTTTACTTTGATTTCCTTAGGGTGGATAAAATAATATTTTTGCGTGCCCATTAATATTAAAGGGATGGCGCGGGGAAGCCTAAGATTCGTCGAAAAACACAAAGGGAGGAAGCGATCGGGTGGCCACTCACAAAAACAAAAGATCGCCCACGCTTCCCTCGCGTTGCGGATACAAAAAAATTTTACCATATAAAAAAATACGACTTTTTTCAAGGGAAGACTTAGAAATAAGCACTTATCTGTATAATGAAATCTTATGACGGCCCGTGCAGCGCAGTGCATACAATTTACATTCAAATTGAACGTTTTTTAAAGCGACTAAACGTTTCGATTTGTTTTGCTAATGTTAATTTAAAAGTAGGCGTGAGACTACATTGACTATATCGACTATATTTTTAGATCAGGTGAGATAATAGTGAGACGCTTTAAGTGATATAAAAACTTTCCATTTCATAATTGAGAGTTGTGTAGAAGTTGTTGCTTGAAATATTGTTAGAAAATGTATACCGATAAACGTTAAGTGGATTGCTATATATTTGTATATTTTTCCTTGCCAGTTTCCGTAGGAAACGACTCGTTTTACTGCTGCTGAGAACCGATTTGAAAACATATTCGAAATAACAATAATTTAACATGGTTGATACTTCATAGTTCGTACTATGTATAGTTTTCATAAAAGACAGACAAATAAAAATAATTTCTAGTATAAGGAATTTACCAAGCTTTTCAGTAATATATTGCGTTTAATGTACATAGTAGATCAGAATTGTAAAGGTGAGTTCACAAAATGATATGAAAATATTATACTTTATTTCTTGATATTAATTCGATTACATAGTGTTGCACAATACGCTATACTTTAACCTATAGATAAGGATATATGACAATTTAAGAGTGTAGTTGTTTGTCATCAGCCTCAAATCCCGATCTACAGATAAGGCAGTTTATCTAACGATTTGTCTTCAGCGTTAATGCAGGTGTAGCGGTGCCTTACAGTGATCGTAGACGGCCAGATAACGCTGGGTTTTCCCAACCGCCGCTGTTTTCTTATCTTATCAAGTATCGGTGACGTACTATAGGTTACTTAATCTCCTTATGGGATATGAAGTGGCTCGCCCAACTGTTCGACCCGAAGGTCGTTCAAACTTCGAATATTTTTTTTTTATTTGCATTTGGAAAAAAAAATCAATAGTGTTTGGCATGTTTTTTGAATTGTTGAACTATGGTTCCACCGATTTAGAGCGTATGGCGCTAGAAAAAATTAGGGGCTCAATATTTTATACACTAACGACGTAGAATTCGTAAACTTGAAATTGCGGCCTTCAATATTAAAAAAAAATGAATTGCCTTAAAACAGACTATAGACCAATGTAAAATGCTTAAAAAGATCAGTAGCCTCAACATCGATAATCGATATATCTAACGTAAGATTCTAGACAAACTAATGGCCCTATTCCTCACACAATTGGTTGGTCGAATTTTCTGATTGGTGGTTCGTCAATTTCGATTAATTGCACGGTGCACTCACCAGGCGGCGCCAAGAACGTCGCACGCGCCTCTCGCTGGTTCTCTTTGCACTTACACAGATATTAAAGGCAATAAAAACGGATTGTTTCTTGGGATTTTAAATCCAATAAACAATTAATGTTTCTTTATGAATTAACACGTAAAGTGCGTGAAGTGTTGATTAACTTCACATTTTTTTCGATATTTTTTATAACCTTATCATACCCAGACAAATTTCTTCCAGACAAGTTTATGTTCTTAAATGGGTAAATTAACTGTTTGTTTTTGGCTTTAATAATATATTTTAACATATTTTATCATGAAACACGGGTGTGGCTAATATTATAGTCTTAATGTAATTTGTATGTTGTTTCCGGTATAATATTTCCAAAAGCATTAACATGTCTTGGTAATGATCACACCACAACCCACACATTTAGTTTTTTAAGCATTGTTCATCGCTATACTGACTACCTGCCTATTATTGCAAGACCAATAATTACAAACTAAACACAAAGCTAAGACTTAATTAAAAACAAAATTTGCTAAAGTCAATTTTCTCACTGAAACCTTTCAAATATTTCCTTTAAAACATACATACATACATAACCACACGCCTTTTTCCCAGAAGGGGTAGGCAGAGGTGCTACTAGAACACCCACGTTTCGCCTTGTATATTCCGTCCCACGATGTGATAGGGGGCGAGCCTATCGCCATATCGGGCACAAATTCCTGACTCCGGGCTAATAATGAATAGAAAAATCCAATATCACTTTGCCCGACCCGGGATTCGAACCCGAGACCTCAGCTTTGCAATCATACCGTAGTACCACAACGCCACCGAGGCAGTCCTTCATTTCCTTTAAAAAAAATTGCTTAATTAAGGCAAGTGGTAACACTAGCCCTTAACTGTCACCCGTTTAAAACGATCTGTCAGTGGCGTGAGCCCATGAACATAACCTTGCAAGGATGTCCGATCGCATTTATTTATTTCACACGCATCGCTGCTTCCGTTCCGCGAGCTAGAACTAATGACGCAAGTGCAAACACACATTTATTAGTATTTACTTTATCTCAATATCATATCATAAACAGATATTAATTGAGGAAGTAGAGATAATACAGACTATTATTTATTTTTTATTGATAGACAGTCTTTTCTTCATGTTTTTAGAATGTCTCAAAATATGTTTCAGGATTTTAGAAATATACATAATGATATATAGATCTTCAAATTCCTGTTGGGGTTTTATTTGCCTAATTTACCTTAGCTCGTTTCAGGTTACAGTAAATAAGCAACATTTCGGTATCCTGTTTGGTGGTCAAAATTATAAATTTTAAATAATATATCCGAAAAATCTGTGATAAACATTTCTAATAAAAAAAATAGTCTTAAATCACGTGTTGAAATTAATACGGCTCATTGATAATTTTAGATCATACAAGATATGAATATAAAGCGAAAATATTTAAACGTTGGTCGTAAATTGAGTTTTACAATTCTTTGATAAAACGTGCGTGGAGAAATTTATATTTTGAGAGCCATAAAAGTTGTTTCTTTAGTTAATTTTCGCATATTTTTAAGAATATGTTAGTAGCACAATACTACAAAGACAACTTGTAATATCTTTTATAATATATCTTTGGGAAAACTTAACATGATTTGAGAGAGTCGTTTTTATGGCGTTTCATTATTCATATCAACAGTCATCGCCTTACTGCGTATAACTAACTGCAAAACAATATTAATATATGCCGATGATAAATTTTTTCTTTCCTATTGGGGCTGACTGGAATATAATTTACGAGCTCATTTATCAACACAACTGTTGAGAAACTAATAAATAAAAGAAAACACTTCTTTTTCTGCGTACTCAAATATGTCTGTTATACTCAAACGCCCAAATAATTCAATATTTACTCTCATTTTACGATGAACTTTACATTTCGATCTATATTGCGTAAAGGGCGTGAATTTAGACTGGTTTACATGTTAATAAGACGATTATGGAAACTAGTTGCAGTCCTGCCTTCGTTTGTAAATCTCAGTAGGACAAAGTAACTCATGTCTCACTGTTTGTAATGTACCAATATTAATAGTCAAAATAACATAGAATTAAATTTATATACCTAAACGTATTATATTATTATGCATTTTAGATAAATTGTTTTTTTTATAATAAAACTCAATTTATAAAAGATTTCCTTTTAACATACATAGTGTAATAAAATAATAAATCTTTTCAATGTTGGCGCAGCAAAATAATTCTGGCAGCGTCGTTTGTCATTTGTCGCACATTATTATCGATGCGTAATCGATTGCTCGATAGAAAAAACCGCAGGCGCGTACTGTTTTTGTTTATTTGCGGTGTTTACACGTGCGACAGTGGTACTCGTCAGTCGTCAGCGGTCAGTCGTCACAGCATTCCTCACGCACCGAACGCATTTGCATTAATTTGTTAACAGTCGTCTGAATCCAAGATTACTTTTAAGATAAATTGCCGCACAATTTGATGGCGCTTAGCTCTAACTCGTTTCCATGCGACGAATCCGGGATTGGCGCCGTCTACGGCTATTATGCAATAGTTTTTCTAATATAAAAGTTAATCGATCGTTTACTTAAACGATTGGAATATCTCGAATATTAATAAGTTGCGAGATGCAGGCGTAAAAGGCCGTCGAGTTAGTCAATCGTAACTAAGTATGAATGTTTACTGAACGAGATTGCTATTAAAATAAAACTTGGCATCTTCTCGAAAGTTTCATTCAATAATAAAAGCAATTGTCGAACAAATACCAGATGGATAGGGTGCGCCATCTGGCCGTTCAATTTGAAGTTGGTCGCATGCAAAATCAACTTTTTATACGTGATTTATTTTATCGACTGGAAGGCGCCGGCGCGAGGTCACGTCGTGCGGTAGTCGTCGTCGCACTTCGGATGAGGACCTGCCATTATTGACTATTAAAAAATATTTTTAAGAAATTCCATACCGATTAGTTCATTAGCGGTCATTTCATACCTTTAAATATTTGGTATTTCCAAAAACAACACCACACCGATTTGAGTAATTGCTTTAATGTTGACGCAACGGACGGCTGAGTTAAATAAACAATTGTCCATTGAGCAATTAGAAAAAAAAAACAAACTGAGTATTAATAAATTAAGCTCATAATTTAAAGAATTTTAACTCAATGTGCCTTTGTCACGAAACAGTCATTCGAAATTTAAACCTCTTCGAAAAATTGTACCGTTGTGTATATCCGGGATTCTTGGCCGAATGTCCACCTACATGCAAATGGAAACTGCAGAAAAAACATAATAAGATGCGATTGAAAGCAAAACAAGTAGTAGACTAATGGTTTGTATTGAAAATCATTACATTGCAGCTTTATCATACCATTAACCTGCGGATCTGCATTAAATAGGTGAGTACAGTCAGCGGCAAAACATCTAAAAAACTTGTTTTCCTTTGCAATTTATGAGTTTGGTATTAAGTTAGTACATCATTCATTTTTATTATCTATGTTAAGTACATAAATAATGAAGATTTATAAAACAAACATTTAAGTGTATTTTATTACTGATAATTACACTTTTAACGGGTAAATTTCTGAGCTAAAATTGCATATAAAGTTTATTGTCAAATATTTTGATTAGTACCATATATCATAAGCAAAATTTCGTTTTTGATTACTTGAAATCAATGTATTATAATACATACATGTGTTCACACGAATTTTTTGCTACTAACTGAAGGATTATCAAATGATATAAGCTGGTTCACTAAGTTTTTTGATATAAAAAAACTACATTCCACAAAAGCCGTTTTCAACGGAAATCTAAAGGTTATCTACGTATTTAAATTATATTTTTGTAAAAATATTTTCAGTAACGTTCATAAAGATGAGGTGGAATTTGCATGAATACGAACATATGTCGACACAAAATTGTCTATTTTAAATTTTAATAAACCAATACAAAAACTTGTTTTCCGATTTGACAAATGACTACCGCGCTTTTTGTTGACGACGACTGTACCACGGTGACTTCGCAACACGCATAATGCTGATTTTTTAGTCAAAAATCTATGCGTACGTCTAGGCTTTATTTAAATCCAGGCCAACCGCGATGTGAAACAAATTACTCCTGACAAAATGTCACGGCGATGCAATTTTTCGAACATCACCAGGTGGTTATATCCATTAAACATGGTATCCAAGATGTGCGCCACAAAAAACCTCGCTGGAGACAAGTCTGTTCTTATTTTAAAATTTGAATCTGCTCATTTTTTTTTTACGTTAAGTATTCTAAATGGCCAGTAGTAAAAACATTCAGCCAACGTTAATTATTTTGTTATACGTACTCGTATTATGATATCTTTTCTAAATATTTTTCTTTTGTTTAATATTCAATTTCCACACTAATTGTTGATTCGATTTTTTGCCCTATCAAGCGTTTTGAAAATGAATGCCATTTAAAAGTAAATGAATGTATCTGTTAACTCCAAAATTTGGTTCCTACGTCTATTTAGTTATGAATGACACAATATTAATTAGAGAATACAAATATTTTTCGATCACCGGTGCCACTACCTTGTATATCCATAATTACTTATAACTCTCAATTCAATTTTTTTAACATTTCCATTACACAAATAAAATATAATTGTTATCTAACAGTTTCCTTAACAAATTACCCGGAACAACCTAAAAAACTGAATTTGTTGCTAAGTAGTCGAAAAAAGTCGTAAGTAACAACATAATGTCACTCGCCAAATTAGACTTACGCGACCTATTTACAACAGACTGCTACCAAGCACGTGGTCACCAGGTGTGGTAGACAATGTTGAGTCTATACCATTATGAAACAATGGATTATTTTGACTCCCCCATATTGAACCAGTGTGTTTGCACAGTTGGCGACAATCGCCCCTCTGCTACGGATAGCGTGATTGCCATTTGACAAATTGTCCGTGAACATTACTATTGACAAGCCGCTACTCAAAAATTGATGATAAAGAATGCAATTCAAAATAATAACGATTAAAAATATTTACATTGAATTATAATTTTGCTGTAACAAAAATAATATTAGGTCAATTTTCAGTCGAGAAAAAATAACGCAGGTTTCTCGATCCGAATATTTTTTTTGTACTACATACCTAATAATTTAAGTCCCATTTACACGGGAAGAGTTTCTCGCCTAGAAGATACGACTAGAGTAAGGATATAAAAAAGTTGCATCGTGTAAACATTTGTCAGAACACGATAATCTATGACGGTTATGTCATGCGATAATCGCATATGATTCTCGCCGAGAGAAACTCCGTGGAAACGGAGCTTTATTCGCCTACGGATCGATTTTGATGTTTTTTGTTTTAAAATATGTAACAAAATGCCTAGATTCACCGAAATTACTAATATACTGAAATCCCAAGAATACAAAAGTAAAAAAAAACTTGCAATAAAATTATAATTTTCCAATAAAAACATATTTTCGTAGAACTCGCGGCTACTTCAACAGATGTACGCGACTACATAGAAATTCTGTTGAAACAACCCCTCTTTGAATATCTAATACAGTCGTTTGATGTGAACGAACACTGCCTGTCTACATTTAATGCCTTAGATTTCTGAGAAACTTGCCTGGTCGCTACCCACACCATTTACTTACGATAATATTCTCGACTTAGTAATTAGTTTTATAACAATATACCTTTTTTGTTTCTTTCCTTAAAATGTGTTAAATATTTGTTAATTAAGTACATACGCGATCTACCAAAAACCTATTGAATAACGTATTCTTATCCGATTTGGTAAGGATGCATCAGCACTCGATTATCACCCCTAAGGCCTACCCTAATAAAAGCCTAGCCCTAATCTCAGGATATTGAAATCACAATACATAGGTCTCTAAACTGATTGATCGATTTTTTTTTTATGCAATTTTTACGCTTAAATGCATTTAAAAACCATCTTTGTCTATGACTAACCTTTACATATAAACTGTCAAAGCTACTGTAAAGCTACCGAGAACCATAAACAATCCAAATTTACATGCACGAAATTACAGCTAACGATTGTAGACCCTTGCCCTCTGATTTTTTTACAAGAACGCAAATGTCCACGGCAATGAACGTGAAGCCATCAGTTATGCAATCGAGTAACGTATTCTAATTACCTATTTATACGTAAAGAAGCGGCAGTCAGTATCGGTTTATAGGCGTCTACGTGGCGCCCACACGTCGCCGGCCAGGCGCGCGCCTTGTGAACGTGACTAATGCAAGCACGTCGGTACATCTCCTAAATCGATTACATCTCGATTGTATTTTGGCTTACAATCGATTTGTAATTAATCGAATAGCCCTTATACAGCTTATAACATAAAAGGAGATTATAAAGTGGATTTTAGTGTTTTTAAATCAATTGTTTTTATTCACTGTTTTCCGCAAAGCAATGCTTGCTAGTTATTTAACAATTGCTATCTTGATCTATGGATAGTAATCGACGTAGATTGATTCCCTATCGATCTTAGAATATGTGATTGATTCTAGAAAGTTGACTTGTTCGAACTGCGCTTATCATTGACTTCAATCACGACATGTTTCCAGTGGAGAATAAACAAAATCCGACTGTTGTATATCCGTATATTTTAAAAAGGTTATTGATTATAATTATTTAGCAATAGTTACCAAAAGGTCAGGGTTGCAGGAAATCACTGGATGCAGGCCACTTCCAACAGGTCAATGTGGAGATCCTTGGGGGAGGCCTATGTTCAGCAGTGGACTTCCTGTGGCTGAAGAGAGAGAGAGAGAGAGTTACTAAAAAAATATACATAAAAAGGCAACCTGCAAAAATCATAACTTATATTATTATTATTCATTATTAATACATGTCAATTAACAAGGCGTCAACAAATGACGTCATATGTCCTGAAGTCTTGCATCGCCTTGCAGTTCCCCAGCATGCATTAGAATAAAACCCTACGGAATGTAAACATTCCCGTTTCGATCCATAACGTTTTAATAGAAAACGCAAAGGTTAGCGATATGGTGCCGGCCGTGGCGCCAGCTAATGTCTGTAAGGTGAAAGTGGCCGTCACGACTTCCCATACATTAGCAGTCGAGCGTGTGACTCCACAAGCAACATTATTAGACATTTTAACTGACCAGAGTCGTTACCTATCATCATAATCTCATTTCGTACGGTACGTCACGTGAAATATAGTAAATTAGTACTAAACTTTCTTTGAAAGGTCTTAAAGACGTAATTGTGATCTTACCATGGAGACTAGATGTCTTCAGGCTATCTATACCTTTAATAGACATACATAAACTCACGCCTTTTTCCCAGAACCCCTTCTGGCAGAGGCCTAGGCAGAGGTTTTCCTGGTAGTAACCAGGCACCCGCGTTTCGCCTTGTCTGTTTCGTCCCAGGATGTGATATGTGCGCCTATCGCCATATCGTGCACAAGTTCTTGACTCCTTTAAAAAGATAAAATTCTTTAATAGAATGTGCGAAAGATTGAATTCTGGGCACAAGCTTATTGATGTATATGTTACGGTAAATGTGATTAATTGAAAATTATTAATAATTTTACAAATTTATTAATTCAGCGGGCGGGGGCTGCTCTCCCTCCGCGCCTCCGGCTTTTTATATACACTCTAGGGTCGGTAGCCAAAAGACTACGCGAAGTCGGGGTGTTCCGAGTCGGTTTTGGGGCACAGTCGACCTAACTGATCCATAAAGCCCCGCAACCCTTGGCCACTTATTACATTTATCACTACTAGGGTCAAATTATTAATAAAAACCGACAAATGTGATTAATTTATCACTTTAACCTCGACTTTCGGTAATTATTAATAATCTTCAATTATTCACTCTTACCGTAACATATACATATAAACCTTTCTTTTGAATCACTCTATCTGTCGAAAAACCGCATCAAAATCCGTTGCATAGTTTTAGAGATCTAAGCATACACAGGGACGTACAGACAGCGGGAAGCGACTTTGTTTTATACTATGTAGAGATATGAAGTTCTCAGTTCTAGTTGTCTAGAGTATGTTTTACAGACTATCTTGCCCACAAAACTGCAACCTCTGTTCGAGGATGGAATCTCGGCGTGACTCGTCACACTAATTATAAACATTTACCAAACAATGAAATTAATGAAAAAGTGCGTGGTGGTCTGTTTGTAACGGACCGGACGGGACTGCCAACATGTTCACGGTGGTCGGGGGTTCACATCCCAGGGCACACCTCTGTCTTTTCGGAGTCATGTGTGTAATAATCAATCACCACGCACTTCTCGTATAACGGTGAAGGAAACCTGCAAACCATAGCGATTTGCATAAATTTCTATGCTATGTAAACGTCCACCAACCCGCACTAGGCCAGCGTGGTGGACTACATGGTCTAAACCTTCTCAATCGTAGGTACTCCCGATTGTAAAGGTCCGTGCCCTGCAGTGGGACGTGTACGGACTGATACAATGAAATTAATTAAGAAAATTAGTAGGAGTGAAAAAAAAAATAATGGAGTAATATCGTATTTATGTATTGCGTTTGGTGCAATGTTATCAATTTGTTGCGAAGGTTGCACCACATATAATATTAAGAAATATATTTATTACGTTATATATTTTATTAATTTTGCTAGCACATTCGCCCGCATATAGCGTTTCTGTTATTAAACCTGTGATTAACATTATATGGTTTTTAATATATCTTTAACTTTGGTGTATATTGATTAATTCATATTCCTGAATTCCAACTACACTATAAGATGCGTGTGTTGTACAACAAAACAAGTCTAAAAAAAAAATTTGATTATGTGCAGACATATGAAATGATCTAAAATATTACATAATATTTTAATTGATCATTTCATGTTTTTTAAATAAGTCCTCTACAAAGTAGTCTATTTGCCAACCCCATATTTAACAATTCTCTCCATTAATAGAAGGGGCCAAACGTTTTTAGATCAATAAAACGCAATTAAAACACTTTTAAATCGTTTCCTAAAACATTTCAATATAAATTTTAAACTTTAACGGCCTTTCGGGTTCCGATGAATATCAGGCGTTTATCTCGCGTCGGGATCGAAGCCCATTCAGCCTCCACCAGGGAGCGGCACCTTTGAGTTAACTTTGTTTTAACAATAATGTATAGTGATAAATTATTGCTGTGAAGCCATTTATCTTTATAACCGTTTTATAGTTCATGCAGATTTTTCCGTCAGACGGTAAAGCCAAGTTTTTAGTACATTTCCTTATGAATTGTTTGAGGTTTGAGCTCAATATTTGGAGATAAAACCTACATAGAAATACTGCATATAAAAGAACTTGATTCGTGTTATTACAATTGATACAAGGTGTATTTAGAATTAAGCAGAATACAGTAGACTAGCGACATTTTCTCACTCACACATTGCACGATTAGACACCTATCAGGGTTGCCATCCATATATGAAACCACTAATAAGCACAAGTGTATACGTTTAGCAATCCTTTCTAAATTAACGTAAAGAACTTTCACAATAAGAATGCAATATTATGTTCTACAATTTCTAACGATAAATATCTAAATTTGTTAAACAGACAACCCTAGCCAAAGCCTTGTACGTAGGCGGAGCGGTGGAATCATATAAAAAACACCTGTAGACACGCTCAAATCTCAACATCCCCCACCAACAAACATATTAGTGGCACTATCGCGTAGTACGTATTCCATTGGCTTAAAGTTTAAAATGAAATTCCGCGCGCTCGTTTCGGAGCAGTAATGGTGTGCTATCACAGTAACGCCTTCGCGGCGCCGCTGCCCATAAAATAATTCCGGTAGCTCGACCATTAAGACCACGGTTATCTGTGAACGTGCTCGTAAGTTACCAAATTATGGAATTTGAGGTATCAAACTTTATAATTGACACTTAATTAATATCGCCTCTGGTTTAGTGCGGCGTGAGCTGTGGAATGTTGGGCCCTGGGATCCAATATGAAGTTATCATCGTTATGTAAGGTTTAAAATTCGAATAGTAATTTGTTTGGGACTCGACGTTTCTCGAAAATATTGACATGGAAGGCGTCAGGTAAAATTGTGATTTATACAGCCATAAAAATATTTTTAATTATTCATGAGTGTGGGATACGAGTGGAGAGAAAAGAAAAACAAAAAAGTTTTTGCTGTTTTTAATTCAAACGATTTACAATTTACTGGTCGAACTATTTGGAAGAACAATTTTTTTAACTATATTTCATATAAAAACGTTGCTACGATATCATGCTTCAAGTCAAAGTAACTCAATTTACGTGTTCTTTGCTTAAGTTTGTAAAATAACATAGTTTTGTGCCTTTTCGTGTTTTAGTAGTACTTTCTACTAGAAGAATATTCTTATTCCTTAGTAACTTGTAAAACTAACCATAGTCACGCACCAACATCAGCCTGTTTACATCGAGTTTCGAGAACATAGACGTATGTATGTACTAGGAAGATCAATTATTTAAAAATTAGATTCTAGATATTGTTGAATCTGGACACACTTGCATTTAAGATGAGGCGTTATATGTAGTTATTTTGTTGTGCCAGTGTAAAAAATAGTTTGACGTTAACAAGCCATATTGCACATCCATTACATTTCTATTACACAAAAAAAATACAAGTAAGTTTGTGAAACCAAGAACCTCACGACGTATTTAAATAAACAATCAATTGAAACCAAATATTTATGAATATATATAATTATCAATTATAAAACATTTTCCACAAGAATTAAAAGAAATAAATTAAGAAATTTTATTATACCGGACCCGCTGCAATAAAATGGGTGTCACGCGCGAAACAAAATGGAACACAATACCCAAGTTATAAATATTTGGGAAAACCCACCACCGAATATAAATCGTTTTTAAAGAAATATAATGTGAATATTTTAGTTTAGGAATGCGGATTGGTTGTGTGTGTGCATGTGTGTGTGTTTGTGTATGTGTGTGTGTGTGAAATAATATGATTAAATAACAATCAGAGCCGCGCCTGACCATATGGGGAACCAGTTCTGTTGTGTTTATACGAGCATAGCACGCCAGTGTTTGCTACACACGACAACACTGTATTTACCTTGAGATATATCTTCGCTTTAAACTGCAAGGTGATACTTGTAGAAAAAAATATATTATATGTCAAATAAAGCTATATTTTTACTACTTGACCTTATCCCATGCTTACGTAGGGTCGCGTTTTTGTTATTATTATAAAAAAAATAGTGTGTTTAACACTTTAACAGTATGATAATTATGATTATTACTTAAACTGCATAATTACCTTTCATTTAATACTACCTAGTGACAGAATTGTTACCGAGAAACGAAACCCAGCGGGACTTTTACATAGACTTGTCTTTTAAGTTTTACCTGCAATGCAATTAATAAAAAAAATATACATACATATCTAAAAATATGCACCTAAATGAAATGTAAAAAATCCTTTTAATCGAACAATTGATTGTAAAAAAGTCCCATACTCAGCAGCGGTCGATTATTGGCTGATAAAGTACAGTAAAAATAAGTAAATCTCGAGATTGCAAAATCACGTGTGGCGGACAGCGCTGACGTCACGAGCGCGGGCGCCGGCGCCAACGGCTCAGCGACTCGTCATACCTCCACAATTTATTAGAAAAAAAACGACACTAGTTTTATTTTTATGCTTTTTTAATATTAATTAAGTGCAAATCTTCGATTAGGTATTCCCATTGTTGGAAAATAACAATGTTTTCCATATAAATTCCTGACATGTAAATAAGTCAGATGATACAGTTGTTTCCAAGCGGGCGGAATGTTCTTGTCACATCCGTGTTGGTTTTGTTGTTAACTATTTGGCGACTTACAAGGAAGTAGATAGATCACATGGTAGTTTTAAAGTATTCATTACCGCGTATTAGAATTAAAATATGAAGATAGATATATCTTTCATAGATTGAAATGAGGTACTGCAAACGGTATAACTATTGCTTTCTAATTCTAGCATAATGTAAACGTAACTGGTAGACACAGATTATAACATATCTATAATATCTATAAACGAAAACCCAGTCACAATACTACGTTGGACCCAGCAGGGACTTAGTGGCATCTATCAAATAAATCAAAAGTACCTATCAACTTTATGTCCACGTATAATTTTATGAAAGCTTTTGCGAGCGTGCATGGGCGGCTTAAAAGGCCGATGTGCAGTATGTACATCGTAGCATCTACACCGAGGCGTTTTCCGTCTCGCCCAGCTTCCGCTCACCATAACTGTTCCCATATCTTACATCTGCATACGTTACAAACAGGTGCCACTGGATTCACTTAATAAGCAGTCGCATGCAAAAATAGTAATGAGATAATTACGCGGTTAAATCCTCGTTAAACTGGGTTTTGTAGCTACTTGCTCATTGCAGATAATTATTCCATATACACACTATTCCAAGTTTCTATCCGTTCCAATGTGATATGGCTGCCTGTCGCCATACTGGAGACGAGCAGTCCAGTGCAAATATTACTAATGAATGGGGTTTATTGAGAGCATTTCTCTAATAATTAATTATTCTATGTTACAGATCGAATGCTGGATCGTGACGCGGGCTTCGTGTCTGGCGGGGACGACGACGACTCGTGTTCGGGCCCTGCGCACTCCGATGACTCCGGGGTGCGGCTCGTCGAGTCAGAGTCTCGGACGAAGCGAGACAGATCGCCCACACGCCAGCCGCCCAAGAAGAGAATACGATTGAACTCACAAGACGACCTCCCGAGCCCCGAGAGCGACTCAGCGAGTCCCTTCCGCCCGTGGTCCTTCACAGAAGAACCGCAGAGGGAACCCCTATCTTTAGTGAAGAAGAGCGCAGACGCTTCGTCATTAAGGCAAAGGAGGAGGCCTCTAGACCCCACTCCACCACCCATACCGCCAATACCTCCACCGCCGGAGCCCCAGGGACCACCCCGAGTCCCTTCCCATCCTGGCGTTGTGGAATACGCGGACAAGTCGAAACCCAGAGAGCAGAGAAACTATAAAAACATGACCAGAGAGAGGAGGATTGAGGCAAACGCTAGGGAAAGGACGAGAGTTCACACCATCAGCGCAGCCTTCGATACTCTAAGGCGGTCAGTGCCGGCGTATAGTCATAATCAAAAACTCTCGAAGTTATCAGTGTTACGGATAGCGTGCGCGTACATTACCGCTTTGTCGGCGGCGATTGATCCAGACGCTGATTTGACAACAGCAGTGGACAACGTAACGCACACAATACACACAGAAGGGAAGTTGAGAAAAAAGAAGGACGATCCGTGAGCTGTATAGGATGATGACTGAGTTTCACTTAGTGACGCCCCTGGTCTTGGGGCATGAAATGGCGTGTTCACGCGGGTCAGTCGGATACTTGTAAAACAAAGTATGACGTGTACTTATGAATATACCGTCCTGAGTTGTAGGGAAGTAGCAAGGGGTGGTACGAAATTTGTTTGATGGATATTTGAGGGTACTTCGCTCAATGTGCCTTTAGTTTACCAGTTATTTGCGTAGGATTGTTGATATTTAACTGCACAATGTCAATAATATAGCCTTCTATATTCTGATTATAGCAAAAAGTAATTACAGTTGACGTAAGGTGGATTCTAAAGTCCATCCCAAATTGACTTGAAATTTTGATACAATGAATGTGATGAAATTGGTACCCTCTGAACCAGTCCTGCCCCTGTGTATAGGACTATTTTTTGTATACCGTAAAGCAACAAAATAGAGTTTATTCTAAGCAGTATAAAAAAAAATTCACTGGTAGTTGGTACGACCTCGTACCACAAAAATGATAGATGTGGGGTCTCGTAGTTTACAGCGATGTTTGGGTACGTATCGAGTGATGATATCTGATCTAATCGCCGATGTCACAGCTAATTTACGACATAAATAATAACGTGCGTATAGACTCAATATATTTTTAGAACTAAAACTATTTCCGAATTTCTGGTATACAAAAAATAAAGTTGTACGTTTGCATCAGTACAAAAATGACAATAATAATTGATAACTTATTGTTAATGTGATGGAAAATAAGTGTATAAATTGGACATAAAGATTAATTTGCGTGTCAAGTTTATTATAACAGAATCTCAATCGTTTTGTGTTAATAATTTGCTGATTTACGAATAAATATCATTCTTCTATTACATTTGAAATCTGTTTTAAGAATAGCGACAGTTCAGAAACAAGTGTAATAAAATTACCACTGCAATATATTATACAAAAGGAATTATAGTAATTTGAATAAAAACCATTTAACTTTGGATTTCGCCATTGTTCTTAAAAAGTTAATGACGTAACAATTTTCATACGCTAATATGACATTAAAATATCGAAAAGTTCTAACACCACTTCATAAAATCCTTAAAATAATGTACTAGGAAAATATGGCTGATCATGTTTGGTGCTAAAATTTCACAACAATATGATATATATTTTTAAATATATGTATCTTTCTATCAAAGTTCAACATAATTTTAGAAACAGCGACATCGTTTGCTAATTCACGATGAGTGGCATATTAATGTATTTGTTTTCATTTTATTTTACAAAATGTGTATGTGTGGGTGCTATTTTTTTTGGTGTTAGAACTTCATTGAATGTATGTCTAGCAAAATGTTCCTCCATTTGGATCTCAGGTTTAATATTCCTAAAGGCCTAGATTGATTTATTGGGCATAATAAACACGTAGAAAAAACAATGTCGATAATCTGCTAACATTAATAAATTTATAACAGTAATTAAATGTGAAATAATTTGAATAAATAAATTTAATTCAGTCAATACTCGTATATTCTGAATCAATCTTTGCCTAAAAAGACAAAAATGAAAACGTACGGTTTTAAGTTCCAATACCCTAAAATGTTAACCATTCCTTCAACCCAGTATTATAAGTGACGAAAAACAAATTGATAATAATGACAAATAATTTTGTAAAAATGTATTTTTTGGCTTTAAATATTGTTTTATATTTATAATAAAAATCGAGTCAGTAATTTTAAGACGTGTAAATTAGTAAAGAGTTATTGCATTTCTTGTATATAATAGATATAAGTGTACAGATTTTGCAGGTATTTTATGTATAGATTATTACGCAACGCTTTAGCAATTTAACTACATTTAAAATGACGATCACATAACAAAATATTAAGCTACGCTGAGTATTGTAATTGAGGTGACAAAAAACTGTATGTTACAGTTTTTCTCTTTATATAAAAATAACAAATAACTCGTTATTTTCAAAAATCTTGGTTTTTTGTAAATAATTATATTAAAAAATGTATACAGGAATTTCTTAAACATTTACATACAATTTCTCTCATTTAATAGTAAGACAATTTTATAAGTAGTTATTTTTTTAAAGCGCTGCGTGAATGTCTTAGTCAAGGCGTGAATTTGTCCTTTGTGGTGTCAATTTATATTTAAATATTGATAAGTGATGGAAAAAAGTATTTACATAATTTTAAACAGGTACTTTGCTTTCAAAGAATAGATTTATGATTAGCGCATATATTATGTATGCAATACTTTACTAATAAAATACTTTTCCATCTGCAATTATTAAAAACCAATGAAAAAAATAAACACAGCTGGAAATACTTTTTTCGTCCAAATAAGTTATATTGACATACTAAATTGGTGCTTTTTCGTAGTTTACGCGTAGAATATATACTTTTTAATCTGACCATGTGACACGGTCGAACCTTAGAATGCCTTGAATACACATTGTGATATAAATGTATATAAATAATTTTAATATTAATACGTCATATTTCAACATATTTCTTCGGACACGTATTTCACAGTTGAGAAATGTTATATCATTTTACTTTAATATTATAAAAGAGCAGAAATAAATAAAGAAATTTTCTCGGTACTCTTTTAAGTATATTAAAGCAAAATTTGATTGAATATAACTGTAAATCCCTAGGAGTGATGTATTAAAATCTATTTAAATTTTAAATTAAGAAAAAGAAAGAGTAATAAATGATGAGACAGTACACAGTACATTGTTGTTTTATTCCTTTGGACATGGTATGTGAAGTCCGCCAACCCGCACTAGGCCAGCGTGATGGATTATAATATGGACTAACGCCTCTCAATCGCATTCTCGATTGTAGAGAATACAGATTCACTTAGATATAAATAAAGGTACCTACTTCTTTAGGTACATACTTTAAAAAAATGTTTTTGGCTTACGTAGTACCTAGTACATAGAGAGACTTTCCCGCCACACCACCACTGCAACTCCTGTCAGCCAGGATCAACAGTGGCACACTTTGAATTGACACTGGGCTCCTGAGCTCGGCGAGTCTCTTAGGGACACTGTCTTTAACACGCATCGAAATTAATCAGAAAGAAAAAAACAAATAGGAGGAGTTGGAAACAAATAATTTGTCCACTTCTCTCCGCAGCTAAGCGGGTGACATTACAAAATGACTATCACACACTCAAAGTATATGATGTGCAGTTTGTCCGTACGCACACAATAAGGTAAACGTATTCTGATTTTAAAAACCAAAGAAATACGCCAAGGGCGTACGTAATAGTTTGATAACTTACAACCGGAAATATTTACTTTGATATAAGGCAGGCACGCGCCGGATTAACGTTATCGCACCACTGGCACGGCAGGGCAGCTGTGTTGATAACATTCGTGACATATGTCTGTTTAAGTAGGCTTCTTGTTTGCCTGCCAGTCTTCCGGATACACTGTCCTTGGTCCAAATCGCTGATGGCCTTGAGATCACCGTGATAGGAGATATAGAATGGGAGATCGCGGCGTCGCAATTCGCCAGAGAGCGACGGCTTGGCAGTGGATGAGAAGTATAATTTTTATGGCATAGGGCAAATAAAAAGACGGATCCCTTGATTAATCATCGTCGCCTACGAAAACTCAAATAGAGGGGGACTGCTGGGGCGTCGGTGGCATTTTAAGGCAGTGTGACTATTTGCAGAGAAATACCGGGAAAAGTTAATACTGGAAAGATTCTAATGTAAAGTACCCAATGTGCATGGAGTTGATTTTAAACCATTGTTTATATTTTGTACTTCCAGCTCTCAACAACATTTACGGGGGTCAGCAATCGGTGAATAATATACAAATTGTTGAAAAAAAGATTACTTTTGTTACGAAATTCTACCTGTCAGTCAGTCAATGATTTATTTTATTAATTTGTTGTGTGGTATCTATTACTTCCATCCAAGATCTTTAAATGGAGTACATATATTAAACATTTTTAGTGACATCTTGTAATTGTCTCAGTAACTAATTTCACATTCCACTAAAAGAATAGTTGTGCTATGTGTGTACTAGATGACGCTTTTAAAATATAAAAAGCGCCATCTAACTTTTCTGTTACATGTTTTGTTTTTTAAAGCAAACTTTATAATTAATAAGTATTTATTTGCAAAAAGTAAATTTGTATATTAGTAGTAATTATAGCTAGGCATAGTTTAGATCAAAAATATATTATGGTGCCATCTGTAAATAATCAGCGCTAATTATTGTTAATTTTAATAAGGTAATAGATGTAATAATGACTTATTTTATCTTCCGTCGTAAATTGTAATATTGTAGAATTAGGCAGTTCATCCATCGAAGCCTTGTTTTCATCAAAGAGAACTAAAAAAAATAAGTTATGGCGGGAATTCTTACAAATTACAATAATACCTAGTACCTACGATTATAGTGATATAGAATTGTATTTTTTTTATTAGATTTTGGTTTAAAATAATTCATTCAACATATAGAATTGTAAGAAGCCAATGTGTTGCAATTTGCATGAACTAGGCATGTTACGTAATTTTCAAAACCAGAGGATTTTACATTAGGTAAAACGATAAATAATTTAGTTCTTGATAGCTGGTGTCATCGTCCGTCGTCGTAATTTACAAAATTTCATGGCATTTAACTTTGACGGCGTATACTTTAATTAATCCTGAATATTAACAATATTGTGATTAACACTTATTTTTAATCATTTATTTAGATACGTAGTACACCAAAGATTACTACACCAAGTGTTATTTTGATTAATTCCTGCATGTTTTGGCGGGAACTAAACACGCTACTCATAATAATTGGAATAAATACAAAACTAGTTATAATTTTTATTAAGTAGTTATATTGCTATGTTAACTAAGCCGTCCACTTGAGGCATCGAGTATCCAGGTGAGTGCCGAGACATCGGACGCAACAGTATCTCGCTCCGCAAGGTATGCAAGTGTAGTTCGATGGGAATCCACAAACAGCGCAGAAATGTCGATCTGGAAACCTGTAGAAATACAAACAATCTAATTTAAGTATTGTAAAAGTCATTGAGCTTTATAGTAGTAGTAGCTAGCACGCTAGTAGGGCATCGCGAACATAACGTTTGTGTAAATGCGGTAAGCTACCGCTAATAATTTGTTTCAGTGTTTTGTCATTTTACGCAGACACACTGTTTTTCTTTATGCCCATTCGAATCCTCCGTGTGCTTAGTAATCGTGCGTGCGATATTTTATTCCCAATATTCGTGAAAATATCAAACCTCAATGGGTGCAAAGTTTAAAAGTTAAGTATGTTACATGGTTCTGGTCAGATTATACTTATATTAATAGATACTTGCTTAGAAGGTGGTGCCTGCGCTGACAGATAGTTGGGTGGGTCTGGTCTGAAATTAACATCTTCCTCCACTAACTGCGCAAACGTCTTCCGAAATCGCATTTTATAGTATTCAGCACTTCTTGATTTCTTCTTTCTTGTTGGCTTCTCATTGGAGTCAGCAAATTTCGGCACCTTGAAAAAGTAGAATTGAGCTTAGACATATTTTTAACCGATTTCAAAAAAGGAGGAGGTTCTAAAATCGTCGGAATCTTTTTTTTTAATGTATGTTCACCGATTACTTGAAGATGCCTCAACCGTTATGAAAAATTCTTTTTTTGTTTTATTGCTGATACTTCACAGGTGATCCCATAAAAAATTGTTCAAGATCTGACAAATATCTTCCGATCTAGAGAGAAAACGTAGGCTAACAATTTGTACTAACAAGATGGCTAATTTCTAAAACTATCGATCTGGTTTGATAATTAATTAAAAATAACCAACGGAAGTCAATATTATTAATTGGCAGCCTGCATGGCGAAATTGCTTGAGAATCAGTTGTAAAATGAAGGACTGCGGATTCGATACCCTCGTAGAGAAAAATGTGAGACCAAAATGATCCTCTTAGCTTTTGCTTCCCACGGCACGATAATCTAAAGCCCTATTTACACGGAGAAAGCTTCTTGCGGCGAGAATCGTATGTGATTATCGCATGTCATAACCACCATAGATTATGGTGTTCTGACAAAGTTTACATGATGCTACTTTTTTATATCCTTACGATAATCGTGTCTTCGAGGCAAGAAACTGTCCGTGTAAATGGGGCTTAAGTGTGGGGTCAGGACTATACATGACTATTGGGTTGTTTATTATTTACCTTCTTCGACATAACTAGATCCGCGTGCGGGTCCTCATGGAAGTTGTCTTGTTCCAACGCTTCTACCGCCTTCCTTGCGCGGCGTTTCCTTGCCGCATCGTCTAGAACCTTCCGCCGGTCCGCATCCTTCACCCTGCCCGACTCTCTCGATGTCATTTTGATTTATGTATATTAATCTTTTCAGCACTGGAATTATAAACACAACGTATAAGTATTTATTACGACATTATATTATCGCCAGAATGTAAATAAGATAGGGTAGACAGCCTCCGTGGCGCAGTTGGTTAGACGCTGCCTGTGAAATGAGAGGCCGTGGGTTCGATCCCCGCACCGAAACAAGTGTTTGTCTGATCCACAGGTATTTATTTCGGGTCTGGGTGTTTGTGAGACCGAAAAGTCTCTCATAGTTCCTGATATGCACGACACAAGACTTGATAAAAGTGTGGGGTCAGGACTATGTATGTGACAGTTGGGTGTATTTCTTTATTATTATAGTGTCTAGGTATTGTATCATTGATATATGTCGATTGACATCTAGGCACTTGATAATTCATTCAACTTAATTTAATTTGTGCTAAGCAATATTAACAAGAAGCATACTTCATACACAATTTCAATTACAAAATGTTTAATATTAAATGGATATTTATATGTTTCTCACCTTTACAATCCTTTTTCGTGAATGGGTATACTAAGTTGATCCATTAAGTCATCGACACGAGCTTGCAACGTTTCTACAATATCTGCTGATATGAACAGGTGTGTCTCATCCAAGTCTTGAAGTATAAATTTCCTGCCCAGCGCCAGTGTCTCGTCCAAGTGCAGAAGGAACTGTTTCATTGCCGGATCACTGAAATTAACATTGAAAATGTCAAAGAAACGTGGCTTGAGTGCGGACGAAAAGAAAGTCAGAATGCTGGAAATATTTCACCAGAGCAAAGATTTTTTCCAATTGAAGGTGTGCTGCCATTAATTAGTATATATTCTGTTAAATGACATTCAATTTTGCTTGACTGTATTATAATTTATTATTAAGAAAACAAATTAAGACATTCACTTCATTCATTTTAGGTAAATCAATCACTTTGAATAAAGTTTTAAAATTATATTTATGGAACCTACAACATTTATGTTTCGTTATATTGCTTTCTGTAGTTATTAGTCAAATATTGACATTCATCATCATCAGCCATTCCACGTCCACTGTAGGAAATAAGCCTCTCCTGTGGCACACAACTGGGCTAGATCATCAGCCCATAGCCTCTAACCATTACCAGCCGTTCTACAAATAATGTTAGTCCACCTGGTTCAAGGGCACCTTTGAAAAGATTAAACCAAAATGATATTCAAAACAATAAATTATAAATATGAATATTCTTTACAGGAATTAGAGAAGATAGCACCAAAAGAGAAAGGCATAACAATGCAATCAGTGAAGGAAGTTATACAAAGTTTGGTGGACGATCACCTTGTTGATTCCGAGAAAATTGGAACATCAATTTATTTCTGGTCATTCCCCAGGTAGGTTCCATGGTTGTCAGGAAGACTGGCCATTTGTGACACTTCACAAGTAGTTCCATATGTAACTGTGCCTCAGAGGCTGTATAATGCATTTAAACATTTAGTTATTAAAACAGTATATTTGAACATATGACATTTTATATGAATTTCAAGCAAAGCTAACAATGCTAAGAAGAGGAAGCTGCATGAACTACAAAATGAAATTGAAGAGTGTTCAAAAAGGATTAAAAAAACTGAGGATGCCATTGTCATAGAATCAGTAAGTATTATTATAACTTGTTACTATAACTTGTTAAAACACTGTGTTTTGGTTTCACGGTTGTGCAGTATTTTGGATCTGTGTAGTTTATTCCATTCTAAAATTATGTTGTGGCTCTGAATGACAATCTCCTTGAAGTTTTGATGTCAGCCAGGCAGTAAAAAATGTTTTATGTGGGTTAATTTAATGTATTAGATTCATTAAAATTACCTAACACTTAAAGTTTTTACAGAACGGACGGTTAAATGGAGAGGAAAGAACTCAAATATTGTCCCTTTTTGAAAAACATCAGAAACATGAGGATGAACTTAAAAAAGAATTACAAAAGTACAGGGATTCAGATCCTGAGTACATTGCTCAATTGAAAAATGAAATATGTGTGAGTAATTTCCATATTTTGTTGCATTAATCATTACATTGTTTGTCCTATAAAAAATATTTTAAAATGTAAACATCAAGATATCTCATGCATTCAATAATCAAATATTTTTTAGTGCAACAAAAGATTGATATATTATGTAAAAACAGTTTTATAGTAAATATAAATTTACAGGAACTCAAAGCAACAATAAACCGCTGGACTGAAAACATTTACATCTTAAAATCATATATCAAAAATACATTCCAGATGGAAAATGATACGATAGACCAGAACTTCAATATTTCACAAGATTTAGACTTTATTGATGCTTAACGATTTGAATTCAACATAGTCATAATATATGTTTAACTGTTTTTGGTTATTTTGTTTGAAATTTATGTCATCTAAGCCAGTTTACTAACATAAATGCATGGAACAATTTGAAGCTTAAGTGCTAAGTTTTATTTATTACGAACTGTGTAAAAATGTATAAGCTTACCATTCTACAAGAACACCTTTCATAACATTCACCATGTTTCATTTTATTGTTACAATTTTACGTCACAACTATTCAAAAATAAGTTAGTAATCTCCTCAAATAATTGTCGCGTAAAATTATTTTATATCATATGATATTATTATGAATAACACTAAATAAACCAAGTTTCAGAAAACTACAAATTGCAGATGACATAAACTCAAGTCAAAACAAACTAGCAATGTAGTGATGTTCTCGAATTTAAAATCGATTGTTATATTTGATTGTCATTTCAAACAATAACAACAATAAACTTACTAGTGTTTGATAAATTCTGTTTATTTCGGCACTATAAATCTATATAATATTAATATGTGAAGGAAATTCTTTGTACGCAGTTTGACTAAAACTGAGCGGACGGAATACGGATGAGCCTTGGTACAGTTGAAGATCATAGAATATAGTAATACACGGGGTATTAAAGATTATATGGAGAAGAAGTGCAGAAAGCTACTATTTAATTGAAATATATGCTGGAAATTAATTAAATTCAAAAAATGTTTACATTGGCCATGTAGGTAATAAATAGATAGATACGGCATAATATGCATAATTTTGTTAATACTAAAATTATGTCAGTGTCTTCCATAAAAAAAATTGAGTACGGGACGAATTGAGAACCTCTTCTTTTTTTGAAGTCGGTTAAAAGTACCTAGCCCACAATTTTTAGAGGTAGTGGCAACACTCCTATGTGAGGTACGTGGTCGGCGGTACGCCATAGTGAATAGACTATAGTATTACTTTACTATTTGGTTGGTGAGTAATGCTCTGTGGTAATACACTGGCTACCACAGACTAATACTGGCTACTGGGTAGTCTAGTGAGTACTATAGTGGGTACTAAGTAGTCATACTAGTAAAAGTTTGTTTTTGGATTTCGCTTTTGTTTTGTTTTACATTTTATCAACATGGATTCCTATTTGATATTTTATCAATATCAAGAACTTTATCACTGTACCTACTTGTAACCAATGAGATGTCTCTACATCAGATGATTCATTTGTAGTGTGAACAATATCGCTGTCTAAGAAAAAGTGGTGCGTTTTTTTTTCTTTGTTGTGTTTATTTTTAATAGTGTGTTTGTGTTTTGTTTTAATTACTCATCTTTCTGTTTTTAAGTAAGTCAGTTTAATTTCATCAATTACTGTTTACGTGATGTACATTGATAATCTTTTCACCATTGTTGAAACAATATTTTGAAGTTAAGTCCGGCTGTACCCAGTACCCACTAGGGATTTTATAGCATGAATTAATAAAATACACCTGTCAGTCACACATATAGTTTTGACTTCACTAAATAAAACATCTGTGTTGTGAGTATCAGGAAATTCAAAATACTCATCGGTTCAAAATATTGAGAACCAAAACAAATATTTGTGGGCTGCACGGACATTGTTTTGGTGCAGGGAAGCCCACAGCCTCTTTTTTCACAGCTGGTTCCCAACCAACTGAACTATGAAGGTAGTCTAAGGTGTACCTGTAGCTGAAAACACTTTGAATTCTATTAAAGACTATAAATCAGTCACATACTGCAGGTCACATGCTGAACATACTACCAAGCATTAGGTGTTCACACATAGGGTTGACATTCTGGTACAAGTTGAAGAAAGTCTTTACAAGCAAGTTGCTTCTAACAAACTTCTAATTCTCTTTAAAAATCTTTAAGAGAAACATATTTTTAGCTGTGTTCTTTGGCTATGTAAGAGATATGTTTTAAATATATACAAAAGTGTTGATAGAAAATAATAACAATAAATTATATGTTTATTTCTGTTTTGATTTCAGCTTCAATATTTATGAATGTTTTGAAATGGATGATACTGTAAAAGGCAAAAATAATGAAGTAGCCAATACATTTTTGGTACATAAAAAACTTTTTGAAATTGTAAGCAGAGATGGAAAAATTGACAATAAAGTTAGAGAATTGTTGTCATGGTTAGAATTTGATGTCAATATCAATTACATTGAAGATAGCATTAAAAACAACACACTATTGCACACAGCTGTCATCAGAGGTGAAATAGAAATAGTCAAGTTGCTTTTGGAACGGGGAGCTTCCACAACACAAAGAAATGCAGACAAAAAAACTGCACTAGACCTAGCTAAGTTATTACATATACCAAATAAACAAGGAATAATTGATCTTATACAAAATTATAATAGAGGAAGCAGTGTACAATATGTAGATACTTCAGAACTTCCAAGTGGGTCCAAAAAATTACCTGACAAAGCCTTAATGAGGAACTATAACCATACAACATGCAAACAAATCAAACAATCTCAAAATGAAAAAATGAATTCTGGCTCATTATATACAAAGCGTTTTGGGACATCAGGAATAGGCGGACAACTTTATGAAACAAAATTGTTAAGTTTATTCTTATTAAGGGTACTTAGTGACACAGATATCAACAGATTTTATTTAGGTACTAACATTGATGGAATTGGAGCATTTGATGACATTGTTCTCAAGTATGAGGTAGAAGGAATAAACACACCAAGGATTTTATTTATACAAGCTAAACATAAAGATGACCCTGATCAAAATAAAATTACTATTCAGGATTTGTTTAAAGACTATGGAGATTTCTGTTTACATAAATATTTTGATAGCTACTTAAAAATTAAAAATAAATTTAATAAGGGAAATAATGACATTGTTTTCAATGACGATTTTACGAATGTACATTGTTCTTTTATTATTTTCACACCTACAATGGAGAATTTTGAAGAGAAAAAAAAAAAAATACATAGTTTTGCCAAATCCAAGTTTCACATACATACTAGTGACATGGGTAAAGTTTTTCAGTTAAATTACTGTGATAATGATGTAGAAAGTTTATTGGAGAGTGTGTTAGAAATGCGAACCCAACAGATAGGAAAAACATTTATGAAATTTTTGTTGAAGGAGAATTACAATAACATCTTCATGGATGATTTAATGAAGGAATATCATGTATTTTTAGCCCAACATGTGGTTGAAGTTTTTCCCGAGACACAGCCAATACATCCATATTTGACCGGAAAATTCAGAAGCAAATTCTTTAATAGTAAAAATGGACTCTTAAAAATTCTAAAAGAAACAATTTACAAAGAGTTTTATCTAAAATACAATAAATTGTCAAAGGATGAAATTACGAATGTGATGCGTGCTTTTACCTTCAAATTGCCTCTTAATTTTGGAAATGTTAATTTTATTATTGGTGGTAGTAATAAAAAGATTGAAAGAAGATTGAAGCATATATGTTCCAAGATTAAAAATATTATAGATAATGTTGATTCTATTGGTTCAAGCATCATAAAAATTGATAACAACATGATAGGACCAGATTTAATTTTGCAAGAGACTGATTTAGAAATCTATAGACTTGGTGGCCTCGTGGGCAATTTGTTTATTTTAGATGAGGATACGTTAACCCTTAAATTTAATGAGTCTATAGAATCGCTACCACCTCTTGTAATACAAGTTTTCGAACTATTAAAAAAAGAATATCCAGAAGGGAAAGATTTTACTAAATATAGATTTCACATAAACAATCATAAGTTTCCGAAATTGCAACTCGGCAGGAACATGGACGAAGTGTGGTTAGTAGAGGAATTTTTGGACAGCCTGGTGTTTTACACAAATCAAGCATGTGAAGATGAAGTCGAAAAGTTACTGAAGATCGAAATCGATAAATATTACGGATTCAATTCAATGAAAGGTAATTTACTAAGTCGTATGAAAGGCGAATCAATATTTTTAAAAGTCCATGATACAATCCAAAAGTGGTGGAAGCAGCCCCATAGATCCCCATATTTGGATAAAACATGTAATTTGTATGACGAAGCTAAAGGAGAGTTGTTTAGTGATTCCATAATACATACCCTTCAGTTTTTGTTTACTAATAAGTTGACTGGCTATGGCATTCAGTTCCGCCAATTTGATTGCCAGTTCGATATCTTACTTGAAACCAATGAAAGCTTTATAAACATAGTAACAAGTGATGTTATTTTGACAAGTATAAAATTAATACAATATATGCAACAAAATACTACATCTACTTCGTATATTTTCCTAAATTTGGATTTCATAACATCTGAAAATTGTTTTGATGCTGTCCTTTCTGAATTGAGAGAGATAAAATCGAGAACAATATTTATTGTGTGTGAAAATTCTGTTTCGTATGATAAAATATTGAAACTGATGGATTCCCTGCAAGGGCTTCTGATAGTCGTTACTAAAGGTGAATTACGAGAGCAAGTTTTATCGAATTTAAGCCCGAGAAAATATACTCAAATATTTGATCAAAGAAATGCATTTATTGATCTGACGGTAGAGAGTCGAAACAAAATTCTTAACGAAACAGAAGTACTATTTCAGGGTTCGGCAATTTTGTTAAAAACATTAATTAAAAATAAATTGAATATAATTGATTCTGTATCGTTGAAAGCTATTTTAAATAAACACAATATTAACATAGGCCGAAAATTTACAACGGTGAAGTTTCAAGAGTTGGAAGATTGTTATGTAGTACGTAGTATGTGGCGGTTTATCACATTAAAAATGAGAGCTGATGACAATTTTTTCATTATAAATGTTAATGAAAATCCTGAGATAATACCAAATGACAATAGAGACATTATTGTGATTTCTGACAATATCGAAGGTTTTCATAAGATTTGTGAAAAATATAAAGATAAAAATGTTCATTGGTTTATAAAAAACAATGGAAAATATATTTGGAAAAAGACTGTCGGATCACTTGGTTTTATCGCTGATAAGGTAAATAAAGAATGCTGTAAGTCATATAAATGTAATCCAAAGTCTCTATTGGATTTGGATGAAAAAGTTGTTATAATATGCGCAGGGCCTGGTATGGGGAAATCGACTCTAATGACGTATCTATCTATCCAAACGAAAGAAAGATACCCAAATATTTGGATAATGAGAATAAATTGTCTAGACTATAAAAACTTATTCAGTTATTGGCAAGAAAATAATATTGTAATTAATTTAAAAGAAGTAATACAATTTTTATATATAGCAAACCACTTATTAATAGTGAAGGAAAAAAATATAAAGCGTAATTTTAGTGATATTTTTCAATATAACTTTGATATTATTATTGCGCCTGAGGGCGATTTATCAATTGAAATAAAAGACCCGGAATTTGTGGGTTTGCCTTATTTGGAAGTAGGTGTATTCAATTATATGTATAATAACGGGAATATTGCAATAGTCTTTGACGGTTTTGATGAAATTAGTCCGGATTATATAAACGAAGTATTAGAATTATTAGTAGGTTTGAAAGATTCAAAAATCTGCCGTCTGTGGATCACCACAAGGCCTTACAATATATTACCTAATTTAGAACAGAAAATGGGTACATTTGCATACACGTTAGATAAACTGTCGACAAAAGATCAACACGATTTATTAGAAATGTTATGGGGTAAAGCGTTGGGCGAAAAAAGGAACGATAGGTTAAATCTATACGTAAGAAATTTTTTTAGCTCAATTTCTAGAGTTCTTTACGACAAAGAACAAGAATTTACTAGTGTACCTTTACACATTTATATGATTACAGATATCTACCTAGATTTTTTCAAAGATTACTATGATCCATACATACCTACATTGTCGAAAGAATATATGGAAAACATTGAAGCGTTAAACGCCTTTACATTGTATAAACGGTTTGTCAAAAAAAAGTTTTATGAAATTCGTTTCGGCGAAAAGAAACCGTACATATACGATAAAGATCCGGATTTGAAAAAAATGCTCGAAATGGAACGTAGGGAGTTCGTCGACGTACACAAAAAGTTATCGGCATATGTAATATTCGACAGGACAATTGTTGGCTTATTTTCTAAACAAATGACAAAAGATATAAACGAAACACTAGAAAAGGTTAAATTAGGAGAGGAAAGAACAGGAATCATTGATAGAGTTGTTGATAATGAGCCCATATTCGTTCATTTGTCTTTCGCTGAATATTTTGCAACTGAATTTCTTTGTGACAAATTAAGAACTGAAGAATGTCCTCTTGACGTGTGGATTTACTTATTTGATAATATTTTTGTATCAGACAAAAAACTTGTGAGGCAGTTTTTCAATTATATGTTATTGGGCGATCAAGAGCTGTTCAGTTTAAGTACAACATTTAAATATAAGCAAGAAATAACTACTGTATTGTTAAAACAGCACAATTTATATTCACTGCACACCGCTCTACTAGAATATTCAGAGGAGAATGCTTTGTTTTTATTACAGTGTATTAAGGATGCTATAAGCACTGAAAATTTAAGTGATTTTTTAAAATATATTCTTAAAAGAAAAAAGATTTCCTGTACATTTTGCTCTATTATAAATGGACGATATAAAAATGTTTTAAAATTAGTGTTGGAGGTTGTAAAAAATATTGACAAACGTAGATTAGTAGAATTATTTAATTGTGGTGACGTTCCACTGTTCAATGCGCTAGGTCTTGCAATATCGTACTGTGCTTTTCCTGAGGATAAACATTTATTAGACGATTTGTTGTCAAGTGTTGAAGACCCAGAAATGGCACTGCAACTTTTTACTATGCCGTCTAATATGGGACTCCTCCGAAACACGATAGTTCACGTACTTGTCATGAGCCGCCATAATATTTCAGTATTGTTAAAATATTTGGTAAAATTTAATAAAGAACAGCGAATGAAAATTTTTAGTACTTCTGACTCTGACGGCAAATTGGTTGCGCACCGTGCCGGTGAAAATGGCGACTACAATTTTTTTGCTGTGTTAAGCGATCTTTTAGATAGGGACCAATTTAAAATAATTTGCGAAACAGGTGATGATATTGGGCGGAGTCCAATTGATTATTTGGAAAGTAAGAGTAAAAGTATGGCCAATCACAATCAGTTTCAGCAGATCAAAGATTTGTTGGAAGATAAACCATAGAATATCCAAGGCATAAGGGATTGTAAATAAGATAGTTTTATTTAACTTGTGAGTTTTTATTTCATCTACAATTTTAGACTTCCTTATATAAAACAAGCACAGTAGTGGTTAAATATTTTTTCTTCCAGGTATTCACAAGTAAAAACGATTGTATTTGAAATATTTAAAACTCAAATCGATTGAACTATACGTGCACTTGAAAGAAATAATTTTTAACCATAAACATGAAGCCGTATAATACCTATAACAAAGATGGTGCTTTTTCTAAAAAAGTTATCATATTTTGTAAGTTCGTCGCATTTCATTTTATTATTAAGTATTAAAACATAATGCAATTAAAATTAGATCTCTCTATTGTAATGTTAACTACGTATATATACGTTTTTAGTAATGAAATACATTGTTTGTAATAAATAACGATGTTTTATTTACTGTTTTTCATTTACCTACAAGAATTTGAGAGTGATTTGGATGGTTGAGATGACGGTCCCATATTCAAGCTCAAAGTATATCTTAACCCTTGACCCATATTGTGGCAATCGGTATAAGCTAAAGGCCTTCAAAAATATTTCAAAGATATCTGAAGGATAGTAAGCCGCATCATGTCGGCGCGGTGTAATAAATTATGATTCCCGACGTTGTTGATGACAGACAACGTAAAAAAACAGTGCGTAAAATTCAAAAGAATTTATCTTTAAATGGCGTGTTTGGAAAGCTTAATTTTATCACTGTCTACGATATCAAAATGTCTGCACGTAGGTATCGCCAATGTGTCGCACTGGTACATAAATTAATGTGAGCGTCAAGGTGGCGGGATTTTAAAGAGTTATCTTTAAAAGTTTACAAACAACCAATTTTAATTTTATTTAACCCGTTAAATACAAAAAAATTAAACATATAAAAGTGGATTATTTGTGCACCCGCTGATTTACTTGAATGTGATAGACATTTTCACTAAAAATAAATAATAGATTGAAAAATAAAAAAATATGCTTTAGTCAAAAAGTTCACACAAGGCAGAAGTGAAACGTCAGAAAAGTACCTAACTTACGAGAGAATGAGATAATTATGGAGTATCAGGAGTATGAGCCATGAGAATAACTGTAAGGTTTATTGTTTTTATAATACCTACTTACATATTTTTATCATTCTGAAAAAAAAATTACTAGCTTCTACCCGCAACTCCGTTTGCGTGGTTATCTTCATAAAATAATCCGATCCCATCCCGTCCCGTTATATCCCGTCGTGTCCAGTCCCATTCTCAATCAAGATATGTAATTCAATCCCATCCCATCCATTTGAGTACAAAAAAGTAAAAATATAGGGTGAAAGTGATCCCGCTAACTTCACGCTCACAGATTATATTATATGAGATACTTACAAGATTATAAGAAATCTGTAACGGTGTTGTATGAACCTTCATACAACGTTATATGCAGCCTCTTGTAGTATATAATAAGTACGATATTACTACAGTGTGGTTGAACTTTAAGGTAATGTAGTTAAAGTACATATTATGTAACTTTAGGATCATATCAAATTATGTCGTTGAAATATGGAAATAAAAAAAATAATTTAAAAATACACAGTTATAATATCACTTTATAATATAGTTTATACAATAAATATTAGGTAGGTATCTACATTATAACACATAGGTTCGTGAATATTAACATGTTTTGCAAGGGATTTTTTTTGGTAAAATATGCGAAAACGAATGACATAAAAATATATTTTCTCAACTTCATTTCTCAAAGAATTTGTTAATTGAATTATCCAAGCAAAACCCGCGAATTTTATAGTAAAAGACTGGAAAGTTATCATTATAACATTAAAAAAACAGCTGTTGTACGTACATAAGTGTTACGCATGCGTCGTCCCGCAGTAAATACCTACGTACGTAACTCTCGTAAAAATTGCATTCTAGCAATACGGGATGCATCGTCAGAGATCATAGAAACTATTGATGACGATAAGACGGTGTTTCAACAAAATTGAACAGTTTTGCGTCTTGCAAATTTGAGCTTGCGGCCTCAATATCGAAGCCAATAAAACGGCCTTATTCATAAACAGATTTAAAACGTATTTTAGTTATCGAATGTTTTGTCTTCTTTGCTCAAACTGAATACATGAGATAACTAAAATAGTTTTTAAATCTGTTTATGAATAAGGCCGAAAAACGCTGGCTTGATGTCGCCAAGCAAGATTCAATGATGTTATGACAGAGGGCGCTAAGATTGGGAAAATGGAGTAGACAGCATGAATGCGGTATCAAGGATAGGCCTGGCAACATCAGGTAGTAAAAACAATTTTTGCGAGTTTGGAAGGTACCTATAGATAAACCTTTTTTCATTTACATCCCTTAAAATATGTTAATATTAATAGATTTTTCGTATGTACAATAAATACAATTCATACATTGTTATAAGTTAGTGTTACAATGGTCCAATAATATATACACTGTACAAAGATATGTCGCATTATATACATTATATAGTGGCACAGCGCAAGCTTTGATTTTTATCATTTTATATTTAATATTGAATTTTATATACATTGAGTGTGCCTATTTTTAGTATATTGCCAGTAATTTAATAAATAATTTAATTACCGTTATTATGTAATTGATAGTGATACATTTTAAATTATGTTTAATTGAAATATCTGTACAAGCAAAACAGAACTTGTATGTTTGATTACATCATGAAGTTAAATATATATGTATATTTTTGTTACCATTGCGGGTAGGTACCTACTAAAGTACTTAATTTGTAATATCTACAATAGGAACTTAAAGTATATTGAAAAGAACTAATACAAATCAGTTTTATGATACTTTATAATTTACATTAAATAAGCGTTCTACCGTATTAAAATTTGTGTTAACAGTAAAATTATAAATAAGTTTAGTTTCATAATTGTCATTTTTAATAATATTTTGGTGTTAAGATGACTAATAAAAATTATTTTTGGCTCCTTTTTAGCTTCTGCGCTTTGATAACCGGGAAAGGGCAGGGTTTTAGGAATAACCAGTTACTTTTTTCAAATATGTCAATTTCAATCTAATTAGCAGCAGTTTATGGTACAATTATTAATCATAAATAAAACTTGACTAAAATGGTTGCAAGGACTTCACCTTACATAACTCTATTCTTCAGTTAATGGGTGTAAACCCTGTTCCTGCTTATCAGGCGTAGATCTGACAAAATGTCGGGTGCTCTAGTGGCTAAACATTTAGAATGCATTGCTCACTTTTAAGCGACGTTTTTATGTCGGTGCCGACAGAAATGTCGGGTGTGTTGCCTGTGTATGGCCGATAAAATCGTGTCTGATTTCGCATTAGTAGGTATGAATACTTTAGTTTAGAGTTTGGAAATTGCCGCCCACTGCGATGGGGTCAAACATTGGACAAATGTGCAAAGGCCATAGATACCACGACGACTTTTAAAATACGTATCCGACACTCGACAGGAAAGTATGTGGCACGATAAGGAGAACGCTTACGAAGTAGAAACGATTACAATATAATTTTAACCATAATACTTATATAGAAAACAATGAATGATGTACCTACAAAACATTAATCTACCGCGTATGTTGGTCGCAGCCCTTAATTATATACTTACTAAATAAAACAAACATGCCTTATGGAACATTTTTAGTAATTCTATTTACCTACTTAGAGCACCTGCGTTCGTTTTCGTAAGCGGTCCCCTTACACACCATTCATTACTTAACAGGAACGAAAATTGTCTACAGTGAGATAGAAGCTCTCAGTGCTGCTAACGTCTTTCACGTCGACATTAGACTCGACTAGTTTGCACCCGTTCTCCTTCTCGCAGCACTTGGGGAAGGGGGCGCTGGCGTCGGCTTTGTACACGAAAGACTTGCTGTAGTTCTGCTGGGAGCGCAGCTGGTTGTTGTTGGCCGTGGTGTTCAGGCCATTAGACCTGCCTCAGAGCTTGGAAGAGCCGTTGTTCAGCAACCTGATGCTGCTGTCGCGACCGACGCTCGTCCTGAAAAATAGAATACCGAAATGACTTCACACAAGGTACATTTACATAATATGTGATAGTAAAACATCGGTCATAACACTATGACCGATGTTAAGCGAGTACCTGAGTATACACTCAGGTGTCGCTATTTGAGTTCAACCTTTCAATTGATTATATTCGGTTTCGAGCAAGCCGGCTTCATTGTATAGACTAGCGGCGACACATTGCTATTGACAATATTTTTTGCACTGCATTTATCATCACGTGTATCGTAGTCATTTGTCGTACGAGTACTTAAAAAAAGTCATTAAATTTATTTTTAATAACTTTTGTATTTTTAATAACAGTTTCACTTGTTGTATTTTCTTTTACGTCGTTTACATCATGTGAAGTATGAACTGCCTCGGTGACGCAGTTGTACTATGGTACTGTTGCAACGCTGAGGTCTTGGGTTCCTGGGTCAAGCAGTGATATTTGATTTTTCTATTCATTATCAGCCCGGAATCCGAAATTTGTGCCCGATATGGCGATATGTTTGCCCCCTATCACATCGTGGGACGGAACACACAAGGTGAAACGTGGTTTTCCTGGTTACTCTCAGGAAAACCTCTGCCTACCCCGTCTGGGAAAAAGGCGTGAATTTATGTATGTATGTAAAGTGTGTCTGAAAAAAAAAGATATAAGAGGCAACAAAATGGCTACTCACGTTCTTGGCACCATGCTGATGTTAGTTTTTCTGCTCGAATGCAATCTCCTGGATGTGGAGAGTGACATTGAGCCTCTTGTACCATGCGTTGATGTTCCTCGGCACAGAAGGTACCTGTTAAATACACGAGCTCGTGAAATACATGAAACCTAAGAAAAAAAGACTGTCTCTGACTGACTGTCTGATTTTTCTATTCATTATCAGCCCGGAGTCAGGGATTTGTGCCCGATACGGCGACAGGCTCGCTCATATCACATCGTGAGATAGAACCACAAGGCGACACGTGGGTATCCTGGTTCCCCTATGCCTACCCCTTCTGGGAAAAAGGCGTGATGTTTATGTACTAAGAAAAAAATATAGCCGCTAGGAAGCCCCTTGATGCCGGTTGTATCAAACACATCGCTGTGAAAACCTTCGTGACAGGTCTACGTTCTATGGAGTACCATGTAGCTGGCAACAAGTGGGTTTCCGATAATATCTTAGCCAAAATAACATATTTCATCAACGAAGTTACGTTTCATAGTAATATAACATTAATTTTTATTTGTGATTTTTATTGTACTACGAATCTTTAGAAATCAATTGTCAACAGCAATATTTTCGGGCAGATACGACCTGGCGACTTTAAAAAACGGAACCTTAAAAGACCGAAAATCATCTCCATGCCTAAAGCAGATATTCATGTGCGGGGATGCTCACTTACCATCAGGTGAACCATTTGCTTGTTTGCCCCCTATATCATAAAAAATTGTGAAGTCCTGCGCACCTGTTGAAGTGTTTCCTGAATATCCCGCTGGTGCAGTACAAGGCGATTGGGTTCACGCAGCTGTTCAGGAACGATAGACAGAACCCGATGATGCGCAGCCCGTGCCACCAGCCGTTGTAGTCTTCTTCTGCTGTTGGGCTGAAATATTAAAAGAGATATTGAGATCCCGGCTTACTGAAACGATGAATAAATATGTGGTGTGTTTACAATTTTTATGAAAACTGTCAGATCGAAATAATTATAAAAGCATTTATCTATTTGGGGTCGAATCGCGAACGGCACAACATGTGTTTCCTCTGGTATTGAAAAGGCTATGAGCGACGATGACCCTTTACCAATAGGCGGTCGCTAGCTCATCTACCCACCCGTGCATTAAATAAATAAAACAATAAGTACACCCATCAGTCACATACATAGTCCTGACTCCTGGCTTCATACTAAGATCAACTTAGTCTAGTGTAATATCAGAAACTATGACAAATTTTTCGGTCTCACAAACATAAAGATCCGAGACAAATACTTGCAGGCTCCACAAACATTTGTCTCGGAGCGGGGTTCGAACCCGTGGCCTGTCGTTACACAGCCCGCGTCTAACTAACTAACGTCTGTGTGTTGGAGGCGGTCATTAGCTTTTATAGATGTACATATGTAGCAAACGCCCCCGGTATCTTACTTGAATAAGACTATATTTTGCTGCGATTAGCGACTACTTACCAGAAGTAAAACCACATCATGAAGACGTGTGAGGGTAGGAAGCAGGCCGCGAATACTAACACAAACGCTAGTACAGTTACTGCTACTTTCCTCCTGGCTCTCATCTGTAACAATTATTACTTTGATTATTTCATTACAATTCGTTTTCTTGTGCTTGAGAAATCTGATATAACTTGAAAAGTGTGTCGCGATTTGCATGTTTAGGTATATGTGTGGTATTGAAAAATATCTTGAAAAGGGCGGCGGGTAGTGGATGGTGAGGCCTGCTCAAGACAGCGATTGTTGGCGCTTACTTATGGAGGCCAACGTCCAGCACTGGACATAGTTGGACAGACATAGTTGTAGCTTGCCCGTGCCTGTCGTAAAAGGCGACCTGAAGGTGTCATCGGAGTTACTGGGCACACTGCGGGGGGGGGGGGGGGTGCGCCCTCACGTATGACGACTCTGACGCGTACGATAAAGCTTCGTCTTTATCGATAAAGAAGGAGTAATGGTTTTGCGCGGGCCGGTAAAGTGGACGTAAGGCGGAGCATTTTTCGCCCTGGGATGTCCGGTGTCGCCCACAATGCGTGTGACGGACATCGAGGGTTTTTTAGTCAGTATGCTGACGTAGGTATTGTTAGGGACTCAGCTCGGCCACAATATCCGCATTGTGCTGGGCTGGAAGGCCACTGACTCAAGTGGCGCTGATATACCCCTTTCGGCCTCCTTCGGGATTACGAAAGGGGCGCCTAATAGCTTTTCTTCTCGAGCAAAAAAAAAGGTATTGTTTTATCGACCAATGTAGCTGCTCGTAGATACTATAGTGAGATTGCACTGCACTTGCAATTTGGTAGAATTTATTCATTATCTCGTATTTCAATAAAAAAGACTCTTACCCAGCTAAAACAAAAGTAGAACATTTTTTCCATTTCAGTAGTCAACTATATCGCTCGAACCGACTTATTCATAATACCTCGAAGATAAGATTTCGTTAAATTGCCAGATTTTTTAACCTCACCACGAATATCCAGCATTTTTTGTTAATGAATTCTTAAACAAACCAGTTTCTCCTGTGCCTTGCCACAAACAAAATTAGTATCATCTTTTATAAGAATTGTTTGTGAATTCAGTTACGTTCTCGTTCCACATATTTCGGTAATCAAATTCTAACTTTGCAGACGCCGAATTCCGATGAAATTGGATAAAATTGTGGCAATCGTCGATTTTGTGGACATTCTATGAAAGGTAGATAGTGATTTGATTAATTTTTACTAAAGATATTTAATTTATCTTCACTAGTACTATTCATTTTATTATTTTTGTTTGATTCCGTTTCAGATTAAAACAACTTAGACCCTATACATTTATCGTACTTCAATGCTTTGTATCAATAAAATGCGTGCTACTTTCGTTTATATGAGTTGCATTGGTGGGTGTAAGGGCGGCATAAAATATATACTCAAGGGCTTAATAATAAACTCGGATGAGCAAAGGATTAACTTTAGTCCAAGGCTTTAGAATTGACTCAATTATTTTGACTATTAATTTTACAATAATATTGAATAATGCAAATCCGTGTTTACTAATAAAGTCGTGAATACCTCGATATTCTAAATAATCGAGAATCTAAAGCCTTGGACTAAAGTTAATCTTTCGCTCATCTGAGTTTATTACTAAGGGCCAAAATGTTCTTATGTATCATTAGGTACTTACACTACCTACGTAATATATATTATCTTTTATCAGCCTCGCTTTCATATTAGGCATTCAGGTTTTATACTCAGCCTGTCGCCGTCTACTGCTGGACGTAGGCCTCCCCAAGTAAGCGCCGACCATCACGGTCTTGAGCAGCTATTATTTAGGTTTTAATTAAGTTACCATTAGTGAGTTTATCTTTTCCAAAAGTAGAGTCATTGCTTTGGAATAAATAGCAGCGGTTATGTTATCCTCAGGAATTGTGGTTAGTTAATATATCTTACGTGAGTAATTATAGTCTAATTCTGCATTAGCTATTACATACCTTTGAAATTCTCGACAGAATTTTTTAGGGATGCAAATTTCTTTCAAATATTCCTTCGTTTGAGCGATAATATTAACGCCAAATGCAAACTTAACTTTGATATGTGTGAACCCTGAACTGCTTCCTCATAAAACATTCATTTAGAAGAACCTGGCTTACACACCTGTCGTTGCGTCCCCTGCATTTCGCCAGGCACGTTCTGTGTGCTGAGCACCAGGTGCCGAGCCATCAGCACGTAGAACAGCGCGATCACCGCCAGGGGCAGCGAGTAGTACACCAGGAACCTCATCAGCACCATTATCCTGGGGTAGTTCTCCCCCCACTCCACCGGGTAGGGGTAGCACACTAGGAACTGGAAAGAAAACATTTATAAACGTACCTGGTCCTGACTCCACACTAAGATCAAGTCTGTGTAGTGGCAATTAGGAGCTACGAGAGACTTTTCAGTCTCACAAACACCCAAACTCGAAACAAATACTTCTGGTTTACACAAACATTTGTGTCGATGCGGGGATCGAACCCGCGGCCTACCGTTTTACAGCTGGCGTCTAACCAACTGCGCCAAGGAGGCTGTCGAAATTAATCATCTAACTGGTCAAAACATCACTGATAAAGTGGTTCCAAATGTTTAAAAAAATATAAAATTTAATATGGCGGCAACAAACACTACTCAATTAGAGCAATTACAAACAAAACCATTCCGAATCTCCAATTTGTTTCTGAAAATGAAGGAGCAAAGACCGTTCAATACTGAGTTAATGAGAAACCACAGACACTGGGTAATTTGAACGGTGTAAACGTAAAACTACGCTCAACGACACTAATTAGAACAAGTTCTGTAATCAGCAATAAACCGCCAAACAACCCTTTTCTAGTTAACCGAGAATTCTATTGCTGTCCTTGTTAAATACAATTTAGAAATAAAATGGTCCTCTTTGTCCTCTCAATAGAAATCCAAGACGATAAGAAATTACGAGTTTCAAACAATTGATTCAAAATATATTTTTTAATTTCTGTTTTTGAAACAACTTTCGTGATGCTGATAGCAAGTAATGATTCCTTGATTGAGAAAATTAAGATATGGCATACTACAATTTTAAATATAAATTATAATAAAAAGACAGCCTCCATGGCGCAGTTGATCAGACGCCAGCTGAGAAACGAGAGGCCGCGGGTTCGATCCCCGCACCGAGACAAGTATTTGCGTGAGCCACAGGTATTTGTTTCGGGTCTGGGTTTTTGTGAGACCGGAAAGTCTCTCGTAGTTCCTGATACTCCCGTCACAAGACTCGATCTTAATATGGGTTCAGGACTATGTGTTTGACTGTTGGGTGTATTTATTTATTTGAAAAAACTTAAATTCCATTACGAAGAGAAAAAATGCGATCGACCCATTGAGATAACATTACTACGTAGACATCGATGGATAAACTACATAATTTGTCAAGCCTTGCATCGTTTTTAATTTATGACTATTTTTTATTAGTTAAGTTGCTCGTTTCACGGTCTTCATGAACATTTGAAGTTAAGAAATATTGAGGCCTTCGTCAAATTCACTTGTAAAAGTAATTTAGTTTTCTAATTACAGTAAAGGGGTGGAAAATTTATGACTCAATTATCTACCAAAAAGGGGTTTGGGTTACCAGCTCCAACTATTTTAATTACACAGAATTTGTATAAATCCTTTCGTTTCGACAGCTGGAAACTTTCGAGGTTGTAATTGAGTAGGAAGGAAATTTTAATACGTGTGTAACGGTATTAATAAAAGTATTATATGAAGTGTAACGGTATTTTATATGTTAGTTCATGTTATTTGTATATTAGCTTCGGATTGAAACTTTGTTATTTTATCAAATATTTCGACTGCCTCGGTGGCGTAGTGGTACTACGGTACGATTGCAAAGCTGAGGTCTCGGGTTCGAATACCAGGTCGGGCAAAGTGATATTGGATTTTTCTGTTCATTATCAGCCCGGAGTCAGGAATTTGTGCCTGTGGATAGGCTCGCCCCCTATCACATCGTGGGACGGAATATACAAGGCGAAACGTGGGTGTTCCGGTAGCACGTCTGCCTACCCCCTCCTGGGAAAAAGGCGTGTGTCTATATGTATGTATCAAATATTTTCTGCGATTATATTTCTTGCTTAAATAATAACAAACACACATTAAATGGTCACTGACATAATATTCTTAACCTCACAATTTATTCCAACCAAACTAATAGGTTTAACGTTTAATACTTTTCAAGTTTCAACTACGTTGTACAGGCGTAACACACAATTTCAATAACATTTTCCGTAAAGCCATGGAATTATGGTTTGAAATTATGAGTTGCGCCTGTACAAAGTTGAAAAGTATGAAACGTCAACGTACCTATTAGTTTAGATGGATATTAGGATACAAATTTTGTGTCGTGGATATCAGAAACTACGAGAGACTCTCCGTCCTCACAACACTCACACTCAGAAAATTTCTCATAATGACCTCCTCCCGTTTTTCTTCCCATTCCTGTATCATTTTCAGGAGCCCACCACGCATCTACCGTCCAAGTGTTGTTATGGGTACAATCACTTACCATCAGGTGAGTCGTTTCCTTAACCTATGCAAAAAACGTATTTTATCTACCTGTGTAGTTGGGTTGACGACGAAGGCCCTCAGATATGAGCCGACGTACGCCGGGGTGGCGAGCAGAGCTGCCAACACCCAGATGCCGATTGCGGTCGCTATTGTTAATCGCGTCGCTCTTTTACTGCCGCCTGTAACAACATATTTGAATAATGCGCCTTTTGTTCCTGAATAAATATGAATAAACAAATAAATACTGGGTGTATTGTCAAAGCCACATACATAGTCCTGACCCCACACTAAGATCAAGTCTTAAGTCATGAGTATCAGAAGCTACGGGAGATTTTTCGGCTTCATAAACACCCAGACCAGACATACTGAAATACTGGTGGCCCACACAAACATTTGTGTCGGTGCGGGGATCGAACCCGCGGCCTCTTGTTTCACAGCTGGCGCGGCGTCTAGCCAACTACGCCCCGGACGTTATTGAATAAATAAATTTCGTAATGAAAGTAAATTTGAGGATCGCGCAAAGTGGCAATCCGTAGTCTCTGCCCACCCATATGGGATACAGGCGTGATGATGAAGTGTGTATATAAATATTGTATCGTTGTACGCCATTGCCTACATGACAGAAAATTTAGAGGAATGATACGCGCCGCCATCTAAAGAGTATTCAGAATCGCGCAAACCGAAGCTTATATATGTATATACGGTGTGGATAAAATGTGATGTTATGCTGTACACGTGTAAAGGAAAAGAGCAGGTTTAAAGATAGGATTGGCGTTAGCGGATAGAGAATAGATTATTATAAAGTATATACGGAACAATTTACTGTGTTCTGTAATCTGTTGTCTATTGTCTGTGCTTCATATCTATGTCTTATGTTCGTATCGTAGACAGAGAATACAATCTCTGTGTATTCATATAGTTCAATCTTTTTTTAAAGCAGCAGACCGGGCTCTGTGACATACCTTGGGAGAGCCTATGTCCAGCAGTGGACTGCAACGGACTGATGATGATGATGATGATGATTTTTTTACAACTTTATCAATCCTGTCTACCATCAACGGCACAATTTTCCGAGTTTATTTACGTTCCAAAAGTAGGAGGCGAGCATATCGCCATGCTAAGTAGAAATTTCAGTCCCCGGCGATTATTTTTTGTATTTTCAAACGTCGAAGGTAAGATCATTCTTAGGTGGGAAAGTCTCATGACTGTTCTACCCTCACACCCGCCACTGCAACTCCTGTAAGCCAGGATCAACAGTGGCACGCATTTTAATGACACCGAGCATTGAAGCTCAGCGCGTCTCCAGGAATGTCTAACTTGTCTTTAACCCGCAACGAAGTTAATCATAAAGTTAAATTAAAAGGAGTTGGAAATCTTCAAACTGAATGAAATCGAAGGTAAGAAGCCGAGCATTCATTTATTAAATAATCAGTCGAAATTAAGATATATATTGCTAAACATAGACGTCCCTGAAACATTTTCGGACCGATCTTATACTGTAACATTAACACAGTTTAATACATTCGAAAGTGTGTGAGCGAAATTATAATTTTCATAATCGTGTAGAAAGGACTTTGGTAATGCCAAGTAGACATATTATTTAAGTACTACGAGCTCCGGCAAAACAATAAATGTTTATATTGTCGTTTCTTAGTAATCTATGAAATGGAAATAACCAGCTGTGTAACCAGCTCATTTCACTTGTTACAAGGCCGTGGATAAATGTTTATTGTTTCATCAAATGCGTTATTGCTTATAAGTCATATTCTATTGTAAATGTAAAAATTCATCTATTTAACGCATTTTTTGAGATTTGTTTTTATAGTATAAGGACGAGCATTTATACTCGTAATCTAATATTAACATGTCCAATATATAAGAAAATGTCAAGGGAGAAAAAGTGTTCATATTTTGACAACAGCATGACAACAATGCATTCGGATACCAGAAGATCCGTATGATATCGCCTGTACAAGCGCTGATAATTTCTAAATTTGACTTCGATTGTCAGGTCAAGATTTTTTGTATAGGTTCATAGGTGTTTACATGGGAAGAGTTTCTCGCCCCAAAGATACGATTATCGCAAGAATATTAAAAAGTTGCATCGTGCAAACATTGTCAGAACGCAACATTCTTATGGCGGTTTTGTCATGCTATAATGGCACACGATTCTCGCCGCGAGAAACTCTCCCCGTGTGAATAGCGCTTTATTCTGGGTTTGCGTTTTTATACTTACTTTAGACGTCATTTTTTTTGTGAGAGGAAGAAATTTCATTATGCTCTTTTAATTACAAGCTAGTGTCTAGCGGAAAGCGCAGCGAGGGACGTTTACCCACTAGGTGGTCAAACGACCTGGTAAAGGTCGCGGCACGTCGCTGGATGCAGGCTGCCTCCAACAGGTCACTGTGGAAATCATTGGGAGAGGCCTTTGTTCAGCAGTGGACTTACTTTGGCTGATGGATTGGATTGGATTAGTGTCTCTAAGAGACTCACTAAACTTCTCGGTGTGAAATTTTGATCGTGGCTGACAGAGTACCATACCCGATGTGGACGGGTAAGTCTCTAGACCCGCCGATAAGTTTACAGGACAAATCACGGCTCTTATAATAAAACCAATGTTAAGAAGCACGGAGCTGGCTGAATACAAATTTTCCTTGTGTATTTGCGTTAAGTTGTAAGCCTTTATGTCGTCTACCACAGAGACTTAAACATTTACACTCAGGTAAAACTTGAAACCGTCTTTAGTACTTAGTACTTCGACTTTTGCGACAGGTGCGTGGTGGTCTGTAGGTAAACGGACCAGACGCAGCTGCCAACATGTTCACGGTGGTCGCGGGTTCAAATCCCAGGACATACCTCAGACTTTTAGTAGTCATGTGTGTATTGATAGTCAATCACCACGCACTATAACGACGATGAAAAAAAAAAAGAAAAAGGAAATCGTGAGGAAACCGACATACAATAACACTTGCAAGAATTTCTATGGTATGTAAAATCCCCAAACCAGCACTAGGCCAGCGTCGTGGACTATATGGCCTAACCCCTCTCAATCGTGCTCTCGATTGTAAAGGAGGCTCGTGCCGTGCAGTGGGACGTATTTGACTCTGATACAGTACAGTACAGTACTTCGACTTTTGAAAACCCGCACATTAAAATCGTTTATAAACCACCTTCAAGTAAACCGCTATTTAAGAATCGAGAGAAACAAAAAATATAATTCCGTAACATATTATAAGTACGTATCCTTTCCATTTCAACAACACGTGAAAAAATACTAATTAAACAACTCTATTGCCAACGTATATAATAGAAAAATATTGTTTTATTTTAAGCTTACTAAATAATAAATATCCTAGATCTAACTACACAATGTTTAGTAATTTTTTTATTAAATGTCTTACTCTAGCGACAATATGCCCACTGCCCAACAAAGGTCTCCCTTATAAAAATCCATAGCTTAGCCAACGGCCACTGTCCAAGAATAAATCATAAATCTAGTGAAAACTACGATAATCCTACAATCCAGACCTAGATCCGTGAATAGACTAGGGACGTGCAAGCAGTGGGATCCGATCCGACAGCTTGTAAGATTTACTGCCGTGATGCGTGAACTTGTTCTAATGTTGAAAGCTTCAATAACTTGCGAAGGCAATAAATCGCAGCGCGGATCATGCATAAGTTATGCACGCTGTTTGTAACGGGCCTGGATTAAGAACGTCAGGGTTGCCAGCCGCGTTTTGATTATCCTTTCTGTTTTTCTTTCCTTTATTCCAATTTTAAATGGGGTGGGTGTATGTTTGTCCATGTTAGTTTCTTATGTTTACGCGTATCTTACTTATCAAAGGTATATCCAATCGTATCAGCCAAAGGAAGTACACTGCTGAACATAGACCTCTCCTAATGATTTCCACAGTGACCTGTTGGAGGCACCTGCACCCAGCAACGTCCCGCGACCTTTACCAGGTCTTCTGACCACCTAGTGGGTGGACGTCCCAAGCTGCGCTTTCGCTTCGTGGCCTCCATTCGAGAACTTTTTGGCCCCATCGGCCATCAGTTCTCCGTGCTATGTGCCCCGCCCATTGCCACTTCAACTTGCTAATAATCCGCTGGGCTATGTCGGTTACTTTAGTTCTCTTACGGATCTCCTCATTTCTGATTTAATCTCGTAGGAAAACCCCGAGCATAGCTCGTTGAGTGACTTTGAGCCTCCTAATAGGGCCCATAGTAAGAGGCCACGTCTCACTGCCGTATGACATCACTGGCAATACACAACTATCGAAGAATTTCGATTTGAGGCACTGAGGTATTTTGGAATATATGTGTGAAAAATTCGTGGTATACAAGACATGGTTAGAAACCTAAAAAAAAAAACCTGAAACACTAGGAAATTAAAAGTCATGATCCAAAAAAAACGGCTCAAAAATTGGCTAACAAAAAGGCCTTTTTAAAAAATGTCACTTTTCCAAACTTCATCACGGCCCGTTTACTTCTTTTGTTACAATTTTTTTATACACCGAATTATAAAGTGTATAAAATTTCCCGCCTCACAAGATATTGTAGAGAGCAAAAAAGGTTTTTAATTATTGGAAATTAATTATTTATTACTTAATTAGAAACTAAAAGTAGTTATCGATAGTAAGGTGCCGTAAAGAAAAAACCTTAGCAAACTTTGCAAAAAACCTTCCTTCTAAATATTTCACCTTCACTCAACATTAAATTTAACACTTAGTTTACTTCAAAGCTTAGTAAATTGAATCAGAGAGGCAGCTACATCTCTAATTATAAATAGTTGCCTCGGCTTTACCTTAATTTTCCCCCGTGTCTGTCTGTTTAAAAATTACGCCAGGGCTTCCAAATCTTAACCTATTTTTGTATTTTATTTGTACTATAAATAAAGGAATTAAAATATATTCTGCGGATGACGGCAAAGATAATTAATCTCGTAGGTTTTAATAGCTTTCATTAACAAGGCTTGTATCTTAATTTGGTCAAGACTATGTTTTTAATTAGCCCGTGTATTTATACTTAGAATATTTTCAGGTTTTCGCAATCACCTGGATTGCGATAAGATTTTATTTCCACTTGGTACATCCAAGTGATTAATATTAATTAATTTATATTAATATTTCTAGTTATGCTCCATAGCACTGGCATTAGGTATTATCAGTAAATTACCAATTAAGATTAACATGCACTTAACTAACCAAGCTGTCCAAAACTTGTGCCCAATAAACCGACCCACATGAGTGTCGCATTCGAGATAACCGGATACAATCTGGATACAATCGGTCCGGCATAATTGTGCGAACGGTGAGAGGTGAATTGTACCATCAGGTGAATTGTAGATACAGTCAATATGTCGCGCAAGTATCAAAATAGTGTGCTTACGTTAAATTAAATAATTAAAATCCTTTTTTGAGCGAATTATTGTTTTAAGTGCCTTTTTTATTTTCTTATTATTTACTACTATTATGGTGGATTATATGGCTTAACCCCTCTCAATCGTACTTTCAATTGCGGAGGAGGCCTGGAGGGTTACTCTATGATCCGAAACCAAACTCGAATGTTCGGACGTTCGACGTCTGCAGTACGTTTTTAATTTTCCACTTCTAAAAATCAAAACTATTCTCTATGATACTTATCATTCACTCTGAACTAACCTATAGTTAGGACGTGCGATAGAAGATTCGAACAATTCGTGTAGTACCTAGGTACATTCGTACAGTTTTACATGCGACGTCCGAAGTTTCGAGTTTCGTTTCGGATCATAGAGTAACCCCTCTGTGCCCTGCAGTGGGACGTGTATGGGCTGACACAGATACAGATACTGCTATGCGAACTCTCAAGTTCTCAACTATAGCTACTATAAAATAAAGGTGAGTAATGGCAGCCCTGCATCGGAACATTGTATGCAAAGTGCAGCGGAGTATGTAGGTAATCCTATCTGTCAGATGTTCTTTCGCCTCGTACTTCGACGAGACGCGCGTCTACTCGTATATTCTGCTATTCAGACGACTTTCCATCGCCATTTTATGTTGAGCCTGTATTAAGCGATGTTTGTTTGAACATGTGTTATTTTCTTAACAGTTTATTCGTCAATGCTTTTTCTACAAAAGTATTGATGTTGCTAAGGCAGTGCAAGACCTATTTCACTGCGAGCAAGATACAATTTACGAAGCTTGAACCAAGTTAATTGGTAGTTTAAAATGCCTAGTTTTTCTCTTCATCAATTGGAAGTCCATTGCTGAACATAAGCATATTTATACATGTAATTTCGTAATGAGTCAAATATATATTTTCTGACTTTGAGAAAGCCCCTTTTTTGCGATGCGTGGCTACTAATGAAAAATTTGCCTTATTTGTTTAGCGTGACGGTGAAAAACTCACCAAAGCCACCCACGTTAATGATACGCGTTTCAGGTTCATATCAGGCCGGCAAAATTGTGTAGTTGTCTTATTTGTACCGCACCGATTTTACCATCAAATACATTGTTTAGTAAAGCAGCAGATCGGGCTCTGTGGCGTACCTTGGGAGAGGCCTATGTCCAGCAGTGAACTGCAACGGTCTGATGATGATGATGATGACATTGTTGACTGTAGTTGTTTTTTCTTGTATAAAAAATGTCTACATTACGAAATTTTCTTACTGCTCCAGCAACCTCGGTTTATACGTAATAACTCCTAAATGGATACATTTCATGTGAGTTTTCGATTCGTTTGCGCAACATAATTGGGCTGGGATCAGACTTGTAACCCCTGAGGAGAGATGTTCGCCCCTTATCACATAACCTATGCCTATTCCCTCGGGAACACAGGTGTTCATGTAGGAACATTTTAGTTGTTGAAACGTTTGATTTAATAACATCTTTGGGAGTTATTGTACTATATACGTGTATGTATTATTTACAGCATCTAAAACTTATATAGGACATGAATGTGTATCAGCAAATCATTTTGTTACATTGAAACTGACATTAAATCGTAAAAGGTTTGTTTATATGGGCTGTACGATATCATGACCTCTGCCAATCCCATAAAATCAAATCAAAAAACACAAAAGCAAGATGGCGTCTGATATACGTCACTAGCCGGTACACATAAGGCGTTTATCCCGTCAAAGTTTTAAGTCGATTGATTCATCCGTTTTATTATAAACAAGTTGAATTATTTCTGTCAAAATTCCAAACAAAACCAAAATACTCGGGCAATAGTCATTACGGCCATCTGCGTACCAAACAAAGATAGTGGAATACAGTGGATTTGGTATTACGCCAACGAAAACAAACCTGCGAGCGCGTTTATAACAGTTTTATACTTTTCCGATCAAAAAGAACATACTTATTGATCTAGTTGCGTTTTTTGTTTACACTAAAACACTATAATGGACATCTGGTATTTGAGTGGGGATGGATTAGGGAACTGCATATGGGGGTCTTTGTTTATTTACAGTGAAATATCACATTTGATAAATGGGTGCTATATGTAAACGCTGGCGCGACGACCTGGATGCTTTTGAGCCCATGTGGCCTAAAATTGCTTGGAACCGCGACTTGTGGAAAAAGAGGAGTAGAGGAGAGGAGCAGCAGTGGGATGATAAAGGTTAATAAAAAAATGTGAATGGGTTTAACAGAAACAGATACGATGCTTCTATTAGAGTTTAGAAATCAACAAAGCTTCTCTATTATAAGACAATTTATATTGTACAACTCATTTTTATTGAAACATCTATATTAATTCTAAAAAGTTACAGGTGTTCAAGTTCGTAAGAACTATACTAAACTACTAATCTTTTCCTTATCTCATCCCATGGTAGTCGGTAAGAGATTGCCTTGAGCGATACGGCCACCACTTAAACTCTTATTTTATTAATTTTTTTTATATTTACGAATCATTAGTGTACAAACAAGAATAAAAAAAAAAAAAATCTTGTTATGCTTTTGTAAAATAAATTTGCTCATATGAAATTGTAAAATACGCTGTGTTGTTGGCAAGTTTTGCATCTTCTGAACAGTCACAACACATGTCCAATTATTTTAAATTTATAACATACCAAGTGGCTATAAAACCCATGGGGATTGCCTGAGTACGTTCCTCAACACGCAATGCTTGTTTTAAACTTTACTACCGTAGTAACGGCGCCTAGATCCATCGAGGAGGGCGACAGCTGCGTTTCACTTAGATTTTCACATAAAGCCATCGCTTTGTTTACGATACCAGCGATAGAGATCGCACTGGATTTTATTAGCAAATTAAACTCATTTTTATGACACTCTACACATATCTGTAAACATCGGTATTGTATTCGGTTGCTTTAGTGAGCTATTTGAGACCATTTCAAAGTGGGACATTAATCAGAGACAATTCGTCAAATGACAGTCTTAGTGATGAAACATCCTGTATAGATAATTTTAATGTTACGCGTTAAGGAAATGGGGTCGCTGCTGGCTATTATCACTTTAATGTGGCCTTTTCTACACATCTTTGTAACGTAAGTATTGTCTTCCGGGTTCATGACGGTAATTTTCAGTAATAATTTACTGTTAATAAATGAATGGTCCCCGTGGCCGAAATATAGGAAGAGTTCATTCATTTACATTATCCCTTTACTGATTATTATTAAGTCTCGTTCATTTAGCGAAATTGTCGCGAATTGTAGGTACCCTTGTTTATAGCATGGTAGGAATTGACTATGCTCCAATGTATGGGTAATAGTGATCGCTTACCGTCAGGCTGGCTGTAAGCTCTATCACCTAAACACAATGATATTTAAAACATTAAAAAAAGTCGTCGCGGTTTTTGCAAAAATTTTAGTTGCATCGTGTCTGTAGTCACTAAAACTACCACCTGGCTTCGTTTTCGGTGGCAGTCTTGATATACCCTGTATATTGTAACACTCATCAGCTATGAACATAATATCAATATAAAGTAACGCCTTACTGCGTGTCCCTCAGTGATGTAGTGACACTACAGCTTCAGTTCGGTGCCAAACCCGGCTATAAAACTACACGCTCCAAGCTTATCCAAGCTGCGTTTTATACGATATTTCCTGCAATCGATTCCTCACTTCTGTGGTTTCATGTCGCGTTGTTTTTCTGTTTCTTGCTCTTTATTGTGACCCAAAATCCAGTATATATTTTTTGAGGAAAATATGTATTATCTTGGCTAATCCACAGAATCGATCGCAACGTTATTTTGCATGGGGATTGCCTTCATGCCTTCATTTAAAACTTCGTGTTAATGAATGTGGAATAGACCAGACTTGCACCTGGGCAAAATCGGTTCTCTAACAAATAACAAATTAAGACTAGCCAGTGGCTACAACGTACCACTTATAAAGTCCGCCTCGCCGCCCGAGTCTTCCGCTTTGTTGGAGCGAAACTGCTCGCAATTTTCACAAAAACGTAAAAAAACTAAAATGGCGTTCGCCACACTCCGAGCTGAGCGAAGAATTACGAAAATATTAATTAAATTCTACGAACGTCTGAAAATAAGTGCGGGAAATTGAGGATTGTCATGTTCCATCGCAGAATTCATTTTCTTTTTGTCTCAGTAACGAAGGATTATTTCTTTCTTATTTACTCCAGAATGTATTGATTGTAGCTACATCGGCAGACGATAATTGTCTCGCCCAAGTCAGGACAATTATGTCTGGCTGCTTAAACACGTAGGTACACATTCGCGACACTAAATGTGACACCCTGACCTTTGCGTCTGTCGTTTCAGAAGGGTTGATATACATTATTTTCATGACCAGATTTTACTGGTGGTAGGTCTCTCGTATGTAAGATGCCGTCTGGGTAGGTACCACCGCAATGTCTTTTTTCCCGCCAAACAGTAGTGTAAACGCGCTTTTCTGTTCGGGTTTGAAGGACATTGTAGCCAGAGTGACTAATAGACATAATGAGACTTAATCTTATGTCTTAGGATGGCGAGCGCAGAGGAATGCCGAGCATCGCTTTGTAATTCTGTCCATGAGCGGTCGTATCGCTTACCATCAGGCGAATGGCATGCTCATCTCGACACTCATCGCAATAAAAAAAAAAGAAACAGAACTCTGTTTCTTTTAGAGAGATAACTATCTTACACGTGACTTCACATTGTGTATATATTAATGTGAAATTTGACTTCCAGTACGCATCATATTTCGTCAAACAATAATAAATAAATGACACGTGTACCGCTTGTATCAAAACAAACACGCTTCACGAATTATTTCGTATAACATATGTATATATTTCATCGCGTTATAGCACTGCGTTCCGATCAGATCTGCTAAGCCTCAGAAACACGTGTTATCTACAACATAATTACGCATAAATAATACATTTAACACGTACAATAAACACAAGATTATATTATAACGTTGAGTTTCAACGTAGGAATTTCTGATGTTATTTATCTGCGTTGAGATTTCAGGCTTCAAGGATTACGTAGTTTTGGAATATTTCAGGTTAGCTTGGTATATCAGCTCATTTTACCATTGCACGGTGCTCCGCAGTCGAGAGTTTGATTGAAAGGGATTAAAGAGTCTGCAACGCTGGTTTATTGTGTTGGCGGGTTTTGCATATCACGGAAATTCTTGCAATGATTTCTATTGTGATTTGTAGATTTTAGTAGTCTGGGTATCACCGCAATGTCTATTTTTTCCGCCGATCAGCTGTGTAAGTGAACTGTTGTGTTCCGAAGGGCATTGTAGCCAGAGTAACTGCTGGACATAATGAGACTGAACATCTTATGTCTTAGGATGGCGAGTGCAGTGGAATACCAAGCATTGCTTTGTGATTCATGAAGTTGTTTGGTTTTGCTACTCTTTATGAGCGGTCGTATCGCTTACCAACATTTCACAATACATTCAGCCCTCGAGACGCAGTTGGTTAGACAACAGGTGTGAAACGTGAGGCCGCGGGTTCGATCCCAGCACCGAGAAAAATGTTTGTGTATTCCACAAATATTTGTTTCGGGTCTGGGTGTTCGTGAGACCGATCAGTCTCTTGCAGTTTCTGATACCCACTACGCAAGACTCGTTTTTTGTGTGGGATCAGGAATATGTATGTGACTTTGAAATGAAACGAAATTCTTACGGATTTTATCGCGAATTTGATTTAATTTGTACATTTTTTAATTTCCCGACGTTTCGATCACTTTACAATTTTCGTGGTCACGGGGCGGATTGAGGTATTAGTCATCCGCTTACTGACTGTTACAATTTTATTCGTCTCAATTTTTATTCGTTTCAAAGTATGTCACTGTTGGGTGTATATTTATTTATGTATCATATTCATTCATCGTTAAGCTGCGTGGTTATTATTGGCTCTGTAAAGTCACAGGTGTTCTCGGTGTTTAAAGCGACTAATACGTCGGCAAATGGCGTCCTAGAATTTAATGTAATGTTTTATTGACGTGTCATGCCGTGATGGCTTTATAAAAATCTCGCATTAGCGATTCCTTTGATAAGAATAATTAAATTTGATGTCATAGTCATATGTATATTTTTACTATACCTATATATTTCTATCGAATACATAATATTCTCATTTATTTCAAAAAACAACCTCCTGTCTATGTTAACTTTGTAAATTATTAAATTAAATACAACGACTTTATACTGAGCATTAATTGTATTAAAGAAAAATGTAAAGTACAACCTTATTAATTTCGTCTAAGGTTTTTAAACAGTCTCGGCAAACATTAAATATTTACCTAAAATTTTATTTATAAAATGGTAGCTTTAAGTGATTTTGTATAAAGTATCGACCAGCGCAGCATATCATTATTCATGTTTCTGTGTGCGGCTGAACTAAATCTATTTAACACTGCTCTAATGCGAAACCGGCGAAATTTCATTCCGCCATCTCATTAGGAACATTAATTCCATGCACTGCCGCTAGATGTCGCGCTTTTGATCTCACATTTCGCTTTAAAATTAAGATTGCAAATGTGAAACACATCAAATTGTTTTACGTTAGACAATTGTTGCAAAATTTAATTTGTGCCCGCATTACAAAGACTGGTGGAAATGTAGTAAGCGTGTTCATGGAAAATACGTGCTGTGAATACGTGGAATAATTAAAATAAAATCCAATTTATTAAGGTTGAAATTATGACATGAAATCATAGAGCTTTAATGAAACATTAATGTTTTACGGATCCGTGGGGCAGTCAACGACAGCTCACTTTAGAAATTTTAGGTAAGGTTATAGCTGTTTGTGTAATAATAATAATAATAATAATAAAAACTCTTTATTTAGCACCTGATACAGTAACATAAGTTATTCATAAACTAAGACTTAAAATGCTAAAAATCGGCGGTCTTATCGCTAAGAGCGATCTCTTCCAGACAACCGTGCCTAAAGAGGAAAAAAATTATAAAATATATGGACGGTGCTTTTATAAGAAAAACGTATACATACGATACATAAATACAATATAATAACAGTAATATTTATTAAAAAAAAAAATACGTTTCAAATATATAAATAAATATATATATATATATATATATATATGTATACGTATATATATATATATATATATATATATATATATATATATATATATACGTATACATACACAAATACATATCAAAAATGTACTACGGATATGGCGTTATTGTGAGAGGAAGTGTGCTTTCACCCTGGTCTTGAAAGTCTCCAGCGAGGGCGACCGTTTGTGTAAGTAAAATATAAAGTACAAATTATGTATCTTTCATTGGTTTGCATTTTTACAAAATTTTAAATTACTTCGGCGCAGCGTCGCCTCGGGAAGTGGATTAAGGACTACATCCTGCGGTATAAATATACATAATATTAAACACGAAATCTTTAAAAATACCACGCAGAATATTTTCATATGTGTTGCGATATAAATTATTATTATATTAGCCTTAAAGATTCCACTGCTGGGCAAAGGCTTCCTAAGCTCTTCTATATATCTCAATTGAGAGCAATTTTCGTCTAGTCCCTGTTAAATCTGTCGAGATCGTTCCGCCATCGCTTTCGGGCCGTCTGCCTCCTCGTCCGTATCTTTCGAGCAGGGCATCCATTCGCCGAAGATTTTAGCCCATCGATTAGGGTGCATCCTGCAGACGTGCCCGGCCCAATCCCACTTGAGTCTAGCGGGCGTTTTGCCGATGTCTGTTACTTTTGTTAAAGAATCTATATCATTAACTAAGGCGAAATTCCGATTGTTAACGTAGAATTGTTTTATGAAGTTATTTGTTATTAGTTAGTTATTAGTTTTTATTAGTTCTGAGTACGTTCGGCTGAGGCGCTGTAATCGCGTGTATATGACATTTCTCGCATAGATGTCTACAAAATCTTTTAGGTTGTTATTATGATTTTTCAAATAATAAATCTTGGATGGCTTTTCAACCATAACATTTAACATTGTTATATGTAATCAATATTATTGCTGTTATTCAAGCTGTTTCCAATCTTTATTAGTTACAGGAAGTCGATCTGAAAATAAGCTAATACTATGCCAAACATAAGTAATATTAAATCAATATACAAATATTGAGCACATAGTCTAAAAATATGATTTCTTCACCCAATAAAATGAGATAAAAACATCATAGATCGTAAATCACATATTTTATCGTATGTAAAAAGTTTGGTTGGAATAAAACGTGTCAATACGTCGCCATGTTGTATTTAATGTTCTGTAAAAATCATCTCTTATGTTCATTCCACGTCGTAGGTGTCTGGACTGGTGCCAAATGTAAGTGTTTTCCGATTATTTGCTTTGACAGTTTGCCTATTTAACTAAGGTCAAGTTATGTGTTAAATACATTGGTTTTGCTGTCGTGTGTATATACTAATATGTAGTCTGTATTACAGACTATAAAGGGAATTAAGGGCACGGAAGCATAGTTGTAGTAAATGACAATATTACTGTTAATAGTCAATGAAAACAGTTTAAAATTATTAATTTGGATGTTAAAAAAACCGATATATTTAAACAAACTAAATGGGAAAAGACACATGACCTTTTTATTGCGTAAATCCGGCTAAACAGGTCACCTGACGGCAAGTGATCATTACCGCCCATGAACATCCATAACTCTTGGGTCATAACTCATAGATGTGTTGCCGGCCCATCAAATCGCGAGGAGAGCGGGAAGGAAAAAGGAAACGGTATTGGGCATCCGCCAATCTCACTCACCGAACGAAACGCGATAACAAAGCTGTTGCTTCACGTCGATTTCCTGTGAGATAGTGGTGCTGCCCTGGACGAGCCTGCCCGTTCATGCTGAATTATGACTGACAACAACGTAGTAGTACTACGGTACGGTTACAACGCTGAGGTCTCGGATTCGAATCCCGGGTCGGACAAAGTGATATTGTATTTTTCTATTCATTATCAGTCCGGAGTCAGAAATTTGTGCCAGATATGGCGATAGGCTCGCCTATCACATCGTGGGACGGAACATAAAAAGGCGAAACGTGGGTGTCCTGGTAGCAACTCTGCCTACCCCTTCTGGAAAAAGGGCGTGAGTTTATGTATGTAACAGCATAGTTCTACCACTTCTAAGATGCCTGACTGTTCTGAAGTTTCATTTATATTTATTACTAGTTGATTATAGTCACTAGACATGTAGTTAATTAATAAAACAAATAAATTATAAAAATCATTTTAAAAAGTAGCATGTTATAAAGGATTAGGCAGTTTTTATAAATAACTACACAAAGGCTTTCTTACAAAAAATAATTAATTCTATTTCTAAAGAATGAAACTTTGCTTTAATTTTTGAGTTCTTGAAATATATTAATTGTTAGGCATTAGTGAGAACATCTTTATTATTTAGGGGTAATCGTCTTGTAAATATTCTTGTTAACTGATTTTCAGATTAAAAGTTATAACACAGAAAAAAGAAAAATAATACAGAGTTTTAATATACCAAGAATTTGTCTTCGTAATTTGTAAAATATAAAACTGAAAAACTAAGTACATAGTAGCCTTTTGCTAACGGACCAGACGCGACTTTCGGGGGGGTGGTCGCGGATTCAACGCCCAGCGCACACCTCTGATTTTTAGGAGTTATGTATTTATCAATAATTAATTGCTATGCTCTTTGACACAATACACATATGCTGGAAATATATTAGAATTTTCAAAAAGGGTGATTTAAGTATTAGCCACACTTATTCAGCTTTTGTCTATAGAAAATGTCAACATCGATGATGCGTTACTCAGCGCAGACATTCGTTCGCGTTTCTGCTTGTTTTCGACTTTCGCGAGACACAGACATAAATAAAACAAGTCTGCTTTTATCATTGCTATTCTTGCAAATGCCAGCAATGTTTAATTAAAATCAAAATCGTGTAGCAAAGCTTGGAGAACCGATGTCTGATGGGGCCTAAAAGTTTTTGATTGGATCCTCTGCATCGGTAAACGTAAATGTCCACGAACAAAGTGAATAGAGAATGTATACGATCCCTATTCCACAGGCGTTTTACGAGCGTTGGCGTTTCCCTATCATCTGCGCTGACGTGACGTTGACGTCGCGGTTGTCTAGCGGTAAGCGTTCATGCTGCGACTGTGTTATAGGTTATACCGATATGAGAATATGTAATATCTTATGCTCTCCTTTTTTCCGTAATTTTCGTCGAAGAACCAAAGCCAACAGTAGGTTTCTTACTGGAATTCCCGTAGACTACCAAGACTCCTGCGTTTCTGCAACCTTTAAGTCCCGTACACTTAAAGGCTGCAGAAACTCGCTCAGGTTGCTGTTGAAATCATTGGCCTACATCCAGCAGTGTACTTTCTTTTAGAAGTAGTATTATTCCAAAATATAACTAATATTTCCTTACCTGTAGCATGAAGTTTCCTGAGCGGGTCGACGATGGCGAAGTACCGGTCTGCTGACAGAGCCGTGAGCGTGAACACTGACACTCCGATGCTGACGTCCTTGGCGGCTTCGGAGACCCGGCACACCGTGGCGCCCCATGGCCAGGACTCCACCGTGTACACTATCGAGGTGAAGGGGACGCACGTGATGATCACCAGCAGATCGGCCAAGGCGAGTGAAAGGATGTATCTGTCGACAAATAGCATGATTGTAGACATTTTATAAGTGACTATTTCATGAATATAGAACCATGTTTTTCGAATTACATAATTATGATTAAATTAACTTTGATGATCGATATTGTGTATTGGTTTTTAGAATAAATTCTTAAGAGATACCAATAGACAAGTAAACCTAACAGTCACATAAATAGAAAGAAGGAAAGAAAAGAAAGAAAACTCATTTATTAGCCACAAATAAGATGACGCACACACTCGTTTAACATAAATTTATATATATAACTAACAACAAAAAGACAGTAAAAGGGAGTTTGTACGTCGCATAAATGTGACACGTAGGTGACCACTCAGCTTATTGTTGCACTGTGACGCGAGCCACAGCGCAACGCTGGTTTTCGGTAAATAGTCCTGTGCCCACACTAAGATCCAATCTTGTGTCATGGTTATCAGAAACTACGAAAGACTTTTGTCTGAAAGGTCTCACAAACACCCAGACGCGAAAAAAATGTATGCATATATACATAAATTCACGCCTTTTTTCCAGAAGGGGTAGGCAGAGGTTCCCTTGGTAGCGACTAAGGCACCCACGTTTCGCCTTGTGTGTTTCGTCCCACAATGTGATAGGGGGCAAGCCTATCGTCATATCGGGCACAAATTCCTGACTCCGAGCTGATAATGAATAGGAAAATCCAATCCAAAAATACTTGTGGATATCACAAACATTTGTATTATACTTAATGAAAACGGTAAAGAGACCTTTAAGTGATGCTTGCATTGAAAGTGGTCTTATGGAGATAATGATTTTCACGAATTGGTCTGCACTGCATAAACCATACGGAACATATCTTGGTCGTATATATTTGAACAATACATAATAAATATCATAATAAAATAAACACAAAGAATAATCACAGTCGTTCGAAAACAGGTGGATCTATTTCCAATATTATGATGCCATCATCATAACAAGAAATAGTTTGCCGGCCCACGTGCTTCCTCCTTGTAACCTATGTTCACTGGGCGTAAAGAAGCAATTGAATAGATCTACATAATTTAATTTATTTGGGTTATTCACTATCTATATATTGAGTGATGGTCTGTTGGTAACGGACCAGAGGCGGCTGCTTACATGTTCACTGTGTTCGCGGAGACAAATCTCAGGGGACTCATGAGTGTATTGATAGTCAAACACCACGCACTATAACGGTGAAGCAACATCGTGAGCAAACGCTATTTTCCTTACCTGCATAACATAGCGATTTGTATAAATTTCTATGGTAGTTAAAAGCCCGCCAACCCGCACTAGGCCAGCGTGGTGGACTTATATGGCCTAACCACTCTCAATCGTTCTCTCGATTGTAGAGGAGGCCCGTGCCCTGCAGTGGGACGTATATGGGCTGATACAGTATTCTCTATCAGATGATCCTCTATCTGATTGCTTCTGTATCACGTGCATTGCAATTTCCGAGCAATAAAAAGTTTAATTCAGGCTTTTAGGGGCGCAAGCTAATATCATGTCATTCGCCGATATTGCACGCGTTTCCGAGCGATGAGATGACTTGATGTATGCTTTGACTGTTTTAGTTCATAAATAGTCGCAGTTAATATGAACGACTGAAACGAGCCTCGTCATGCTATTGTTAATGAGAAATTCATACATTCATATCAATGAATTTTCGGAAATGAAACGTTAATTTGCGAATGCTCGTGTTTGGGCTGGTGATTATAATTTTCACGTTTGGGTAGTTTACTGAAGGTTAGGAAATTTCGTAAGTATGTTTAATTCACAATGCATTTTGGCTATCGCAGATAGTAATCAAAATACTATGTAAGAGGCTAAAGGCATTGTTTATATAAGATTTTGAAGTGTAATAACGATTAAAGTATTCATTTAAATTTTAAGTAATTATACAGGGTGGCATTGTATTGTATTGTATTGTATCAGCCCATATACGACACACTGCAGGGCACGGGCCTACAATCGAAAGAATCGATTGAGAGTGGTTAGGCCATATAGTCCACCACGCTGGCCTAGTGCGGGTTGGGGACTTACATACCGTAGAAATTCTTTTTAAAATCGCTACGGTATGCAGGTTTCCTCACGATGTTTTCCTTCACCGTTAAAGTGCGTGGTGATTGACTATAGGGTGGCATTGACATGATATTTTATTTAAACCACATATTCCTGACCTGCTCAGGTAATATTGTACCAAGTTTGAAAAAAAAACCTGGTAATTCTGTCACAAAACGTGATTTTAGCTTTCAAGAAGTTTCAACCCTTATAGGTGCGAGTCTTTTCACAGCCCAGGTAAGTTCCCTAACCGAACTGAAGTTCAGCTAAGCGGTATAAATACTCGTCTCTATATGGGGTGACCAAAAAACTAAAACCACGATTCGTGACAAAAAAATCTTCTCTGATATTTTTAAAATTTTGCACAATGTCATCTGAGGTGATGATATTTTCATTTGGGTTAAATTAAGTAACATATGTCAATATAACCCAGTATTAGATGAAAAATATTAGGAGTTAGTAATCATTTAATTGCTCACAGTACGATATACGAGTAGATACAATAATGTGGGGTTTTCCTATAAATGTTGGCAATACTCGCCACGCTTGGAAGGAGTTCGAATTGAAGATCAAAAATCCCGTTCAAAGACGCGGTACAATTTTAAACATACAATTGCATTGAAATTACTCACGTATTAGGAACATTCCTCATAGCCTTATGCCTGACGAACACGGTGACCAGGGTTCCGTTCCCGACGACGCCTATCACGAAGATGAGCGCGAAGATTATGGGGACGATGTACGTCTCCGGCCTCTCGTAGTAAGGCTGGTAGTTCTCCGAGCCGTTGCTGTCGATGTATGTCTCGTTGATCACATCCATCATACATATTATCTGGAACAAAAGCATTAAGATCGTTAATATTTATTTATTTAAGTAGACTCACAAATACTTCTGAATAGTTGAATATTAGTGACCAGGTTATGACCACTGTACTAGGTTAGAATAAACGTCATTGTGACATTTTATGAAAGTGTGTCGCAGTTAGGGTCCTGGTTTTCGAACAGGTAAAGTAATTAGTAAGCGCAGCGTGGGACGTCCACCCACTAGGTGGTCAGACGACCTGGTAAAGGTCGCGGGACGTCGCTGGATGCAGGCTGCCTTCAACAGGTCACTGTGGAAATCATTAGGAGAGGCCTATGTTCAGCAGTGGACTTCCTTTGGCTGATGGATGGATGGATGAAAGTAATAAGTAAAGTTAAGTAACTACACCCGATAGTCACATACATAGTCCTGACCCCACATTAAGATCGATTAAGTCTTGTGTCGTGGGTATCAGAAGCTACGAGAGATTTTTCGGTCTCACAAACACCTAGACTGAAGACTCGACACAAATATTTGTAGGCCACACAAACATTTGTGTTGGTGCGGGGATCGAACCCGCGGCCTCTCGTTTCACAATCAGCGTCTAACCAACTGCGCCACGGAGGCTGTCATGGGCAGAGATAGCGTATAGTTGTCACTTGTAGAATGCGTAAAAATACTACGCTTTGGATCATGTTTTTAAGAAAGTAATTAATTGTCATGGTAATTGTCGCAGGGTTTAAGGAATTAGTTTTTTGCCCCCCATGTCGCCTTTTTATTTCACATTGAACAAATTGAGATTGAGACTGCCTCGATGGCGTAGTGGTACTACGGTACGATTGCAAAGCTGAGGTCTCGGGTTCGAATCCCGGGTCAGCAAAGTGATATTGGATTTTTCTATTCTTTATCAGCCCGGAGTCAGGAATTTGTGCCCGATATGGCGGTAGGCTCGCCCCCTATCACATCGTGGGATGGAATATACAAGGCGAAACGTGGGTGTTCTGGTAGTATCTCTGCCTACCCCTTCTGCGAAAAAGGCGTGTGTTTATGTATGTATGTATGTATGTATAATTGACACATCTACCAGCAACTTCGGTGACATAGGCGTACTCTTCTTATGTATTTGTTACCGGCAATATTTACAATACCTAGGCATTGCATAGAATACCTGGGGCGTCTAGGCAATGTGTGGAATATTATTGTCCACTACATATTTTACCTAGGTAATGAATACAATTTCTAGGGATTGTATCGAGTACCTGCTGTTCAACGGGTAATGTGTAAAATAAATAGATCTTGGTCTATATTTATCAATTTATTTAGCTCTACATAAAAAAAAACAATATAAAAAAATACATAGAAAGTTAATAAGACATCCAATGCTAAATGTATGTGATAACGGGAATGTTTGTAATCCGTTATTGTACACAATTCCTAGGAAAATAATATTTCATACATTACCTAGGTATTGTGTAGAATACCGGATTATATAGATTGCCGGTAACATATGATTTTTTCTGAGTATTCTATTATATGTATTAATACTTTAGGATTGAACAATACGATGTATGTCATAATGAAACAAGATTTTTATATTACAAAGAATATTTTCATCTTCAAAGCACGTCATTCTGTCTCAAAGATGCATGAAGAATTAAACCTTGAAAACTTGTTTGAAATTTCTGTCTAAATGGTATAATGATATCAGTTTAGTGAAATGGATTTTGATAAATGTATCCGCTTCTTGGTTGAAGAGAGGACTCACAGATATTTTGGTCGAATGTCGTAATCCGTGAAAATATTTTGCAATATTGCATTATAAATAATAGACCTTCCTTTGTTACCAATTAAACGGGACATTACGACAAAGCAGGGTAAGTAAACGTTTTGAATTCTTGAGTTTGGGAAAGTAAAGTTGTTTTTATTTGCCGCGTGGGACGAGCAACATCAAGCTTAGTAGGTTAAGTGGCCCGTACGTGCATTTGCTGTTACTTATTTTTATGAGGCGAGAAACTCGTTATAATTTGACAAAACGTCTTTTGTTTTCCAGCCTAACTGTGTAAGAAAGTAACTTAGAAGAAAGTAACTAAGTAACTTAGAAAGTGATTTTCTTTAGTCTTCTGCAAATAATCCTTTACATAGTAAGTATCGTTAAACTCTGAGTATACTTGCTTGAAAAACATGAACAAAAATTGCTTGTACGGACAACATATCATTAAAAGCCAGGACGGTTCATTAATCATTCTTTATAAAATCTATCAACACCAGCATGACAATAAAACCACCTTTTAACCGAAACATCATAGTAACTTTGAAATCTCTAAACTTAAAGGCAATTTTCTTTATTGCATAGGTCCGGCAAACGTAAGTGATCACTGCCGCTCATGAACACCCACAACGCTGGTTCGTGGATGTATTGAGGGGAGCGGAAAGGAAAAAGGATAGGAAGAGGAAAGGGGTATTGGGCATCCGGCAATCCCTCTCACCGAACGAAACGCGACAGCTGAGTTGTCGCTTCACGTCGATTCCCTGTGAGATAGTGGTACCGCCCCGGATGAGTCTGCCCATTCGTGCTGAGCCATGACTGACAACAGCGTGGCTTTACCACTTACAAAAATAGGTCAAAATAACACTTGTAAACACAGACAATAGGTAAAAAATATTTGTAACCAGTATAGGTACATGGGGATGTAACGGGATAGTCATAGATGTAAAACCTATTGTTCCCGGTCGAAGATAGGTGGTTAATTTTGTATAGACGATAAGTGGAATATCGCCTAGAGACTTGTATTCTGGGGTTAAATTATTTGCCTACATAAAATAAAGGTTTATAAAATTAAAACTAATAGTTTAGTAACAGTCAAGTAGCATATTCAGCAACTATTAAAAATTCAGCAGTGTAGTCAGATCGCAAATGTTCATTTTATATTTTTAATATTCTACTTCTATTCTGCGTCTTTTACGTCCCACTGTTGCTTTTATAAATGTTTATTAGCCTGTTAGTACGGAAGAATGCTGCCGAGACGGCGGTCGCAGGTTCAATTCCCAAAGCAAATCTGCAGGAATAATGAAGGACTGCTCATACTATTGCTATCTTCAAGGAAAGTACGCGTATGGCCGCGTGTTCATAAAACCTGTGCGAGGGAATACTGAGTTTCAATGTATAAAGCAAAAAGAGAAGGTTATAACTTTTATAGATATTTGGAACGTGACTCCAACACTCAATAACCTGACAAGACGTGCCTCGAACCTTACAAGCTGTATAAAAACATATAAGGGTCAACATACCCTTTCAAAACAATCCAATATATGTACAGGTACTATATTTCCAATAGAAAAAGATGAAACATTTATTTATTTATTCTTGACTGCACACAGAAAGGAAAAACATACAAAAAAATAATAAAAATAAGAAAAAAGTACAGATGGCGGTCTTATCGCTCTAGGCGATTTCTTACAGACAACCTTTGGATGGATATAACACAATGAAAAGAAGACAGAAACGTGTATTGGAAAAGGATTAAAACACGATACGTCGTTAGTATCTCGAGAATTAAAATCTTTTGTATGCGAGGCCGCAATGTCGACTTTGATGTCACACAAGCCTTTAGATAAACCACTAGAAAGATTAAAGAATACTTTTTCATCGTTTGACAATCTCGTTAAAATAACATTCCAAAAGTATCTGGGTTCTGTCTATTTTAATAAAAGGACGGTTGACATTACAGTGTGGGAGGGATAACTTTATTACGAGATGAATGTATGTTATTCCAATTTTGGTTATGTAAAGATGATTGAAAATCTGAAATATTATATTCATAATTGATTAATGTAATGTTGTTTGGAGACTGTCCCGCCCTCACACCCACCACTGCAACTCCTGTGAGCCAGGGTCAACAGTGGCACGCATTTTAATGACACCGAGCATTGAAGCTCAGCGAGTCTCCGGGATTGTCTAACTTGTCTTTAACCCGGAACAAAATCAATCATAAAGTTATATTAATAGGAGTTGGAAATAAATTATTGTCCACTTCCCTCCGTAACAAAGCGTAATGTAATGTTGTTTATCGAATTCCCTTCTCTTTACACGTTCCATTTATTATATAAATCTTCAGTGCTATGGCTGGCCAACTGAAATAACGGCTGAAATATCTAATTCCCTCTACCAAGCTACGTTGAACGTAATAAATTATACTTAACTTCCACCTGAGTTTAAAAAAGTAAGGTATAAGTAACGTAAAAATTCAATTTTAATTTAACCCCAGAAATTTTACAACTTTATTTTTTTAATTACGTGTAATTTTTGTAGTTAATTACTTTTACAGCGCCAATCATTTTCTTGTTACAACATATGTAACAATACCATATGTGTAGTCATCAATTGGCCAAAAATGCCTCTTTTATTATCATCGTTTTCAGTTCCGTACTCTCTGTCAACAAAAAAAGCACAATTTAAGTCTCTCTCTGTCACATTAGTCATAGGCAGTTTATTGCTGAACCTAGCTCTTCCCCAAGGACTTCGATAGAGACCTGGTGGAAGCCAGTAATTATCCATTTCCTGCAAAACAATGTTAATTTAGCCCACAAAAAACTCAAACACAAATTGCCCACAACCGCTGTCGTAAAATGTTGAAAAATCCGCCAAGTCGAGGACAATTTTCAAAGCAATTTCCATTTGAGTTTATTTAATTGTTACAAACCGCTGAGTCTCACTTTTATTTGAGAGAAATAATTGTCCGTTACCGAAGCGTTAAATGACGTACTCGCGGGGCATCTTTGAGACGGGGAGATTAATTTCGCCAAGGAAACTCGTAAACTTGAATCGTATTTTATGATGTATTGTGAAGGTGATTTTCTCGCCATATACGAAGATGGCAATACAAATAAACATAATGAGGGGAGAAGAGATGAGAGTGATTTGCTCATTTATGGAGACACGTGCAAATAAATATAAAGTAAATAGAAGAGATGAGAACTTATTAAAATAGAAATAAAAAAGGAAAAGTGATTATAGACGTAATTAAAGACCAAATACTAAAGGGCGTCGTAGATGAATTGATGCTTGCGGATGGATGATGAAAAAAGTGGAGAAGTGAAGTTGGTAACGAGTGGCGCTTGTTAGGATCTCGTCTTTTTTGATGACCAAAAGAGAAGACAAAGATTATCACTCAATATCCTTTTCGCTGTAACCTTGACTACAGTAGATCTTTACTTATGTTTTATTTGGAAAATCTAGAATATGTAAGTAATTCAGGTTCAAAATCTAAATTTAATGTCAGATCTGCATTATCCACAGGTTGCGTTTATCTTACGGCAGTAAATATAAGTATAGCGATCGAAAAACACATAAATTTACGAAATATGGTGTACGCTGAGAAATCCCATAAAAATATATCAAGTGGCAGATAAAGTATGGAACGGTTTCTGCCGCGTATTTATCAAGGGGTTTGGCAATGTTTACGACGTTCCGCTTTATGTAATTCAATATATTTCAGTTACACTTGCGTGGTATTGGAGCTGACTTATGCCAACAAGGCTTAGCGATGCAGTAATGTACAACGCTTTGTTCGAGGTTGAATTTAAATCATAACTTTGAGGGATTAGCTTCAGACGTAGTTTAGGTTTTCGTTCATAAATTCTGATGGTTTTGGATGTGGTAAATGTATTCTTAAAGACCTTGCAAGGTGATGAATGTATGAATCTCACTAATTTTTGTAAATCACCTCCCCCTGTACTTTCATGCTTTAGCTTGAAGCTCAAGCAAATGCATTTACAAATACACGTTGTTGTTATTTAAAGGTGGCGCGGGTGATGATATTTTATTTCCACAAAAATTTAAATGTTCCTAATTAATAGTTCCTAATTCCAAATTTAAACTGTTAACAGTTAAAATTTTGAATTAAGAACTTTTTTCCGGCGAAGGCTGTCATGATTGGTTACTGTCGCCAATAGATGTCTATAGTACTACAAAGGGTATATCAAGGTTGCTGCCAATGAAGAAGATCACTCCTCAAACCTAGATTTTTACAGTATAACATAACAACTTTTTGATGACGCAGGAGTTAATGAGCACACACGGTAGGTCATCATCGTGAACCATATCATCAAGAGGAAGGGTGTCTTACATAAGGTACGAATAGGTGGCTCTTGAAAGTCTCAAATACTAAGTATCAGGCAGGAAATAACAGGCAAACTGATTGCACTCAGTCGCTGCGAGGGAGGTAAGTTTATGAAACCTTTACCGTTGCTGATTGATATCGAAGGGGAGGAGGGAATTTCATAGAAGCTTGTGATTTGTATTTCGAGTTCGAAATGAAAAAGGTAAAATGCAAATTAATTATTGGATTTCAGTTGCAAACTTTTGAAAAAAAAAGTGCAGTTAAGTATGCATATTGCGGAGGTAATTAACGTTTTACACCTAACTGATTCGATTGGCTTAGGCCAATCTTTTTAGATTGCAGAAAGTCGCTTGATGCAGGCCACTTCCAACAAGTCGATGTGGAAATCTTTGGAGGAGGTCTATGTTCAGCAGTGGACTTCCTGCGGCTGAAGAGAAGAGGATAAGAGAAGAATCTTTTTGGTTGGCTATTAACCCACCCGGGTTAATAGCCCGAAGTAAATGTTGGTTACATTTTCACCTGGAAATGACGAAACGTTACGAGTCAATTCCGACACATCTAATAATTTTTATTTTATTTGACACGTATAATGACACGTAATGAATCGACACTGAGCAATGAAACTTTGGAAATCTCTTCGGAATACTGTATCAGCCCATATAGTCCAGTCCCACTGCAGGGCACAGGTCATCTGTACAATCTAGAGTACGATTGAGAGGGGTTAGGTCATATCGTCCATCACGCTGGCGTAGTGCGGATTGGCGGACTTTATGTAACTTGATTCCTCACGGTTTCCTCACGATGTTTTCCTTCGCCGTTATAGTGCGTGGTAATTGACTATCAATACACACATGACTTCGAAAAGACATAGGTGTGCCCTGGGATTTGAACCCGCGACCACTGTGAACATGTCGGCATTTGCGCCTTGTTCGTTACCAATAGCCCATCACGCACTCAATACTAGCTTATTTTTAATCTGCTATGACATTAATCTTGTTGAAATACAATGTAATACTTTATTCAAATATTGTTTGTTTTTAAGTTGGCAATATTTGTTGTATATCAAATTGGTCTAGAACCTTTGAAAAATGTCTTAGTTACGTCTTGTCGTGTGTTTTATAGTAAAAGTGTTTTATCTTAAAAGGCCTTCATTTATTTCTTTATATAGTTCACAAAAATAAATCTTAATTAAAACGAACTCGTATTTCTTATATTACATAGGCTACTATTTACAAGACTTCCATAATGTAATTATTTTGTTCGGTTCCTGTAATTGGTTTGTCAAAAAGGAAGAAAATGAGAAAGCCACAAGTCAAGTTCCGTACTGTGCGTTACTGCTAGAGCTATTTACATACCGCCCAACATAATGTAGAGGCCCATTACACAAGGGATTATCTCGCCTCGAAGATACGATTATCGTAAGGTTACAAAGTCGCATCGTGTAAACATTGTCGGAACACGATAATCTTATGGCTGTTATGTCATACAATAATGACGTTTCTAATGAGGAACTCTCTCCGTGTAAATGGCGGTTTGAGTGAAATATTTTATCATTTTTAAATTGAATTATTTCATAGAAACGTTTATTTCTATTTGCTTCACGTTCATAAACGGAGATTTCCACTACAATCTGCAAAGCGACAGCTCTGTTACCATTTGTATTCGTGCGTTATTTTTTGTTTTCTCATGTGGAATGGGAAGCTGGGGAACGCGTTGAAAATCAACATACGGCTCAACCGTCTCATCTTACATTCAAATATGGTGTTTTAATAAAATCCACGTCGAATGGAAATTTCCGTCAAGTACTAAGACTGTTATAATATAATTTTCCATACACTCTCTTAGATACAATTTGATTAATTTTATATTCCTTTTGACTTAAGTAATTTTCTGTATTTTAATGTAGATAGCCTCATTAGCGCAGTTGTAATACGATTCGATTACAAAGCTGAGGTCTCGGGTTCAAATCCCGTGTCAGGCAATGTAATATTGCATTTTTCTATTCATTAAGACGCGGCGTCAGGAATTTGTGTCCGATATGGCCATAGGCTCGCCTATCACATCGTGTGACGGCACACGAGGTGTAACGTGAGTGTCCTGGTAGCACCTCTTCCTTGTAAAAATATACGTGAATTTTAAATTGGAGTTGTTTAAATTCAATTCGTAGAATATATCGATAAATCGGGGGTTAAAGTGCAGCAATATCGATATAGAGTGAGTTATCACAGCTCGATTAATGATATGTATTTACCTGTTCACAGAGGAGCTCAAAGAGATTTGATTTGAGATTTGCATTAGCACTAATTACGTTGACATTCAATACGTATTGTTTCCATGTAATGCATCTCTTTGTGTAATTTGATGATAGAATCATTGGTTATGTATTATGACGTTCCAGTATCTTTCATACACAATAGTATTATGTATCAAAGGAGTAATGTGGATCCATATATATGTGTTAACTATTTGTAATACTTGTTTTATATATTTAATGCTTCAGATACTGATAAGTGATTATCAGTATATAGACCGAGTTGTATGTCCCTTCCTACGATGTTATAGAGGGCAGTCTATCGCCATATTGGGCATAAATTCCTGACTCCGGGTTGATAATGTATTAATAAAGAATTTATTAATGGATAACCTTGTAACGCAATTGGTTATTATGATAGTTCTGATATGAAAGTCCGCGGGTTTAAATTGCTCTCAGATATTGTTTTAGGTCTGATACAAGCAATATTTTTGAAGTAAAACTTCTTTAGGCACGCTTGACTTGGGGGGTAAACTGGCGAATGCATGAAAAGAGCGTTACGGAAGTCATGTGACACGGCGGAGACAACGGAAGTTGAAAATTATCAATACAGATTCATAAATAATCATTGAAGGAGATCAGTCGATTTGGTCCATGAACGGACAAGAAATTCATGATGACTAAAAAATCAGGCTTCTTTTTTAGGTTTATTTCTCATTTTAATTTCATTCTACACCATCGGAATAACATTTACAAAAAAAATAAGGACATATAATTTATTGTAAGCAATATTCATAATTGACATCTGTCAAATCATTAATATGAAGTATTTGTCAAACTTCGTGTATATTATGTGTAAGTAAAAAATTATTGAAAAAAGTAACTTTTAACATAAAAAATAAAGTGCATAGATACCTACATAATATATAGATTTGAGGGTAATTGTCGGTACGTATTCTTTTTTTTGAAAATATTTATTTATAAATATACATGTGTTTGTGTGATTAAAAATAATATATGGTGGTGAAGGATAGATCATTGTAAAAATTCGTGATAAAAGTGAATTTTATCAATTATATAGATGGAGCTTAAGAAGTTTTACTTCAGTCGTGTGGTCCAAAGCACACTCGTTTTTTTTATGTATATTTGACAGCCTCCGTGGCGCAGTTGGTTAGACGCCGGTTGCGAAACGTGGAGCCACGAGTTCCATTCCGCACCGAGCCATATTTGTGTGATCCACAGGTATTTATATCGGGTCAGGGTGTTTGAGAGACCAAAATGTCTCTCGTAGCTCTTGATACCCACGACACAAGAGTACGTCGTATGTGACTGTTGGATTTATTAATTAATGTATATTGTTATTATATTTTAATGTTAAGTATATTTAATGTTTTCAAAGTAATATAATTTCCAGTTAATACGCAAATTGGTACATAAATACGATACTTCAAAAATTATTATAGCGAAAAATATGAATGCCACTCCGCCTCAAGCAAGGATTTGTTAAAGAAAAAGTTTATTTTCAAAGTATCTATGAGCGAAACTGTTAACTTTTTTACGAGTTTTCTTCTTTTGGTATTTACAAACGATGTTATTGTTCTCCTTGGGGATCTTTTTGTGAAAAAAATAAACATATAATTTCTTTAATTAAGGCCTATAAAGTTTTTTTATTGCATGTTGTATGTTACGAAAGTTTTGTTGTTTTTTTAAATAAAATACATTTATTGTATCCCTCGCTCATGGTCACTCTAATGGGACATGTTTTTTGTTCTAACATTTTTGGTTTGCCTATTGAATAATAATTAAGAAGGTTATGCTTTAAAACACTTTTTATATTAATCTGTATTATGATATTTTTTCTCTCACATCTTTATATATTTTAGATAGTTTTTTTGGCCCATTTGGTTGAGTATCCGGCAGTGAAACCAGAGACGGCGAGTTCGATTCTCGTATCGACTGAAATGACTGTGATCCAAAAAATCTGGTTTTTGATGACAATGATGCAATTATTGTGCTGTCAATACGATGTGCTTATTTATTTTTATTTAATATTTATTTATGTGAATTTATTTACGTGTTATAAATAAATACAATAGTCGCACACATAGTACTAAGATATATTTTTGTGAGTGATATTTTAAATACGGTATTGCTTTTTAGAAAATTTCCCTCAAGATACAGCGAATAGATGTTAATTGAAGTCCATATATCTTGGGAGATAAAGCAAGAACACATAAAACGTTTTATGCAAATGAACTGAGCCGCTTTCTGACACAGAGCAGAATTATCCCGAAGGGTACATTGTGAGAAAGGCCTGTATTTCTATGGACAGTATGAATATTTACTTGAAGACCCAACATTATCGTAATCCGTAAGGAAAATGGTGTTAACACACGAAATTCAATTTATCTGTACATGACATGTTTTGTTTCTATGTTTTAGTTCGAGAACATTTAACCTTCTATAATACGAGTACATTATTGCTTTTGTTTTTAATGAAACTAGTAACTACAAATTACGGAATATCGATAACTATTAAGAAGTATTCTCAACAGGCATCAAAACTGCTCCCGTAGCAATGACCAGCGTCGATAATCTACGTACTCGTCATTCTCGATTTTAAATAAATAATAAATAAATACACCCAACAGTCACATACATAGTCCTGATCCCACATTAAGATCAATTAAGTCTTGTGTCGTGGGTTTCAGACAGTACGAGAGACTTTTCGGTCTCACAAACACCCAGACCCGAGAAAAATTCTTGTGGGCCTCACAAACATTTGTCTCGGTGCGGGGATCGAACCCGCGGCCTCTCGTATTACAGCCGGCGTCTAAACAACTGCGCCACGGAGGCTGTCACGATTTTGGATTCAAATCACGTCTATGACGTCATCACGAAATGAAACAAAACAAGTGAGCTACGAGCCCTTGAATACAGGTTTAAATAATGCATATTAATGTTTCACTTTTGATTGTTTTATTGAATTTGTTTAAACTGGCAGTACTTGTATCAGGATGGGTGTAAGACACGGGCTTGCCTACTTTGGGACGCACATATTTGATAAAAAAATGACTGTAAAATGTGAATGTGTACATTGTATCTTCTTGGAGATTTTTCACAATAAAAATTTATTATTATTATTATTATGTCGTTTTAACAAACCTGATTCGTTTCAGTTCTATATTGAACATAACTCTATGGTCAATACATTTATTAACTTATACAGGGTATATCTAGACTGCATCGAATACGAAGCCAGGTAGTAGCTTTAGAGACTTTAGACACAAAGCAACTAAAAGTTTCGAAAAAGTCGTTGCGTTTTTTTGTAAAATTTTTAGTCGCATCGTGTCTGTCTGTGGAGTGCGTGGTGGCCTCGTGGTATCGGACCAGACTCGGCTGCCTACATGTTCACGGTGGTCGCGGGTTCAAATCCCAGGGCACACCTCTGACTTTTCGGAGTTATGTGTGTATTGATAGTCAATCACCACGCACTTTAACGGTGAAGGAAAACATCGTGAGGAAACCTGCATACCGTAGCGATTTTAAAAAAATTCTACGGTGTGTAAGTTCGCCAACCCGCACTAGGCCAGCGTGGTGGACTATATGGCCTAACCACTCTCAATCGTACTCTCGATTGTAGAGGAGGCCCGTGCCCTGCAGTGGGTCGTATATGGGCTGATACAATACAAAAAAAATCGTGTCTGTAGTCACTAAAACTACCATCTTCGTTTTCGGTAGCAGTCTTGATATACCCTGTACATAAGCCCTAAGTATACCTAAGATTATATGTGGGAAATGCACAAGCATCGATTATAATACATCTAAGATTGTTGTATGTTGGAAATGTACAAAGGATTCCCTCGGGTGTCGCTGTAAAGGTTACTTGTAAAACTGGCTCCGCGCGGCTCGTAAACTGGATGCTAATGCGAATGTATGGGCTGTGCACGTGCCTCTCCAATGGACTATAAACGTTCAAGGAGACATTATTTGGGTATAGAATTTTACAGTACAAAATCCTTGGGGAGGCTTATATTTATGACTCCACTTCCTGTGGGTCAAGAGACAGTAAAATATCAATGATGGAGTATTGCTTTGTGTAATCAGCTTTTCCTGCGGCATTTTCAGACCGACGTCACATCTCTATGTGCCAGTCTTTATGTGGCGATCTATGGGGGAGGCCTATGTTGAGCAGTGGACTTCCTGTGGCTGAAGAGAGAAAGATAGTACAATATACAAGAGAGATAGCTAAAGTAATAACGCTCAAAGGGAGTTGTTGAATCAGTCAAGTACCCAGACCGCTGCCAACAGCTCGTGTTTTTTTCAGAATCAGTATCAGCCCATATACGTCCCACTGCTGGGCATGGGCCTACTACTCTACAATCGAGAGAATCGATTGAGAGTAGTTAGGCCATATAGTCCTCCACGCTGGCCTAGTGCGGGTTGGCGGAGTTACATACCGTAGAAATTCTTTTAAAATCGCTACGGTATGCAGGTTTCCTCACGATGTTTTCCTTCACCGTTAAAGTGCGTGGTGATTGACTATCAATACACACATAACTCCGAAAAGTCAGAGGTGTGCCCTGGGATTTGAACCCGCGACCACCGTGAACATGTAGGCAACCGCGTCTGGTCCGTTTACCAACAGGCCACCACGCACTTTTTACTAGTGGGGAAAATCTTCCTTGGTTACCCGATTATCCAGATAGACCTTGCATACCGGAATCCTACCGGCTAAACAACCCATCTGTCCATCTGTTTTGAGCTACTTTGGGACGTCAGAATGAACACAAAACAGTGACAGGCTAATGAGAACATCCTTGGGAAACCTATGTTGAATACTGGACTTTTTGAGCCGAAAATGATGATGAAGTAATATAATCACAGGTATAACATAATAAAACGTCACATTTTGAGAGGATCCGCTGATCCTACATACTATATAATCCTAATGTCACTACATTTTCTTGGTCTAGACCCTAAGGGAAGGCTGTATGAGCCTTCAACCATGATATCAGTTTTTGCTTCCCAAGTCCGACAATCTATTTTATTTCAGTTTTTTGATTCGATTAACAATGTAATTCGGAAATAGATATGTTTCTCAATGCATTGACGTCAGCCAGCAGGCGGCCGTAAAATGCTTAACCAAGTCATTATACTGCGTACGTATGTCTATAAAATAAAAATGGTGGTAAACTTTCCACTTATTCCAGTATGAGAGGAAAAAAATAATTTAATAAGAATTATTATAAATATTTTCGCCAACCCGCACTAGGCCAGCGCAGTGGACTATATGGCCTAACCTCTCAATCATACTCTCGATTGTAGAGAAGGCTCGTGCCCTGCAGTGGGACGGATATGGGGTGATACAGATACAGATAAATATTCTAATATTTTATAGTATATCAATATTTACATGTTGATTATGTCTTTTACATCCATTCCTATTCGGAAAACACATTCTGAAGGAAAGAAGAAACACGATTAAAAAGATTACAAAGATCACAACAATCTGATTTGTGAAAACGTTTTATAAAATAACAGTGCGAGAAAGCTTTGCCTCTCGCGTGCCCTTGAACCAGCTTCCATTTTGTTTGAGCTGAAAGCTTGGAAGCTCGCTCACGTGACCGATGACGCCAAGGCCGCGGGGTCAACAAGCCCTTTCATCTCTTAATGTTGACGAGATTCGTTTTTATAAATACTAGATACAACATTTGTTTACTTTTTGTTTATTTGATGTTCGGATGTGCTTGATAGTGGACAAATAAAGACGAAATGACAATGAATCTGGGTACTCCTCTTGTGGAAAATTATTCAGAGTTCCGTTTACACACGTAAATGGAATGCATATTTTTAATACAAATATTGCTAAAATAATTATGATTTTACGACCAACAGTCATCTTTTCGTCAATATTTTGAATTTAAACTTGGAAAATTGCAGTTTAACCCTGTGGTTTTGTGGACGTATGTCCTAACATTTTTTTTGATGACGCGGGGAAACCGAGTTACCGCTATAGTCCCACCTCGGGGGAAAGTGGAGCGATTATGTTGGGTTCACCGGTCTACGGCATACCAACCAAAACCCCGCGTGGCCGTCTTCGGCACAATTGGAATGGCTCCGGGGACCCGAAGCAAGAGCGCCTCAACATCTACCGGAACCGTTCCTGCGCACTGCCGCTTAATTTGCGGCTCCTACACTATGTTGGGAGGAACAATCGTTCAAAAAAACTTGTTGAAAGTAAAGCAATGAATGTTGCATGTTATAGTGCATTTCAGGTATATACTAAGTATGTATCTAGGTTCCGTAGCGCAGTTGGTTTGACATCAGCTGTGAAACCAGAGGCCGCGGGTTCAGTCCTCGCAACAGACTGTGTGAAACCGAATTAATTCTTTTAGTTTCTGATATCTAAGGCACAAGACTTGACTGACCTTAACTCGGGGTCAGTGTGTGGCGTCGAATTAATTTACTATATCTTAAGCATTTTAACACATATTTGCATGCATTAAGTTTTTATTTTTTATATAAACAAGTCTCTACAGTCTTCATCAATTCATAAAATGAATCAGCGCACTCCACTCAATTCCCTTGCGTGGTAAATAACAAGGCATTTCACGAGGTTTTTATGCACAGTTTCTTTATCCCGCCTCCTCTGGGAGCCAGGCTGGAATTGCCCGCGCCCCCACGGGGACTCAGTCTCGCTATTTTTCAAATAAATTCTTATTATCCACTCGTGGAATACAATGAATTTAAAAATAGATGTACCGTAAATTATTAATATGGGATTTGTCGAGAAGTCAGTTTTTATTTTTTTATTATTATAAGAGAAAGGAATTATACGAGTAGTAGGTTGTATACATATATTAACTCATGCCTTTTTCCCAGAAGTGGTAGGAGGAGGTGCTACCAGGACACCCACTTAAGGCCTTGCGTGTTTCGTCCCACGATGTGTTAAGGGGGCGAGCCTATCTCCATATCGGGCACAAATTCCTGACTCCGGGCTGATAATGAATAGAAAAATCCAATGTCACTTTCCCGACGCGGAATTCGAAGTCGAGACCTCAATTGGCAATCATGCCGTAGTACAACTGCGCCAGCAAGGCAGTCATTTGATTGTGTCTATAAAGAGCCATATTTCGCTGGTGGACATAATTATGCCGAATGACTGGAAGATATACCTATATATACGAGGGCCTATCCCCTAACGTGGTCCACTTCAATCAGCATTTCGGTTTTACACAAATCTTGAGATAAAGCTAGTACATAAATAGTATTACATAATCCAAGAGTAAGTTACATAAATCGCTATTACTAGAGAAACACTATATTTTTATATCTAATGGATTATTTTACGACTAAACCGATTCAAAGTCAATTCTATGATGCAATCTTGTGTATTTTTGTATAGAAACATAAAAGCATTCCGTTATTGACGATCAAAAGATTTCTTTATGGAATTACTTACGTAAATGATTGTGTATAGTGCAAAAATAAACATCGGAAATGCATAATAGTGAAGAGATTTTTTGCTCAGCTTTAGAAGGTTCGATTAAGGAAAACATCGTGAGGTAACCTGCATACCATAGCGATTTGTATAAATTTCTATAGTATGAAAAAGTCCGCCAACCCGCAATAGGCCAGCGTGGTGAACTATATGGCCTATCCACTCTCAATCGCACTCCTGATTGTAGAAGAGGCCCGTGCCCTGCAGTGGGACGTATATGGGCTGATACAGATTTAGAAGTTTGGCAGACTGCACATACTTTTTAAATATATTTTTTTGTGCAAAAGGAAAAGCTGTTAAGCTCCTCTTTCGCTACCCCGGGGGAGGAAGAAAGAATTATGTTAGTGTCATTGGCCTTCCAGCCCGGGACACTGCGGGTATTGAGGCAAAACCGGGTCCCTAATAAGATCTATACCAGCATATCGCCTAAAAACCCCTAGATGACCGGCAATCGTATTATGGGCGGCATCGGACATCCTAGGGCGAGAAGCACCCCGATACAAGTCCACGTAATTTCCCCGGCGCAATATTTTTTTCTCAAAAATATATTCGAGGCAATATGCAATTTTTGTATATTGTATAATGAGAATAAAATATTTTTTTAAAAATTAAATAATATTTTAAAAACTACTCCTAAAGATTTAGCCCCGCTACTCATCAGCCAGGTCTGCAGCTCCGAGATGGGGTAATAGGAGGGGAATGGAACAAGTTTTCAGCTTGCCTCAAATACCTACCCAACAATTGGTGCCAGCTCTCGTACTATGACGTTTTGACAGCACGTCCGCCGGAACCGCGGCCCACATTCACTTAATTTCCATTTTGTGTGAACGTTTCTGCATCAATGTATTTATTTTGTGATGTAAAATACTCCGTTCTTACATGTCTATTTTTCACCGACTTCAAAAGAGGAGGTTTTAAATTCGAATTTTTACATGGACGAAGCTACAGCGGTGGACCTGACGGCAATGGTATAGTAAAGCAACATAGAGGGAGCCATCGGCGCGATATCTGGCTGGCTACTATTCGCCAGTCGACACAAATAATATGTCGGTCTGATTGTATTCGGATGTCAGGCTTAACATTTAATTTAAAGCCTTATTAATATACAACTTCCTCGATGGCGTAGTTGTACTACGGCACGGTTACAACGCTGAGGTCCCGGGTTCGAAACTCGGGTCGGGCAAATTGATATTGGATTTTTCTGTTCATTATAAGCCCGGAGTTAGGAATTTATGCCCGATACGGCGATAGGTTCGCCTACTCTCACATTCTGGGACGGAACAGACAAGACGAAAGGTGTTGTCCGGCTTACTACCAGGAGAACGTCTGCTTACCTCTTCTGGAAAAAAAGCGTGAGTTTATGTATCTTAATATATTAATAATATATTTGGTGTTCTGCCGTATAAAGCTACACCTTATCCCAGCGCAATTGTGCGTGATCAATAACGAACCCAATCTGAGAATCGAATTCTGAACTTGTGTTTTACAGCCATCTGCACCATAGACCGCTGAGGTGCTTGGAGTTAATTTTAAGTATTCAAATAAAATGGTGGTAATCAGAAGCGTGTTAAAGGTTAAATATACACAAGTAATTTTTAATGGTTACATTGAGGTATTATTTTAATTATGTCGGCCTCCGGTCACCGACGGTCGGAGATTAAAACATTGTACGCTCGACAGATTTCGATAATTAAGAGCTTTTTTGTCGGCCACAATAAATATATTGTAAACTGGAGCAATTACTCAAACTAAGAAGAAATTTTAATTTTCCGCTGTTATTTGCTTTTTTATTTACAATTTGATTTAAATTTTAAGTAGTACCTAAGATCGGTCTGGAGAAAACTTTTGCTATCGTGTCGTTTATTAAGATAGCTGGCGCAATATCGCTTTCTTCTGTCCGTCCTTTTGCCTTCCATTTTGACACTTTGGTTTCAAATGAACAACCCAAAAGATACACTCATTTGTAATTACAAGAAAATAAATTGCATTTCACATCCTCCTATAAGAAAATGTCCTTTAATTCAATTTTTATAAAAAGACGCAAGCTTCCTATCTGATTTTATAATAGAATCTCTTAATGAAATTCATCTGAGAGCTCGTGCTAATTAAAACCCTTTGAAAATCGACACTTGACATTTATTCTATTACTCAACGAGCTGTGATGTGATATTGCATACGAGATACCCTTTAAAACATTAAAATCTTGTTAATCATATTAGTTTATAGTGAAAATAATCCCCTAAATATTTATAGACAATTGCTTTGTACTTCATGGTAAATATACGACGGCCTTATTCATAGACAGTTTTAAAACCTATTTTAGTTAACAAATGTTTTGTCACTTTCGAACAACTTTTGAATTAAATTTGAGCGAAAAGGAGAAAACATACTTATTATAACTAAAGCAGGTTTTAAAACTATGAATAATTCCCTTATATCCACTCCAAGGTAAAAGATTGCTTCGAGCGTTACGACCGCCTTTTGTACTGTTATCTAATATGTTTTTATATGTTAAGCTTATTTAGTGTACAATAAAGAAAAATATATAAATAAGGCCGTAAGTATCAACAGCGTTTTTATTCTTAGCACAGGTAGACGGGTAATTTATTTATTTATTTATTTATTTAGGACAGCCAGTGGTTGTTACAATAGTACTTAGACTAATAAAATACACAATAAATAAATTAAGAGTAACACCCTTTGAAGGCGGTCACAACTTGCACTGTTTGTGATAAAACAATACAACAAATATTTAAACATAACACTATTAAAAACCATAACACTATTAAAATACAACAAAAAAAATATATCCAAACACAATTAAAACATCAATAATAAAATTATACATAGCAAACAAGGCTAAAAATTTGTAATACAAAGAGAGAAAAATTTAAATAAAAAAAAAAGAAATATAATAAAAATAATAACTACAAAACAACCCATAATTCTAGACAATAAAGATATAGAAACATAAAACCCTAAGTTGACAAAATAGGAACAATAATGAAACGCAATAATACTAAAACGAAACCTAAATTGTTGCTAAGACTGAGTCCTTAAGAGCCTCAAGACATTTCTTTTAAATTTGTAGAGAGAGTCATTAAATATGTCGACTGATTTACTTAATAAATTGTAATTTCTACACATTCTGGAAACTGTTGAGAACTGCTTTAAATTGGTTCTAGCTGAGGGTGGTTGGAACAGGGCAACGTGGCGTCTGGGGGCACGGCGTGGGACATGGAGGTTTATAAGATTTAACAATGGGGGGCAATCAACACGGTTTCTGACAATTTTGTATAAAAATATTGTATCTAACAGATTCCGCCGAACCGTAAGACGATCTATTTTATAATGTTGCAATTTGGCATCATATGTTTTTAACTTATTTCCTAACTTGTCACAATAAACGAGATGTCTAAGTAATCTTTTTTGGATCCTCTCAATACGTAATTGATGGGTGTTGTAGTGAGGTGACCAAACATTGCTGCAATATTCAAGTACGCTTCTAACAAATGAATTATAAATAACAATTTTGGTGTTCGGGTCCTTAAAAACTTTACAATTTCTTATAACGAAACCCAATATCTTAGAAGCTTTAGATATGATTTTATCAATATGTGGTAAGAATGTTAATTTTGAGTCAAAGTATACACCTAAGTCTCTGATTTGATCAACCTCTTGAAGTAAACATCCATTTATATTATAATTCGTGCCAAAAATTGTCCTGTTCCGGGTAAACTTGATGTGAAAACATTTATTAATATTTAATTGCATGTTGTTGTTTAGACACCATAGGTACAATTGATTTATATCTTGCTGAAGAAGTACACTGTCATAATTGTCTTTTATAACTCTGGCTAATTTAAGGTCATCTGCGTATAAAAATACTTTGCTGTGCTGAATATTTTCTGCAATGTCATTAATGAATACATTGAATAGCCAAGGTCCCAAGTGAGATCCTTGGGGAACACCGGAGGTTGAAATATATGAGTCAGATTGAAATCCCTTTACAACAACATATTGCGATCTCTCCTGCAAATAAGAGGTGAACCAATATAAGAGTGAACCACAAATACCATAGTTTTCAAGTTTTTGTATAAGGGTTTTATGACACACTCTGTCGAAGGCTTTTGAGAGATCAGTGTAGATAGCGTCTACTTGTAGGCCACTATCTACAGCTTCTATTAAAGTATTGTGATACGTGACTAAATTCGTAGTGGTGGATCTACCCTCGACAAAACCGTGTTGATTATTTGTAAGAGATTGTTTGACGTACAACTGCAAAAGTGGACAAAGCACTGCCTCAAACACTTTGGCAAAATTTGACAAAATAGAGATAGGTCTATAATTAGAAATTATGTCGCTTTTCCCATCCTTCGGAATCGGAACAATCCGTGCAACTTTCCATCTCTTAGGAAATTGTCCTGTTGCAAGAGATTTATTATATATTTCATATAACGGCACGATCAAAGAAGGAGCACATTTAGAAATAAATACGGTAGGAATGCCGTCAGGGCCGGCTCCTTTGTTCAAATCGAGTCTCTTTATGTAGTTAAGTATTGAGTCACGAGAGACGTGTATATTGTCTAATTTGTCATTCCCAAAGGTAACATTACTTTTCCATGAGCTTATTGAAGAGGTTGAGTACGCGGAGGAAAAATGAGAAGCAAAAAGATTACATATATCAGTGCCATTTGAAACAGTGACGTTATTCAGTGACATTTTAGAGGGATAGTGGACAGCGTTACTGCGTTTATTTTTAATATATGCCCAAAAGAATTTAGGATTCTTTGAAATGCTACTTTCTGTTGCAAGAATGTGATTTTTATAGCAAGTACGCGATAGCGAACTACATCTATTGCTTATTATGTTTAATGAAATTTCATCTAATGGATTTTTAAATATTTTATACTTATTCAGTAGTTTTTTCTTTTCTTTCATCAGACTAATCAATTCTTTACTACACCATGGCGGATATTTATTACTATTTAACTTTACTTTTGGTACGTATTTATCTATAATTTTGTCTAGTGTTTTATAAAAAGCATCGACTATATCATTTATATCAGTTAAGTGAAAGAATTCTAAACTCCAATCCACATTATCAAGTTCTGTTATGATTTTATCGTAGTCAGCTTTATAAAAGTTTCTTCTTACCTTATTGCTGTTTATCTTGAGTGGGGAATCTACACTACAATATATAGAAATGTCAAGAGGTGGATGATAAGGATCTATATTAATTAATTCATCGGAAGCTTTATTAACTGTAACTTTAGAAATATTAGATAATATAAGATCTAAAATTTTATTGTTATTATTGAGAATATTATTAAATTGTGTGAAATTATTGAGTGATATAAAATCTATTAACATATTGCCTAATGATGAACCATTATTACTAGGTTTTAGACCTAAATCTCTCGGTGACCAGCTTACGCAACTTAGGTTAAAATCGCCGAACAAACAAATGTGCCTTAAGTTTTCAGAAACGCAGTTAAAATTGTCAACAAAGTTCAACAGTAAATCTCGTTTCACTGGAGGTGGTAAATATACTGCGCATAAAGTAATTATAAAATTTTTGCGTACCTCCACATCAACCCATAAATCTTCACATTTACTTTCTAGGTTACTCAGTCGTGTAGAGTAAATTGTTTTTGAAATAGCTATTAGCACACCGCCACCATCTTTATTATTATGAAATCCCGAGGTTTCCCGATCACGTCTATAAACAATATATCGATCGTCAAAAAGTTCTGAATTGCAAATATTACTATTTAACCACGTTTCTGTGAGTATAATAATGTCGTAGCTAGCACTTACAATGTTGCAGTAAAATTCATGTGTCTTAGTTCGAAGACCTCGAACATTCTGATAGTAGATATTTAATGAATTGAATGTTAACATAATATTAATCTATAACAAGCGCTGATATTAATATAGTATTAATTTGTATTAGAATTAATGAATTTTATCCAGAACATTTAGGTCTTTCACATATACCAACTCAGAATCATCAGTTTTGCGCATGAATATTTTGCCATGCTTAACCCAAACATATTGGTATTTCATCTCCTTACTCTTTATTCTGGCCGCGGCATGGAGCGCTTTGTTCGCGTAAGAGAGATGTTCCATAACGTAAATCGGCTGTTTGTTGCCACCGATACCAATGTGACTAGAATTTAATTTATCTTTGGGATTAGCCTTATTAAATTTAATTACATGTGCCAAAAAAGTGTCTCTAATATGTGGGGTGGCTAATTTAACAACAATTGAGCGAGGGCGATTATTGACACTTTTATTATTTTTTGCCACACGCGTGCAGTGATGAATATCATTTTCATGGAGGTCATAGGATATGGTATGGGAAAGCTGCTTAATTATTGACGGTAGATTTTCGCTTCTATGCTCCGGGACGCATTGGATCTCGATGTTATTAGATCTATTGTGTTGTTCCATAGTCTGAAGTCTGGTTGTCAAATCGCGAACAGTGTTGCTTAATTCTCCGTTTTCTTTTTGCAGTTGGTTAATATTTTGCCGGTAGGTATTACAATCCTCTTTGACCGCCTCATACATTTCACTCAGAAATATTACTGAGTTCTCCATTGAGTTAACTTTCTCGAAGATTGCTTGTACTTCTGCAGTGACCATTTGTCTAATTAAAATAGTTAATTCTGCAATGAGAGATGACCGCATACCTTCTAATTCTTCTTTAAAAATATTCCTTATATCCTCCTTCTTAAGGTTTTGAGAATTGCACTCGCAATCGCAGCTCTTAGCGGTATGTTCTGTACTAGACATGTCAACAGAGTCGTTGGCAGCGCGGGAGGTAGGGCGACGGATTGTTACATTTGGGTCACCACATATTGAACTTAGTGATGCATTATTACTAATCGGGGTACTAGTCTTAGATTGTTCTTTTTTGCATGCTGAACATTTCCAGATGCTTTTTTTAGAAGCGTCCAGTTGAACAAATTGTTTGTTAGACATATTCGCGCAACTGAGATCAAATTTTGATTTACATGCGCTGCATCTTAAAAATTCTTTGACTATTATTCTATTTAGACATTTAGCGCAAGTATTAATCGGCATTGTGGAGGGAAAAAAAAAATATAAAAAGAAAAAAAAATCTACAACGTTCACTGGGATTTGAACATGCGCCTCGTGGCAGAATGGATTTTGTCCTGCGAGCTATTTTGTCACTTGACGTCAGTGTCGAATTAGTGAGTTCCAATGTGCAGCTGTGTATTGGCGTAAACAATACCGTTACAATTTTGAAATAAAAGTCTGTTAATTTCTATTCACAATATGTCGACCTGCACTAACACTTATGGTCACACCTTTATTTTCACTACGTTTTGTCTTTATTATGTTGTTTATCGTTTCGATGTAATGTTTATTGCACTTCACTATATAATTAACATTGTTTGAGCAAGTTCTGCTTGATGTTTGTTTTATTTAACCACAAATGCTCGACCACTTAGAAATAAGTGTTTTCTTGTATGTAGCGTTAAGATAACACTTTCACTTCACTATTGTAACTATTGGATACTATCTATCGTGGCAAAATGCATTAAATTTACTTATTACTATTTTTTAACATTTAAAATACACGGACTTGATGTTATCACTTATGCGCCGTCTCTCTAATTGGGTAAACTTCCTAACGGCAAGTTAGGACCACCCATGGATATTTCAAAATGGATAGGGAAGAAAAGCGGATGGCAGAAGAAAATATCGCACATTTCATCATCGCGCTTCCCGCTGTCGGCAGCGATTTTATCCTCATACCTTAGAACCCATACCATCTCGTACTGCACGGTTTTTTTATTGTAATTACTATAAGAAAATTATCACAATTAAATAACCACAGATGTATCATAAACTAGGAGAAGTTACCTGCACATCTACAATTATCATCCATCATTCGTATTTTTTTTACATACATACATACATAAATTCACGCCTTTTTTCCAGAAGGGGTAGGCAGAGGTGCAACCAGGACACCCACGTTTCGTTGTATTTTCCGTCCCACAATGTGATAGCGAGTGTGGGGCGAGCCTATCGCCATATGACTGACTCCAAATTCCTGACTCCGGGCTGATAGTGATTTGAAAAATCCAATATTACTGCCCGACACGGGATTCGAACCCGAAACCTCAGCTTTGCAATCATACCGTAGCAAAGCAAATCAAACTTATTAGAATTAGTCAATAAAATTAAGTTTATAATTATAGAGAGTAATTGAGCAGGCGTTCCCTGCTTCATCTTTGTCGGACAATATGTAATTGTAAAGATTTCAATGTCGAACCAGCTTAAAGTTATATTGATGTCTATATAAGTAAAACGAATAATTAAAATCGGTCCAAAAACAAAGAAGTTATGTGTATTTTACATTGAAAGTAATTGTGTACCTATTCACCCCTCGGTTCGAAAATGTATGGTTAATGAAGATTTTATTAAAACGCCACTTTTTGTGATGTTTTCATAATGATGCTTAATTAAGCGGTTTTATACAAGCAATTAATGTTCTATATTCATACCACGAACCTCAAAAACTTTGTTAACTCAAACATGAAAAGTCTTTCATAAGTGCCTTCAATTCTCAACAAATTAAAAACCCATTACAAAACTTGAAGTGTATTTCTGAAAATTGTGTCAATATTTGAAGTTTTCCCCAAAATACGTGTGTTGAAATAGAGTTTCGAAAAGCGAAAGTACAACATTTCGTAAGTTCCAGAACATTCTGAAACTTTGGTTGTTATTAAAAGTCGCTTTCCTTGTTCGGATGGAAAACGTCTATCTGTCGACACGTTTCCTTTTCGAAAAATTGTTTGTGATATATGTATTTAAGTATTTAAATAACTATTTATTCGATTCTGGTACGAGAAAATGCGTTCAATGTAGCTAATACCTATTATATGTATTGAGCGATGTTATTCTTATTGACTATTTTAGTGAAAATTACATACATAAACTCAAGCCTTTTTCCCAGAAAGGGTAAGTAGAGGTTTTACCAAGACACCCACGTTCTGCCTTGTGTGTTCCGTCTCACTATGTGATAGGGGGCGAGTCAATCGCCATATTTGGCATTCCTGACTCGGAGTTCACAATGAATAGAAAAGTTTAATATCACTTTGCCCGACCCGGGATTCGAACCCGAAACTTCAGCTTTGTAATCGTACCGTACAACTACGCCACCGAGGCACGATAGTTTACTGTTCCCGTAATATCTCACCAGCCAAGTGACATAAACAAAGACACGATTATCATATCATAAATCAAATCAGTTCTAACAAACATTTGAATATTTGAAGATCTAATTAGTGAACCTGAAGACGGAATATTCCAGCGCTATTCAACAATGTAAGCGACGGTATTTTCCGCATTCATTGCCATAGTTTAATTAAGAGCGGTAATTTATAACGCTGCACCAGATGCCGACAAATGACGGGCACATCTTTATTGCTGTCGTGGTTTCCCGTTCCCGTTTTATGACGCTCATTTTAATATATTTGTTTTGGTTTTACTTTTTTTGCTAGTGGTAGGGTATTCGAAACAGGATAATGATTACTGATTAATGGAATCAACCATTTGGCGTGTTAGAAGTATAGTCTTTATATCTAATGAGACAGACCGGCATTTGGTAGCAATTAACAAAATTATGCTGCGCTGGCTTCCTACAAATCTGATGATCGAATATTTGCTCTGTATTAAAGCGAGTAAGTACTGTTAACTAATCGTTTAGTATTTTATGAATATCTGCAATGAGGAGTTCCGTTTTAAATTATTATTATACTCGTATTTAATTGTATTATTTTAATAGGTCAATTAACTATTTTGCTAATTTATTATTTTGTACAGTCAATTGACTATCTTTATAGTTTAATGGTGGGAAGATAAAGTTTATACCCACAAGATCTAAAATTGTTTGAAGACATTCATTCGTGTGTAAATTATCGTTGTAATAATAACAAGTTGTACTTATATTACATTAAAATCAGTGAAAGTGTTCATAAGTGCCTTTTATTGTCGATCTGCGTCAATAGTACATTGTATGCTAAGACGGGCATCCAAAAACAGCCGTAAGTGAGGGCTATCCGGGTCCCCTATAATGGAAGGCCCAGCAATGGTTTTGGGCTAAGCGGTAAATCGGGGTGCTCTTCGCCCTGGGATCTCTGCCGCATATAATTCGCGTGACGGTCAGTATGCTGTCCTGTTTTGTTGGGGACCCAGTTCGGCCACAACATCCGCTTTGTGCGAGGCTGGAAGGCCAGTGACATGTCAGTGATACTGACATACCCCTTTCGGCCTCCCCCGGGGTATTGAGAGGGGGGTTAATAGCATTTCCTCTTTTTTTTTAATCTTTATTTAAAGCAAAATTAAGAGGGTTTGATCAAACATGACCACGCCACCCCCATTGGACCAAACCAAACAAAACAAGAAATAATATACTATATACGCTTAAAGGCTAAATGGACTAACTTATATACCTTTCTGGCCTCTTCTGATAGAGGATGTGCTAAGACGGTATTACATTTGCCCAGCTCTTGCAAGTCTATCCTATGCTGTGTTAGTATCGTCCTTTAGGCCTCAACTCGAACACACTCCACTGAGACGTGGTTTACATCCTCTAAATTCTAAAATATTTCACTCAGCACAATTCGGTGTTAAGGGTTTTCTCATAAGAAAAGCAAAGCTGTTCGAAGCTTTTCCTCTTGCACAAAAAAGGTATATTGTAGTCACTTTTTGGTATCTTTTATTTTTATCAGCCCATATACGCCCCACTGCTGGGCACGGGCCTACTCTACAATCGAAAGTACGATTGAGAGTGGTTAGGCCATATAGTCCACCACGCTGGCCTAGTGCGGGTTGGCGGACTTACATACCGTAGAAATTCGATTTTTTCGATTTTTTCATTTTTTTATATCAGTACCTAAAAACCAGTATTCTTAACATACAAAGAGAATTTGTTCCAATATATGTCATAATGCCACAGAACAGAACTAAAACATTCTGCATTGTTTTTGTTTAACTTTTACTCTGCTTTGCTGCAATAATTGCTCACGAGGTGTGAATAATATTTCCTAGTATTTCCACCGGGGCTATTATAACTTGTATATGAGTACAGACAATGGAATACATAGTTCTATTTATATTTATGTTATTGTCACAGCACTGTTCGTATGATAAAGTTTGTTTATCACTTTGCGAATACCTGCGCTCAGTGTTTAGTGGAATGTTAAAAAGTTTTGTTTTGATGTACAAACTACCTATGTAAGTACTGGCTACATATCCATATGTGATGTTTAAAAAAGGAATGTTTTTATTAACGCAGCTATTGAAATAGGTATTGGACACATTTCAAACTCAAAGTTTGAAAATAGAACGATTTTATTACCATTATTACGGTACATTTTCATTGTTCAATCATTTAATCATTTGATAATTTCATTAAATAGATCTTTTTCATAAAGCTACTAAAACGTTTGTTTCACTTTTGAGGATGGATCTCGTGACCCCTTTTTAACAACCGGCTTTCAACTACGCCACAGAAGTCTTCTAAGGCACGAGATTTTAGCTTTCGCAGCCAGTTTATAATTAAGCTGCCACCCACTTAGATAATAATTTAAACGTATTCTAGTCTTAAACTAGAACAACCGTCCCTTAAGTAATGTTGCCCTAAGGATGTTTTCATTAGAGTGTAAGAAGATTATCCGTTGTACCGTAGTGCCCCCGTGTGTCCCGAAATAGCTGATACTATAACCAAATTTATTCCGACATAATGTTATCTTCTCCGCCATTACTACATTTCAAGTTTGTGAGGGTTTTTAATATATGATTTGAACTTTGGCATTTGGTATTAATAGTATATAGATATTTTAAATTATTTTCCAAAGTTATTTTTGAGAGCACGTGTACCTTTAAAATGTGTTTTAGTTATCAACTGTTTTGTTTCTTTCGAACGACTTTTGAATTCAGTTTGAGCGAAGAATACAAAACATTCGGTAACTAATATTGGTTTTAAAACTGTTTATGAATAAGGCCGTAAGAGAATACCATTAAATTGTTTTCATAAAAATATAGTTAATTAAATATGCACCAAGATTCAATTTAAATATGTAGGTATTTGCCAAATGTTCTAGACCTGACCTTCTGTTTAGCTTGTATTCTTTCGTCCGTCCTGCTTTTGACTTCATTATATTGCAATAAATGGCGAGACGAGCATGCCAATAGCTTGATGATAAGTTAAACAAAACAACACCATGAAATACAAAGCAATGATTTGCATTCCATTGCGCTCGCCATTCTGAGACATAAGATTTTAAGTCTCATTATCTCCTGTAGTTACGCTGGCTACTATGTCCTTCAAATCGCAACACAACATTGCTTTATCACTGCTGTTTAGCGAAAGAAATAGACATTGCATAATGCATAGGTACCAACCTACCCAGGCGGCCTCACATGAGAGACCTATCACCAGTAAGTCTTGACTCCTTTTCTGCAATTTGCTCACGGGACAATTTGACTAAAATTTATTCAGGAAGCATTTATCCCATCCTGGGACGCGTGTCACGGTCACAACGCAAACGAGGCCCAGCCGCTGAACGCATAACTACAATAAGTAACCCGACGCCCATGTCGATATTCAATTTTGGAGACGATATATAATCCTTTCTGCTGCGGCATGAATACATTACCCTTTAATGAAAACGTACTCGGAATACGTAATTACATTATAATTCACGGCTTAATTCCAGATATGGCGTAACTTATTACATATTTGATGAAGGACCGCTTTTTATGTTGCATACAATCGCGCCGCGATGCAGACGAGCCTTGATAAAATTATCTCAATTGTTTGGTTTATTCATTTAATTTTATTAAAATGTGAATTGAGGTATTTGTTTAAGAAATATAACAGCTGGAGGTGTATATTTAAAAATACAACCACAGTCATATATTCCTGACAACACATTAAGGAAAATTTTAGAGTGGCGGGTATCCGAAACCACGCGGGACTTTCCGTGTCACAAACACCCAGACCCGAAACAAATACTCGTGGTTTACACAAACATGTTTCTTGGTACGGAGGTCGAACCGCGGTCTCTCGTTTCACAGCCGACGTCTGATTTACTGCGCCAAGGAGGCTGGCAAAATATTTTCTTGTCGCAGTTCTTGAAGTTCAGTAATATTTGAGTATACTGTATACAGTATACTAGTGCTATAGCGCTAAATGAACGATGAGCGACAGCAAAGCTCCCATGTTATTTTTCTGAAATATTTTTGGCAATTTCTCATATAAATTGTGTAAAATAACATGCGTAACTAAATTAATTTGGTAACTATTGGCGAACGTCCCTTTGGCTCGGGAGAACGAACACAGTTATTTTATCACAGTAAAGAAAAAAGTTGAAGAAAAAACTGTCGAATTACAGCCAAAACATGGATAAATGTTTTTGCCGTGCCGTGTTTATTTAGTTAAATAAATAAACTTTAAATTCGATATTTTCGACATTTCATTTCACGTTAAAATATCAGGTGATGTTTTCGTTTCCGTCCCCTTTGTTTAAGGACGCATGACAATGGAAAAACAAACTGTCTCTCAGCATACTGCCGCAATTCTTAATTACTTTCTCATTATTACGGTTTATGGGATATTTTATGATCATTGCTTGTAGTTAGGGTTCCGTTGAAAGAGAAAAGAAAGTAATAATATTTCATTCCTACAATTGAATTATAAATATATTTAATGAAGAAAACTAAACGAGACTCAGATTCGAGACGCCATTAATTAATAAATACACCCAACAGTCACATACATAGTCCTGACTACAATAAGATCGAGTCTTGTGTCGTGGGTATCAGGAACTACGAGACACTTTTCGGTCTCATAAACACCCAGTACCGACACAAATACTTGTGATTCACATAAACATTGGTCTCAGTGCGGGAATCGAACCCATTTCTCATATACAGCTGGCGTCTAATCAACTGCGCCATGGAGGCTATTGTATGATATATTTGAGTGTTTTATACATAGTATAATAGGATTTTTGTGTTGTGTAAGTCGAATTGTTACATGGTGGGAGTAAAACCTGGTATGACACGATAGGTCGTGGCTTCGATTCCCGTTTAAGGTGACATATTCTGAGAAGGCCTTAATGTATCGATGGACTCAGTGCTAAAGATAATGTGAAGTAACAAATAAAGAATAATTATTAAAATCCAGTGCGTGGTGGCCTGTTGGTAAACGGACCAGACGCAGCTGCCAACATGTTCACGGTGTTCGCGGGCTCAAATCCCGGGGCACACCTCTGACTTTTCGGAGTCATGTGTGTATTGATAGTCAATCAGCACGCACTATAACGGTGAAGGAAAAAATCATGAGGAAACCTGCATACAGTAGCGATTTTCTAGAATTTATATTGTATGTAAAGTCCGCCAACCCGCACTAGGCCAACGTGGTGGACTATACGGCCTGACTACTCTCAATCATACACTCGATAGTAGAGCAGGCTCGTGCCCTGCAATGGGACGTATTTAGGCTGATACAGTACAGTCTTAACATCCAGAACCTCCTAAAATATATATCACTTAATCAAGAAGCCTAACAAGAATCTACAACAAACACAAACTTGCTAAATTAAGAAGTTGGTTATAGCGCTGCTTATCTCGAGACCTCTAATACACGTCATCATTATGACGTCATAAATGCGGTTATCCCTCGTGTTTACGACTGCTCACCCCGCTGGCTAAATGAGACTTTTTTCCCTGTTTAATTTTATGTTTTGTACATTAAGTTGAAACGTTCGGATTTAAGAGATCAGAGGGATTTCGCTTCCCGTTGTGGGTTATGTTAACCCCTTTTATGGGATTGTGATGGCTTTTTGTATTGAAATAAGGGATATTTCAGCATACCACGCTAAGCCTGTATGGCACTTATATCTCTTTTATTTCATTTTTATTGTATTCAGTCAGTTAGAAGTGGATGATTTTCCCACGAACCTTATATTTTATTGCATTGTTATTTCAATAAATTTATTTCCATAAAAAAATATTATAAGCCACCCAACAGTCACATACATAGTCCTGATCCCACACTAAGATCGAGTGTTGTGTCGTGGGCATCAGAAACTAACTAAGACTTTTCGGTCTCACAAACACCTAGACCCGACATAAATACCTGTGGTTCACATAATTTGTCTTGTTGCGGGGATCGAACCCGCGGCCTCTCGTTTCACAGCCGGCGTATACACAACTGCACCACTAAGTCTGTTAATTCTTCGGCTGTCTTAGAATTAATATTAATCATATTTCGATAAAGCATAAAGCAGCAGACCGGGCTCTGTGGCGTACCTTGGGAGAGGCCTATGTCCAGCAGTGGACTGTAACGGACTGATGATGATATTTTGATATCAATTCTTATATTGCTATAAAATACGTATTAGCTACAAGTTGAGCCACATTGGAAGCGATGAGAAAACTTTAAACTGTTCGAACTCTATAAAGTTTTATTCGCGTGTTATTTGCGAATGTTGAAAGGTTTCGGTTGGGGTAATATTGTCCTGGAAAACGCTTTGAGAATACAAAGAGAGTAAAAATGTTTTGGAACTACTCCAAGCGATGTTTATGATTTTATATTTTCATTTAGAGGACTTATAGGGGACTTCTTTAGTCGAATAGTAGAAAATTTTATATATTTAATTTATTTTTGGAACTAATACTTTGTATGTAAATGTGGTATTTTTTTATTGCAATGAATGGCGAGACGGTCACGCCGTTCGCCTGATGGTAAGTGATACGACCGCTCATGGACAGTAGCAAAACCAAACAACATCCTGAGATATAAGATGTTAAGTCTCATTATGTCCAGTAGTTGCTCTGGCTACGACGTATTTCAAACCGGAACACAACAATGCATTTACACTGCTGTTTGGCGGAAGAAAAAGACATTGCCGTGGTACCTACCCTGGCGGCCTCTCGCATCGCCCATCCCCATCAGTAAAAGTATTATAATGTTGGCTTGATTTGTAATATAAGCATGAAAACATTATTAAAATGTATAATGATATTATGCATTTATTTATTTATATATTTATATTCGACGGTGATTTATTACTACTATTTATTTTTAAGCTTCAACAAACTACTTTATATTTCAAATGAAATTAACAGCACGGAATTCGTTTTAAACTGGTCATAACTTTTATTACAGTAAAATAATTGTAAATCGTAGTTACGCTAGTAACTCAGAACATACTCTGAAATGCGCAATGTTAAACGAGAAACACGCCGGCAGCTAAAATTCTAGCTTTATATAACATTTAACACATTTTCCGCCTACTAGGTGGTCAGACTACCTGGTAAAGGTCGCGGGACGTCGCTGGATGCAGGCTGCCTCCAACAGGTCACTGTGGAAATCATTGGAGGAGGCCTATGTTCAGCAGTGGACTTCCTCTGGCTGATGGATGGATGGATGATAACACAATATATCAACACACTGTGTTTTACATTCATGTAGATGGCACAAATATGCGCCAAATGTTCTTGAATGGAGGCCATGTAGCGGAAAGCGCAGCGTAGGACGTCCACCCACAAAGTGGACAGACGACCTGGTAAAGGTTGCGGGACGTCGCTGGATGCAGGCTGCCTCCAACAGGCCACTGTGGAAATAATTGGGGGAGGCCTATGTTCAGCAGTGGACTTCCTTTGGCTTGATGGGTAGATGGACAAATATGTGAATTTGTAATCAGGTTCAATTACTTACGGTAAATTAGTAGACCTTTTTAAAAGGCGTAAGTGTAACAAACGAGCAATTACTATGTGTATATATTCGTTTAATTATGGAGGAAAGGAAAACGTGTTTTCAACTCCAACTATTATTTTTCTTTCATACAATGAACATACCCCAAGCGACTAGCTCAGTTTCGCTGCTGAGTATAGTTTCAGAACAAAGGATATACAGAGTGATATTGACATAATATATTAATTTAACCTACATGTTTCTATTCACCCCAGTTAACATTGTATAAAATTGGAAAAAAAAATCGACTGCAATTTTTGATCTTTTCCAAATGTTGTACAATGTTACTTGGGGTGATTAGAAACACGTGGGTTATATTCATCAATCACGTGTCAATATCACAAAATGTAAGATGGGTATGAAGGAACCCAGCATGCCTGCAATATTCGCAAGCATGCCGGACTGGAAGGACAGTGACACCGACATACTCATTTCAGCCCGCCGGGGTATCGGAAAAGTAGTTTAATAGTCTTCTGGTAAAAAAAAACAGGATAAACTCTATACTGTACTGTATCAGCCCATATACGTCCCACTGCAGGGCCGGGGCCTCCTCTACAATCGAGAATACGATTGAGAGTGGTTAGGCCATATAGTCCACCACGCTGGCCTAGTGCGGGTTGACGTACTTTTACATACCATAGAAATTTATACAAATCGCTATGGTATGCAGGTTTCTTTTTTCTTTGTCTTTACAGTGCGTGGTAATTGACTATCATTACACACATAACTCAGAAAAGTCAGAGGTGTCCCCTGGGATTTGAACTCGCGACCACCGTGAACATGTAGGCAGCAGCGTCTAGTCCGTTACCTACAGGGCAACACGCACTTTTAACCTGTAAAACAGTAATGTAGTTGGATTATAACATAAAATAAATAGAGGATAAATTATCGATTCCCTCAAATTACCGCTGAGTATTCATTATCTTCCTTCGACTTGACGAATGATTGCCTCGGTGGCGTAGTGGTACTACGGTATGGTTGCAAAAGCTGAGGTCTCGGTTTCGAATCCCTGGTCGGGCAAAGTGATATTGGATTTTTCTATTCATTATTAGCCCGGAGTCAGGAACTTGTGCCCGATAAGGCGATAGGCTCGCCCCCTATCACATCGTGGAACGGAATATACAAGGCGAAACGTGGGTGTTCTAGTAGCACCTCTGCCTATCCCTTCTGGGAAAAAGGCGTGTGGTTATGTATGACTTGACGAATGAGAATGAAATAAATGAGAAATGACAATTTTCTATCGGGTCTGATCCAATCGCCACAGAACTTTTCCTACGAAATATTTATGATTTGGTAATGTAAATGATTAGATTTAATGTTTTGTTGAAGTTTATAATAAAAGGTTTAATACAATAGGAGAACTAAAGGGTAATGGGGTGGGTAATGTAATGGGTTACAATAATAAAAGCGACGGCTTTGTACATTGTGATAAATTGAATGTTTGCTATATTCTGATGCTTTAGTAAGTTATCTTTGCCGTATAAACTAAACAAGTTAATATTCGTAGTTTGATAAAACTTTTCAATGTCAATTTTTAAATGTCTTTTTTTTATTAATAAATACACCCAACAGTCACATACATAGTGCTGATCCCACACTAAGATCGAGTCTTGTGTCATGGGTATCAGGAACTACGAGAGACTATTAAGTCTCTCAAACATCCAGACGCGACACAAATATTTGTGGTTCACACAAACATTTGTCTGGGTGAAGGGATCGAACCCGCGGCCTCTCGTTTCACAGCCGGCGTCTAACCAACTGCGCCACGGAGGCTGTCGAATAATTACTTACAGCAAAGCTTGTTTTAGTCAAGGTATAATTTATAATATTTTAACAGCATTTTAATTTGTTTTACCAATATTTCGCGCTGATTCGTAAGCATGCAGCGTTCAAAAACAGGCAGGTTAGGCGGTGATAAAATTTTTAATTAAATTATGCAAATCCATGGGACAGCGTTTGGTATTCTATGCTGGTGGAATGTTCAGATAATTTTAGGCGGCGATAACTCGACGGAATATTGATGTCTAATTGTAAGAATAATAGATAGGTCCGATTTATTTATTTATTAACGCTTTATGTACATAGTATACAGGCGGACTTAATGCCTGGGGCATTCTCTCCCAGTCAACCTTTGGGTCGTGAAGAGAACGCAAGGTAGGCGCATAAACTAAATTTAAAAAAAAGGTTTAAAAGGACTAAATATTAAAAGAATATAATACTTGTATAGATTAATAAGATATAATGCAATAAGATATAATGTAAGATAATATGCATTTGGAACGCAAAAAAAACAAGATGGTTTCTTTTTTCTTTAATTCTTGGGGGTTTTATTGTTATAAAACTAGCGACCGGCCCGGCTCTGCCCGGGCATATACACTATTTAAAAATATTCTATAGCCTATGTTAATCTGGTAGCGTAGGATTCTAATGGTGAAAGAATTTTTCAATTCAATCCAGTAGTTTCAAAGTCTATTCAATTCAAACAATATTATTTTTAGTCTTTAAAATATTCGTTTAGATATGATATATATTGATACAAACGATAACGCCTACATGCACAACATAATATGTATTTTTCTAACACGTCACAGAGGAACAGGCTATCGCCATACGGGACACAAAATTCAGTCCTAGCATTTGACAGATATATCAAATCGAAAAATGGAATGTTCGATTTCAAATACGAACCCGCGACCACTGTCTCGACAGTTATCATCCGCTACATTACAATAGGCCATCGTCTAAATATCGACCAGAAAGTCGCACCCCCCCCTCCGACCTATTTGTAAACTTATAAGAGAACTTTCTCGGATTCACGATGCGGTTAACAGTGCAGGCGAACTTGTAGCGACAGCCGCAGGTCAAAGGCGAAATTAATTCAACAGACTGTATGCATTATTTACACTGGCCGAGTTAAACGGGCAACGTTTCTGTGTTAAAAAGTTTTGTTGTCAACATGCTTTTTCCCGCAAAGAAGTTATTTGCTTACAACATGTGGTTTTTTTACATTATTTTTTATGAATCTAAAGCCACATTTACACGATCAGAGTTTCTCGCCTGGACGATACGATTATCGTAAGGATGTAAAAAATTGGATCGTGTAAACATTTGTCAGAACACGATAATCGATGGCAGTTGTCATGTTATAATTGCATACGATTCTTGCCGCAAGAAACTCTCTCCGTGTAAATGGAATTTAAGCGAGTTCATGGAAATTGTAGGTTGAAATAAAGAAAATGATACGAGGCTAACTGTATTACTCTTATGATTTTATTTATATTTGTTGCAGTAGGCATACTACACAACGTCTGCGGCGTAAAAGTGTATTCATGTTTTTTTATAGAAATGCATAGCGAGACGAGCATACCATTCGCCTGATGGTAAGCGATACGACAGCTTATGGACACTATAAATAACAAAGCAATGCTTGAAATTCCACTGCGCTTGCCATCCTGAGACATAAGATGTTAAGTCTCATTATGTCCCGTACTTACTCTGGCTACAATGTCCTTCAAATCGGAATACAACAGTGCATTTACACGGCTGTTTTGCGGGACAAATAGATATTGCGGTGGTACCTACTTAGGCGGCCTGTCACATATGAGAAACCTACTACCAGATTTTGTTAAAAAATGTCATGATTTTGAATACTGAATTGTTATTTTACTTTCCATATTAACATTGCTAACATAATTGAATAAAATGATACAGGTCGGTTTCCTATATCCATCAATTTCTAGAACTTTGTTGCGAGATGGATAAGTCCCTCGTTTGTACTCTCGCACAAAACTTGTATCTTACTGTCTGTGGAACGATGTGTGACCTTGTACTTGTTCAAGAATGTCAACTATATCAAAGGCTTTGAAGATTTCAGCTGAATATTTACTTCCTCAGTTTTGATCCATTTGTAACGACTTATAAACTCAATCAATAAAACCCTATACATGGTGGTAAAAACATAATATCGTTTGAAGTGTAGTGCTGTCTACAAAATACCAGAGCCAATTAATTGAAAAATGTAATTTTTTCGCTTATTTTTGATAATAAACTTTTTTTGACTATTAAATTCTGATCTCAAATAGTTAAAAAAATCTTATGCAGTATTCTTTGTGTACACGATTTGCTCACAAGGCTTTCCTTACTCCTTCCAACACAACTATAATTAACTAACACATCACCTAAATCAGAATCACAGAAATACTCCAATAAACACTAAAGGCCTTATTTATAGGCAGATTTAAAACCTATTTTAGTCATCAAATGTTTTGTCCCTTTCGAACGACTTATGTATTTAGTTTGAGTGACGAAGACAAAACATCCCAACTAAAATAGATTTTAAAACTGTTTATGAATAAGGAAGTAAGACTTTATCTAATAAAATGTCCTCACTATTCGGAATATCCTTTACTTCAAATGGGATTTCTTCCGACACAATCAACAATCTGTCTCTTGGGGCCTTCAATCCTACGTTTCCTTATACACGTCACGCGCATTGCTATGAATTGACTACAAGAGACCTTCATTCATATAAAGTTCAGAGAGGTACAGTGTGGGATTGAGAACTTAATGTTTTTGACCCCCTTTCTTTAAACGACTGACTATCAATGTGCATGCTTATCAAACCAGGATCAAGGTGATCACACCTTGATTGATTTTTAAAATATGTTATGATACTTACGTGCATGTTTATGGGTATAGAAATATTTAAGAGAATGAAAACTTAATGTTTTATATCGAACAATCTTTTTGAAAAGTAGCCCTTTAGATAGATCTAAGCTGCGTGAAAACACAATCAGCGGTATTTGAGATATTAGCGAGCAAACATACATACTCACAAATACACAGGTCGAACTGAGTACGTTTTTAAGGTAAACACGCGATAAATACACCGCGTATACAAACCCATAAAATCTAATGTTTCAATGCCCCCCAATATAAAGTGGGTCAGTGCCCACTGGATTTATGTTGCTTGCGTATCATTTATTCCGGCTCTGTGCGAAGCCTTGAGTTTTCCCTTAGGGCGATTTAGCAGATTTCTCCCATACTTTCGATATTATGTGAATGTATGAACATTAGGCCTTGGTGGCTTTTAGTGTGTTTCAATAAGGTAAACAAAGCAATGCAATGGTTTTTTGTCGCATCTACATATGTTATTGTAAAAGCTGAAGAGCTTGTTTCTCTGAACGCGATAATCTTTAGAACTATTATTTGGATTTGATAAATTGTTTTTACTACTAACTTAACTAATATTACCTAATATTTGACCTAAAGATTTAGACCTTTAGAGAAGCCTCCGTGGCGCAGTTAGAGTACGCCGACTGTGAAATGTGAGGCCGCGGGTTCGATCCCCGCACCGAGACAAATATCTGTGTGATCTACAGGTTTTTGTGTCGGGTCTGGGTGTTTGTGAGACCGAAAAGCCTCTCGTAGTTTCTGATACCCTAACACAAGACTTGATCTTAGTGTGGGATCAGGACTATGTATGTGACTGATGGGTGTTTTTTTTTTGTTTTTATTCGACATCGGCAGCATGATGTCTTAGGGGGTAGAAGAAAACCAAAAATTGTAACAGTATTAATGCTAGTATTAGTTTATATGTTTGTTATTTCTTCACGCCGTAAAGGGTCATCATATTTAAGCGAAATATAAATAGGTACGTATTGCTCATTATAAACTTTAGCTCGTAAAAGAAGAAAGAAGGTGATATATTTATATGAGGAATTATGTCTTTGGCCATGTATATTTAAAAAGTGTCAATGAAAATTTCATTAAAAAGTTAATTGCAACCGTCAAACGTGCTGCTGGGCTTCAACGATACTATATGACGATTTCCATATATTTTAGTCTGAATATATTGTGGAATGTATAATTTAATGAAGTTTTTGTTTTAAATATGAGAGTTAATGGAATGGGTCTGAATACAAAGATTGGACATTTCGTTAATGAGAATGTGAGCGTAAAACTGAATCGACAAAGCTGTGGAAACGGTTTTATTGTAATTTCGTTTGAATAAAATTTAATGTAATATACTACGTTATTACGCATTCGCCATTCTTTGTAAAATGGACTTAATACTTCGTTTGTGAATAGGCACATTCAGATAACTGTTCAATTTATTTAAATAAGGCATACGATCACAAACATTCTTTGACAAAAAGTTACTTTATTGGTACGAAAACATATTTTCATGAAAACACAAAATCGACATATAGAACTACGCAGACAATTAAAATTTTTTTTGTGCATTTCTGTGTATGTGCGTGCGTGTGTGTCAGACACAGTATCTGCTCATTCTCTCTCTCTCTCTCTCATCAGCCACAATATATATTTTGTTTATTCTCTCTATTACCATACTTTTTGTTTCTTGGGTTTGTAGAAAAATGTTTATTTTGTAGAGTATAATTAATGTTAATACAAATGTTTTGTCGCCTGTTATTGGCACGTGTACTTGTATAGAACAATTGTTACATTTATTATAACACTATTATGTATACTGTGCTGTTGGTGTTCCAAATAAATAAATAAATAAATAAAAAAGAAGTCCACTGTTGAACATAAGACTCTCTCATCGATTGCCACATCGACCTGTTGCAAATTTTGTTCGCTCATTACCCATCTCATAATAGTTCGGCTACAGCAAGCATTTTTAGCATACGTATGAAACTAAATGCGTGCCGATAAATCTCCGCGCGAATCTACCTCTTTGCCGCGAACACTTATATTTTATTGGCTATAAACACGTGCGTCTTGAAAGTTACTGCTTTCGCCTTTATTATCCAAACGAATGGTAAAAAATGGCGGACTTTAATTGATGTTCTTTGAGTGGGTTCTGTATGTTATGACAGCGATTTTTTTTTCGTTAAGTCGCCTACCCCGCGTTAGATATTTTTGATTGTTTAATAGCGTTTTGAGAAGACCTGACATACAAGCTGTTAGATGATAATACAAATGATGAAATTACTAGGACAATGGGAGAAAAAAAAGAGAAGAAAAACCACAGGAGAAATCAATCAGTTTAACAAAGATTATAAAACAAATGATGACAAAATGACTAGAAGAATCAAAGAAATGAATCAATTCTGTATTATAGTAAGTATCTGTCTGTATCATAAAGGTGAACTAGGGGGATTACTTTACGATCCGAACGAAACTCGAATGTTAGGACGATCGACGTCTGCAATAAGTTATACATTTTTCACTTCTGAAAATCAACACTGTTCTCTATAATACTTATCATTCACTCCGAACCAAGTCTATAGTTAGGACGTACGCTAGAGGATTCGAACATTTTGTGGAGTACCTAGGCACATTCTTACAGGTTTACGTGAGACGTGTGAACTTTCGAGTTTCGTTTCGGATCATAGAGATACCCCCAGACTCTACATCAGGAGATAATTTAAAGTTGTTTACATTGAAAATATTAACCAGCCAACATTAGAAATATTTTATAAACACTCGTTCACAAATCCAAACAAAATATGAGAGACTAATCAAGGCCCCAGCTCCCAAGAGACCTCTATGACGGGACGCATTAAACTTTACGCTTCACATTAATATTACCAAAATTATTTACAGAACTCAGACTTTATTAGCCGAGTCCCAACATAATTAGTTGTAAATAACATTTTTATTTATATGGCTGAAATAAAATTTAGTCTTGCTTTAAGGCTGGGTAAACAAACTACGGCAAAATTAATCGTTCAAGGCAAATGCTCTCAACATTTTCTAGATCAGCGCTCTGAATTGTTAATTATCCTAAATTTTGTAATATTGCTTCAAAATATACGGAATTAATTAATTGTTTTATTCACATCTTGTAAAAGTATAATGAAAGCCATGTTAGCGTGCTTATGTAAATACGTCTTCCTTTATTAAAGCATTTAATTCATTTCTCAATACTAAAAGGTTGATATCAAAAATGTCAATTTCAATTTGTAGAAAGATTTAAAACTAGGCAACTTACTAGACGATGGAATAATCGAATATTATCTACCTACTTTATTTAGACTACAATACACTTACCAATAAGAAGTGCATTGCGAACACTTTATCGTACTATTACATACAATAATAGGGGCTATACCGCTCTCTTTGAGAACCGCTGGACAATTGAAGCGACGTGGGCGTTTATTGGTACATATTTGCGCAAGAGATATCTTTTATGTTGTCAACGGGGTCGTAAATACGTTATTTCTACTTTAGAATCTGTTCATGATCAGTAAAAGCCAATTTGTTATGGTAATATACATGTCGGTGATAAAATATTGGTATCCGCTCGGGAAGCGAACACCCCACGCGAGGTTTTCTCGACATAGTGATCAATGTAAAGGTGTCGCGTTTCCTGTTGTCAATTTAGGTTGGAGAAGTCGGCATAATAACGTCGACTAGAGAAAGAGAACTGCGTAGAGTTGTGCGTGGTGGCATGATGGTAACAGACCAGACGCGGCTGCCTACACGTACATGATGTTCGCGGGTTCAAATTCCAGGGCGCTCCTTTGACTTTTCGGATTCATGTTTATATTGATAGTCAATAACCACGAACTGTAACGGTGAAGGAAAACATCGCGGGGAAACCTGCATACCATAGCGACTTGTACAAATTTTATGGTGTGTAAAGTCCTCCAATCCGCACTAGGCCTGCGTGGTGGACTATATGGCTTCTTAATCACTCTTATTAGTTCTATCGGTTGTAGAGGAGGCCTGTGCCCTGCAGTGGGAAGTATATGGGCTGATACAGTTACAGTACAGAACAAACACACACACACACACACACAGAGATAGTCATGAGACACTACGTCTTCAAATAAATGTCTGCCCAGAAAAAAAAATATTAAAAGGAATTCTTGATTTAAATAACGTACCTAGATCATATGCTTTTTACAAAGCTGAAATTCGAAATGTCGGAAATGTATTAGAGTTGGTCATAGCCGTAAATACTAACCATAATTCCATTTCTTTTACCGGACTTTGTCCGACATTTACGCGAGCTTGACGTATTATATTTTTTATGGATGCAGTAAAACTATGGTTGTGGTTTACAACCGACCTTTTACCTGAAGGCAACTATTTTCGGAGTCAAGTTGTGTAATTTTATTAGTAATAGCTTATTACGAGTGTAAAACATTTTTTTCCCTGTATCCCATAGTTACATGGGGTCGATGGAATATTACAACAGGTCTATGAGGCGATCCTTGGGGGAGGCCTATGTTCAGCAGTAGACTTTCTGTGGCTGCACAGAGACAGAGGGAGATAGATGCAACATGAGATATGAGTCATGTTGCCGAATAATTTGACTAGTAACTTTATACATTACTCATAACAATTAATTATTTCTTTTTTTTTATTTAAGGATTTTCACAACTAAGGACTTGAAAAAAATGTTTTGGTGATTTTTAACGCGCTCTATCTTGAAGTCAAATTATCGTATCGAAATTAAACAGGAATTATTAGTTTCAAATGTCTAATTTTGAGAATTGTCCAATAAATTAATTTTATCGGTATTTGTGCCTTTAACCGGCTGTCTTTTTGACATCAACCGTTCTAGAGGACTTTTTCATTGGTTATGGTACAAATCAATCCAAAACAAAAATTATCGAATGAAAACCCTTTGTTTCCATCTATTCTAGAAACAACAAAGGAGCAAATTGCTCAGCAAACCCGCAAACATCCGAATGGTTCTTTTCAAAGCCACTCCAAGAACATCTTTGAGGCACTTGGGAGCGCGTTGCATCAAATTTCTTCCTGTCTACGCTTCAAGTAGCCGCATGAGCTGTCCGGGACTAAAAGCTGGCTAAAAGCCACAGCATTTCGCGTACAAAGTACCGATAAATTGTAGAATTTCATAGATTTGGTAAGTGTTAATAAAGTACGTCGGTTTAGGACCGCTGAAAACTAGCGTTGTTATAATCCTATCGAAATGCTAAGATGTTTTGATTCGTTTCTTCTTTAGTAGTTATATTTTGTTTGTAAAAACTTTTTTCTTTATTTCTTTTTAAATCATTGTCATTGTATATATTGTACAAATGTATTTGGTACGTGGGTGTATCGGTGCGAATATTATGCTTCCAATATTTTTATTTTGGAATCTATTTGTACGTTTTATATTTATATGTAGAAAACGGAAACCTTTTTCTTTATTTTTACTTAAATAATTGTTAATATAGACATATATTTAGTTAGCAGCGTATTAAGTGCTCTAAGTCGCGACACTTACTCAGTAGCCCCCTTTACCTCAAGTTTTGAAATTAAAGTTAGCCATTCTCGATCACCTCTGGTCTACAAACAGCAATTTATTCTTGATATATGCATAAACTTGCACAACTCAATGTCAACTAAACAAACTTTACCTATAAACTGAACAGTCCCCACCTACATGAATTCCTTAATAATACCCACGGCCAAACAAACCGTTCAACATTCAAAATGACATTTACTGTACGTTTCCGTAAAAACAAATGCAAATAAAATGTTTTATTACTCCCATCACAGAAATTCCTATCTAATTTGATCTTGAAATATACAAATGTACATATTTTGAATTTCCAGACGCGCTGTATATCCCGATGAATTTTGAGACTAAACATTGTTGTTAAAGAGCCAGGGACCAGACAAAGAGAGACCCTTGTTTGTAAAAAGAAAAAGAGAGAAATAGGAGAGAGATACACTTCTTGTCGCAAGTACTGATTCGTTTCATAAAGACAAGGTGATAATGAGTTTTATTTGCAAATCATGCAGATCAACAGCTGTTGTCTGTTGCGTATTGTGTAATAGTGAATGGCTGTCAGATGTTTTTTATGGCGTTTCGCAGGCAGACGAGTATGCGGCCTGCCTGATTGTTGGCGGTCACAGCGGCTCATGAATCTTCGTAGTGCTAGCCAGGGGTCTAAGACAAACAGCTACCTACCGACTAAAGGCTGGCGTAATTATGACAACCGGTGAGACTTAGCCATCTCGCTGGCCCCCTATCACATCGGACGAAACAGACAAGGCGAAACGTTGGTGCTCTGGTTACTTCCAGAAGAACCTCTGCCTACCCCTTCGGAAAACAGGCGTCAGTTTACGCATTATGCCTAAAATCCCAAATTACATGTTTTATTTTATTTCGTTATTCTTATTCCATATGTCATATTTATGCCATGAACCATTGTAACTATAAATGAAAAAAAAAAGAAAAAGAAAGAAAGACAAAAAAAAAGGCAGTTCGTGTTGCTAAGGGAGTTCTTCTTCACAGCTGCAACACGTTCCGAAGCGGTGGTACGAAGCGAAGCATTAACGATTCAAAAGACTGTGAAAGACTATTTGAATAAAGAATATTTTGATTTTGAATTTTTTATCATATTAGTTTTAAGAAGCATAATATTTGGTTTTAGATTATAAACTACAAAAGGCAAGCCGGCGGGAATCGAGTTGTATGGACACCTCCACTGGTTCAATACAGGGACACGCACACTAATAATGGACAGTTGAATATAACTGCGTTTGACAGAAGTATTGTAATCCACGCTGTGAATTGAGCGGGGCGAAATACCACGTACTGAATTTGAAATAAACACGCATCAGTAAATATGGAAATGATTTTAGGAATTTGAATATTACAGGTCTATTAGAATTTGAAAATTTGATAGTTCATATTGTGCTCAGTCGGTTGAAACGTGTCCGTTATTGGCAAAACACATAGAGATGTGTTTGAAGTGTAGAGTACACGCATCCATGACGTAGTAGTAACCGTTACGATGGATATTGATTTTCTAAAGAAAGGCAAATTAACTAGAAAGTGTACTTAGGATCGGCAAAAGCCTTGTGAAAAGCTTTTCCGTTGCTACAGAGTGGACAGACACTTTTCCACTCAGTGTTATTTTTAAAATTAAAATTTGCCACGGAAGATGTAAGGGAGACATGTAGCTGAAGATACAAAGGAAATTACAAGGACCATATAATCCAACTAAACTAATAGGTACCGTTTGACGTATATAGGTATCATACTTTTCAAGTTTAAACCACTTTCTAACTCCTAAACTATGGAATTAGGATTTTACGGAGAATGTTTCTGAAATGAAATTGTGTGAGTTACGCCTGTACAAAGTTGAAAAGTACTAATCGTCAATTAACGGTAACTATTAGTTTAGCTGGATATTAATATTACCTATTGTTTTATGATATATGAACAATATACTGTATAATAAATATTATTGCTCGCAGGAATCTTCTTCTCGATGACCAGGAGTTACGTCTTTACTCCACAACGTTGGCCTATTGTGGGTTAGTTCCTATCTATGAGTATGACATACACATAAAATCACGCCTTTTCCCGGAAGGGGTGGGCAGAGGTTCCCTTAGGGGTAATCGATTCGCCTTGTGTGTTTCCTCCCACAATGTGATAGGGAGCGAGTCTATCGGGCGTTCCTGACTCCGAGCTGATAATGAATAGAAAAATCCAATATCACTCACATCACATCAATCCAAGATCTCAGGTTTGTAACCGTACCGTGGTAAAACAACGCCACCGAGTCAGTCTGAGGCTATATGAGTATAAGTTTCGTCAAAATCTTTTTATTTTAAAGCAACTCCGAAATCATTTTGTGTTATGATCGAATCTGCGACCTCTGATTCGTCAGGGTTTCACTAATTAGACAATCAGTATCACTTGTCCCTTTTAATATGACTGAGTATCGGTACAACACTTCTATAATCATCCTTTTAATAAAACCCGCAGAGTATCTATTAACAACATCATTACATTATGAAAACCGCTCCATTTGCCATTTGGACTATACTATGAAAACAGTACACATTTTGGCAAGTGGGTCGTTAAAAAGCGTGCAGGGGCGTATTACAGCGGATAAATTGGGATACACGGACCACGAACACATTGACGTTTAAGACCAACTTCAATTTTAAACTTGGCAGAGATTGTGAGGCTTCGTTGGAGGACTCAACGGCTTATATTGCTCTTAATATAAGGAAGCTCAGCATATTGTCTGGGAAAAATGAATTTCATATTTCTGAACTATTCGCTTGCTTTTATAATAACGTTTTTATATTGGCAAGGGAAAGTTCTTTTTATTTTTTTATTATTGACTGGTAAACGAGCAAAGAGGTCACCTGATGGTGAGTGATCACTTTTGAGTTTCACCCATGAACATTCACAACGCTTGGATCATAGATGTGTTCCCGGTCTATCAAATTGGGAAGGCAGAGGGAAGGAAATGGGGTATTGGGCAACCAGTAAGCTCAATGAAGGCGATTTATGTTTGCCTGTCACAACCTGTAGCAAACTCTATAAAATCAACAAAATACAATACAATAGTCTACGCAAATAAGCCACGCTTGGCAAACTATTTCACGCCAAGTGCGCGGAGCCGTTTTCATAGAATTCCTTCCGCTCAGTAGTGCCAATTTACTTACTGTCAAACACACTGAGATGTACGATTGAACGCTGGCTTTACAAGCTTCGAGATTTAATTTATGGCGCTGAACTTATTTGTGAAGTATTTATTTATTTTAATCTTTATCGCACACAAATAAAGTTAACGATACACAGGTGTAACATAAAATTAAAGTACAAGTGGCAGGCAATCTCCTACAGACAACAATGGGACGGATGTAGGAGAAGGAGAAACATAAATAAACACACGCCTTTTTCCCAGAAGGGGTAGGCAGAGGTTCTACCAGAACACCCACGTTTCGCCTTGTATATTCCGTCACACGATGTGATAGGGGGCGAGCCTATCGCCATATCGGGCAAGAAACAGACGGCAGTGTGAAATAACTCTTATATTAAACCAAATGCGAAATAACCATTGGAATCCTACTCAATTTTGAGGAGTTTTATTCTCCAGGTCCGAAGATATTCGTCAGATCTGGACCATTTTTATGGGACCACCTGTGAAGTATAAAACAACGCCGCTTTGAAACAAAAAAAGAATTTTCCAAATTAGTTAAGGCGTCTGCAAGTAATCGAATCGGTGAACATACATAAAAAAAAAGATTCCGAATTGAGAACCTCCTCTTTTTTTGAAGTTGGTTAATAAATACTTCAATAAATAAATTGACTTATAAACTAACTGCCTCAGTGGCGTAGTTGTACTAAAGTATGATTACGAAACTGAGGTCTCGGGTTCGAATCCTGGATCTGGAAAAGTTATATTGGATTTTTTTTCTATTTATTATCAGCCCGGAGTCAGTAATTTGTGAGTGATATGGCGATAGGGTCGCCCCTTATCACATCCTGGGACGAAACAGATAAGGGTGTCTGGCTACTATCAAGAGAACCTCTATCTAACCCTAATGGAAAAAAGGCGAGAGTTGATGTATATAGGTCAATAAATAAAACTATTTCAATATAGATCTTGAGGGAGCCCTGTGTCTATCATTCGACCTTCTGTTGCTGATTATGATGTAGATTGTTTTTAGCAAGGTCACGGTACCACGTACCCACTAGGTGGTCTGACGACCTGGTAAAAGTCGCGGGACGTCGCTGGATGCAGGCTGCCTCCAACAGGCCACTGTGGAAATCATTAGGAGAGGCAAATTCGGCAGTGGACTTCCTTTGGCTGATAGTTTGATTGATTGTTTATGGCAAGTTATTCGTTTCCACGAGAATCGATCACCGTACATACTACATAAAATGTAAGATTCGTCGTACTGAGTCGCGATCTGGAATCGTTATACTCCTCGTATTGAAAATAACCGAGCATTACAAACATAAAGGTCATTGACACCCGCGATAAGATACGATAAGGGTATCCAATCGTGGTGAAATATTTCGTGAAAATATTTTTTAGGATTTTAGTACGTATGTTTTATTGGATTTTGTGCAGATGATAATCGTTGATTTAAATAAGTTACTCGTTGATAAGCTTCCAACAGGTCTATGTGACGATCCATTGGGGAGACTATTGTTCAGCAGTGGACTTGAACCTTGACCTTGAGCTGTGGCTGAAGAGACAGAGAGACTCGTTGAACTTTACAACTTTCTGATCACTATAACGAAAGTAATGATAATTATTACACCCAAAATAACGCAATGATAATAGGATATTTGAAGTGCCTCGGTGGCGTAGTTGTACTACGGTGCGATTACAACGCTGAGGTCTCGGGTTCGAATCCCCGGTCAGGTAAAGCAATAAAGGATTTCTATTTATTATCAGCCCGGAGTCAGGGATTTGTGCCAGATATTGCCATAGGCTCGCTTCTATCACTACGTCGGACGGAACACACATAGCGAGATGTGAGTGTCCAGGTAGCATCTCTGCCTACATCTTCTGAGAAATACGCGTGAGTTTACGTATGTATGTAAGAAACATCATAATGATAATAACAGCATATAATATCGATTAAAAATACCAAAGAAGATGAATACCCTAATTAATCTAGCTCTCAATATTACTGTAAAATGATCGCTGATGTTAATATCTCCATTAGGAACTCCACAGTGCTCCCGTGGGATTAGTCACGTTGCGCCCATGCATTATGTATGCAATGAATAATGTACGGGTTACATAACAAACTGCTTCGTGTTTGACATTTAAAAGGGCTGATCAGAGAAATCGAGTTAATTAATGTTAGTAAGTTTAACTAATGCAGTTAGTATGACATTTTTTTACTGTTTCATTCTTTGTTGGTTAAGAAATTCATTTTTATTTTATTATATTTATTTTTTGTCGATGCATTTTTATGTTGTAATAAGCAAATCCCTTACATTTCGTATGGAGGTGGAAAGTAATGTGGAATTGAATTGGCCATACCCTCCGAAGAGGTGCGGAACATATTTAGCTAATTTATTTAGGGAAACGGGCAATCGATTGGAATCTCTAAGGAAAGTGAAAGCACGGCCGTTTGAAACAAACCTGGCGACGCAACGTTATCGATGAAGCGAAGAGTTTTGACAAGACTTGAGCGATATCAAGCAGGCAGTTCAAGACCTTGCGAGATGGAGAATCGTTGTGGATGCTCTAGCGGACCTCGGAACTGAATGATGATGAATGACATATTTTATATATCTGCATGAATTACTCTACGTGTTAAACAACAATTTTCTTCAGCTATAATCAAGGATCTTTAAAGCACCTACAAAATCCGGCATTGCTCGGTTGCTCGTTAACCTACTCTATCTAAATTAATTTCACTCAAACCTATACATTACAGTGTAATATTGGCACGCATTACCGAAGCTGCGAGCGGAAATTCCCCAAAAATATATATACCCAAATCTACAAAGTATCCTGTTTTCCCTTCATTAATGGAATTAAACCGAACGATGGTAAACGGGAACTGTTAATATTGTTTTCCGCAACAGGAAGTTTTACGTTCCGTTTTATTGCCCATTATTCACAGCATCCATTCACAATGGGGAATAAAAAATACCTGCAAATAAATATTAGCTTAAAATATTTTGAAATAAAACGAATTCTTACGGATTTTACCGCGAATTGAATTGAATTTTTACATATTTTTATTTCCCGACGTTTCGATCACTTTACAGTTTTCGTGGTCACGGGGCGGACTGAGGTATTAGTCTTCCGCTTAGTGACTTACAATTGTAGCAGTTACAATTAATTTTTAAATTCAATGTGTAACATTCGCGTAACTCCAAGAATCCATACATACATACATACATAAACACACGCCTTTTTCACAGAAGGGGTAGGCAGAGGTGCTACCAGAACACCCACGTTTCGCCTTGTATATTCCGTCCCACGATGTGATAGGGGGCGAGCCCATCGCCATATCGGGCACAAATTCCTGACTCCGGGCTGATAATGAATAGAAAAATCCAATATCACTTTGCCCGACCTGGGATTCGAACCCGAGACCTCAGCTTTGCAATCATACCGTAGTACCACTACGCCACCGAGGCAGTCCAGTCAAGTCCAGGCAGTCAAGAATCCATTAGGTTAAAATATTCTTGCGGATTAGTGCGTTTCTGTCTTAACGCGTCATTTTTTGCAGTATTAACGCATATGATTTGTATGAATTTCTATGGTAAGTAAAGTCCGCTAATCCGTCTAGACCAGCGTCGTGGATTATACGACCTAGCCTGTCTCAATCATACTCTATATTGTAGAGAAAGCTGTGCAGTGGGACATATATGCGCTGGTACAATACGGTACACGTTAGCCCATATGATCCACTGTTAAGCACGAGATTCATATACAAACCTTACTTTAAGGCCAAAACGTGAGTCCCGAATTTGGCAGGTTTTGCAAGGTGGGTCGCGGCCCAGTCAACTTCGGGAACCTCTGGCTGATCTAGATAATTGTCTGACAGAAAGTTTCGCGTAGTTTCTGATACCAGCGACACAAGACTTCTACCTTAGTGCGGGGTCGTTTGAGACTGTTTGATGTATTTATTTATTTAGTACAGTCCAGTAGTCGTAAACAACTGATTATTTACCATCAGGTGAACCGTAAGCTTGTTGCAGGGAGCAAATAATACAAAAAAAAAACTGCATGGCTATTACGAGCTTGTTTTTATTCCAGTCGCTCCTTTTGTCTCGAATGTTTATTTGTTTGATAGCACGTCTGCTTGCTTTTATCTGTTTATTTGTCTTTCCGTTTGTTTGTGTTTAGATGTCGTTTGATTTGTACATGACTGTTTATCTCCTTGCATTTGTCCAGTTACGTCTCTGAGTGCGTCTGTTTTCAGGTTCTTATGTGTCTTTATCGCCGTGATATCTTGTTTTTTGAACAGGATTGTAAAATAATGACGTAATCAGTCTAAATGAAACAGAGTCACAATTTTAAATAAACAAAATATTTTTTTTACACACATAAGCACTGGTTGATAAAAGTGGATGAAGCGAAAGTAGGTAAGTCAGAACCAAGCAAAGTAGCGATCTATAGTCTCTGCCTTCCCTTATACATACAGACGTGACGATTATGTATAAGCACATATTATCGAATAAATAGGCAGTGGTAGAATAAAATGATTCGCATAACCGAGCATACATTCCAGTTTCGAGCTACACATTTGAAATATTTCAAACTGAATAACTCATTACTTTAACCAACCATCTCTTAACGTTGAAACATTACCTACAAAAAATTAAAACTATTTCGATTTATTTCGCATAATAAAACAGTGTAAAAAGATTTCTTTAAAAGTCCTTTTTTTGAGAAACCGTAAAGTTAAAATTAAAGACTTTCTGCCGCTGGAATTCAGACGTCGAAAAAAGCTCTCAAAAGTTTAGACTCAAGTGCGAGCTTATGCGGCCTCGCTCAACACTTTAATTCTTACGGAAGTCTTTAACATTCGCTAAATGCTAGCGAAAACGTCGCACCTATGTTGAAATTAGTAAAGGTATTATACCAGTAGACATGACATTAATTATAACTATACACAGTATTATAATACAAGTAATACAAGTGCGTGGTGGCCTGTTGGTAAAACGGACCAGACGCGACTGCTTACATGTTCACGGTGGTCGCGGGTTCAAATCCCAGGGCACACCTCTGACTTTTCCGAGTCATGTGTGTATTGATAGTCAATCACCACGCACTATAACGGTGAAGGAAAACATCGTGAGGAAACCTGCATACCATAGCGATTTGTATAAATTTCTATGCTATGTAAAAGTCCGCCAACCCGCATTAGGCCAGCGTGGTGGACTATATGGCCTAACCACTCTCAATCGTACTCTCGATTGTAGAGGAGGCCCGTGCCCTGCAGTGGGTCGTATATGGGCTGATACAATACAATACAATACAGTATTATAATAGCAAAACTTATATCAAAATCATTACCATTCAAGTAATTGTTTTGAATTATATTCTAATATTAGGTACAGATTCTCATTCCGTCCCGTCCCGTTATATCCCGCCTTGTCTCGTCTCATTCTCACCCAAGGCATGTAATCGTGTCCCATCCCATCCCATGGAGTTTAAAAAAGTAACAAATTATTTGAATTCCTTGTTCATCCCACGGGAACACAATATTTTTCGGCATAAAAAGTATCCTACATGATAATCCAAGTTTTCAGCTACCTATATACCAAATTTTAGCCAACCCGCATTAGGCCAGCGTGGTGGACTATATGGCCTAACCACTCTCAATCGTACTCTCGATTGTAGAGGAGGCCCGTGCCCTGCAGTGGGTCGTATATGGGCTGATAAAATACAAAAAAAAAAAATACCAAATTTTATCAAAATCCGCCAAGCCGTTTCTGAGATCATTGCGTACAACCGCACAGACAAACATTAAAAATATATTGTTTTGAGTTTTATTAAGTTATTACAGTCCCGCCCATATTCGTTTTTCTCATTTATCTTCCATGTACGATCTATCGATCGGTTACAAATTTATTATATATATAGAAGATATAGAAGAAGAAGATTATAATGTGTTAAATTATAGTGTGTAAATTATGATGACAGATATCGGCTTTAAGACTTATTTTAAAATCCATTTAACATCATCCAATGTTACGAAAGGTGGAAATAGCGTACAATATAAACTACTTTACTGCGGAGAACCCGCACTTTTTATATTTCACGCTACATTTCTCTTCATTGCGATTTCGCCCTTATCGTATCGGTGCGTTTACAACAAAAGTTTTACGTGCACGACTGCTCTGATTGAATTTATAAAATACTAGCGGCCCGGCCCAGCTTCGCCTGGGTGCTTAGATGTTTAGACTCCACTCCACACCAGAAATATCTTATTCCCGTTCAAACTTTTGTACTCCTGAACTCAACCTAAGTATCTACTATCCCTTTTCCTACCGTATCCCATCCCATCTCATCTGGCTCCTTTTCTTTCTGTTACATCCCGTCCCATTATTTCCCATCGAATGCAATCCGGATCCGACCGGTTCCCTTCTTGTAGATTTCTGTTGTTTAATTCCTACCTGAAACAGCGCTAAGAATGTTCGTCAAAACAAACCCCTTTTCGTCGCTTTAGGCTAATAAAGAAGACTATGCATTACCTATTGACTGCCTCGGTGGCGTAGTGGTACTACGGTACGATTGCAAAGCTGAGGTCTCGGGTTCGAATCCCGTGTCGGGCAAAGTGATATTGGATTTTTCTATTCATTATCAGCCCGGAGTCAGGAATGTGTGCCCAATATGGCGATAGGCTCGCCACCTATCACATCGTGGGACGGAATATATAAGGCGAAACGTGGGTGTTCTGGTAGCACCTCTGCCTACCCTTTCTCGTAGAAAGCCATTAAGCCATTATTTTTTGTTTGTAATAAGGAGCTGAAATATATATTTTTATAGAAATAGCTTCAGCTGTTTCGATTTTGCATATAAAATTCCAACCCTTATTTTAACTCCTTTAGGGTTAATTTATATATTTTTATTTTTAAATGAGTAAGTAAAGTGCCAAGTTTAACATATTAACTTTAACGGTTTAGATTTTTCCATACATACTTTCATCCCTTATTTCAACCCCTTCAAGCCTTTTCTTCACAAAAAAAGTAGCCTATGTCCGTCTCCTGGCTCTAAGCTACCCCCTCACCAATTTTCAGCCATATCGGTAAAGCCGTTCTTGAGTTATAAATAGTGTAACTAACACGACTTTCTTTTATATATATAGATTTAAATGTGAACTTGAGAATCTTCTTCGATCTACTAGTTCTTGCGAAATTGTCTGGATATGAAATAGAAAATATACTTACATTATTTGAAAGCCTCTGTGATGAAATTGGTTAGACACTGGCAGTGAAACGAGAGGCCGTGGGTTCGATCCCCGCACCGAAACAAATGTTTGAGTTAGATATTTGTTTCGGGTCTAGGTGTTTGTGAGACCGAAAAGTCTCTCGTAGTTTCTGAGACCCACGATACCTGACTCGATCTTAGTGTGGGGTCAGGACTATGTATGTGACTGTTGGATGTATTTTCTTTTTTTTTTGTTCAGTCAACCATTTATCCCTTATATTTAAGACTGCGTTCTTTTTATTTATCTTCTTATATTCGACTTATAGTTGTCTGAAAGAGAATTCATTGACCGATAAGACCGCCATGTGTGCTTTTTTAAATATATTTTTATCTACAATAAAATAATGATCTACATCATATACATTTGATACAGAGATCTAAATAAATAAGTCTAGGCTTAGCTAATATCATCTTTATTATTCTAATATTATTACGTACAGTAAATATTTGTCTGGCGAAAACACAATATAAAGATCTATTTAACGTAAACGTATTTGGAATTGAAAAAACTAGTCGGAAAATATGGTAGGCGTGCTGGCGAGCCCGTTTAAAGGTTAGACGAGTCGGCAAACTCATTTCGTGAACTAATTTCTTCCGCGACTTCGATGTTTATTCTGCAAAGTTGCTAAACTGAGCCAAGTCGGTCTGATAGAAGTTAGGCTGGGTCATTAAGGTCCAAAATTTCATGCACCGGTTGAGAACTTGTTTTGAAATTTAAAGGTGTTGTCGTAGAATTAAATTAGCTAGATTTTTTGATAACATTTAAATGATGTGTTAAGATAATCGTTACCTTAATCAGCTCACAGTAGTCACTCAAAACTGAGATAATGCGGTGCCTTAAAATGAAAAACCATTCTAAGTAATGATCTACGAAAATATAAATATTAATTGTTTCCTCATTGGGCACGATTGTCTGGAAGAGATCGCGCTTAGCAATAAGACCGCCGATTTTTAGCATTTTAAGTCTTAGTTTATCAATGACTAACAATTACAATATCAGGTGCTAAATAAAGAGTTTTTATTATTATTATTCATTTAACTCTAACATTCATTTTGCTGTAATAATTAATTCGATCATTAAGATTATCGAATATCTTATAATCCCCTAAGGCTTTGCCCAAGTGCAAATACACTTTTTTGAAAATATTCTATCGCCTATGTTCACCAGGGATAATGTATGATTCTAATGATGAAAGATTTTTCAAATCGGCCCAGTAGTTTCTGAGCCTATTCAATGCAAACAAACAATCGAATCTTTTTTATAATATTAGTTTGGACTTCACTGTGATTTTCTTGTGAAATTTGTGGTAATAGAAATCGTCTTTAGCTTGTAATTCAGTGTCAGCCCAGATACGTCCCACTGCAGGGCACGAATCTCCTCTACAATGGAGAGTACGATAGAGACGAGTCAGGCTATATAGTCCACCACGCTGGCCTAGTGCGGGTTGGCGGACTTTACATACCATAGAAATTCTTGCAAATCGCTATGGTATGCAGGTTTCCTCATGACATTGTCTTCACCATTGACATTGATTTACTATCAATACACACATGACTGAAAAGTCAGAGGTGTGACCTGGGATTTGGCAGCCGCGTTTGGTCTGTTTACCAACAGGCCACCACGGAAATATATCTCATGCAAGGAAGTAATCCTAATAAGTAATATCCAATGTGTATCTTCAACCAACTTGTCTGCAACGGATAGGGCGCATCGCGTGGCGTGTTGCTTTGCATATTGTTTGCATTCCACATCTGCTAACACGCTACGCTCGCGGTGTAGCCTGTAAATCATAAGAGGCAGCGATAAATGCGCTTTTTTATTTTTTGTTTTGTGATGTGTGAATGTGGTTGCGTGTGAAAGTTAAGCGTTTTCAGCTGCTGGATTAATTTCTTTTTATATTTTATAAAATAAGTGCGACGTACGAGCAAGCGGTTAGCTTGATGGTAATGGTAGAACCTACAAATTAGTCAACGCGTTAAATTTAAGTTTGGTAAGAAGTACGCAGGATGGAGAATGAATCCGAAACGTGACTCAGCTACGTGAGTCACTTTGACGAGAACAAAACCTCTGTGCAGTGCCTGCTATCGCGCGAATAAATATTGATGCGTGTCACAGAAATATTTGTGTTCCTATTAAAGCCCAGAAGAGTTCATAAGCGACATAACTGGCTTTGACGCAAATTGATTATTAAGAGATAGTGATTGAATTTTTTTTATCACGATAAAATAAAATATGATGGCACGCGTAAAACTTTATGACTTTCGAGTATATACGATTTTCAAGTCTTCAATTAGTTTATAAAGAATTAATATTTAATCTGCGTGGTCTGAATAGTCTCAAATAAGTCATTGGATGGAAGAGAGCGAGTCAAATTTGCATTAGGCTAATTTTTGTTTTTCTTTAAGCTTAAATGGATGGTCGATGTGGTGATTCTTGGGGGAGGCACTGGATTCCTGTGGCTTAAGAGAGAGAGAGAGAGAGAGAGAGAGAGAAAAGAGAGGGAGAAAGGAAGAAAAAAAAGCATAAATTCTTAGGTTCTAATCGCTCATGACTTAAACTCGATGATGGCGCGACCTCGCGCTGTTTGATTACTTGATGTTCTAGAACATATCCACATAAATTCAGTGTTAGCGTGTTTAATGTTTTATGAACGAAAATATTTTACTGCAGCGTTTTCTACAGCGAAACTTAAATGAAATGGATTATGGAACTGACTTAAGACATGTTAATTATATTCTTAACATACAATTATGCTCGTATTGTGTGTTTACAAAAGTTTATAAATAAGAAAAGAAATATATTATTATAATATTATATATTATTTCATTTGAAATCGTTTTTACTTGTATTAAGGTCCTGTTGTTTTCTGTATATTAAGAATAGCACTACCAGTGAACCTTCCCAAGTGTGTATGCATGAGTAATAATTTATTGTTTCGCGGTAGATACTTAATAATTCAATTTCACACTATGTAATCTCCTAAACATTATGAATTTCAAGCTTTGAAAGGTGAAAAGTTAAAAGTTAGCAATGATAATTATATATTACGAAAAATAATAATCCACTGCCTCGGTGACCCAGTTGTGCTACAGTATGATTGCAAAGCTAAGGTCTTGGGTCTGAATCCCAGGTCGGGCAAAGTGATATTGGATTTTTATATTAATTATCAGCCGGAGTCAAGAATTTGTGCCCAATATGGCGATAGGCTTGTCGCTATCACATCGTGGGACGGAAAATACAAGGCGAAACGTTGATGTCCTGGTTGCACCTCTGCCTACCCCTTCTGGAAAAAAGGCGTGATTATATGCATGTATGTAAAAATCTACTTAAATAAGCTGACCTACTCTGAAACTCAATTTCATTTAGATCGATAAAAAATTACCGCAGCCAAAACCCAAAACAAATAAAAAAAACACAACTCGATCCTCAAAACAAAGAAATAGAGTGTTAAGAACAAGCCTTAATATCTTGGCAAACGTCCCGAAACAGGTCAGGGGCTATAACTTACCATTTACAGATCTCGGATGATTTTTCAAGGCGTGGGTATCTTCGGAGGGACGTGTGATGAATTCCGATGAGGCTAAACGTTTTCAGATTGGTGGTACGTGCTAAAGAATTTGAATTCACTGGATAAATCCGATTTGCTTTGAACGTTTTATTGCGAAGGTAGTATGAAAATTGATGTTGATTTGGGTCTATTGTCAACGCGAAATGTCTAGGATTTTCGGACGTATCTTGGAATCACGAGATTTCTTATTTATAGAAATATCTTATCGCCTATCGTTTTATTTATTATATTCGCATGAAGAGCTATAAGCCGCGGATTAATTTTTTCTTTGAATTTCTGAGTACATAATGTTATTTACTTTGTAGTGAGACATTCTTATTTCAAACGGTCGTCGTAACGAATTTTGATTTATGTTCATTTTGTGTAGTTCGGTATTGAGACTGTAAAATAGCAACTAAATAAATTCATCATGTGTGACATAATGACATAATTCACTTTATGGCATAATGTCTGAAGTCGTGTTGCTTTTACAAATGATCATTAAGATACACTAAGGGTAAACTTTTGTGGGACATTTATGCCCCACTCTCCCCCAAATAGAGGGACCAGTAATGATTCAACGCTTATCATCATGTGAAAAATTATCCAATGAATTCTCGCTTAGAGGTATCTCATACTGCTTAAACATAGTACGCGTGATGGGCACCTAAAATTTTTGATCGGTATGCTGGCGTGGAATGTGGTAAGGAATATTAGCCGCAATATCCGCAAGAGAGCCCGATTTGATGGTTATACACACACTCTCTCTCTCTCTTTGTGTTCCGCCACAGGAAGTGCACTGCTGAACATAGGCCTCATGCAAGAATCTTTACATGGACCTGCGACCTTGTTGCCACCAACCTGTTACCAACAGGCCACCACCTGAAGAGTGCGTGGTGGCCTGTTGGTAATAGACCAGACGCGGCTGCTGCGGTCGCGGGTTCCCAGGGCAAATGCCAGGGCACACCTCTGACTTTTCGGTTATGTGAATTAATTGTCAATCACCGCGCACTATAAAGTTGAAGGAAAACATCGTGAGGAAACCTGCATACCATAGCGATTTGTATAAATTTCTACGGTATGTAAAAGTCCGCCAACCCGCATTAGGCCATACCATAACCACTCTTAATTGCACTTTCGATTGCACAGGAGGCTCGTGCCCTGCAGTAGGACGTATGTGGGCTGATACAGTACAGTACCCGCGACCTTAACCAGTAAGTCTACCTTGTAGGCAGGCGCCCGACACTGCGTTTACGTGCACGTGGGTTTCAATCCAGACCCTTTCTTGACGGTCCTTCTTTTCTTGTTTTATCTAGTTCTACGCGCTTTGTGCCCGGCCCACTGCAACTTCAACTTGCTAATCTTTTACGCAATGACGCTAGCACACTTCTCCACTTCCTCTTCCGGATGTTGAATCGGAAAGGTAAAATTCTCCAACAAAGACGCCAAACTTAATAATTAGCGAAAGGTTTACCTTTAGTAACATGAAAGGTCGTAAAGTTGAATCGAGATTTCAAATTAGATTTGTAATTTACGTGTTTAAACTTCGTTTAATCAGTGAAATTTATTAGCCGTTCATTTTAAAGTGTCGTAAAGCGAGATGTTCCTGTGTTAATTAAAGCATTTGTAATTAAGTCGCCTCGTGCGGCGGGGAACGCATTTGTCTTACATCGACGTTGTATTGATTTTCCGCAGTTAATGATTTTGAGGTACAACGTTAGTGACTATCTTTAAGACTTGAGCGTCATTTACACGGGGAGAGGTTCTCACGGCGAGAATTGTATGCGATTATCGCATGACGTAAACGCCATAGATTATAGTGTTCTAACAAATGTTTACACGATGCAACTTTTTTATACCCTTACGATAATCGCATGTTCAGGGCGAGAAACACTGCCCGTCTAAATGGGGTTTTAGTTGTTAACGCCAGTCCCGCATCAAATTTATTTATTTAATAAAATAAATAATGTAAATGGTGCTAACTAATGACGTATTACAAAACATCTTAGGTGTTAACCTTGTTAATTTAATAAAATAAAGAAATGGCGACGCTCTATTTTTTAAAGCAGTTATTGGTTACGTTTTCAAAAGCTTGATTGAACTCTTGACATTTGCACCAGCTATATATAGACTTATAGCACTTCTGTTTTACACTTCAAGGATATAGACGAGAGCAGTTACGTATGTATATTGTAGCTACTAACGAAATCAAGTTTTTGCAGTTTAATTTATGATGCAAGTATTTTTGATTTATGAAATTCTCACTTTTATTTTTGGGAAATTATTAATTGAGTTTCGATAGCTCCTAGGCTCCTAATCGCCTATTACCGGAATACTGATAAGAATTTTCCACTTAAATCTTCTAAAAGTACGTACTTACTAGATTTATTTATTAGGGTCAACGAGCAAGCGGTTCATTTAATAGGGAGTGATCATCGCCGCCCTTGAACACAAAGCGGCGCCGACCTTAGAGGAAAGGGTACTTTTGAACGTTAAGTCTTTTCTCTTTTTTTATCACATAGTTCCGGCAAACGAGCGAACAGGTCACCTGATGGTAAGTCATCTCTGACCATGACCATCCACAACGCTGGATCTTGGATGTGTTGCCGGTCCAATTGGGAGGGGAGCGGAAAAGAAAGGGATGAGAAGGGGATAGAGGTATTGGGCATCCGCCAATCTCACTGACCGAATAATCGATTTCCTGTGAGATAGTGGTTCCGCCCCGGACGAGCGTGACCATTCATGCTGAGTCATGACTGACAACAGCGTGGCTCTACCGCATATAAACGCTTAAAAACATATCATATGAAATCTGATTGTAGCCGTCTACTAGCAGATTGTATGGGCAAAAAGACTAATCAAGCAGCACTGGATAAGATTTCCCGATAATCCTCTTTGTATGAATTTTTAGATGAAAAAATATCATAAAATGGGTTCTTTGGTACTAGAATTTGTGTGCGGCATGTCCTTAACCTTGACTAAAATAGATTCCGCGAACTATGCGAGGCACTGAGTACACCCACGTCATCGAGAATAAAGGATTCAGCTAAGCTTTCTGTATATTCCTTACTATCAAAAATCATTGCAATTTTTTTGTATCCATAAAACAAAAAAATAAAAATAAACTCAACAAGGTTCAAAGAAAACCACAAATATACATATAAATGAAATCAGCAGTGTCTACAATCAACGATGACATTCCCAAGCAATTCCGAGCACTTCGGTGTCGTTTTTCCCCTCCCGGAAAATTCAGGGTAATTCCACAACAACGTATTCAAGTAAATTACGGGAATTCTTTCAAGATAGGGACATGCTAATGTCGTTGCCGTGAAATATAGTAATTGCGGCCCCAAATGTATGGGCAACGAGGCGTGTTTTACAAGTAATAAATTAAATTACGGGTAAATCAGGAAATGTGGTGGTGTTGGGGTATTTTATTTATTTCTCGAAAGGATCGGTAGAGGAGTTTCGGTCCCACATGTCACAGGGGCCGAGTTATCGCAAACACCGGACTTTTTTTGTATTCGCCATAGTTTGTCAATATGCATTGTTCTTTTTGTCGTATTAGTAATAAGTACCTGGATGACCGAGCTTTGCTCCGTATTTTTTTTTTTTTTTTTTTACAAATTGTGTTTTTTGGAAATTATTGTTATTTTCATTAGCTACACGTTGGGCCGCACGCTCTCGTGAAACATCTAAATCATAAGACCTTTCTGCTCGTGTAATGTCAGTCAAATTTTGCAAGCATCTTACTTTAGCAGCACGTGTGGGACGAGCAGAAACCTGATTTTCATGACGGTATCCTTGAAATGAGTCTTCACTGTGAGAAGTTTGAGAATCCTGATCAGTTTGATGACGATGCTCTTCTAGGTGTTCTTGAAACGAATTGCGGCTTCGTGAAGTTAATTGTTTATAAGCGTTTTTTTCCAAGATCGTTTAGGCATTTTTAAGGTGAACACGTGCATTAAGAAGACACAAATAATATAAATAAACAATTGATTTTCTTAGTCTAACCTCAAAGCAAACACTCATTGACTTCGTGTTACTTAACAACGCCATCTGCTGGCATAACTTTATTGCTCACAAAAAATAGTATTATTATTCGCCAATAGATGTCAGGAAGAGTCATATTTTTCAGTTTAAAAACGATCGATAAAACACGAATAAAATGACATTTTGTAAAATGACTTTATTGCTCACAAAAAATAGTATTATTATTCGCCAATAGATGTCAGGAAGAGTCATATTTTTCAGTTTAAAAACGATCGATAAAACACGAATAAAATGACATTTTGTAAAATGACTTTATTGCTCACAAAAAATAGTATTATTATTCGCCAATAGATGTCAGGAAGAGTCATATTTTTCAGTTTAAAAACGATCGATAAAACACGAATAAAATGATATTTTCTAAAAATGATTCCTAGCTAGATCGATTTATCGCCCCCGAAACCCCCTATATACAAAATTTCATGAAAATCGTTGGAGCCGATTCCGAGATTCCAATTATATATATATATATATACAAGAATTGCTCATTTAAAGATATAAGATAAATTGCTGAAGGTTTTTTTAATATTAATATGATAATATGTTGCATCTTGTATTAGCGACAGTTTTACATACATATATACATACATATATGTATATAAACATCACGCCTATATCCCAGAAAGGGTAGGCAGAGGTGCAACCAGGACAACCGCGTTTCGCCATGTGTTCCGTCCCACGATGTGATAGGGGGCGAGTCTATCCCCATATGGGGCACAATTGCCTGACTCCGGACTGATAATGAAAAGAATAATCAAATATCACTTTGCCGTACTATACCCGTACTGTAGAACAACTACGCCACCAAGGCAGATAGTTTTACAGCCTGCGTCAAACCACCTGCGACACGGCGGCTGTCAATATTAATGTATTACTATTTATTTTATCGTTCACACGTCCATTGTAAATGTGTACGATTGTGATTGAAATACCTGTTCCTACAACATAACCGTTATCCTCCTGGGGTGGGGCGGTGACGATAATTCGTTTTTCCCCGACAAAAAAGATTCCCAATATTTCTTGTTGTAATGTGTGTAACATTGGTTTGGCTAATATAATAAGTAAATAAAATACTGTTGAGGTCGTTTGATAATATTCCGACAACTGAAGATATAGTTATAGCAATTATATTAATATGTTTTTAATACTGCCTCGACTGCCTCGGTGGCATAGTGGTACTACGGTATGATTGCAAAGCTGAGGTCTCGGGTTCGAATCCCGGGTCGGGCAAAGTGATATTGGATTTTTCTATTCATTATTAGCCCGGAGTCAGGAATTTGTGCCCGATATGGCGATAGGCTCGCCCCCTATCACATCGTGGGACGGAATATACAAGGCGAAACGTGGGTGTTCTAGTAGCACCTCTGCCTACCCCTTCTGGGAAAAAGGCGTGTGGTTATGTATGTTTTGTAATACAATCAAAGTCTACATAATCTAAGGATCAATTGCATAAACTACCTTTGCCAATAACTTGAACCTTTGAAAACGTCAATCCCATACATTGGTAATGTCAAATACATCTTGAATGTGTGGCGTTGACATTGTCAACGGTAACGTTATGGGTTGTTAGTTTGTGCAATTAAGTTGAGCTTAAGTAATTTAACTAATTGGTATATAATGATATTTTTCTTTTGAAATCATTTGTCTTTGAAGTTAAGAAATGTATTGACATAAAACGAATTCTTCCTGATTTTGTCGCGAATTTGATTTAATTATTATTTTTTTTAACTTCCCGGGGTTTCGTTCGAGGTGCAGTCCACCCCGTGATCACGAAAACTGTAAAGTGATGGAAACGTCTGAAAGTTAATAAAATGTAAAAACGAAACCAAATTCGCAATAAAATCCGTAATAAATAGTCTTATATCAACCATTTGTCTCACTTAAATGTCTAATCTGGGGGTTTATTCTATTCTCCGACACGACGACGAATGTTCGAACGTCGTACGTAAAACTGTACGAATGTGCCTAAATACTCTTCAAAATGTTCGAATCCTCGTACGTTATAACCATAGGCTAAGTTCGGAGTGAATGATAAGTTTCATACAGAATACTATTGACTTTAGAAGGGGAAAACTTTTACCGTATACGTGAACGCCGAACGTCCGATCATTCGAATTTCGTGTCGGAGAATAGAGTAACCCTTTGGTTCATCTTCAAATTATTTTTTAATATTATAGTATTCTAAAACTAGAGGATTTCAATACCTTGTCTAATTACTGTGTTATTGAAGATTGTCGCAAAATAAATTGCTTGAAATTCAAGATGCTTACCTGCAACAAAAAAGTAAATAAGAATAAATTTCTAAACACAGTCAATAGGTACATTTTAAGTTCATACCCAATATTACAAAGGGATTGTTGGATGTAGTACATGCATTCCCTTCTAGGTACCGATCACCGTCCATAGAATGTGAAAATCCTTCACACCGATGAAAACAAAGCTGTTGATCAATCTTTCGAGTACCTCGAGAGGCCGACATAGGTGTGCCAGTGTCATTGTCTTTCCAGGCCGGACGCTTGCGAATCTTGCGACAGGGCCGGGTAACAAATCCCACGCCAGCATACCAACTAAGACCCTTTTGTGACCGTTTCACGCATTATGGTGGCATTGGATATACCAGGGCGAGAAGCTCCTCAATTTACATGTGCGTAACCACCTGGCGCAGAAAGATTATTGATCCCTTTAATGGGACCGCCTCAGTAACCTCAATATTGTAAATCGCAATACATATTTGATATTTTTTTTGTATTGTATCAACCCATATACGACCCACTGCAGGGCACGGGGCCTCCTCTACAATCGATTGTATGATTGAGAGTGGTTAGGTCATATAGTCCACCACGCTGGCCTAATGCGGGTTGGCGAAATTTTTACATACCATAGAAATTTATACAAATCGTTATGGTATGCAGGTTTCCTCACGATGTTTTCCTTCACCGTTATAGTGCGTGGTGATTGACTATCAATACACACATATTTGATAACCACAGACATTTGTCTAGTTGCATGTCATAGCCGCGATCTCTCGCTCAGAAGGATTGAGAAGCCACCAAATCCCTGCTAATATTGTACTACAATACAAAGAATCTTTGTTATAAACCAGAACTCAATTAAGTGAAAGTATCTTTCAAAGTATTTGTATCCTCAAGCCCCATTTACACGAGGAGAGTTTCTCGCGGCGAGAATCGTATGCGATTATCGGACGACATAGCCGCCATAGATCATTGTGTTCTGACCATGTTTACACGATGCAACTTTATGTCCTTGCGATAATCGTATCTTTGAGCCGAGAAAATCTGCCCGTGTAAATAGGGCTTAAATCTTTCTGCTCTTTTACCACGCCCTTTCCTTCATCCGATTGTAAAAAGTACATTCCGCTATACGTTCTTCAATATTGCGCCCATAAAATTAATTCAAACTTCCCAATATATGTTAATTTGGTCATACAGATTAGTCAATTAACATTTCGCCTTATTAATTCACTGTTATTGGTTACTCGGTCTTTGGTTTCCAAATTGGAAACTAGACAATGGGATGATTAATGCAGCCTTTATAAATTGAGCTGACGGTAATCGTGTCTTCAATGAAATAAATATTTTGTTTAGAACAATAGGAACTTTGATTTTTGAACTGGGTAAATTGTTCCTAGGAAATGGGCTGAAAAACGTTACAAGGTCAGTAGCCATGGTCTGACAATCAATGTTTGTTTCGTCGACTTACATTAATTGTTTTAGATATAGTTTTTTTTGTGTCGAACAGATCATCGGCATTTTTGACCCAATAGAAACAACTCAGCAATTTGAAAATATCAATGAGTATCAGTTTTTAATCCGTCTATACATTATCTTGTGGTGAAATAATGTATTCTAGCAAATTAAAAATATTAGGAGAACGAATTACATGTTTTATTATTTGTTGTACATTTAATAATTGAAAGAACTCACACAAATAAACTTAAGTATACAACTGGCAATCTTAAGTCTGTCGATAAAATCTTCCAGATAACCCTAAAGACCCATTTACACGGAGAGTTTCTCGCGGCGAGAATCCCAGGCGATTATCGCACGACATAACCGCCATAGATGATCGTGTTCTGACAATTTTGACACGATGCAACTTTTTATATCCTTACGATAATCGTATCTTGGAGGCGAAAAACTCTTCTCGTATAAATGAGGCTTTAGATAGACTGAAATTAAAAGCAGCAGAAATTCCACCACTTACCAATAGCCATTACTGTTTTAGAACGTTCAAAAAATTCGGCTACAATTTTCCGTTCCCATTAGAGGCGACTTGCAGGAGTGGTAGGTAAATGCGACGCTATTTGACCGTAGTAAATGTACTTCTAAACGGTTGAGATGGCTACTGAAATTGTGACTTTAGCTGCCGAGCTGCGAAGGGAAAATTATTTTCTGAATGACTATGGTAAAACTGTTGGTTTTTTCGGTTGGTGAAAGTGCGAGATTCGATTATTCCGATAATCATCATCCCTCCATTGATTGTGCAAGGGTTTTTCGTTCGTGATCATTTGCGGCCGTGCACTTTCCATTTAGGAAGGCGGATGGAAATTGAATAAAATAACCTTAAATTGCAACCTGCGTTGGCAGAATTATTTTCGGATTTATTTTATTTATTTATTTATACTTTATGTTCAGAGTATAAAGGCGGACTTAATGCCTGAGGCATCTTTGGATAGTGCAGAGAGAAAATTAGTAGGCGCATAAATTATAGAAACTTTTACTATAGATTTACTGCGAGTATAATATTTTCAACTAACTTAATTCCTTGGTTCATGTAAAATAATTAGAGTCCGAGGTTTTGGATAATTTTTAATTGCTTTTAAAAAGTGGTATGTCGTGTCGCTCACTAAGTTTCACGCTTCTTCTGTGCACCTACTTATTACGAAGTCACTAAATATAAAACCACCAATATTATTAATAAGCCCTTGATAAAATATAGTAGAAGACCACACAAATCAATAACATCTTGAATAGTTCAAGAACAATACACGATGAGATAAAAGATCAAACAGAACCAAGAACCCGGTCCTACAATAGATTCAAATCCGGAAACTGTGATTTCAAAGGCATTGTTACATGGAACATCATAAACTGGGTCGTTGCGAGGCAATTGTTATATTATATCTGATTAAATAGTTTGATAAACGTCTGTTGGGTCTTCACATTGGCTTATATCTGTGCCAAACATCACTAGCCATACAAAGTCCACGACTTGACATAGGCTTCCGCCAAGGATTTCTACAATGACCTGTTGGGAGCAGCCTGCATCCAGTAACTACTTGCAATCTTCTAATTTGTCTACCTGACGTTATCCCGGCCGGTGCCAGGCTAGTAGGCCGGTTACTAGGCTATTGACCCTCATATCTTCCTTGACGACATCCAGCCAGCGCTTCTTTGGTCTACCCCTTGGTCGAGGTCCGGGAATATTGAGGCTCAGGCACACACTGCCGACCTACTCCTGTGGTTTTCTTAGGAGGTGATCATACCATCTTAAGCGACACTCTAACTACTTGCAATATCTTAAGTATATGCCAATTACGTAACAAGTGCCCAACACTCCAACACCTCATTAAAACCCTATGATTTGTTTGAAAACTTGATGATTTCGTACCAATGTTTGAGCCAACACTCCAATACGTACCGAGCTGACAACAAACTCCCTGTCTACATGATTTGTGTGAGTTGTAAGTCGAATAGTTAGATGGATCTGCTGTACAATGTTGGAGTGCTCGGCCGGTTAAATTGGAATTCTTGTGAAGAACTCTCAGACTCTCTGAAGATTTCCTTCACGAGAATGTGCGCGATAACTAACTACAAATACGTACTCAACTTCGAAAAGTCACAGGTGTGTATGGCGCTCCATTTATCACCATTTTCAAAGACGGGATCGCAACTAAAATACTCAGATTTGGTTGGTGTTTGTGGTCTTCATTAAGGAATAGCTATCAGCTGTCATGGTTTGCTTCTTGGTTAGACATTTTTTAAACAAACAACTTTGTAAATCGGTGGCTATGCTGATACATTATTAGTAATTAAGTGTAAAATATATTAAGTGTAAAATACGTAATATCCGCGCATTCAGATATAGGTTTGCGCGTTCGCCAGACCTATCAAAAAGCTGCTTCTGGCTACCTAATCCGCTTTGATTTAAATAAAAGCAATCCAGAAAAAAAACCTTAAAATAAAAACATAAGAACAGTTTTTCAGCGTAAAAACCTTTGACCTTGAGCAAATATTCCCACATACGTTTCTGTACGTGGCTAGAAAATTTACGACCGGACCAGGGAAATAGAGCCTCTATTTCCCTGGTCCTGCGGTAAGGCCCTAACTTTATGGACTTTATATGGCAACAAATGGAACAGTCATACTAAATGCCAAGTGCGCAAACTTAAACAGAGCATAGCTTAACGTTTATGAGTTAAATATTGCTATAATTTTTTCATTCATAGCTATGAAATGAAACCGCTATGTTTTATGATGAAGCATATAATTCATAATTTACTCTCTTGGTTTATTCTATAAAAACATCATAATGTTTAAGATGAGAATAAAAATAATAATATTTATAATAATGAAGTTTTCTCTCCGTGCTAGTTGACATTTAGCTTTTCCACTTGTACGTCATTAAAACAGAGAATAGGTAGTATTCTATTGAAATAAAACTAATTCTTAGGGATTTTATTGCGTTTTCTATTTTATTTTTACATTTTTTAATTTCCCGACGTTTCGATCACTTTACAGTTTTCGTGGTCACGGGGCGGACTGAGGTATTAGTCATCCGCTTAGTGGCTGTTACAATTTAACTACCCTTAATTTACAATTATTAAATTAATACAACTAATCGTAATAAATAAATCAAATTCGCAATAAAATCCGTAAGAAAACGTTTTATTTCAATGTGTAACATTCGGGTAAATGTAAGAAACCATTAGGTTTAGTATTCTAGTTTTTTTTTTATCAGCTCATATACGTCCTACTGCTGGGCACGGGCCTCCTCTACAATCGAGAGAATCGATTGAGAGTGGTTAGGCCATATAGTTCACCACGCTGGCCTAGTGCGGGTTGGCGGACTTACATACCGTAGAAATTCTTTAAAATCGCTACGGTATGCAGGTTTCCTCAAGATGTTTTCCTTCACCGTTAAAGTATTCTAGTATTCTAGTAACCCAAGTATTTTGTCTCCCGCTTTGCTGTATAGAGAAGTCAATAATTCATTGTTTCCAACTTATCCCATTTGTTAGTTTTGTGATTAATTGTAACTGCCTCGGTGGCGTAGTGGTACTACGGTATGATTGCAAAGCTGAGGTCTCGGGTTCGAATCCCGGGTCGGGCAAAGTGATATTGGATTTTTCTATTCATTATCAGCCCGGAGTCAGGAATTTGTGCCCGATATGGCGATAGGCTCGCCCCCTATCACATCGTGGGACGGAATATACAAGGCGAAACGTGGGTGTTCTGGTAGCACCTCTGCCTACCCCTTCTGGGAAAAAGGCGTGTGTTTATGTATGTATGTATGTGATTAATTGTATTCTCGCCAGTATGTCTAAGACTCGCGAAGATTTGGTGCAGTCAATGTTTTACGCGTCATTTTGCTATAGGAGTCGCAGTGGTAGGTAGGTGATCGAAATAATCACTATCTCTATTACGAGAACGTAGAAATCAGACATATTGAGAACATAGCTTTCTTATAAAATATAAATTAAAAGTGAAGTGTAAAATAGATAAAGGCACTCTTGGGAGCGTTACAGAGATTAAAATAAATTAGGGCATATGAAGTATTTTTTTCATTTACATAATTATGACATCTTTATAATTGACACCAATGCGATGCTATAATTGACTCCAAACCAAATTTTATTCTAGAAATTGGTCAATTATCTATGTACTACACATCGTATAGTCCATCAGGGTGTTGCTGGGCGCACTACGGTGGCGGTGCTGTCTCACTGACAGTGACTTTGAGATGGAACAACACCCTTGTATCTGTCATGGCATGTGTCCAGCAGTGGACTTCTTGTGGCTGAAAATTGTGATAGAGGGCAGGATGGATGGATCGATGAGCAACACATGACGGTTAGAGCAATTACTGCCATCAAAATAAATTAGTTTCGAGAACATTCGCCATAGGGAAAAATTCACTTTTACAGATCGCGACAAAAATATGATTGATTCGACATCTGTTCGTGACGTATTCCTGCGAGAACCTTCCTATTTACTGAAAAAAATCAATTATTTTTTCATGACTTTGAAATGAATATAACGATTTACGTAGATTAACAGATTGGAGCAATGTAATATAATTGGTATTTCGATTATTATATGCGCACCAAATAAATTGTACTTTCTTTGCGCGAGTAAAAATAGGTTTTCAAGCAAAACGAATTAAGTCATAGAAAAAGGATATTAGATACGACACGCTCGGATTTCACTTAATAACATTTAAATTAAATGAAAGAAATATACTCAAGATAATAAAAAGGTCTTGTTGAATACCATTGAAGTAATACCTGAATACTAAATAAATTAAATATTATAAATTAGGGTGTATACTGTTGTATAACTATGACAGATGATTAGTTCTATCCAGTCGGTACTCTTTCTGCTCTACAATGCACGTATCGTAAAGTTTATTGTAGTGTTATGTCATTGCAGAAGAACATAACCTCAAATTATTCGCAATCTGGTTAGACATTTATAGAATCAGCCAATTATGTTTTAATAAAGATAATGTATATAAATATTGCGCGACGTTTACAAATTGTCCCACTATGCATATACGTAATTATTTTTCAATATTTCATGACAATAATAGTGTATGAAACAGATCATACAGAAAGTACGAGACGGAAAGAGATAGATACGCTGTTGCTATGCGGCTAGATGAAATGACAAAAATTCCCGAATTCGAACGCCTCAGTTTCGACGCGCTAGTGCGATATAAATAAATAAATACACCCAACAGTCACATACAGAGTCCTGACCCCACACTAAAATGGAGTCTTGTGTCGTGGTTATCAGAAACTATGAGAGACTTTTCGGTCTCACAAACACCCAAACCCGAAACAAATACCTGTGATTCACACACAAATATTTGTTTCGATGCAGGGATCGAACCCGCGGCCTCTCGTTTCACAGATGGCGTCTAACCAACTGCGCCACGGTGGCTGTGAAACCCATATCTACCTCATTATATATATATACTTATATATATATATATACATATATACTAATCATTGGAATCAGCATTAAATGTTCCTGAAAGAATTCTTGTCATGTTGTCAGTGATTTTTACGACCGTTTAGTATAGTTCCGCTGCTCAGAGATATCAAAGAAAATAACTATCAATTTTTTAAAAGAAGTTTTTACAGCAGCTGTTGATACACTTATGACAATTGTTTTAGTTTTACTACTTTTTTATGGGTATTGTGAAACTTGTATTTGTACCTTATTATATGAATAAATGTTGGCGATCATTCAATGAGTTGTGGTTGATATAACACAATATTAACGCTCCAGAACTTCTTAAACACTTGGGACGTAGCTGATTTGTTGACCTCTCAAACTATGAGGGGAAGAAAAGGAACGACGCGAGAGGGAAAGGATATTTGACCTCCAAACATCCCACTTAATTATCTAGATGTTTAGTTAGATTGAGTGTTTCTTTCGTTAATTCGTCATGTTGTGTAGTAGTCGTTGATTTGTTTTTCTTTTGTTTTTTTCATTCTTAACTACATATATCATTTCTTAGTTTTGATTTGCGTGTCATTCTTAAGCATATTTTTTCTTTGTTTTTATTTAGGTTTGTGTAATTTATCTAAAATGTTGTGTAGTCCCTTAAGTGGTATATACATCAGAATATAACAGTAGAAAAATAAGTAATCTATATTAATGTATATACTGTTGGAGAATCTGAATTTAATAAATAAGTAATCTATACACAACAGCAATACTTTCACAAATATTATTAGAGAGTCAGTGATTCTACCAATATCGACCAATCCTCTTCCCTAGCAGTCCAATGTATTGAAAATGTGGGGTTACCATTTTTAATTGATTATTCACGGCCTTGAGAGTAACTCATCAATGATTCCTACACCCTATTATATATATATATACATAAAAGTCCGCCAACCCGCACTGGGCCAGCGTGGTGGACTATATGGCCTAACCACTCTCAATCGTACTCTCGATTGTAGAGGAGGCTCGTGCCCTGCAGTGGGTCGTGCATGGGTTGATACAGATACAGATTATATATATGTACATATACAGGGTATATCAAGATTACTACCGAAAACGAAGCCAGCTGGTAGTTTTAGTGACTTTAGACACAATGCAGCTAAAATTTTTGCAAAAAAAGCGACGACTATTTTTGTATTTTTTTCCTATCATGGTATTTGGGTGGTAAATACATACATTTTTGTAAAAAAATTATGTTCATTCTTTTATTTTTAAAGGCGCTATAGTACGCAAGGCTTTAGATTATATTTTTTGCAAAAACTATGAATTTAGCAACTAAATAAATTGATATTTATAACATAAAAAAAATCGTCGGGTTTTTTTAGCAATATTTTAACTACATCGTGTCTGTAGTCACTAAAACTACCACCTGGCTTCGTTTTCGGTAGCAGTCTTGATATACTCTGTATACGTTATATATCAGTATAAAACAAAGTAATCTAAGATAAATAATTCAGATCACCTCCGCAATATTTTCTATTCCTACGATTTGTATTATACTTGCATGATATTGCGACGTGGTGCCAGGAATTGAATTATATATTTTATTGAATAAACATTGTATATTAATATAACCTACTTCAATACACATGGTATTAACAGGTCAGGTTTTTTTTATACTTAATAAAGTAGATGTTACAAATAAATAATTTTGTACAGCATTTAAGTGCGTGGTGGCCTGTTGGTAACGGACCAGACGCGGCTGCCTACATGTCTACGGTGGTCGCGGATTCAAATCCCAGGGCACACCTCTGAGTTTTCGGAGTCATGTGTGTATTGATAGTCAATCACCACGCACTATAACGGTGAAGGAAAACATCGTGAGGAAACCTGCATACCATAGCGATTACAATACAATTAAACTTTAGAATATTGATATCGTAGCATCAGCACAAATAATTATAAAATTAATTTTTCGAGTGGAATATTTACTCGCTGAATAAAGAGAATGACTTATGACCTAATATAACGGTATAAAAACGATAATAATGTTACCGGAAATGTATGAGATTTAGTAATCGTATACAATTCCAAAGTTGAAGTGGCAATGGGCGGGGCATATAGCACGGAGAAATGGCCGATGGGGCCAAAAAGTTCCCGAATGGAGGCCACGAAGCGAAAAGCGCAGCGTGGGTCGTCCACCCACTAGGTGGTCGGACGACCTGGTAAAGGTCGCGGGACGTCGCTGGATGCAGGCTGCCTCCAACAGGTCACTGTGGAAATCATTAGGAAAGGCCTAGGTTCAGCAGTGGACTTCCTTTGGCTGATGGATTGGATTGATTGGATACAATTCCGAGCGTGTTTAGGAAACGTGTAAAAGAATGATTTGAAGATTCTGTAATACTCGTACACGCATTTCCTGGGAAATGTATATATTTCCTAGGAATTGTACACAATTCCGAGATTACGTTAGGCCTCTTACATTTGAGAGACCTATGACCAGCTAGAATGGCTTTACGATGTAATGTATTTATGTAAAACTGTAATTAAGATCACATTACTACGAGTATAATAAGATTTTGAAAAGAAAACATGATGTATACGACAATATAAATAAGCCCAAATAAACGAAGAACATAGATTAAGAAACAAAGGACCCATGTACCTAATTTCCATTCCGTCGTATTAAATAATGGCGATACAACAATGTCTTGACGTGAGTGCTCCAGAAGCATTGCGAACATAACAAGATTAAATAGCTCCTTTATTTTGTAGAACATACTATAATTGAATGTATTTCACAAGCTTTCTTTTGTTTTGGTTAATGTGTTATAAGTTTTTCTGAATGTCGCGTTATTTGAACCGTTTGTGCAAACTACAATTTGTTTCGAGTCTGGGTGTTTGGTAGACCCAAAAGTCTGTCATAGCTCCTGATACACACGACGCAAAACTCGATCTTAGTGTGGGGTCAGGACTATGTATGTCACTGTTGGGTGTAAATGTGGCTAAATGAATATAGCCAAGTTTTGTCTCATGGATAACTGAAACCACGAGAGACTTTTTGTGTCAAACATTTGTGGGTCAAACAAACATTTGTCTCGGCGCGGGGATCGAATCCACAGGATTTCGTTTCATAGCCGGCTTGCAACCAACTGCGCTACGGAGACTGTCAAACACTGCCATTTGTTGCTTGGGGTTAGTTAATGAACAATGAATATGAACCTTGGAAGTTTTTATAAATGGTATAAACTTAATAGTAATGAAAACGTCAATACTAATGGATCGGCTTGATCGGAGAGGTACCATTGTGTTGTCGAAAATCGCCTTTAACAGCTTTGTTGTTGCATTTCGTCTGGTGAATGACATTGCCGGAGATCAAGTATCTCTATCTTCTGTCCATTCTTTTTTCGTCTCTTTCTTTCCCAATGAACTTTCCTTTCTGGAAATGCATTCCGATTCCAGGTGGCATAATAATTGATAGAGTTAATCTGAGACTACCAGTAAAGTTGTTGCTCACTTAGTATGATAAAACCGTATGAATAAATGAAGTGAAAATTTGATTCATTGTGTTAATCAAATGTTATTTTTATTGTATTAGCCCATATACGTTCAAATGCTTTGCGTGCTCTACAATCGAGACGACGATTGCGAGGGGTTAGGCCATATAGTCCGCTACGCTGCCCTAGTGCGGGTTGGCAATCAAATATATTGATGTGTAATTACGAAGTTACTCGACTGTCGCGGCGAATTAATGCGATTCTCTGCCCAATGTAGCTATTCATTCTCTTTCAAGTATTTAAACTGTTGTTTTCATATGTTAATCACTGGATATTTGTGTAAATGTAATGAGATTCCACGCGGCCGACCATTGTTGGTATTTTATGCATAATACTGATGATTGAGTCGACATATTTATGCACCGGCACATAGAGGTTTTGTCAGTTATTAACAAAAATAGTTGGAATGCCGTATTAATTCTATTGATTGGTGCAACCGTGTCACCGGTCGATTATATCTGGAAGACACTGCGATTACCTTACATCATGTGCCGTGTCGTCACTTGGCACCAGAAAAAATATACTGATCAATTTAATTTGATTTTCCTAGTTTCTAAGAGTGCACCAACTAACTTTGCCTATAAATTTGACTTTGACAAAGTCATTGCCATACACTTGAGACATATTTGACATTGCTAATGTATGGAATTGACGTTTTCAAACTTAAAGTTATTGGCAAACTTAGTTTGTGCAATTGGCTCTTAATGTTTTTATTTAACAAAAAGGTACCATGTAACCTACATTTTTTAAATGAATTGTATTGACCGTAACCGAGGCCAGATATCATTTTTTAAATTACAGAAAATAACGAAATAAGCAATATATTCTTCTAAATCTGAAAAATTGTTATGTTACATCCAAACCGCTGTTATTTTTATTGAGCAACGTCTCAAAATGTTACTCAACAATCTCATAACAAAATGTTATTTAATGTTAGAACATGTTGCCGTGTTATTGAATGTTAAGGAATCTTGTCTTTTGTAAACTGCCACTATATGGTAAACTGGTTTTGAAAAGAAAGAAGAAGTTTTTCTCTAGTGAAAACCGCTTTCCGAACCGAATTGTAGATAAAAAAATTACTGAATCTAAATAATGTTAAACACTTGCATGGATTCAATAAATTATTTTCATTTCATTCGACAACAAAAACCTTCAACATTTGTCAACAATAGATAACATTGAGAGAATATTGTTACCATTTCTTTAATAATGTTATTTTTGTTATTGGCGGTATGGGCGCGATTAGAAACATTCAAGATATAATAAGTAGCAACAATTTATATAGCAACAAAAAAGTGCGTGGTGGCCTGTTGGTAAACGGACCAGACGCGGCTGCCTACATGTTCACGGTGGTCGCGGGTTTAAATCCCAGGGCACACCTCTGACTTTTCGAAGTTATGTGTGTATTGATAGTAAATCACCAAGCACTTTAACGGTGAAGGAAAACATCGTGAGGAAACCTGCATACCGTAGCGATTTTAAAGAATTTCTACGGTACGTAAAGTCCGCCAACTCGCACTAGGCCAGCCTGGAGGACTATAAGCCCTAACCACTCTCAATCGATTCTCTCGATTGTAGAGTAGGCCCGTGCCCAGCAGTGGGACGTATATGGCCTGATACAACAATTTATAGACTGTTATTGAATGTTATTGTGTTGCATAATGTTGCTAAAGATAAAATAACAGCGGTTTGGATGCACCATTACAGACAGTATTATATATTAAGTAACTTATCACATTTTATTTTGCTGTCTAAGCGATTGGGTTTGTCATACTCGCTTAAAAGCCTGTGCTTACGGCGGCGTCGTGTGCCGGGTCGGTCACTTGCCTGGAGCATGGCTGAGGAGGTTGATGGCTGGCATATGCGTCATACTCGTGAACGGGCGCTGCTTGTGTGGACTCTGTTTTATACCAACTTGTAATTTTTGTAATAATCACGATATTGTAAACTGGTTTTGAAAAGAACAACACTAGAGTTTCTTGCCCGTTCTTCTCTAATGAAAACCGCTTTCCGAACCGAGTGGTAGAAAAAAATGACTGAATCTAAATAATGTTGAACATTTTAATGGATTCGATAAATTATTTTCATTTTCATTTGCTAGCCTCAGAATTAAACCCACCATTTCGTAGCTTACAATGCGTAAATCACTACGCGAAGTTACCGGGGTTTAATTTACCTAAAACTGATTTCGTAAATGATCCTAGCCCCTTAATGGAAAACTGTCCAACTTTTAAAACTAGAAGGAAACTTTTCTAGACTTTAATATTACATTTATTTCACGCCGACCTTCATAACTGAATTGATAATGCGGACATTATCAAACTTTGGGAATATTGAAAAACTACAAACGAGGTAAACAGTTTTTCGATCCATCCATCAGCCAAAAGCGTTGTGCGTGGTGGCCTGTTGGTAATGGACCAGACGCGGCTGCCTACATGTTCATGGTGGTCGCGGGTTCAAATCCCAGGGCACACCTCTGAGTTTTCGGAGGCATGTGTGGTGATAGTCAATCACCACGCACTATAACGGTGAAGGAAAACATCGTGAGGAAACCTGCATACCATAGCGATTTGTATAAATTTCTATGGTATGTAAAAGTCCGCCAACCTGCACTAGGCCAGCGTGGTGGACTATATGGCCTAACCACTCTCAATCGTACTCTCGATTGTAGAGGAGGCTCGTGCCCTGCAGTGGGTCGTATATGGGCTGATACAATGCAATAAAAAAAAATCAGCCAAAAGAAGTCCACTGCTGAACAAAGGCCTCTCCTAATGATTTCCACAGTGACCTGTGGAGTCACTGTGGAAAACTATTTTTACACATCAGAATTTTTGAAAAAAAAATAACATTCTGCGATAAGGATTAAAATAAAAACAAGGGAATACTTCGGTTCGCTAAGCGTTTTTTAATTTAAATGTTATACTGAACAGCTACAACTTTGGTATTTTTAATATTAAAGGCATGCATAGAGTTCGAAACCGCGAATTTCATTTTAACGTCGGGTCTGCTAGCAAACGTTACAGCTTGTTTTTCTATATTTAATAAACCATAAATTTCAATTTAGTAAGTTAATTGTGTAAAGTTTAAAACAAACCTGTTAACACAGTGTTATCAAGCACATATGGACATTGGTGAACTTTAATTTTTTGAATGATGCACACATTTGTTCATATTTACCGAATTATTGATCATATTTTACTTGTAGATCAATTCTATGATTAAATTAACCAATTAAGGAATTGTACTGTACTGTATGAGCCCATATACGTCCCACCACAGGGCAAGAACCTCCTCTATAATCGATTACGTTTAAGAGGAGTTAGTCCATATAGTCCACCACGCTGACCCAGTGCGGGTTGGCTGTCTTTAGGTACCATAGATTTTTTTTTAAATCGCTATGGTATGCAGGTTTCCTCACGATATTTTCCTTCACTGTTATAGTGACATAAATGACCCCGAAACGACAAAGGTGTGCCCTGGGATTTGAACCCGCGATCACTGAGAACATCTTGGCAGCCGCGTCTGGTTCGCTACCAACAAGCCACCAAGCACTTAAAGCATTGATCAAATATATTAAACAAGGCATCACAATAAGTATCACACTTTCCTGCAACGAAAACATATTACAAACGAAATATAAAGTTATTAATAGACCCTTGCAAAATCCTTCCGAAACTACAGAAGCCGATGCGGTCAGTGAACAAAAGGGTTTAATACACAAAGCCGTTAAGAACAAAAACAATAAACAAAGAAGTCGAAAGCAATTGCTTTGGATAAAGATTGTGGACACGTAGGGTCCGCAAAACAAATGCGAGAACGTTTTTGTTTGGTGAAATTAATAGGATTAGTATCGAGGCAAATTGTGGTATATGTTACGCGTATATCCTTACTTTATATAGAAAGAGTTTTATTCCTGCCGTGATCCATAAAGCAGGAACTAATAAGTACTTACAGTGGCGATTGCAAGAAAACATTAATGAAAGGGTACAAAGCCAGTGAGGTATGGTTAGACCATTGCATTTGGCTCTATACATTCTAATTTACCTCATAGTATGGGGTCGAGAGTTTTTTAAACCTATATTGTCCCCCTGCTGGACAAAGGTCTCCCTCAATTCAATTCGAGATTATATAGGATCCAAAATTTTCTGGACACAATGTAATTTTCTATGCTTATTTTTGAGAGGTTTGATGTCAAATGGTATCTTTATTGAATGATGAAAGACCAGGTGAGTCTTAAGAGGTAGAGAAGAAAGAAGGACAATAGCAAAATGACCACAGGTATTATAAAAAAAAGATTTGCAGGAGAAAAAGATGTTGATTTGCTGATTGATGTTTCAGGAGACATTATGAATGAAAAATGTTTTAATTATGCAGTATAATTTACGGGCAAAACTGAGTATATATTATCCATAAAAAGAAATAACAAAAATATATATACGAGTATCATCAAATTAGGTTACACGCAAAATTTGTGACAATTGTCAAAGAACAATCATCGCGACACATCATTATACGAGTAACATGAAACAAAGGAACGTATCAATTTAACGAGATCCCGAGTTGTAACAAGCAAATTCTCAGATGCATAACACACAATTTGACGCCTTGATCAGCACGAAAGGAGCGTTCAAAGTATTTTCCCTTGCAAATTGTTTGTAGCTAAGCAATTAAAGATAGGCGATAGTTCTCAAAGTTCCCACATGAATTCGAATGAAGCGTTCACTAATTGAATTAATCCCCTCATTGTTGAATAGTTTCTGAACTTCGCCTACAATACACTTGGCGAGGATCTATATCAAACTAAGTACACGATTCACTTGGAACGTTACATATGAATATTCTCGAGAGGAATCACTATGATACAATTAGAGTATAATCGATATTACTGACTGATATAATGTTATAGAATACACGATCTTGAAATTCTGCTTTGATGCTTTAAATATTGATATTACTTTGTATATCAATTTGAGTTATTTGGAAATAATTGGTTGCATATAAGTTGTATATTGTCTGCCTTTTATGAGCGATATTTTATCTCATCCTACTAAAAAAACTTACAAAAAAAGCCTATCTCAATCTCCACAATAAAAACCATTTTCATCTGTTATCTTATTATACGCGGAACAAAGACACAATAGAACACTAGCATTAATAATATTGTTACGATAAGCAGGATACAGATTTAATATTATTTATATAAACGTAGAAAATGGACTTCGATTAAATCAATTTGAATGCCCGTGTCGCATAAAGTGACAGAGTAATCTTGCGGTTTACTGGAGCAAAGCCAACGAAGACGAAAATAGTTTTTGTAACATATAGTTAGCCGGTAACCGCACTGCTTTGAACAATACTGTTGCAGATAAAGTTTTACTGAGAATTCAAGTTATTTCTTTTAAAACAAATTCCGCAATTGTTCTCTTAAATGTTTTAACCGCGCTTTTTATTTCAAAGAAAACTCAAGCTTTTAGTTTTCTCTCCATTGTCAAGGACTGTGGCTGTTGGAACCGCTTTTTTGGAAAGAGGAAAGATGTTAAGCTTATGCTTTTCGGTACCCCGGGGAAGGCCGCAAGGGGTATGCAGGTGCCATTGGCTTTCCAGTCCGGTCCGCTGCGGACATTGACCCGAGCGATATTGTGGGTCCCTAACAAATCCTACGCCACCTTAAAGACTATAACCTCCCGATGACCGTCACACACATGTTGGGTGCTCCCTGGAATAACAATTAATCTGATTAGTAACCCGGCCTAAGCTGACCCTAGGCTCTAACGTCATTATCAATTTACCACAAAACTTATACGAGAATAAGCATTATCGTATCAAATATAAAAGGTCTACTAATTTTGAACTAAATTATCGGTTAGAAAAGGTCTATCATCAGATTGTTGTGAAGGTCAGAAGCTTCAAAGTCGAAAATTATGCTTTGAGCCATAGTTGCAGTACATTAAAATGTTATAAACAACATTGAAATTGGATTCAGCAATGCCATCACAGATCAAATTGAATGTGTATTAGAACAATCTGAATTGCTTAAAATTTAGAAGTCGGTTTCGGTTTAAAGAAATTTATTCTCATAAGAAATTTACATTTCACTTACAATGAGATACAAAAAAGTGGGTTAATTCACACTCTCACTGTTTTTAATATTATTTGGTAACTTATTGAACAACATACATACCATACATAATCGAAGTCAATGTCAATGAAAGCATTACTCATTAAAGTATTCATTACCAATTAATTTTCGGTTTAATATTTAATTATTGTTTACTTTGATCTAAAAACATCCAATCCTATAATGCAATTACAACAACGTTGAAAATCCGAATGCAAAACGTGGTAGAATTTAATAGCAATCACATCGAACAACGAATTGCCTTTGTTAGTTGTTTTCCTTAATTTCCGGCTGGATTCTTGCTTTTATTCGAGTTGAGTGCTCTCGTCTAACTAGGCTAAAATATCTGAATTAACTAATCAATGAAACTTAAAGGTATTTTTAGAATTGGCTGAAGAAGTAGTTGTAATTGCATATATATGTTTGGAATTTATCGTGCTGATTGTGAATGTATTAAAACTGGTAATAAGTTGGAGTGTTATCTATCTTTTTTTTTCCAAAAAATATGTGAAAGAGAAATGTAGCTATATGTAGTAAAGGGTTAACTTAGGCTTTGGGTGAAGGCATATTATATTCATGACTGAAAAAAAAAGTCAAAATAAATATCACAAATTGAAATAATGAAAACAGTTTGCCGTAAGCAACCAGAATGGATTATTATAATAATGTTATAACAAAAAATCTCAAACGAACCACTGTAAAGATACAAAAAGACACCTATACATTAATGGAACGAAATACGAAAAATGAGCAACAAACTTGGAGTAATTGAGTTAGATCTTTTGGTAGCCACTGAAATAATATTTTCATTTATTGACAGCCTCCGTGGCGCATTTGGTTGAACGCCGGCTGTGAAATGTGAGGCCGGGGGTTCGATCCCCGTACCGAGACAAATGTTTCTGTAAACCATAAGTATTTGTCTCGGGACTGGGTATTTGTGAGACCGCAAAGTCTCTCGTAGTTCCTGATTCCCACGACACAAGACTCGATCTTAGTGTGGGGTCAGGACTATGTATGTGACTGTTGGGTGTATTTATTATTTATTTATTTGCCTGCCGACCGTACCATCAAGTAGGTGGATAAAAGTGAATCAATGCTGTCCATCGCCGGATGCGACCATCACAGAGATTCGTATTAAGGTGCTTCTTTGTTAGTCCATTGTGAAGTGAACAATTCAGATAAACGGGTCAACTGAGTTGCGCCTATTACGACGAAACGTGTAGGTGACAGACATAAAGGACCCTGACGATACTTCAATAGGTTCGAAACCATTATTGCTTTTCAACAAAGCTATATTGAAATTTCTCTTTGGTGTGTGACTCGGCGAAGTGACAGCAGTGTAGTCTGTGTCTGATAGATGTAAAGTGCTGTTAAAATGAAACATCGATTAGCCTGAAACAATTTTATATCGGCCTTCGATGTAATATTTTTGGGTGCTTAATTGCTAAAAATAAACAAATCTGAAATTATTTTAGGGAATGAGAGAATATATTATGAGCTGACGAGCTATTTCACAGATAAACAGTGCGGTGGACATGAGCAGTATCTGATTCGGGATGATATGGGTGGGACCACGAAGCGACAGTTTCGTAATCTGAGGCTCATGTGGGTAAAATAGATTTTTGAGAGTAGATAAATTACCTATGTTCAGCAGTGGACTTCCTGTGGCTGAAGAGAGAGAGAGAAAGATAAATTACAGTGACGCCGAATGTGAACTAAATCTTCGTGCATAAGAGACCACATGTGATACCAAGATTCTTGTATTCCCTCAATATTGGTTTTGATAATGATACGAGTCTGAACCGTTGTGCTTTAGGAATAATGCTTTCCAACAGGTCAGAGGTTTAGGGTATAATTAGTATCAGTTCCATCTCTGCTTACTTCTTCAGGGTAAAGACATAATCTCATGTGTGTATATAGATAATGAAATACTCGTGCAGTAATTACACGATACGCTGCTGATTCCAAAAGGCGATTTATTTGTTCCAATAACATTTTAAGCTGTTTACGATTCACTCTATTAATGCATTTATTTACGTATTTAATAGGACGAGTTGCCAAGCACATTAAATTGTTTTATTAAAAACTACATGTGCTGTTTATTTTGATGGTAATGAGTTAAATCAATTGTCTGAAGTTACTTTTTAGCATTTACTGATCGATAATTTTGTTCCAGCTATATTTGGACACACTAAGGAAATAATAAATCGACGAAGTATTGCCAGAATTCTATCTCCGCTCGCAGCCTTTCGAATTTAATGTCGATATATTTGTCCCAAGCACGGATTTCTGAGGGTACTCAATTTTCTCCCCGTCTTACGAAATCACGATCATGTTGCCCGTTCATCGATGCCTTTAGTAGCTGGAGACCTTCATATTTTTTCATTGTGCGATTTTCTTTTGCTATATAAGTATGTAGTAAATTGATGTTTGTTGTTCCATGGAATTATAGCACGCGGGAAAATATTTTCAACGTAAAATTATGCATATACTGTATTATGTTCAATGTTCGTGTACATTTTCTTGGTTGTATTGGTAGCGTGAAGCAGTTGCTAATAGACTTGGTAAATCAGGAAACATTGGACACCCTTTGGTTGACGTCGATAATGACTTAACTGATAATAATAGAATTAATGACGTTGATGATAATTATAGCACATAGCATAATGATGATGACTTAAGATCCTTTATTCAATAAAGGATAAAGTTTATTGAATAATATCCCGATAATTCTTAACATTAAAGATAATGGCTCAACGACCTACTTAATCTAACTATAAAGTACGATACTTTATAATAGGTTAGAATTAATCCGTATCTTGATTAAGTTTACTAAAACTTCTTGGAAGTAGAGCCACGCCGTTATCAGTCATGACTCAGCATGAATGGGTAGACTCATTGGGCGGTACCACTGTCTCACAGATATCGACGTGAAGCGACAGCTGTGTTATCGCGTTTCGTTCGGTGAGTGAGTTTACTGGATGCTCAGTACCCCTTTCCTCTTCCCATCCTTTTTCCTCCCCGCTCCCCTCCCAATTGGGCCGGCAACACATCCATTATCTAGCGTTGTGGATGTTCATGGGCGACAGTGATCACTTACCATCAGGTCACCTGTTCGCTCGTTTGCCGGACCTATGCCATAAAAAAAATCTGCATAACAGACTAGCGATAGCGAGATACCTAAGGCAGTAAATGATAAGATTTTTTAAAATATATGCCAATTATTATTAATATCACCTCTGATTTTTCGGAGTCATGTGTGTATTGATAGTCAATCACCACGCACTATAACGGTGAAGGAAAGCATCGTGAGGAAACCTGCGTACCATAGCGATTTGTATAAATTTTTATGGTATGTAAAAGTCCGCCAACCCGCACTAGGCCAGCGTGGTGGACTATATGGCCTAACTACTCTCAATCGTACTCTCGATTGTAGAGGAGGCCTGTGCCCTGCAGTGGGTCGTATATGGGCTGATACAATACAATACAATTATTAATATAGGTGCCAACCCGCACTGGGCCAGCGTGGTGGACTATATGGCCTATCCACTCTCAATCGATTCTCTCGATTGTAGAGTAAGCCCGTGCCCAGCAGTGGGACGTATATGGGCTGATACAGTACAATACAATTATTAATTTTCCTAATACTGCACTACAGACTAATCATACCAAAGCAGATTATTAGTGAAGTTTTGAAATACAAAGGCGACAGGCGACTACAAGCAATTTATCCAAGCTAGATTGCATTTTCCTTATATGTCAGCGGATTGTTAGTCGAGTTTTTCCCTTGTTAAGGTTCCCGAGCTAACAAACATCACGCACAGAGGGACTTCTATTCGTTTTTATTAATTAATTGTGTTGTTCCCGTTTTTGTAAACGTAGAAATTGTTACAAAAGTTGGTCCGGATAGTATTGTTTTGTGTGAATTATTTTTTAATGAAATGACTACCTCGGTGTTGTACTACAGTATGGTTGCAACATTGAGGCCTCGGGTGCGATTCCCGGGTCGGGCAAAGTGAAATTGGAATTTCTATTATCAGCCCGGAGTCAGCAATTTGTGCCTGATATGGCGATAGGGTCGCCCCTGTCACATCCTGGGACGGAAGAGACAAGGCGAAACGTGGTTGATCATGGTTGCACGTCTGTCTACCCCTTCTTGCCAGAAGGGGTAGGCAGACGTGCAACCAGGTTACATAAACACCACGTCTATTGGGAAAGAGACGTGTATATGTATGTAATTTGTGAATTAAATTCTATAATTTGTATGTTTCTTTACTTTTCGTAGAATTTATATCCTATTCAAAGAGACAATTTCTATGAACTGAAATACCGCATTCACATTACTTTTAATGATAGATATTTCCACGCGTTATTAAAAGTTAGAAAATTCTGGGAAATTTTGCAATGGTTTTGAATCAAAATGATGTTGTGAATGAGTGTAGCAAGTGTGAAATGTGTTTCTGAAATGAATTCTAAAGGAATTAATTCTCGTTCGACCTTCAAGTAAGTATGAAAATGTTTAGTTTAATATTATATATTAATTTCTATTATTTTTATCCTAGCTTGGCAAAGTGCACTTCCATAATAGACCAGGGCGATCTAAATAGAATGTTGAGTAAGGAGTTACGATTACATCTTTTCTTTTGGAAAAAATGATTCCAACATGCTTTATTGCTTCTTTACGCCTCGCGCAAATCCAAATTTTCAGGAAGGCGAAAAGGTTGAAGCAATCTTATCTATAGCTTAAAAAAGAGAATGCGCTGGAGACGATAATTGTGACACCAAAGTTTCAATATCACAAGCCATTAAATCCATAGAATTAACAAAATCTTTGCTATCCAGCGTGCCACATGTCTATAATTTAATAGTACTTCAACTGCCTACATCTACAAGTTTATTTGCAGATACATCTGCTAGCCGGAGTACGGACGGGCCCTAAACTAATATACGAGCGGAGATGCACGGGCGGGCCTCAAAGCTCGCTTCGTTAGTTGCGGGTCGCCTCAGACATGTACATCCGTAACAACTCATAGATAGTCTTAACACATTTTCGATGTAAATAGAGGCAGGTGAATTTCATTATTCGAATTATTTATTCTACAGTATACACAAAATGTGGTTATATCTCCGCCAGACGGCTGGAAGGAATGTGTACTCCAAAATCTGGTTTTATCCCAACCAAAGGCTGAATGGGATTGGTCGAATTCAATTAGACAGCCTCTGTGGTGGAAGTTAAGATGTTGCCTTAGAATCTAGAGGCCGTAGTTTCGATTCCTGTGATGATACAAATGTTTGTGTGGATAATAATTCATCTTTTTTTGTAGGGGTCCTATCGTAGTTCAAAGGACTTTATACAATAGAGAGGGTTCAAGCCATAGTCCAATGTTGGTCCAATGTGGCGACGGACTTCACATACCAAAACAAATATTTGCGTGATCCACAGGAATTTTTTCGTATCTGGGTGGTTGAGACCGAGGGATGTCCGGTGCCGCCCACAATGCGTGTGACGGTAATCGAGGTTTTTAGTCAGTATGCTGGGTGTTTGAGACCGAAAAGCCTCTCGTAGTCTCTGATATCCAGGACACAAGACTCGATCTTAATGTGGCGTCAGGACTATATATGTGCCTATTGGGTGTATGTATGTTTCGAGTCAGTGTTTTAAAATCGTAAACAACACAAATGGGATTGCCGACTCGGTCCCAACATCCCACATCACAGCCAAACAAACTGACACAAAATCAATGCGGCCAACTGAATTAACTCATCAATATGATAGTATTGATCAAACAAGACACACTGTTGGGAGTTGTAGCAAGTTTGTACCTAGCTAACAAGCTGCTGAATTCGAGTAAATATCGCCCCATTGACTAATTTTAACGTACTTGCTAGGTGTCTGTTCGTTCCTATCTAGAACGGTCTAATCAACTGCAGTTGAGATGTGCGAGACATCTTAAAACACAAATTTCTTTTTCTGCAAAGAAGAAGAACATGATAGAACAGGATAATATTTCGCATAACTTTTACTTTGACAAGTGTAATTTTTTACTTCCGTTATATTATTAAAACAAAAATACAAAAACACTGATGTTTTTGTGCGTATGCAAATTTATATTTCATATTATTGTGTTTCTCGCATTCACCTGAATAACAAGGATCACCAACGCGACTCATTAAAATCACTAATATTCCTTTAAATCGGTCATTAATTTCTTATTTTTACGAGTCTATGAAAACGTTAAAGGAATAGAAGGCGGACAAATAATTAATCCAATTTAAACTCGTACCGTTCACAAAGATCTTGCGTACAAAGACACCTTCGTAATGAGCAGAAAGGAAGGAATTATTATCTCTCTTTCTCTCTCTCTCTCTGTTTCCCTCTCTCTTCAGCCACAGGGAAGCAACTGCAGAACATAGGCCTCCCCCAAGGATCTCCACATTATTATTATAAGGTTTAATAATTATTTGAAGGGGTCGTTGCTAAGGTTATGGAATAAGAATTTGTGTCTAGTACTTTTTAGATTAATGTACAAAGTCAATTACGTTTTTATCTATCCTCTGTAATATATATATGTCGTGTTCACATCTAGAAGGTTAGGAATGCCTTATGTAATTAGTATATCAGTTAATTGTATTTTAAGAATCTTTTTTTTTATACACCCAAAAGTCACATACATAGTCCTGACCCCACAGTAAGATCGAGTCTTGTGTCGGGGGTATCAGAAACTACGCAAGACTTTTCGGTCTCACAAACACCCAGACTTGAGACAAATATTTCTGGTTTACACAAACATTTCTCTTGATACGGGGATCGAACCCGCGGCCTCTCGTTTTACAGCCGGCGTCTAACCAACTGCGCCACGGAGGCTGTCAACTATTTGTTACTAGTTTTACGAATGTGAATAAATGTCAAAAAATCCCGATTCCATTTTTCTATCTCCTCATTGTTTGAGTTTCCAATTGAAAAGGTTGTGACAAATCAGGCCCTAGGTTCGAATGTCAGCTTTTGATTCCAAAGACTGGTGTAATATTGAAATGTCAAGCAATTTCAAAGTCGTACGTTCTGTTATAATGACACTTTCGATTTGGATTTAAAAAAAAAGATTTTTTATTTTACACAAATAATTTTAACGAAAAATAATAAAAAGAATAATAACAGAATATTAGGGTCTGTAAGCAAACCGCGCGATTCAGCTATTGATCAAGATTAAATAGCTGACTGGATTAGGAATACTTGTACGTGTCTTTACTGTTGACCTATGCATGTTAAGCTTATTACAATAAACATAACCCTTTACTCTACAGGGGTATAACAGTTCGCCAAGGCATAATGCATAGGCATAATAAGTGCGTGGTGGCCTGTTGGTAACGGACCAGACTCGGCTGCCTACATGTTCACGGTGGTCGAGGGTTCAAATCCCAGGGCACACCTCTGACTTTTCGGAGTTATGTGTGTATTGATAGTCAATCACCACGCACTTTAACGGTGAAGGAAAACATCGTGAGGAAACCTGCATACCGTAGCGATTTTAAACAATTTCTACGGTATGTAAGTCCGCCAACCCGCACTAGGCCAGCGTGGTGGACTATATGGCCTAACCACTCTCAATCGATTCTCTCGATTGTAGAGTAGGCCCGTGCCCTGCAGTGGGTCGTATATGGGCTGATACAATACAAAAATACCAATCCTTCTCTACTAAGGGATAGGTGTACTATTCTTTTTTTTTTTTGTGTGGTGTACTATGAGGTGAGATAAAGATTTCCGAGCCTCCGAGCTCGGTTTTATAATAAATCATTTTGTTGTTCATGTAATATTGATCTTTAGATAGTAGACACTAAACTATATCTTCCAGTGGTAAGTTGTCTAATCTGAATCTAATTAACATTATTGCTGTATCACACACTGGATTAGATTAGAATTGACACGAATCAAATTCAAAATGGCGACCACAATGTTTACATCTGACGTCAAATTCCGCTTATCTGAGCACACATGCCCATATTGATTTTGAAAGCAAACCCATCAATATCTAACAAGCTATCTAACATCTACAATGATTAATTAATTTAATAAATAACCCATGAGACAGCACAATCAAATTTAATCTATTCATAGAAAGAACAACATCAGGACATCGCGACAAGGCACTTAATTAAAGTACGGATTATTGAACGCCCATAACTGTCAGCGATAAGATAGCGTTAAAATAAAACACTACAGGGATCATTTATGAAAATCTATTGGGCTGGTACTCAAATTTTATATATTGAACAATCAAATGTGCCTTTCGGTGCGGCTGGGTGGATTATCGCTTATCTTGGTTTACCAGAATGAAAGGGAATATCAGTTTCAGTAATTGACAACATCTGTGGCGCCATCGAAATAGATATACAGGGTATATCAAGACAGCTACCGAAAACGTAGCCAGGTGATAGTTTTAGTAACTACAGACACAATGCAACTAAAAATTTTCCAAAACGCGACGATTTTTTTTGTAATGTTTTAAATAGCGTCGTGTTTGGGTGGTAAATCCCTATTTTTGCCAAAATTATAATTTAAACCCTTGTGTACTATAGCGTCTTTAAAAATAAAAGGGTGTAGATTTTTTTTTAGGAAAAAAAATTTTTTACCACCAAATACGATGATAGGAAAAAGATTACAAAAAATTCGTCGCTTTTCTTTTGCAAAAATTTAGGTGCATCGTGTCTTTAGTCACTAAAACTACCACCTGGCTTCGTTGTCGGTAGCAGTCTTGATATACCTGTATATATCAAATAGAATCTTGCTGTGGCACCATAAAGCTTGCCGAATACCCAATCTTAGAAAATGAAAATTCTAGAGAAACATATTGATATCGGATATAATTCCATTATACTGTAAAATGTTGGGAGACGTCGCGCATCACACAAACTTCGATAATTTTATCGAAGCAACAAAATTGAAATTTCGACGACGCTACCAATTTCATTAGTACATTATATTTAGTACCCGTTCGAAAAATTATTACATATTTCTTTAATATAAATGTTATAAAATACAGTAAATATTTACTTTTCAGATAAATTTTCCAAATAATTACAATCAGTCCATCATTAAAGCCCTATTTAGACGACAAGATTTTCTCGCCTCGATGATACGATTATCGTAAGCATATAAAAAAGTTGCATCGTGGCAACATTGTCAGAACACGATAATCTTATGGAGGATATGTCATGCGATAATCGCTTACGATTAGTTACATTGCGTGTAAATGGCGCTTAAGCGTCTCACGGGAATGAAAGGATTTTCCACCCTATTTTGCGAATTGTTTTGGGTTTCATGCTTGGTGGCTGGCTTATTGATTTTATCAGACCATAAGTATGACTAAAAATATTGATCAACCAAACCAGAATCTATTTCAGCCCATATACGTCCCACTGCAGGGTACGAGCCTCCTCTACAATCGAGAGTAACATCGAGAGGGGCTAGGTCATATAGTCCACTACGCTGGCTGTTGGTTGGCGGACTTTACATACCGTAGTAATTCTTACACACCGCTATGATGTGCAGGTTTCCCCTTGATGTTTTCCTTCACCGTTTTAGTACATGATGATTGACTATCAATATAAACATGACTGAAAAGTCAGACATATTGTGTCCTAGGATTTGAACTCGCGAGTAGTGACCACCGTGAACACATTAGCCGCGTCTGGTTGGGTAACAAACAGAATCTACCACAACTGAATTAATTTAATAAAATACTATACAATTGGGTATACAAAACCAATTATTGAATCACTGAAATGAAATATTGTCAATAGAATTTTGTGTCGTTAGTCCGGCGACCGAATAGCGCAACGAATCAATTTTGACGCAGCGCTGGATTGTTTGGAGCAATGGAAATACTCGTATTTCGCATTTCACGTGTTGGTTGTAACTGCTAATACTTGGATTTTAATTTAACTTTACTGCCTCGGAGGCGTAGTTGTACTACGGTACGATAGCACGGAACGAAGCTGAGGTCTCGGGTTCGAATCCCGGGTCGGGCAAAGTGATAATGGATTTTTCAATTCATTATCAACCCGGAGTTAGGAATTTGGTCCCGATATGGCTATAGGCTCGCCCCCTATTGTAATAGGGGTAATATCACAATGTATTGTGAGACGGAACATACAAGGCGAAATGTGGGTATCATAGCGGCGCCTCTGCCTGTCCCTTCTGGGAAAAAGGCGTGAGTGTATGAATGAATGAATGATAATTTAATTTTTCAGTGTCAAAAATATCTGCCAAGAAACCATATTATAAATTCGATAATTATTATACACAGTATGACAAAAAACCCTGTCGGATTTAAGACGTGGTTTTGCGTATCTAAATAGTAGTTTTAAAAAAAATAAAAAAAGGATAACATAAGTATCGTAAGTTATAATTCACATTTTAGTATCAATATTACCATAAAATCTAGCTAAGTTTTAAATTCTGACAACAACAACACACGTTCTGATAATTCTGAAACGTCGCGCCCTACGTTGCTTGTTACAAACTCGGTTGCTAGCAGTGTAATGTGAGTTTTCCTATATTTTATTTCTTTTATTAAGGATATTATTTTATCATATTATGTGAAACGGATCTTTTAAATAGAACACATTAATGATGCCTGATAACACCTTTATCGATCGGACACAGTTGTTTGTTTTTTTTTTTTGTTTATATGTATACTCGTATATTATCAATAACAGTCACATTTATAATTCTAACCATATACTAAGATACAAGACTTGGGTTGTGATGTTTTAATTATTAGAAATATTTTTATGAATTATTTCAAAAGCAAATATTTTACTGAAAACTCAGGGAGAACTCTATTAATTTTCTTTTCTAAACGATTTTCAAACAGAACAATATATTGTTTTTAACCCTACTGCATTAGATTTATCTCAAGCCCAAGCAATGTCAAAGAAAATATATCTACAAAAAGTAACAAACTTTACTATTAAAATGTGGTCCAGAAACTTATTTGTAACTTGAAATTGAATTCTTGGGCGATATGTTTAAATTTCAAAGGAAAGTTGTAGAAACCCATTCATATTACTGATTTAATTAGGAAAATTCCTAGTATTTGAATATTAAATAAATAAATAAGTTTATAACCATTTAGGTACCCCGACACAAGTTTTTAAAAAAAGTCCACATGTTCAAGTTTTTCAGAAAGTAGGAGTATTAACTTGTTAATGGAAAAGTGACGAAGTCGGAAAACCACACAAGCATATCAAATTAAAACAACCCGTAATCCATACAGGCAAAAATTTAGTTGCAAATTAAGTTTGAAAATGAAAGTTGTTTCCATCCACCCCTTTTTAAGGTATATTTTTCAAAAGTGTTCTAGAACGTTACAGAACATACAACCGAGATCATGGACTACATAACAGTATAAAATTGTAAGTATATTAAATAAATATTAATATTAATGAGACCAATATGTTATCGATACGCCCAAATCGGAAATCTAATTCCGACGGCCATCGCTCATCGTATAAGTACCTGTCATAATACCTGATACAAAACATAATCAATCAATGTGTTGGCCTTACTATCGACTGAAATCTATTCGTTTGTTTAGTGTGGGATAATGTTTAGTTACTGGCCATTCTTCTTCTGTAGGTGCCCCGCCATTACTGAAGGTTGGCAGTCAGTTCCTTGTCCATGGCTAGTCGGAACAACCCTTCGACTGTTTTTATTCCAGTCAACTCGCGAATGTTGCGTAGCCAGGACTTCCTTCTCCATCCTACACTTCTCTTCCCGGCTAATTTCCCCATCAAGTTGGTTCTCAGTAGATCATATCTATCATGTCTCAAGATATGACCGATATGATAGTTACTGGCCCTAGTGAACTTTTATTTGGATAAACCAAAGCCTAGATACTGCATCGTAATTCCAAAAAATATTCAGTCCCGGTCCAGTCGGACCCCAAAGTCTTTTGTAGTTTCTGATACACTCAACACTTAATTCATACTAATGTCGGGTCTATGTGTAAGTCTATGTGTCTGTCGCTGTATTTATATATTGTTTGCAGACTAAAATATGAACCGTAGTAATAATTAGTGAAAACTATCCTCGGTAGTAATCCTTCTGTGGCTGAACACAGTGGTAAAACTAATTTGTCGAAACAGGGATTGAAACTGTCTTGCATTTCACAGTCGGTCAAAAACCCGGACCTTTTCACATAGCTTAACGTAAACAGTCAATTACTTTCGCACCAATTAATACCGCTATTGGACGGGCCTAGCTCTCAGGTACAAAGCAATTTGCAAGTAAATTATGTTTAAATATTTATGTTCACTAGCGTGAGGTGATCAGCTCGATACTTTATTTGAATGTCTCACCATCAGATTGAAAGAATGTCCTACTTTTAAACATTATTAAGATTTATCCTCCTAGAATAACAGCCTCCGTGGCGTGGTTGGTTAGACGCTGACTGTGAAACGAGAGGCCGCGGGTTCGATCCCCGCACCAACACAAATGTTTGTGTGGCCCACAAATATTTGTGTCGGGTCTGGGTGTTTGTGAAACCGAAAAGTCTCTCGTAGTATCTGATACCCACGATACAAGACTTAATTAATCTTAATGTGGGGTCAGAACTATGTATGTGACTGTTGGGTGTATTTATTTATTTATTTATCTATTTCTACCCGATGCTTTTTCCAATCCATTCAAAGGTTGTCTGGAAGAGATCGCCGTTTGCGATAAGACCGCCACTTGTACTACCAATAAATTATATTTAAGCCTGTTTCTGTACTTTTTTGTCTTTTTAATGAGGTACAATAAAGTATTCAATAATAATTTGATTGCTAAATTCATGATAATAAAATAATATCCGACAAATGCATAGTGACTCCACACTAGGATTCCAGAGTTATGTCGTAGGTATCGGAAACTACGATAGAGTTTTCGGTCTCTCCATCCCAAAATGAAGTGCAGTGCAACGTGAATTGCGTGGTGGCCTGTTGGTAACGGACCAGACGCGGCTGCCTACATGTTCATGGTGGTCGCGGGTTCAAATCCCAGGGCACAGCAGAAGAAGTCAGAACTTAACGGAGTCATGTGTGTGTTTACAGTCAATCACCACGCACTATAACAGTGAAGGAAAACATCGTGAGGAAACCTGCATACTGTAGCGATTTATATAAAATTCTATGGTATGTAAAAGTCCGCCACCCCGCACTAGGCCAGTGTGGTGGACTATATGACCTAACCACTCTCAATCGTACTCTCGATTGAAGAGGAGACCCGTGCCTGCAGTGGGACGTTTATGGGCTGATACAGTACAGTACAGTACAATCTCAAAATGAGTACTTTTTTATTGCAATGCATGGCGAGACGAGCATGCCATTCGCCTGATGGTAAGCGATACGACCGCTCATGGACAGTAGCAAAACCAACCAACACCATGAATTACAAAGCGATGGTTGGCATTGCACTGCGCTCGCCATCCTGAAACATAAGGTGTTAAGTCTCATTATGTCCAGTAGTTACTCTGGCTACAATGTCCTTCAAACCGGAATACAACAGTGTATTTACACTGCTGTTTGGCGGGAGAAATAGACATTGTGGTGGTAACATATGAGAGACCACCAGTATTTCCCATCTTGTCTAAGTCCTGAAATAAGTCCATATATAAACTCACGCCTTTTTCCCAGAGAGGTAGGCAGAGGCTTCACCATGACACCCATATTTTGCCTTGTGAGTTCTGTTTCACGATGTGATAAGGGGCGAGCGTATCGCCATAACGGGGACAAATTCTTAACTCCGGGCTGAGAATGAATTGAAAAATTCATTATCACTTTGCCCGACCAGATTCGAACCCGAGACCTTAGCTTCGCAATCGTATTGTAGTACAACTACGCCACCAAGGCAGTCCCGGAATAAGTACTTGTAAATTATACAGGCATTTGTCTCAGTGTGGCATAAAACTCGAGGCACGCTTCATAGGCGTCATTGACTCGATATATCATAGAAAATGTATTATAATAAAATTATTTATGGTTATCAAGTTTCCTCAAGATGTTAAACACTCATTAAAATTAACATAAAATGAAGAGATAAATGGGAAAACCCGACAACGTATAACATTACTTCGATTGATACGTATATTCCGTTGCTCAGTAAAGCCGCATTTACACGGGGAGAGTTTCTGGCAGCGAGAATCGTATGCCATTATCGCATGACATAACCGCCATAAGATTATTATGTTCTGACAATATTTACACGATCCGACTTTTTTATATCCTTACGATAAATCGTATCTTAGAGGCAAGTAACTCTCCACGTGTAAATGTGGCTTTAGACCTACTTGTGCATGCTAATCATATGTACATTTAAATTGGGCCGGAAAGGAATAGTAGACGGCTTCGTCTTCAACTATTTTGTGGGTCAAAGAATGATGACTTCATATTGAAATGTTGAATCAGTTAACCAACTAAAGGTTTAAGAATATATATTTCTATACACAGTAGACCCTCGGTAATCCGGCCCCTGTCTAATCTGGAGCCTCTTGTAATCCAACATATCTATAGCCCATAACACCAAAACTACACATTTTGTTTCGCCATTATTTAAATTTCAGATCTCTGTCTATATCAGCCTATATACGTCCCAGTGCAGGGCACGAGCCTCCTGTACAATCGAGAGTACGATTGAGAGTGGTTAGGCCATATAGTCCACCACGCGGGCCTAGTGCGGGTTGGCGGACTTTAAATACTATAGAAATTTATAGATAGAGCACTTTCTAATCCGACAAACTACATATCAAAGTTGTAAGATTTATCTGAAATTTATACGCACTATAACAGTGAAGGAAAAGATCGTGAGGAAACCTGAGAAAATCCAATAAATAAAACAAAATTTATGTGACTCGTTACAAAGCTGTGGTCTCGGGTTGAAATTCCGGATCGTGCAAAGTGATATTGGATTTTTCTATTCATTATAAACCCGGAGTCAAGAATTTGTGTCGGATATGGCGATAGGTTCACGCCCTATCACATCATGGGACGGAACATACAAAGCAAAACGTGGGTTTTGCCTGCCCCTTCTGGGAAAAAGTCGTGATGTTTATGTAATATGTATACAAGTACCTTCTGGAGTCGCTTAGAATGGACTTCTCGGAATTTCGATGGACTTTAAACTTATCACTTTGTTGTCAAAATCACTTGTCACAATGTAAGGTTTAAAATAATAAAGGAATATGTTTTGTTTTTCTTTAATTACCGGAATTTCGAATTACCAGAGAATTCGGGTGTGTCAGACTGATTGAGCATGGGACAGCTCAATAACCAAGAGTCCGATTGAGAGGGCTTAGGCCACAGTACATAACGCGGGTAGGCGGTTGTGTATCCCTATACCAGAAAAGGATCAATATCCTCCTCCTCTCTCCTCTTGCCTCATATTGAGTCGATCTCCTATAAAGGGAAATGTTCATTGATTTATTTCCAATTTGTGTTGTATTCACACCGTTGCGGGTTGAATACAGCATTTCTCAGCGGGGCTACGAGTGTCGGTATCAGTGCGTGCGTGAATACGGGTCACACGTGACGCATCACTCTAAGTGGGTGACGACCTTTGAACTGTCTCCCATTATAGGACTATATTTTTTTCTTGATACCGTCATTTGGTCTATCTCCCGTTATTGGATTATCGCCTAGTTCTGGAAAAAATCTGTATATTACCAAGACTAAATGTCAAAAAACCGTCTAAGACTGCAGAAATTAGATGTTAAATTACCGGAAATCTGTCATTAAAATTAATCTGAAACCATCATCCTTCAGAGAACACCCATGTATATAACCAGCAGGTCTACACCCACACATGCATACACAAACACACACAAAGTAGCACACTCGCGCACATAAACACATACACTCACACGTCATGCACACATCAGTACTGATTTCTAAAATACGTAAAAGATCTTTGATGTTTTTAAACTTTGTAAATTTTATTTCTTCCATTTTTATAATTATGTACTTACAGGGAAGAGAACCTGGAGTTCTGCACCACATAGCAAAGCCTATAATATTGTGAGAAGCACGTGTCTGCTATAGCAGACACCTGCTTTTCACAAATATTTATATTATGTTAAAATATTTATGACGTAACTTTTCTACGATTTTCGTTAGGAGAAATAAAGCTTATTATTTCTTTGAATAAAGTATAAATATATATAAATACATTCAAATTAACTAAAACATGACAATATCTAAAAAAAAAATTGAACCAAAACGCAATTCGCTCGGAAACGCATTGGCAATTGAACAATTGGATTTCCCTGGAACGCATCATGAAACGAAAAAAACATTGATATTCATTTTACTGATATTCATTCTATATACCATTGTATTTCGTGGAAAATGAAACATGTAATGAAAAATTCCTTTTACAAAAAAATCGTCAACGGAAAATGAGGCCCATAATCCTCAACGACCTATTTTTTTTTTGTTAGTCTTACTTTATTAGAGTAATAAATCAATAAAAAATTGTCACACGCCTCATTGTTACCTCATATATTATTACCGTGTTGTAGGAAAATAGAGAAAGGTAACGGTAAAGGTAAGGTAAAGGTCGCGGGACGTCGCTGGATGTAGGCTGCTTCCAACAGGTCGCTGTGGAAATCATTGGGAGAGGCCTATGTTCAGCAGTGAACTTCCTTTGGCTGATGGAATCGATTGTAGGAAAATAAGTTCTTCTTAAGTTACAAAAGTAAAAACATGAAACATAATTCAACTTTAAATACCAACAATAGAAGCGTTTATGATACTCCAAAAGTTATTAAGTAGCATTGTACGTAGAACTTACAATAAAAGTTACTCGGTAGTTTCTGTTATTTTAGGGTACCGTAGTAAAATAAATAAAACCACGTGGTTTCACTTCGCTAGTAGTGTCAGATCGTCTATCACAATGAATCATATACACCACAAATATGTAATCAAGAGCTTTGACGTAATAAAACAATGCATAAACAGCGAATTGATGTACAAACTTTCTACCTTTGAATCGACTGAACACTGTCTCTCAAGATACAGGCTTCTGGCCTAGTTTCGGAAACAGTAACCAGTACATAATATTATAACAAAAACTTAAAACCTGTGCTAAGGTACTATTGATTTTTATGTAATTTACGTGTCAACAAACAATTTTTTTCATTTTTGGGTTCTTTATTTATTTATTTACACTTTATGAAAAATCTGTATAGGTATAGTTCACGCTTGAGGTATTCTATACTAGGCGAACCTAGGGTAAAGCAGGGGTGAAAACAAGTAGAGCGTTAATATCATAAAAGACATTTTATTAATGATATCGACTTTGACATGTCTATCTAACTATTAAGCCACAGGAAGTCCACTGCTGAACTTAGGCCTCCCCCAAGGATCTTCACATTGACCTGTTGGAAGCGGCGTGCATACAGCGACTTCCTGCAACCTTAAGCAGGTCGTCCGTAATATGCATATCGTTTTAAAATTTGCTTTGCGGTCTCTATGTTATATCCTTTATGGTACATAAAACTCGCCAATTTATGGTACATAAACAAATTTATGGACATAAAAATAGTTAGTCTGATCTCATATTAAGATACAAGTATTATCGTTATCAGAAATTAAAAGTTTTTGGGTTCACAATACAAGGATTACTGGGTAGTACATACATCAACATCCAACCAGAACATCCACGTTTTGCCTTGTGTGTACCGCCCCACGATGTCATAGGAGGCGAGCCTATCGCCAGATGGGCACAAATTCCTGACTCCGGGCTGACAATGAATCGAAAAATCCAATATCACTCTGCCTGACCCGGGATCCAACCTGAGACCTCAGCTTTGCAATCATACCGTAGTACCTACAACTACGCCACCGAGGCAGTATGGGTAATAATCCTTTTAAACCACACAAAAATTCGTTACTGACGGGATCGAACCCGTGACCTCTCTCTTCACATCTAAATCATAGAGCCGCGGATTACGAGTATAAGTACTATTATTGAAGAATAGAAAAAATATTTTCCAATACAGAACTTGCGCTGAATCGTTGAGTTGAGCTACTAGATCGAATGAATATGCAAACGCTTCACTTGTACATTCTAAACAAGGTTCTGTTTGTACACGAAGTGTAGTGTTTTGTTTTTGATTTACGACGGGAAATTGCTCAAAATACTGCTCTAAATGATCGAGAAAGTATTATTGAAATTTTGAAAATCTTAGTCGAGGAAAGCTTATGAAGAACCAGTTTTTAATGAACGTTATACAGAAAGTTATTTTAATTCGAATAAAAATACTGATAGCCTAATTATACAAAATAGGGTAAAATATAATAAATAACTTTGAAGGTAGCACAATATTAATTTTCTTTTAAATTACATCGGCACGGAACTATCGTCGCAAAAATCTTACGCTTTAATTATTATTTAATTTACACATCCAATTAGTACTATTTTATTTATTTGGGAACATACAGTGTTCCAAAATATAATACAGAAGAAAGACAAAGCACCAATTACATGTTTCCATTTACTAATCCTACTAATATTATAGAGGCGAAATATTGTGAGGTTTTGATTTCTTGACGGCTAGACTAATTTTGATAAAATTTTGTATGGAGGTAGCTGATACTCTGGATTAACGCATGGACTACTTTTTATCCTAAAAATGTAGTTTTCCTGTGGGATGAGAAAGAAATTCAAATATATATATTTGCTAGTCTTTCAAACTCTAACGGATGATTTGTTACAGCATAGAGAGCGGGTGAAATGGGATATAAGAGGACACGATTACAAGCCTTGAGTCATGAAACAGGTTGAGACGGGAAAGGACGGGACGTGACGGGACGGAATGAGAAAACAATTATTAATACTCCAAATAATACGACGATTGTGTAATCATAATTCCTCTATACTTTTCCAACATCATGTACATTTATACCAGAGCTCTTTACACATACAACTCGCATATTAAAACTGTGTAAAACGTTACAACTTGATTAATCGTGGCGTGATAATATTCCGACTCGGTCACCCTTCACATCAGCCGTTGACAACTCCGTTCTGTTTACAAATCCTTATTCTATTCTTCGTAATATAACTGCCAGGAATATCGTCAAGCTAGAATAGGTTGCTTTACTCATCGCTCATAAAAATTACCCGTTACACAATACAAAGGGCAGCAGTCACGTTGAGTTTAAATATAAAACAGTACGCGACTATGGACTGGTTATGGACTGGATTCAAAAACTATCTGCACCCGGGCGAAGTACGTATGAAAGGAAACTCGTGTTTGTGTTTATATAAAAATAGAACAAATAGATTGTATAAATAGCCCTGCATGGAGCCTTTAAATGTGAGACAACATAAGGGCCATCCGACTCAGAAAACTGACGTGAATTTTGTGAATTCGCCGGAGGCGCTGCGATCCTCACTTCCCTTTATCTACAAAGGTTGGAATCGCATCTTATATTTTGCAGTGTAGTTAAAAAAACATAATTGTTTACTAAAACCTGTGGTGATGTTTTATATTGATTTTGAGGAATGGTGAGGAAGTTCTCTTTATTGATTTTTTTATTGCATAGGTACGGCTAACGAGAAAACAGGTCTTCTGATGGTAAGTGGTCACTGCCGTCCATGACCATCCACAACGTTTATTTCATAGATGTGTTGCCCGCCCTTAAAATCAGGAGGGAAGCGGGAGGGAAAAGGATGGGAAGAGGAAAAGGGTCTGGGCATCATGCAATCTCACTCACCAAACGAAACGAGTCTAGCCATTGATGCTGAGTTATGGCTGACAACAGCGTAGCTCTACCACTTTAAAAAAAGTATTAAATATTATAAATTTCTAAATTGCATTGAATATTTTTAATAACATTTCTTTGAAATAAAAGTCTCCAAAATCTATATTATTGTTTCGAGATGTCTAACAAGTGCCAAAATGACCTTGCCAGTGACCTTGATTAAGATTCCGACCCTCCTGTCTGTCTGGTCCCTTTCAGTAAAGGTTTATTAAGACGCTGGTATTATGAGCTTCCCAATAATACCCAAAGCTTCGGAATTCAATGAATGTGGCGTGTTATTACAGACGAGAGAATTTTCTTTTCAATATTCGACTATTGCAAAAGCTAGTATGGATTTAGTACATATAAAAATAACAAAAGATAGATATTGAGGAGAAAGGACCATAGTCCTTTCTAAATCGTATGCGATATATCGATAAGGTTCATTCTTAAATTAAGTCCCATTTACACGGGGAGAGTTTCACGCCTAGAAGATACGACTATCGTAACGATATTAAAAAGTTGCATCGTGTAAACATTTGTCAGAACACGATAATCTATGGCGGTTATGTCATGCGATAATCGCATACGATTCTCGCCGCAAGAAGCTCTTTCCGTGTAAATTGGGCTTAAGATACTCGTGGCATGGGAAGCAGAAGCTACGAGGAACATTTTGGTCTCATAACATTCAAACCTGAAGCAAGTATTTGTGGAGCGCGTATACATTTTTCTCTACGAGGGTATCGAATCCGCAGTCCTTCATTTTTAATTAATTATCAAACCAGATCGATAGTTTTAGAAATTAGTCATCTTGTTAGTACAAATTGTTATAATATAAATCTCGCCGCGAGAACCTCCCGTGTAAATGGGGCTTTAGGCTTATGTTTATATAGAATGGAATAAGCAGGGTGAGTATTAGGGACCTCCACATGAACGTCGGAAGTAGGTACGTGAAACCTACAATCCACATTAGGCCAGCATGGTAAAATGATACTGCCTATGTAAAAAATATAACTAGGAGCCGGATTATATTATGCATTCGCATATTTACCCCATTTTCATCGACCATTGTATATTTTGCCCAAAATCTTTGATCTGTTTTGCTACATCTACATTTTTCCGTAGGTTACCGCCTTAAGATAATAAGAATAAAATCTTTTCATGCAAAAAACTCTACACTTCAGGCCTGTAGGCCTGGGACGTCCAATGGACAGATGGCGGGACAAGTTGTTCTGCCATGATGATGACGCACAAGATGGCCGGCAGCGACTGGAGGCATAAAGCAGCAGACCCGGCTCTGTAGCGTACCTAGGCAGAGGCTACACTATACTTACACTAAAAATAAAATAGGTTATAACTGATACCTGCCTAAACGCAATTTTTGTAGAGCGTACTCATCCGCGTATTATTAAATACTATAATAATTTAGTTAATTAATCTGCTTCTATATTCTCACATTTGGTTGTTAAATTTCTACTGACTACGTATGAAATCTCTTTTGCTCAATTTGTTGGCGAGTCAGCACAAAAGAAGGTCAATAACATTTGCCCTTGGCAGTTAGTTGCTTCCACTTTCAATGAGCTTGGAGGGCCTTCTACTCTTGGCCACGTGTCAAGCAACGCAAAAGGCCCGTTTGAAACTCACACAGTCTGGTTTTAAAAATACAGACGTTTATTTAAAATATGTTTTAGTAAAAAGTTATATCTAAGTGACAGTTAAAATATTTTAATATCTACATGGTAATCTAAATCTACATGATCCATGTTTAATCAAAAGGAAGTGATTTAATATAATGTGTATAAATTTTAAATCTCATTTATTTGTTGTTTTTGTATGTGCTTTAAAAAAGACATACGTTTAAAAATGCGACCCGTGGCGCATTTGGGTAAGCAAAAAGAGCACCGAATGTTAAAAGGGTTAAAGTGTTTCACTGTGGTTACAAATATTATTTGTAATTTTGTACCGAATTTTTGTACTAAATATTTCTTGACCCTAAGGTGTTAAGAAGAATAAATCAAATCTTTATTACATTCCCTGAAGAGCCATCACTTTTAAACATTATTTAGCTTGCATTAGTATATTGACTTTGATGACTGTCTCGGTGGCGTAGTTTTACTACGGTATGGTTATAAAGCTGAGGTCTCGGGTTCGAATCTCGGGCCAGGGAAAGTGATATTGGATTTTTCTTTTCATTATCAGTCCAGAGTCAGGAATTTGTGCCCGATATGACGATAGGCTCGCCCCCTATCACATCATGGGACGGAACACATAAGGCGAAACGTGGGTGTCCAGGTTGCACCTCTGCCTACCCCTTCTGGGAAAAAGGCGTGATGTTTATGTATGTTATGTATGCATCAGAATATTAAAGAAAATCATTTAATACAAAATACATTAACATCTTTACAAGACATTTGCTAACAAACATAGCCATCAAAATGATAGTTTATTCCGATAGAAACAAGATACATTTAAAAACATGCTAGTTCTGCCAACAGTGAATCCTAATTAAGCCCCTCCGCGTCGGCTCGAATGAGATGACTGCCGGCGATTGGAGAAATGGGTCAACACGAGCGTGGCATATTTCTTCCTTACACTATCATTGTATCAAAGTAGGCGGGGTAAATGGAGCGTAATTTATCCCGGTTCTCCCTGATTCCGCAGGGATCTATCTACCTTTTGTGGCTGTGTAGCTTGCCTTATGAGCTTGGCTGGTTCAGGCTTGATTTGAAGGGATAATCTTTGCTGAACGGAATGATATAGTATGCGCATCCATAATTACAAATCGTTTTTACAATTTAAATGGTTTTTAAAAATTTATAACAGAAACTAACAATACTTGTTTCTAAAATGGTGCTGAGTTGTTAGATTTGACGTTGAAAATGGCGGACGTAAAGGCGTTAAGTGCTCTCACCAGTCGAATGCCAGACTTGATAGAAGCCAGGGCTAAGTTTTTGTATTAGACGCATTTAGTGATTTTGTGGATTGTACACCTGGCAAAGAGAAATGTAAATAGTCATAAAAATTCCCACGCGAGCGAAATCTATCACATATAGTCGGGTATGCACATCGCCATACTCAACAATACTGTTGGAGCCAACAAGAAACAGTACCGAATAGAAATATAAAACTGCACATAGTGTTTAGTTACTAGAGCACCTGAACTTTTTCCGGCACTGAAATCCGACTAGCGGCGACACGTGAAGTATTTTTAGAAAAGGTATTCTTTTTTCAACATGGCGCCGAATTGTGACATCTGTTTGACAGTAAAAATGGCGGGCTGGCACATAACCTAAAATTTAAATAGTTCGTTTGGAATAAGTAACAAGATTTGTACAACCTTTTCATTATTAAAGTATTGCATAAAATGTTCTAATATACATATATTTAATTCAATATAAAAGGCATAACCACGATACAATAAAACTTTCCCGCAATCTATCCGAGCGAGTGACTAAATGGAGTTTCGAAACGTCAATCCTCGACCATTTTATCGGCAGCTTGATTTAGCGCCCTTCAGAAATTGAACGAGATACGGACAAAAACTTACTTTCGCAAAACATCTTAAGTTATTTCCAGAGGAAAAGGTAAGTTACATTAACAATAGGATAAAGACGTTTAATCTTGAGAAAGTATTGTAAATCTTTGTGGTATGTTGGATTTTCTTTCACCGTTACTTTGCGTGGTAATTAACTATCAATACACACATAATGTCTAAAATTCCAAGGTGTGTCTAGGGATTAGAACTTGCGACTACCATATCGTCAACCGCGGTCGGTCCGTCACCAACAGGCCAATACGCAACACACTTGGCAAGCACATTATGAATAAATTTTAACATGTTTTTTTTTAGCAACCCAATCCACATAAAATTGTAACCCAACCGAATCCACGAAAACAAAATCAGAAACAAAATCTAAACAAGATGTATTCGCTAAACATCAATGAATCAGATTTTTGCCATTCCAAATTCCACACGAACGATGCGATTTGCACAACTCCGAAATGTCAATTTGGCTTCGTTTTCGTTCGTTAATTAAAAGTTTTCGGTTTTCCATGCCACGGTACTTCTAACTTGGCAATCTCAGGTTAAATGCATTACACTAATGATCGAACTGAGTTAACTGTTGGTATCGGTTTAACTTGGAAAGCACGTATTAATCTAGTATTTCGAAGGCTTATCGGTTGACGCTAATGGTAAGGGGTTTTCGTATTAATTGACTTGAGGAATGGAGTTTCAATTGCAGATCGGCGTGGCAGAAGGCTGATGGTTTATTATGGCTTTATAATAAACATCACGCATTTTTCCCAGAAGGGTTAGGCAGAGGTGCAACCAGGGCACCCACGTTTCGCCTTATGTGCTCCGTCCCATGATGTGATAGGGAGAAATACTCTTTGTGGCCGTATTACGTACTGATTCAAAAGACCTTTTTTATTTTTTTATTTCTTTTGTGTCAAGAAGAAAAGCTGTATAGCTCCCCTTTCAGTACCCGGAGGAGGCCGAAACGGATATGTCAGTGTCGCTGGCCTACTAACCCGGTACGGATATTGTGGCCGAGTCTGGTCCCTAACAAGAACCTACGCCAGTATACTTACTAACAACCCCTCGGTGGCCGTCGCGCGCATTTCAGGCGACACTGGATACCCCAGGGCGAAAAGCGCCCCAATTTCTTCCCTGTGATTGCCTGGCGCTGGACCATGTCTGGTCCCGTTTATTGGGGAACAAATTTGCCCCCATTTACGTCTTGGTTTGTTTAAGGTGTTATGAGCGCCTGCGACAGAGGCGAGGTTCAAAAGACCTAGTAAAAATATTGGATCTTTATTTATTGGAAGTTAAAAATATGAATTTTACTGAACGAATACATAAAGTTGATAATACTTTGTTACGAAATGGAATAGGTACTTAAACAAAGAGATAAGCCAAGGTACTCTACGTTACACCACTCACAGTTTCGAAAGCGTCCAGTACACAAATAAACCCTTCAGCTAATAGCCAGCGCGAAATAATTAATCACTTTAAATTATTAATGTAGTCCCAAAACCGAGATTCGAGTATGAACATTAAATGAGCTCCCAAATTGCGCCTGTTAACCGAATTATCACTTGTATAATTTTGCCTGGTGTATGGAGGAGTGACTCTGGGGATACTGTTTATATTGGCATTTGATAATTTGGTCGTATGGTTTTAGGCTGAAATAACATTGATATGAAATGAAATGAATCCGATACATATCATGATACCCCTACAACCTAACCCCCTGGTATACAAACTTAGCCGGTTGGCGACCCAACCTCTACTTTAAGAAGTCATCAGTCTGGCAGATGGGCCCGGGTTTATTTCCTTCCCAACATCGTCATAACATGTAACACACGAATATAACGCATAACATATAAACACACGCCTTTTTCACAGAAGGGGTAGGCAGAGGTGCTACCAGAACACCCACGTTTCGCCTTGTATATTCCGTCCCACGATGTGATAGGGGGCGAGCCTATCGCCATATCGGGCACAAATTCATGACTCCGGGCTGATAATGAATAGAAAAATCCAATATCACTTTGCCCGACCCGGGATTCGAACCCGCGACCTCAGTTTTGCAATCATACCGTTGTACCACTACGCCACCGAGGCAGCCATAACAACGCCATGTAACACACGGATCGACATCGCCATCGATCGGGGTTTAATTCCGGTCCCTACATCTGTGAAGGTGGTGAAAAACAAGTGGGAGTAACCCCAGAGCAGCGTTATTGAAATAGCCATAGATCGGAAAAAGATATTTATGTCTCCTCGAAGGAAATACTTTATTTATGCCGTGCTGAATGAAGTTGGTAATACACTGGCTAAATACGAAATGCGGCATATTTTTAGCACTATGACTCTATGAAGGGTTATCCACCATAGCTCCAATTTGACAACGAATACAAAAAATACCCCATTCTGAATTTGAGCCCATGTTACTTCAACCCAACTTCTTTCATTCTACTCGGCGTTACCGAGATAACCGGCCGGTGCCAGTGTCCAACTTACGGCTGACTCTTGTCCATTCCTCCTAGTCTTCGGCATCTTCAATAGTAAGGCCACTGACTCTCATATCTCCCTCTTAGAAGACATCTAGCCAGCGCTTCTTTGGTCTACCCAAAATTAAGATTAATTGGTTACTCCAACCCAACTGCAACACAAAATACGTTCTACCAGCATTCTTTCATTCAATTAATTAACGTATTTAACTATACCAAAACTAAATGCACTTGAATCTTGGCAAGACCGTTGCAAGAATTAATATGCTCGTTAAAGATATTAATCGTGGATACAGTCCTCCAACAAAAGATTAAGAAGAACGTGTATAAAAATGGTTGTATTTTACTGCGCTCGTGATTAAGTTTATTCGTTATCCGGCAACAAAGTGCCCGCATTATGTTCCCGGGATGCACTAATTGGTTGCGGAATTAAAAAACGGAAACAAAGAAAACTTTGGAACTATTGCACTCGAGATATAAAAGTAAGGAATAGAAAATATAAGATGCATGCCGTAATAAGATTGCCACGGGCTATGGCCAATTATTCTGAATAATAGTCGAGAATGGAATAAATAAGAAACATCCATAACTGTAGTGGTCTTTTCTTTTTTAATTGTGCAAGACTTATTAAGTAGTTTTTAAATATTTTTTTTCAGGCTTAACTTATTTAAATTAATGAAAAAATTCGCACAATTTATTTCTACGGGCCACTGATAGCCCTCGTAAGATGTTGGTTGATAGAAGTTGATAAAATTATAGTCCGTGATAAATTATAAAAGCGATATATTATAAAATACTAAATTTTTAAATGATATATATGATATTATGAGCACGCGGGACCTAACACCGTCGATTGGATTTGCGAACTGAACTTGATAAGTAATATTGGCGTAAACTGATGACGCAGCAAAGTATGGTAATTCACGTACAATTAGATCGTACAATATTAGGCAATACATAATTGTTTGCCCGATATGGCGATAGGCTCGCCCCCTATCACATCACGGGACGAAACAAACAAGGCGAAACGCGGGTGCCTGGTTAGTACCAGGAGAACCCCTGCCTACCCTTTCTGGGAAAAAAGGCGTGAGTGTATGTATGTATGTATGTACATAATTGTTTAGACCCCATAAACGCTCCCACATGAATTTGACCTTCATATGACAAATAATACACACTTTATCAATAAATCTGTCGGATAACTAGCCAAATTAACGCAAAATGAAACGCGACCGACCCTTTCACTCTTGTCAACTCTAATAGACACTTCGGCTGACATATGACGCGGGACGTCAACGTAATGAAATTCTATAGGGCTGGACGCGCCCGCATCGTTTGTCTCGCAATTAACTTAGTAAATGCGTGTAAATAGGATAAAAGTTTGGGTGAGGCTATTGTCTAACTTAATTTGGAATACGATTTAGTATATGACAATGTCATTGTGGGAGGGGAATCTGTATTCTCGGTTTGTCCTGATGGTTAAAGGTCAAGATGCTGGCGACTTACAGATGCCGGAACGAATCACGTCTTCTATAATGATTCAGAATTCAAAGGCGTGAAAATAATTGAATTTTATTAAATTATTATTGACATTAGTATATAACCAATTATTGACTACAGCTGGTGATATGCGTTGTCCTAATCTGTCATAGCTAAAGGATCTGGTTTGCTGCATTTTTGGTTCAACCTAGTTATGTTGAGTTTTATCTATGAACGCATAATTTTATCGAAGAGTCAACTCTATCTCTAGTTGAATACTCATCATTATACTATCTTCTTGTGCCAGTTTCTTTGATTACAAAATCTATTTCTCTGAATATCTATTTCAAAATTGTAGAATGTGACGTGACTGTCTGCATATTCCAAGGCAAATAACAAAGCAATTCGAGAAAGCATTTGCCATTAACAACACAATAATATTGTGAAATTAACGTTTACAAATGCGACAGTAATGTAATCCTATCACAATGTCGTGCCGTTTCAGATGTCACCTGTGACATTTACGTCATGTAATTGATAAAAGGGACAAACAGCTCGGATTTACCCGTGACGTCACGTCACATGTTCGTGTTATCAAATGATATGGTTACTAGTAAGCCTGGGTTTGTTTTTAGCTCGGAGTTATAACTCGGAGTGTTGAGTGAAATTAAGAGATTTACTAAATATGATGGATCATCTAGTAAAATTCTTTATGTTTGTATTAAAAATTTAGAAATATATTAACACAGTATCTTAGCGATCGAAAATTTCTAATTGACTGAATCAACGAATGAAGCGGTTGATCGAAATTGATGGAACGTCGTGCAAAGGAAGAAGAGCAGTTTTTACCTAAGGCCATGGCGTCATGAATGTAGAAAGAATTGAGGTATCTTACCGTTACATATAAAGAAAATCTCTCAGAAGAACGTACAAATAAATTGGAAAAGGTCGGATAAAGGAAAAATTGCTGTACGTCACTTTTAGTGCCTGGAGATAAGAAAAGGTCAATCATTTTATTTTTATGATATAAAAGTACAGGTAAGGACGCCTCTAAAAATGAATAGAGGATCTTATTGCAGATACGTAAAAAATAGTGCTTAGAAACGTTTTGTCTCGGATCTGAGGGAGTTGTGTTTGGCGGATTTAACAGTATCAATTGTTAGCTCTATTTTAAGGGTCTCTATCACAACGAGGTAAACCATGATTGTGCTAATCTAACCTAGTAATCAGATAAGCGAAAATCACATGAGTAATACGATGGTTAGCGTCACACCTGCCAATAAATAGAAGTATCACTTCTCAAAGGTTAAGATTTCTAAGCACTGCTTGGCACTTTATTGCGCTAGTCCCTCCGAGACACATGGTGTATTTCTCTTGTCCAGTAAATTTTAAAAAGCGGATCAAAAGGGTGTTTACTTACAACTGCGTGGCGATAAAAATAAGACGCTCGTAACTACCCTGAGGGTTTTCGAATAGGACTAACTGGTGCCGCTTCTTCATAACTTCAGTATTAAAAAGTTTCAGAAATATTACTCATGATAATATCAGGGCAATTAATGTTAATTATTTTGACGACGCTGGGCATTCAATTTTACAAAATATCAGGGAATTTTAAGCTAAATGTAAAGTAGATACTACTAAATACTAACGTACCAATTCTCGCCGCTGCCAAATTTCCGGCGCGATAGAATGTTCCGCTTATCCTTGGCAAAGTATTCACTCATCTAGAAGTACTGTTTTATTTCCCCTGCCCTAGATTCTAAGAGATAAAATTAAATTTAAATACAATCAGTTCAGTGGACTAAAGCTGTGAAAAGGCTAGAAACGAATTTCTCGTTTATAACAGTAATTATCTCATTATCAAGAACTCAAGTGGAAGCTTTATCTATGAAATATTGTAAATAATAAGCAACTACGATTCGTAACTAAATTTTCCGACCTCAGTTTACATAAATTCAACGACTAATACATGGAGTACTTAGTAAGACTAGGGGGTCAGTATTAGAACAATCGTATGACATCAAAAGTATCTGCTGGAGCTCTTGTGATATTTTTGGTTATCACACCTCTGGCAATTTTTCCATGTATAAACTTTCCAAGTATAAATCAAAAATTCAAATTGAATTTTTCTATTCATTGCCAGACCAGAGCAAGGAATTTGCGCCCCATTTGGCGATAGGCTCGGCTCCATCACATCATGGGACGGAACATATAAGGCGAAACGTGGGTTTCCTGGTTGCACCTCTGCCTACCCCTTCTGGGAAAAAAGCGTGAGTTTATGTATGTCAAAAATTCAGATAAATTTTATCCAGCATAAAACTATTACTCGTCGAAACAAAGGAAGCCCTAGACAACAGCGGTGCCGTGACGGGTTTGAAGGCGGCGGTAACAAATGAAAGCGCTCGCCATCCCTCATAATACAAATCCGGAATAATTACTGAAATGCGCTCCAAAAATCCACTGCTACATTTACCAAAGAACTAGGGAGTTGGGAGTCCACAAAAATATATTACGATTGCGACAAATTGAAATTCGAAATATCATTCCATCAGTCAAAGGAAGTCCACAGCTGAACATAGGCCTCTCCCAATGATTTCCACAGTGGCCTGTTGGAGGCAGCCTGCATCCAGCGACGTTCCACGACTTTTACCGGGTCTTCTGACCAGCGAATGGGTGGACGTCCCACGCTGCTGTCAATTCGGAATATATTGAGTTTAATAAGATTGCACATTTCCATTGTGGTGGATATTTATAATCGCAGCCAGTTTAGCTTGGAATCTTGTAAAATGTCAAATAAATGAACGGGTGACCAAACAACAGACATTGCTATAACAAAATCATGCTGAATGGCTTCAAAACTTAAATTAATTATGAATGTGTGCGTGTGTCGTTTTCGTGCGTGTGCGTACTTAGGTGTGTAGGTATGTATTTCTTTGCTATACTGATCGCTACCAAATAGTCGAGTTTTTGTGTGTAAAAGCATTAATTTCAGGACGGAAAAGTGAATAACATTGAGTTTTCATCGATGAGCGAAGGTTTTTGTTAGTAAACAAATCTTTACATCACCATTACTTATGATGTTGCTACAGGGCAGTCGCTATAGTATTTCAAAGGCCAAGTACTCGTATAGGCTTAAACTTGTTGCATTATCTTATTTTTATTCGTTGATAAACAATAAACATAGTACAAAAATATATATACAGGGTATATCAAGACTGCTACCGAAAACGAAGCCAGGTGGTAGTTTTAGTGATTACAGACACAATACAACTAAAATTTTGCAAAAAAACTCGACGATTTTTTTTATAATGTTTTAAATGTCATTGTGTTTGGGTAGTAAATCCATAGTTTTTGCTTAAATTATAATGTAAAGCCGTGCGTACTATAGCGTCGTTAATAATAAAAGGGTATACATTATTTTTAGGAAAATGTATGTATTTACCACCCAAATACGATGATAGGGAAAAATATATAAAAGAAAAGTCGCCTTTTTTTGCTAAAAACTTAGTTGCATCGTGTCTCAAGTAACTAAAACTACCACCTTACTTCGTTTTCGGTAGCAGTCTTTATATACCCTGTATATTTTGCAGCAAACCCTCTGATCTTCTAATTTATGTACAATAAAGAAACTTTGTAAATCGCTTGTTTCGAATGTTTACAGATCGTGCCCGTGCCGATGTTCCCATCCTGGGAGGAACTCATAATTTCGGTATGATTAATTATTATACCTGAAATGTATACTACTCATATTTACGAGCTGAAGGAAATATTTCCTTGTTTATTTTTGAGGAACACCGTGTGATGTATACTGTCGGGAATACTTTGATCTATTTGTAGATATTAGATAATATTTGGCCGATGATGGAATCTTCATATTCAGCGGAATTCCTGTGTATTATTAAAATTCTCGAGTGAATCAACCAGCTATAGATGGGATGCTATAGATGGGTATCGAAGTGAAAAATTTCGAGCATACCAATAGTTGATCGTAAACGTGTTGAAGATTAATGAAAAAGGCTTATTTGTGTCCCTCTCTCTCCTTTTTTTTTTAAGCCTTTATAGGCAGACGAGCTAGCGGCCCGCCTGATGGAAAGCGGCTACCGCTGCCCATAGACCTCCGCAGTGCCAGGGGTCCAGCACAACAAAGTCGCTGCCTACCTTAAGGAAGACTACCTACCTACACACTACCTACCTACGCACTACCTACCTCTCTCTTTCTTCAGCCAGAAAAAGTCCATTGCTGAACATAGACTTCATCATCATCGTCATCAGCTCTTCTGTTTCCACTGCTGGAATCTGAAATGGCACGCCACTGGGGTCGATCTTCAGCCCATCGTCTCTAACCTTTACCAGCCATCTTACGAATATCGTCACTCCAACTGGCTGGAGGGCGTCCTACACTACGCTTACCTCTTTACCTTACTTTTTATCGGTGGCCACGGTTACGGTAGGGTAGGGGGTGCTAAGAACCCCCGGCCTGCCAACAGCGACTAAATATAGGCTTCCCCCGATGGTTTCCATAGAAACCTATTGGCAACAGACTGCATCCAGCGACTTTCTGCAACTTTAACTAGGTACCTATATAATTTTACATTTTCTGGGTGCATGTCGTTACCAATAGGTCGCTGTGGTCCTTGATAAAGGCCTATGTTTGGCAATAGACTCTGTGGCTGAAGACAAGGGCCATGAGAACGTGAGTTCTTTTACTACAACTGATGAAAATATCTACCTCCACTTGTAGTTGGCAGAGTTGTACTACAATATGATTACAAAGCTGAGGTCTCGGATAAAAATCTAATTTTGCTGGCTCGGGCAAAGTGCTATTAGATTTATCTTTTGATTATTAGCCTGGAGTCAGGGGGATATGATTTAGGCTCGCCCCCTATCACATCGTGGGACGGAAAATACAAGGTAAAACGTGGGTACTGATTGCACCTCTGCCAACCCCTTCTGGGAGAAAGGCGTGAGTTTATGTATGTATGTATGATAAAGAAAACATTGTATATCAAAATAAGCAATTTTGTCGATACTAAAGCGAGAATATTTTTTGAAACTTTATCGTAACTTACCAAGGAATTGAAATGAAAATTCAACGCTATGATAATTTGTTTCGTGTTATTTTATCGGCGGGCCGGGGCAAAGGGAAGCGGAATTATAAGCAACTTACAAAGTTAGAATTAGCATCGAGAGGGAATCGTCAGTTCCTCTTAATTCTTGTTTGAAACTTGTACTCGATATTTTGTTGATATAAATTGTTTTGTACTTCACCTACTTATTATAAAGTTTTATTACAAAACCTTAAATGTTACTTGACAGTTCTCCCATCTCTTAGGAGCCTAAACAAGTAGAGTGTTTTTGTAGGACAGCGATAAATGGAAAATCGTGTATTGTTTTTAATAACCAGAATAACAATACTATAAAGTTTTTTGATCGTCAATCACCACGCACTATAACGGTGAAGGAAAACATCGTGAGGAAACCTACATACCATAGCGACTTGTAATAATTTCTATAGTATGTAAGACCGCCAACCCGCACTAGGCCAGCGTGGATCCATGTGGCCTAACCACTCTCAACCATACTATTGATGGTAGAGGAGGCTCGTGCCCTGCAGTGGGACGTTTATGGGCTGATACATACAAAGTTTTTCGCCTGCTGTTAGGTGTCATGGCTATTCATAAACAGAATATACATATGCCGTATAATTGCGGCAGAATATTTAGGTGGGCATCTCAGGTTTATTTATTTCTGTCTCTAAGACGTAGTGTGTAGTGTGGTATTACGTCTCGAATGTAATTACAAGGTTCGTCTTGAGGTGACAGGCGCACTACGCTCTACTCATTTCTTTGAAATAAATTGTCTATTCGTCATGGTATTGCTTCTAATTTAGACAAAAATATATAAAAGCGATCTAAGGTGCTGTTGGTGTACCATTTTAAATTAATAAATAAATAGACAGGTGGAACGCCTATCAAGCGAGCTGTTCTACTCATTCTCACAAAAAAACACCCAACAGTCACATACATAGTCCTGACCCTACACTAAGATCACACACGAGTCTTGTATTGTGGGTAGCAGGAACCACGAGAGACTTTTCGATCCCACAAACACCCAGACCCGAGACAAATACTTAAAAACATATGAGAAAAACGCAGAGACAGATAAGATAGACCCCTGAACAGGAACAAAGGGAAGGAAGATAAAGGCGCCTTTGTCCAGCAGTGGGACTGTAATGGCTAATGTATGTATGTATGTATGTATGTGTAGATATGTATGTACTATGTTATACGTATGTGTGAAGGTAGGTGTGAAATTGGGTACATCAGTCATGTGAGGATTCATAAGGACAGCCTCCGTGGCGTAGTTGGTTAGACGCCGGCTGTTAAACGAGAGGCCGCGGGTTCGATCCCCGCACCGAGACAAATGTTTGTGTGAACCACAAGTATTTGCGTCAGGTCTAGGTGTGAGACCGAAAAGCCTCTCGTGGTTTCTAATGCCCACGACACAAGACTCGATATTAGTGTGGGGTCAGGACTATGTATGTGACTGTTGGATGTATTTATTTATTTATAAATAAGTCTGTCAATAGTAAATGGTCACCGTAGCCGTATTCGGCTACGATTGAATTAATTAATTCATTCATGTGTAAGAAACGCAATAAAATTACAGTTTGCAAGAGAAATTAATTAATGAAACAATGTCGGTTAAAACTGTAGCAATCAAACTGGCTTCAGGCATGCGGATGCATGTTTTCCATCACAAAATAATATCGTGGAAGCGGACTGCGAAATAATTTTCACAACAAACTTGTTACGAGGAATAATAAAATTAATTCTTTCATACCTCTAGAGGATTTTGTGGAAAGAACGGCTTTAGAACAAATATTAACTAAATTACATTTTCATAGTTTGCATTGTAGTTTTGCTACAACGCAAATTGCATCTGTCATCAGTTGTTATGACAAGAGTTCTCAAACTGTATGAGCCTTTGTGCATTTGAATGCTGTTGGTTTAACTCTAACAGCCGTCTAACTCTAATCTTTGTTTAGTTTAGATTTAACAGTAATTATGTATGTTCAAAAAAATATGTAAACCTTTTAAAGTTTCTAGTGGTTTTTGTAACTTCAGCATGTTAGAAGCGAATTTTGAAGGGTCAGGATTGTAATCGAAAGATTTTTTCTTTATTATAGGATTTCAATATAAATTAATAATTATACGTAAAGTAGCGGCCAGTCCCAGCTTCGCCTGTGTTTATATGTTTATTGAATCCACTCCACAGAGGATACATGTTATTTTTCGTACAAAATAGGACACTCTTTATATATATTATACATATCAACCTTCCTCTTCAATCACTTTATGTATTAGAAAAACCGACTCAAAATCCGTTTCGTAGTTTTAAAGATCTAAGCATACACAAAGACAGACAGCGGTAAGTAACTTTGTTATACTATGTCGTGATGCGAATTATGAATTGTAAGTGCGTGAGCTTTTTTTTTTCATAGCACGGAGAACTGATGGCCGATGGGGCCAAAAAGTTCTCGAATGGAGGCCACGAAGCGGAAAGCGCAGCGTGCGACGTCCACCCACTAGGTGGTCAGACGACCTGGTAAAGGTCGCGGGACGTCGCTGGATGCCGGCTGTTCCAACAGGTCACTGTGGAAATCATTAGGAGAGGCCTGTGTTCAGCAGTGGACTTCCTTTGGCTGATGGATTGGATTGGATTGGAAGGATATGGTTCTTTCCATTGTAATTAAGAAAATATTCACTGTAATAACATTAAGCTGCTTGTTTGACTCTCAAACCTTTTAGCCCCAATTCAATACATCACTGAAAAGTAAATATTGACGATCGTTAAACTCGCAACGCAAACAGAATATGTTTATTTTATGCGTTTGGTTTAATTTCCTGCCTCGCAATATCCCCTCACTCACTATAATGTAAATAAGAAGCAACAAGCCAACACACACGAGAACGGATGTTGGTGTACTGAAACTTTTATCGTTTTTAAATTATTCCTATAGTAGGATTCTTAAAAAAAATATGAATAATACACTCAACATAGTTTTAATGTCACTATAATGTCCAATACTGGACCCATGATCGCACACTGTTGAGTAAATTTAACTTTTTTTGTTATTAGACAAACATTTGTGTCTGCGGGGATTGAACCCGCAACTTCTAGTTTCACAGCCGGTGTCTAAGCAATTGCGCCACAGATGCTGTTAGTTCAATGATTTGGTATAGTTTTGTAGAGGATAACCCGGCAACACTCGTGTGTTGCAGCGGTGTGCCACTGCAGCTCCTGTCAGCCAGGATTCACAGTACGCAAAGAATTGCCACCGAGCGCTGGAGCTCGGCGAATCTCTTAGAGACAATAGATTTTTATCGACCAGAAATTAATCAGTAAGGAAAAACATAGCAGCAGTTGGATCGATATTGGGATATAAAAAAAATCTGTATCTGTATCAGCCCATATACGCCCCACTGCAGGGCACGGGTCTCCTCTGCAATCGAGAGTACGATTGAGAGTGGTTAGGCCATATAGTCCACCACGCTGGCCCAGTGCGGGTAGGCGGACTTTTACATACCATAGAAATTTATACAAATCGCTATGGTGTGCAGGTTTGCTCACGATGTTTTCCTTCACCATTGTAGCGCGTGGTGGTTGACTATCAATACACACATGACTCCGAAAAGTCAGAGGTATGCCCTGGGATTTGAACTCGCGACCACCGTGAACATGTAGGCAGCCGCGTCTATTCCTTTACCAACAGGCCACCACGCACTAATAAAAATAATAATAATAACTAAAAGCCCCATTCCATTAACGCGTCTACGGTCACATAAAGGACCTTGAAAGTTCATCGGCTGCTACATATAGCTATTAACCTTACTATTCTCTTGCTTATGATATTGCACGATAACCGTCTTTATAGATATCACAAACGATAAATGGGCTTACTTTAATTACTTAATACTGTCGCCTAGCAAAGACAATAGAATGTAAAATACTGAAAATTGATAAGTTTGTGAAGGAGTAATTTGTCTTGTAAGATGTCTGACTGCTTCAGTGAAATCAACCCTTTCGGGGGTAACTCTTTTAGTGTACAAAATTGGCCTGATGCAGATAGTAGATTTTATGTATTTTCTAAATTGTAGCGCTGAACTCTTAGTATAACTTAATTTCTTAAGCTTATTAATTTGTCGGATAATAAATAAAAAAATAAAAAATATCTATAGCTGAGTTTCTATGAGGGTCTTTCTTCTAATGTAAAAGCCATCGTAACGAATTCATGCAATTTCACTTTAGGTAGGTACAAACACAAATAAAACGATCTATAAACACGCTTTGAAACAAAAAAATAATTTTCCGAATTGGTTCAGGCGTCTTCGAGTAATCGGTGAACATACATAAAAAACACTCCTCCTTTCTTAAGTCGGTTAAAAATTGATTTATAAAAGAAAATATTACCTAAAACTAAATTTGGTTCATACAATATTTATTGCTAAATCCCGGAGATTGGTTCCAGAATTTATTATTGTCTTGTGCCATAATTTCACAGATCGTTTTTCACAGCCGGTTTAGAATTACTTTCTGACATAATACAAAATCTTTTGAGCTCGCTATTTTTGTCTTTGACTTTTTTATTATTTGATGAGGAAGTAGGATTCTCTGTAATTTATTTTAAAAGTTACTTTTGTTTGAGGAAATTGTGTTATATTACATAAAATTATATGATAGACGTAAGACACTATGACAGCCTCCGTGAAACAATTTATTTGTGTGATCGAAAGGCATTTGTTTCGGGTCTGGATGTTTTTTTTTCTCTTTATTTAAAAAAAGGATTTCAAATTTAAATATTTATGCCACCCTCATTGGGCTAACCACGTACATTTATCATCTCCTCTTAATGCCTAGTATACTATAATTATTATATTAGGACTTAGCTTCATCCGATAACGGATGGGACAAAGTTGAATTAAGACAACCTACTGAACATAAATTAATATTATTTTTTTTATAAAAAGAACTTCTTTCAGCTTCGTTCCGAACACATTCCTTTAATACATGTACCACATGCGAGTCTGGATGATTGTGTGACAAAAAGTCTCTCTTAAGCCCCATTTACACGGGAGAGTTTCTCACTTCGAATAAGCAACTATCGTAAGGATATAAAAAGTTACATCGTGTAAACATCTGTCAGAACAAGATAATCTATGGCGGAACTGTCATGCGGTAATCGCAAACGATTCTTGCAGCGTGAAACTCTCCCCGTGTAAATGGCGCATTAGTTCCTGATACCCACAACACAAGACTCGATCTTAGTGTGGGGTCAGGGGTAGGACTATGTATGTGACTATAAAATCTATTTTCTTATATAATTTCGCCTGCTAATCCGATATGTCTGTATTTCGTATTTAAACTGCATGAATGTAGAGATTCTCCGCGTGATTTTATCGCAGAAGCTAGCAGCCATCGGTCTAAATCTACATATGTATGTAGATTTACTATATAATCCAATATACATACATCCAACAGACATATCTGAACGTATTGTTGCCGTACCTATTAGTTTTGTCTGCAAGGCAAGATGGACAGTGTCTGTCGCGTATCAACCTAACAGATAACTGAAATGTTCGTCGACTTTAAACAAGTTGTACAAAACATAATGTTAATTTTAATTATTAAAACGCGTGGTGGTAAAATGAACCAGACGCGGGTGCCAGTATATTTACAGTGGGCGCAGGTTCAAATCCAAGGGCACGTTCTGACTTTTCAGTGTCATGTGCGTATTGATTATAATCAATCACCACGCACTAAAAAATGAAGGAAAACATCATGAGGGAACCTGCAAACCATAGCGATTTGTAAAAATTTCTATGGTATGTAAAATCTGCCAAACCGCAATAGGCCAACGTGGACTATATGGCCTAACGTATATGGGCTGATATAGACACAGAGAATACAATCAACATGTTAGGATTCCGTCAGTAGCCGCTAAGGCGTGCCACTGGACAGACCTATGTCGCTTTATTTCCCTCAACGCGGCGCTGAATTTTCGTAAAATCTTAGTATTACGCCATATATTTTAATAGAACAGATAATAATAACTGAGGATTTTTTTTAATAGTATTTTTTATTTACTATAGTAAATAATATTATTATCTAAGGAGTGATTATTTTGATCAATATTTTTTTTATTTTGTATAGTAAATCAGTCTTTAATATTACAGTACTTTGCTATTTTCCTTTTTTAATATAGCGGTTAGCAATACGCATAAGCATTAAAAAAATAGCGTATGCGGCTAAAGCACCATTTACACGGAGAGGGTGTCTTGGTACAAGAATCGTATGCGATTATCGCATGGCATAACCGCTATACGAGTAGAGTTTCGTCTTCTGATAAATGTTTACACGTTGCGACTTTTTTATATCCTTACGATAATCTTACCTTCGAGGCGAAAAACTCTCCCCGTGTAAATTGGGCTCAAATATCGAAATCGTAATTTCAATTAGGTAATTATGAATTTTTAGCGCGTTAACTTATGGAACATTAGCCCGTAGCCGCGAGACGTTCTTCATTTTATAGAAGCTAAGAGTTTGTCTGCGCCTGCCTCTGACACAGACATCACACGATCAGCTATTATGAAGTTCCGACCGTGGTGGCTTTGAAAGTTATAGGCTTTAATGAAAATGACTTATTGAATCCATTAAAATGTTCAACATTATTTAGATTCAGTCATTTTTTTTTCTAGACTGCCTCGGTGGCGTAGTGGTACTACGGTATGATTGCAAAGCTGAGGTCTCGGGTTCGAATCCCGGGTCGGGCAAAGTGATATTGGATTTTTCTATTCATTATTAGCCCGGAGTCAGGAATTTGTGCCCGATATGGCGATAGGCTCGCCCCCTATCACATCGTGGGACGGAATATACAAGGCGAAACGTGGGTGTTCTAGTAGCACCTCTGCCTACCCCTTCTGGGAAAAAGGCGTGTGGTTATGTATGTATGTATGTATTTTTTTTTCTACCACCCGGTTCGGAAAGCGGTTTTCACTAGAGAAGAACGGGCAAGAAACTCTAGTGTTGCTCTTTTCAAAACCAGTTTACAATATCGTGATTATTACAAAAATTACAAGTTGGTCCAAATCAGAGCAGTTCATTAATAATTTGTTATCATTTGCAAGTGACATATATTTTTTATATGTGTCTGGCAAGATGAAAGAACCATGAAAATTGTCAGGTTGCAAAAGAAACATCTTTTGATAGTTACTTTTAGAACATATTGTATAAAATTCACCATTCTCTGTATCAGCCCATATACCTCCCACTGCAGGGCACGGGCCCCATCTACAATCTAGAGTACGTTTGAGAGTGGTAAGGCCATATGGTCCTCCATGCTGGCCTAGTGCGGGTGGCGGACTTTTACATACCATAGAAATTTATACAAATCGCTATGGTATGCAGGTTTCCTCACGATGTTTACATTCACCGTTATAGTGCGTGGTGATTGACTATCAATACACACATGACTCCGAAAAGTTAGAGGTGTGCCCTGGGATTTGTCCCCGCGACCATCGTGAACACGTAGGCAGCCGCGTCTGGTCCGTTACCAACAGGCCGCCACGCACTTTTAAATTCACCATTGTTTAATTGTTATTCTATTTATACATTTCGTGGTTCATACGAACATAGATTGACTTTGTTGCCTTTGATCTCGTAGACTTGTTGAAACATATAAACGTCGACGCGACGTAAGATATTTGCGTTGGAAAGTCTTATTTTATTTTTTAACTAGCGTCTATAGTGAAGCAGATCTAAATGTTATTGTTGGAGCATTTTGTATTCATTAATGAGGGTTATAAATAATAGCAATCAACGAAGGCATGTTTATTTTATTTATTATTTTATTAAAACGATGTTTCTAGTTTTGCGTTAGTTTTGGGATTGTTAATATAAAAAAAAAATTTCAGTAATAGTACAGTGAAAATAAACTAAAGAAAATCATAACGTAGTGTTTATCATACTTGAATTTTTGCAATTGTAGTTCTTATAGTTTTTAGTTAGTCTACCTTTGGTTGCAAAAAGCGGAAGGCGCAGCGTGGGACGTCCACCCACTAGGTGGTCAGACAACCTGGTAAAAGTCGCGGGACGTCGCTGGATGCAGGCTGCCTCCAACAGGTCACTGTGGAATCATTGGGGGAACATAGGCCATGTTCAGCAGTGGACTTCCTTTGGTTGACGGATTTGATTGGATTGGATTGGTTGCAAAACTCAAAAGGTTCTCTCGATTTTTATCAATAGTCTTATTTTCAAGTGCGTGGTGGCCTGTTGGTAAACGGACCAGACGCGGCTGCCTACATGTTCACGGTGGTCGCGGGTTCAAATCCCAGGGCACACCTCTGACTTTTCAGAGTCATGTGTGTATTGATAGTCAATCACCACGCACGATAACGGTGAAGGAAAACATCGTGAGGAAACCTGCATACCATAGCGATTTGTATAAATTTCTATGGTATGTAAAAGTCCGCCAACCCGCACTATGCCAGCGTGGTGGACTATATGGCCTAACCACTCTCAATCGTACTCTCGATTGTAGAGGAGGCCCGTGCCCTGCAGTGGGTCGTATATGGGCTGATACAATACAAAAACAAAATATTTTTAATACTTTCAAAATGCTGATAGGTTAATCGTGTTTAATTTCACCCATTAGCAGTGGCGTCTTATATGAGAATGGAGGAGATAAAGTCAGAGTCATCCAAACTCCAAATATTTCATAAAGCAGTAGAATTGGTTATTGCTATTTCTGAACAGTAGCAATTAATTATATGTTAACATTAAGGGTTCCAAATACACACAATGTAAATTATAATACACGAAATACGATGGACTGTTAAATCCACAAATGTTCGATCTCATGATTTTGGAGTTCACATCAATACCATGTTTGTGAGGCCCACAAGTATTTGTCTCGTGTCTGGGTGCTTGTGAGACCGCCAAGTCTCTCGTAGTTTCTGATACCCATGGCACAAGACTTAATTGATCTTAATGTGGGGTCAGGACTGTATATGTGAGTGGTGGGTGAATTTATTTATTATTTATATTAACTTTGACCTTGGTAGAAAGCGACGTAAATCTAAGTACAAACGCACATGCTAATTGTCGTGTTGTCTATTACGTCCGGAAGTGAGGCGACAGTCTAAGCATAACAATCGATGTATTTATTCCAAGGCCGCTGTTCATTGTCAATGTCTTGGATAATTGTATCGATCCGAGAGATAATCTTCTCAACTATTTTAACACTTCTGTGAAATGTGGTCACTAGTGCTTGAAATACTGGAATGAAAAAGCTACTACAGAAAGCCAGATTTTAATTAAGAGCATCGACCAACGCAAGATGGCTATCTCTCGACACAATTATGTACATACATACACTCACGCCTTTACCCCAGAAGGGCTAGGCAGAGATGCTACCAGGACACCTACATTTCGTCAAGTGTTTCAATCCTTTGCCTCTGTCATTTCTTTCTTATGTTCTTTTGGTTTTTAACACTTATGTTAACAACATTTATATTAGTTTTACTTTTATTTTTGTTTACATATATGTAGCCGTTTTATTATCAACAGGGATACACCGTAGGAGAGATGTAGAACTCGTCCTAGATACACGAAAATGTGACGTTTTCGGGTTCAGGTTTATCAATGTCTGGTTTGGAGCAGGCCGGCATAATTGTGTCAACCGGCAGTGTAACATTTTCCGCCAGTGGGTACTCTTTCGAGCTATCGTAGCATAAAAAAAATCCACTATATCACGATAGTATATAGTACAACGGAGAAGGGAAACATCGTAAGGAAATTTGCATACCATAGCGATTTGCAAGAATTTCTATGGTATGTAAAGTCCGCCAACCCGCACTAGGCTAGCGTGGTTGACCATATGGTGTAACCCCTCGAAATCATACTCTCGATTGTAGAGGAGCATCGTGCCCTGCAGTGGGACGTATCTGGGCTGATACAGTACATATCACGATTAGCAGGTTTTCAATTTCACGTCTTTAATTATTTTTATAAATCATCCAGTCTCTACAATTTATTTTCGTATTGGACAAAATCGATTTCTTTATCCGGAAACCACACGTTCATTCCATTAACGAAGCAAGTATTGATTCCTATATTCCGGAATGGATCTAGCTCATATAACTCCAAACACATGTTCGCTCTCCATTAATGAAAAAACTATTTTCATGAATGTAAACAAAAAATGTTAGTATATTTTAGCCCGCGTTCTCCGTACAGATTTCTCTGACCGCGGCAATTACTGTCACTAACGCTGTTTCATTGTATGTGTTATAGACATGTTGTACTTTCAAGTATTTTACATAAGGTCTAGCAAAATGAAGACATTGATGGCCACAAACGCGCATATTGGGTCCATAAAGATCGTATGGGACAGGGTTCGCATTATTTTATGTGCCTGTCTCGAAGGCCTGTGACATTCATCATCATCATCATCAGCCTTTTTGCGTCCACTGCTGAACTTAGGCCTCTCCTATGGCAAAATATAATTTTCCTTGTGGTACCACCGTAAAACCCCATTTACACGGGGAGAGTTTCTCGCATCATAGATACGATTATCTATGATACGATCTGTAAGGATATAAAAAAGTTGCATTGTGTAAATATTTGTCAGTACACGATAATCTATGGTGGTTATGTCATGACATAACCGCGAGAATCGTGTGTGAAAAAAACCGTTGCACCTTTAGAAAAAAATCGGAGCCACAGGTCAGTCAATGGTAGTTTGCGATCATGCTTTACAAGTAGCAATTAAGAAAAACGTAGTGCAAAAACATTTTCGTTTGTTTTTAATATTCCTATAGATTCCATTGCGATATTTTTATTTTCACGCGATTATATATACGAGTATATATAAGTTACACATAAAAGTTCAAAAACTGAAGTTGCTTTTAGCCACCTAATATTCCGGACATATCGCAAACAGACTAATTTCGCACTATACCGCGGCAACCTTCCCATTTATTACTCATATATTAGGGCCGAAAATAAACTCCTTATTACCGGGAATTTTATAGCATCTTATTTATTCATGGTTCGTGGTGACCATTGAGATATTACGAATGGATGAAATATCGCGAACAAATGAGTAATAATTTTAGGCCTACGCGTTACCTATTTAATTTATAGTGAAAATCTAAGGAAAACATAAAAGAAAATGTTGGATTTACAGTTGCAAATTATAACAGCAAATTCTATATTCTTCTTACTATGCTTAATATTAATTTCTTTTTTCCATCCTTTTTTCTTTCCCGCTCCCTTCCAGATCTGATGGGCCGACACCACATCAATTTCCCAAGCGTTGTGCACATTCATGGGCGGCAGTGATCACTTACCATCAGTAAACCTACTTGCTCGTTTGCCGGACGACGAAGTGATTGGTTCCAAATTTAAGTTCCATATCTCAAGAAGACAATTGTAAATTAATTTCAGATCAGGCATAAATAGAGCTGATGTTATTTCCTAAAAATACACTAATTACACATTCATAACGGCGGCCCGCCTTTAGGCCCACAGAAGTAAATTTTAATTAAAGAATAATTAATATTGTGCATTCTCCTTTGTGCTCTAAGATATGTAGTTCACTGGCCACAACTCGTTTATCTATGAAGATAGGGCAACGAGAAATCACGGTCACACGTGCAAATGTAGGAGAAATGCCAAGCAAATGGACACAAATCATTCATGGAGGAAAGAAAATGGATATAAACGATTCAGAGTATAATAGATTTTGAATACCGTTGAATACACATTGATAAGGAAAAATATTTTCACTAAACTAGCAAAAGATCCCGCACAAATATTGGTAATGATTTCTGCTCTAGTAAGTCCTAAATGGCTGTGAAAATAAAAGTCAGAAGGCCAACGCAGAGCCCGGTCGTAAAGTAGGTGGAGCAACTGCGAGCATTAGCTTCTTATGCGTATTGTTCGTGATGGATTAACCTTTTCTTCCACTTCCTTGGGCCCCAGTTAGTTAATCTCATGACTGATTCGTCTCGACAATTTTATGGCGCCCTGGTTTTTGATGTGATTCAGTTTATGATAAAGTAAATGAATTGCGTAACTATGCCTCGGAGACAATCTCGAATTAATCTCATGAGTTTATTCCTTGTAGGTATCATAACAGTATGGGCCAATTAAATGAACTATTTACTATATAATATTACGAGTAGTATGTGGAAGCAATATATAGTCAATCTCATGAATCTATTATTTGTAGCTATTACATCAGAATTAGTTATAGCTACGGGAAGTTAACATAAGAAACTTCCAACGGAATTTATTTTTGTTAATTTCAATGTAGGTACTTAGTCTCACGTGTACAACTTAATTCTTACTTTTTTAATTTGATTTTAATTTCACCAATCTGGGATCATGTTCTAAGCACCTTTGCAAGGAATTGAAATTGAAATTAGTTTGAGAAATAATTTTATGCTGCAGACAGCACCATCAGCTTTATGTCGAAAGTTTTTTGATGTAAATACCAGCGTTGCGAACATCAAAGAACGCAGGTAATAATGAACTTTAAAAGAGTTATTTGTGAAGGTGACAGGAGCTCAAAAGATTGTAATAAAGTTTTAGTAATATCGTGTAGGACTTTTCGTACCCACTCTCACAATAATAAGGAGTCATTCAAAATAATAATGGTGTTTCAAAATGATGTGCATGTTGAAATGTGGCAATTTGTTATATCATAGCTTTTGCCAAATGTTTAGCTATAATGTTTATTCGTTCCATTTTATCGAAAGCTGAGACTTAATCGTCTATACCAGTCGTTTCTTTATCTGGATAGGACTAAAGTTCCATTTATCTGGTCGTTTATTAGATTATAATTGAATAATTCATATAACATTCCTAAAAAATATTGTAGTAAAATCTCTTTACGGCACTATAATTATTGGACAACTTACTCCTATGAAAATGAAGACCTAGCTGTTTATCCATGTACCTACTAAGTTTAGACGAATAAGAGGATTTCATCAATTACCAAGAAATTATCAATGATTCATTCAAGCACGTTAGGAAGTAAACATTTTTCTCCGCGAAACGAGCGAAGGAAACATTTCGAGCGCCAACAAACACGCAACCAGAATCAAAATGCAATCGGCAATGAATTTGCAAGAGCGTAAATCACGGGAACACATCTGGTTCGCGGCTCTAATTCGCGATACCTTATGGATTGGCAGGAAGCTCGACCACCTGTTTGGTAAGATCTATCATCACGTTATTTTTGGCATTGATTGAGGGCCTGTCTGCATGAGATTATTCCCTCTCACGTACACTCTCGGTTTTAGATTTGCACGTGATCGTTACTGTCGGTGTTTTGTTTACAGATTACAGTGTACGAGGCTTAAATGCTTTCTATTCCGCTGATTGACAGTGTGTGCTATTAATCTATTTTTGTGTCTGTTAGTAGCAAATATTTTGGTGTTTTGAGTAAAATTGATATTTTATTAAAGTTTAGCTACTTTTTCATCGGAGTAGATGGTTAATACCGTATATTGATTTCGAAAAAAATCCTACGTATGTTTTGCAAATTTTATTACTATTGATAACCAAAAAAATTACTAACTATGGATCTATTGCTACCTGAAAAAATGTTAATGCTAAATTTATGAGTATCATTTAGGTATTGACATTTTCATGAGTCAAATTAACATCATTTGTCCCGTTCTATCGGACTTGTTAAGCAATTTGCTGTTTATACTTCGCTAACGAGTACATCGTCAACTGTTATAATTGCTTCGACTGCGAATTCCAATTAAATAAGACTGTTCGAATTTCTGTTTATTAAGACACCAACCAAGTTAAAGTTAACATTTATTATTACTTCATGGCCTAAGATTATATATTTGATAGCATTTACTATTTCCTGCAACAGACTTTCTGTGGCTTAAGAAGAAGAAGAAAAAATCGGAAATGTAAGAACATTGTATAAATTGACCACTTCAATCGGAGTAGAAACATTATTTCACGGAACACTAGTTAAGTGTAATATTTTTTATCAGGTTTTGTTCGACATAAGAGATTTCCGGAGGCTCGACCATTTATAAATGTTGAAAGGTCAGCGATGCTCTGGCGCGCCACCGCATTGTATGTGCTGGTAAGGGCAAAGGTGATATTTCGGCAACAGATAAACTTCTTGCTAAGATCTTTTCTACAAAAGAAATATAAATTGTGCTTTGATTGTTAATGATTTGACTAAAAATAAATAAATATACCCAACAGCCACCTACATAACCTTGACCTCAAACTATAAGATACATGTCTGCTGTGGGTATCAGAAATTACGAGAGACTTTTCAGTCTCAAAAAAACAAAAGCATCAAATATTTGTGGGCCGCACAAACAATTGTCAGAGTTGTGCCTTGATTGATTATATTTCATCCAAGAACAGGGAAAAAATATACGTCCGTTCTTTCACTCGAAAATCATCGTAAACAGGAACATTCTCTGTGGTTTGCGGAATGTTAAGACCTGTGAAGTGCTTCCAATTGATGCAGTGAAGGGCGTATTATGTTTAGTAGTTTTGACTGAGGCATGAATTAGCTCTCTAGAATGACTTGGGCGAATGTTGCAGTGAAATACCTTGACATGAATATCTTGACATTCGATTTAAGATTTGCTAGAGTTACACATTCACCGTAATTCATGTACGCTATTATCCATACTGTTAGAGTACTAAAGCTCGGCGAATCTCTTAGTGATACTAATCCTTTAATCAGCTTAGAAAATAATCAGAACGAAAAAACAATAAGAGGAGTTCGAAGTAAATTATTGTTTACGCGAACAATCTTTTAGTCGGTGAGTGGAAATGCCGAAGGTCAAGGAAAGCGAACGCTCCTTTAGTTAGGTGACGAGGGATTGCAACACTGGAGGTCACGGATTCAAATCCAGGGCACACATTTTTACTGGTAGTAGGTTTCTCATATGTGAGAGGCCACCTGGGTAGATTGGTATCTACCCAGGTGGCCCATACATTGCGGTGGTCCGCAATGTATATTTCTCCCGCCAAACAGCAGTGTAAATGCACAGTTGTGTTCCGGTTGGAAGGACATTGTAGCCAGAGTAACTACTGGACATAATTAGACTGAATTTGTAATTATATTCCTTCATAGGATGGGTGGCATTTGCTTTCTTGATCTATATATCTATCCTATATGTAATATCCTGCTAGTGTTATCCGCTTTTTGCGACCAGATACTCCCAAAGATAGCATTCAATTACTAGTTTTATTGCCCCAGGTTCGAGCCGCGCCATCAAACTGTGATAAAACTGTTTATCAAAACACACTTTGTTTCAACCTTGAATATTTTCGCGGGAGTTAGGGCTGCTGCTTATGCAAGAATTTATTATTCTGATATGGGTTATGAAGTTGAATATACATGTGTCATTTATTTGTGATTTATTTTCCGCGCTTGGAAGGACAATGAAATAGCTGAGAGTCGTTTATTTGTTATAAGTTAGACGCATGTTATGACTGGTTTTAACCAACTTCACAAAACTAGGAGGTTCTCAATTCGACTGTATATTACTACTACTGTATCACTAGTTAGACATTAGCTTAATGCGGCGACATGTTATGAGTAAACTTATTTTATTAAATCTATATCTGTATCTGTGTGAGCCTATATTATACATTTCACTGTACAACCTGTACATGCCTCCTGTACAATCGAGGGCACGATTGAGAGGGGTTAGGCCATATACAGTGCGGGTTTGCGAACTTTACATAACTCAGAACTTTTATTAGTTACATTTGTTTAATTTCCTGCCTACCTTATACTAACAAATACAACCTATTTACTATCCGCTATATTACACATATACAAATGAACAAAGAACTCTACTAAATCATTAGCAAAATTTCCAGCATTGGCAACCCTAAATATAATAGTAATAAATTGGTCCGTTTTCGTGTGTCTGGTCTTCGATCACAACCAAACGTAAAAAATTCAGTTAATGACTCAAGATTGGATGTGCGGATTGACTGACGACGTTTAGGTATGCTAGGATTGGCATTCCAATCATTCCCTCTTAATGAGAAAATGTTTGTTCACAGAATCAGTATTGGATAACCCGTGCGTGGCTTGTGGCACATTCTAACGACATATCCGCAGTTTGTTGCAAGGATTGAAGTAGAAAGAGAGAGAGAGAGAAACAGAGAGAGAGAGAGAGGGAGTTAGAGAGTAGGAGTAAGAGAGAGAGCTTGTTATTCTTTTTCATCAACTTCGGCAGGAATGCCTACAGATTCTTGCTTAATTAAATTGGAATATAAAATAATAATCAAGCCTGTGGACTTGTACGCTAAACTGCGAATAGATACGATGCGAATTCGCAACGCTGAAAACTGCGATACGAATTCGTGTGGCAAGGCGATTCCACGATTAGGGTGACCATTCCTTCGATGCTTATTGCTAAGGTGCAGTAATGCACGATGCAAATCAATTCGCAAGTTCTTGCGATGCATGGTAGAACTAGATTTTTATAATGTGACTTTGCATCGTAGTTTTGTGTACGAGCCTTATACACGTCCCACTGTAGGGCGCGTCTCCTCTACAATTCAGGAATAGAGAGAGTTTGAAAAGGCTTCGGCCGCAGGCAACTACGCTGACCTAGAGAGAGTTGGCGGACTTCACATATCTTAAAAATACTCCCAAATCTCTATAGTTTAGGTTTTCACGATGTTCTCCTTCACCGTTATAGTATTTGAGTAGGGTTTTGTTTTTATTGCATATGTCCGGCAAACGAGCTAACAGGTCACGTGATGGTAAGTGGTCACTACCGCCCATCAACATCCACAACGCTGGATCATGGATGTGCAAAGAGCAAAGGAGTATTGGGCATCCGGATGAAATAAACTAAAAAACAATTTTATTAATGAAAGGATAGTCTTCCTTCTCAACGGGATAAGAAAAAAGCGTTAGGCAATTTACAAACATATTGAAATCAATAATCAATAGGCAAATTATCTATCGCGTCTTAGTTACATAATAAATAATATATTCAGGAATATTGAAGGTTCTTCGGGGTAAACATGATCAAGGATCCACGTGTAAGTTTGTCTTATTTGTATACGTACATAAGTTATGGAATAAGATTATTACTACATCAAAGAAAGAGTCAATAATAAGAGGAAAATATTTAAATTATCCAGGAAACTCCAACGTGAAAAACAAGAATGTATCTATAATAATGTAAATATGATATAATATTATAAAAGGTATTATAAATGTTTTTATTTTTATAGCCGCAGCTTGATGGTCCAAACCATCTCGGCGCGAACCAAAAAGTTAGCAAATTCTTTTTTGTTTGTCGTCACACGTGTTCCCTCCTTCCTACAATCCTGGGTCATTCCGCCGTAGTGTGAAGAAGCATCTCAGCAGGCCGGCATAATTGTGTCGAATGGTATGGGACCGCCGTCTGTTGCCATTCGATACTCTGTCTAGACGACATTTGCGCTTACCATCAGGTGCAGTGCAGTCATTATGCCGTACCAGTGTAAAAAAAAACACCATAATTGCTTCTATTCCATCATCCATCTATCCATCAGCCAAAGGAAGTCCACTGCTGAACATAGGCCTCTCCCAATGATTTCCACAGTGACCTGTTGGAGGCAGCCTGCATCCAGCGACGTCCCGCGACCTTTACCAGGTCGTCTGACCACCTAGTGGGTGGACGTCCCACGCTGCGCTTTCCGCTTCGTGGCCTCCAATCCTCCGTGCTTCTATTACAATTACTATATTTAAAAAAATCTGGACTACAGGAGGCTTGTATAATCCGACAATTTTTTTAGTCCGGCACTGCACTTGGAAAGGTCTATCCGATAAACTAAGGTTCAATGTATATTCTAACATCGAAAGTTTGCAAATTCAACAAGTTATCAACATTCCGAAATGTAAGTTAGTTTTTGAAATTTGCTACGTACCGGAAACTTGCAGCAACGCCATAGCAAGTCCAGGAAATGGTTTTATCACTTAAATTGTGTATTCACCCCGAAATTCTAAGAAGTAAGCTTCTTTGTTTCTTTCAGCCATTTGATAAATATTAAAATTTTGAAGTTAAATAAATTGGTATTGTGAAATGTTTAAAGCCTTAAGCACCATTTACACGGGGAGAGTTTCTTGCGGCGAGAATCGTATGATTATTGCATGACGTAACTGCCAACGATTATCATGTTCCAACAATGTTTCCACGATGCAACTTTTTTATATCGTTACGATAATTATATTCTTGGTGACGATAGACTCTTCCTGTGTAAATGGGGCTTCAGGGTATAGTTATTACGACAGTTTCTGTGGTGCAGTTGAGGAATTTGTTTATTTATTTATTTATACTCTTTATTGCACCCTCAAGTTACATAATAATTCAATAAAGAAATAAACTTAAATTAGTACAATGGGCTATACTATACTTAGTATAATTAGTTGTTGTTAAAGGAAAGGCCGTGGGCTCGATCCTTGCACTACTAATATGTCCTCAACTGCGCTCTGAGGAAATAATACATTGGAAACTACAACAATAAATAAATAAATACACCCAAATGTCACATACATAGTCCAGAGACCAGCCCCACGCTTAGGTCGAGTCTTGTGTCGCGGGTATCATAAACTACGAGAGATTTTTCGGCCTCACAAAAACACCTAGATCCGAAACAAATACCTGTGGACCACACAAACATTTGTTTATGTGCGGGGAACGAACCCGTGACCTAACGTTTCACAACCGGCGTTTAACCAACTGCGCCACGGAGTCAGTCAATAAAAGCGCTTGATCCACAAATATTTGGAAGTTTGGGTGTTTGTGAGACAGAAAAGTCTACCGCAGCTCCTGATATCCACGACACAAGACTCGATTTTGTGTGAGGTCAGGACTATGTGTGTGACTGTTGGGTGTATTAATTTATTATTTATTTTATTTGTTTTGGGTCTGAATGGTGTGAGATTTAAAAGAATCGCGACGAGACTTATGGCAGCCACACACGATACAGTATACTTGCGCAAGCTTGGACTTGTACAAATTCACGTATTTCGGAGCCGACCACAAACGGCTCAAGCATGCTTGCACAAATACCTGCTCCATTTAAAACAATATCATTGTTCTTGAAAGTGAGCTACCTGGTTGTGTTGTTTTGTGCTATGGATGATGCAGTAGCATTAGTTGGCTTTATTTTAGCTACGAAAAAACTGAAAACTCACAAGAGAAATCGAAAAGTATGGACTAAAGACTGGTTAATAAAAAGAAACCATTATTCGCACATCAATTTGCGAAACCAAAACGACGTGCGTGCGTACGGTGGCTAGAACAGACTGAAACTTGCGCGCGCTCCCACACACGTTCATGTAAACTTGCACAAACGCAAATTTGCACAAGTTGGGAATTGAAATTTGGAACTTTTTAAAGAACTTGTGCAAGTGAATAATTTGCACAATTATCTTCCAACACACGATACAGTATACTTGCGCAAGCTTGGACTTGTACAAATTCACGTATTTCGGAGCCGACCACAAACGGCTCAAGCATGCTTGCACAAATATCATTTCACTGATATTCGTACAAGCGTGCGTACCTGCTCCATTTAAAACAATATCATTATTCTTGAAAGTGAGCTACCTGGTTGTGTTGTTTTGTGCTATGGGTGATGCAGTAGCATTAGTTGGCTTTATTTTAGCTACGAAAAAACTGAAAACTCACAAGAGAAATCGAAAAGTATGGACTAAAGACTGGTTAATAAAAAGAAACCATTATTCGCACATCAATTTGCGAAACCAAAACGACGTGCGTGCGTACGGTGGCTAGAACAGACTGAAACTTGCGCGCGCTCCCACACACGTTCATGTAAACTTGCACAAACGCAAATTTGCACAAGTTGGGAATTGAAATTTGGAACTTTTTAAAGAACTTGTGCAAGTGAATAATTTGCACAATTATCTTCCAACACACGATACAGTATACTTGCGCAAGTCTGGACTTGCGCAAGTATACTGTATCGTGTGTGGCTGCCATTATATTGAGGCAATGTGTGTCTGCTAGGAGCATCATAATAACAAAACAGAATCGAAAAGGGTTAAAAATATCGCCTATTACGAAAGCCGAAGATTATGCGATTAATACTCGATACAATCTTCTCTGTGCTATCTCCAATGCCATATATATCATTTATATGCAAAGGAATTTAAAAGTTCCCGACCTTTCTAGATCTTGTTCATAAATTCTTATCATTTTATCACCAACAGTTACATATTTATTGCGACTGTGAACCGAATAGTATTTGTAGAATTTATATGGATTTATATGCGAAGTATACATACAAAAACCTTTTTCCGAGAAGGGGTAGGCAGAGGTGCAACCAGGACACCCACGTTTCACCTTGTGTGTTCCGTCCCACGGTGTGATAGGAGACGAGCCTATCTCCATATCGGGCACAAATTTTTGAATCCGGGCTGATGATGGATAGAAAAATCCAATGCGAAGTATATTTATGAAAATATACCTACTAATTGAGAAATTCATGATATTTTCATTAGAGTCTCATTCACAAGTCGAAACAGATTTGTCCTGGTTACACCTCTGCCCACCCCTTCTGAGAAAAAGCCGTGATGTTTATGTATGTGTGTATTTCACGTGGATTTGCTATGTAGTGGTTAGGCCCATCGATAGTCTAGCTTTAACCCTCTGTTGTACCACGGACATAAATAGTCGCCAACAGCTTAGCACGGGACTCCGCTACAATTATTTCGAGTGAGAGGCCTTATGTCATAATACATTTTGCTAATCTAGTGCAGTTGCCAACTCCATATACCATAGAAAACCTGACTAATAAAGAAAAAAAAATTAAAAAGAAAATAAAGTAGATATTATCATCGATTAAAAAATCTCTAAGATGCCTTCGGAAAAGTTTTTTTTCCTTGCTAATGATATTAAATGCTTCAAAGTTCAATTTCGCATATTTTCATCTCAGCAGCTTAACGACAGCACTGGTTAAAATATCACAGTGCATAACTCCGTGAATAAATTTAAAAGTTCCCAGAAGCCCTAATTTTATCATCCACTTAGTATTAAAAATATTTTTTGTGCATTTGATTAAATTTTTGTTATAGGAGTCTACTTTGAAATATTAGCGGCGTTATTCAAATACAGTTTTAAACCTATTTTAGTTTCAAATGTTTTGTCCCCTTCGAACGAATTTTGAATTCAGTTTGAGCGAAGAAGACAAAACATCCGATAGCTAAAATAGGTTTTAAAACTGTATATGAATAAGGCCGTAGTAATATAATCTCTATAATGTCGTGTTAGCGTAAATAATGTAAGTAACAAAAATAATATCAAGAAATATATTAACCGCAAATATATTTGGGTGGTGTGTGCCATGATTGCTTTTCACAAACCCCTGTGTGTGCCAAATGGATTTATTTTGATACGGTTTTCACCGCAAAGTTGAGAAAAAATTGATTATATAACTTATATTTTCTTTAAGCATTTTAGGGATATATTAGATATATTAGTGTAATCTTTTTGGTTAATTTTCTATTAAATCAGCTTGTAGTTAATTATTCCTACATGCACAATAAAAGTTACGGTAAACAAAATTGTAAAACCTCATAATGTGCCCAACACAGTTGTCACGTCTCGAATCCAGTCTATTCTAAAAGTGGTAGAGCCATGCTGTTGTTAGCCAAGACTCAGCATGAATGGGCAGGCTCGTCCGGGGTGGTACCACTGTCTCACAGGAGATCGACGTGAAGCGACACCTTTGCTGTGGCTTTTCGTTCGGTGACTGATATTGCTGGATGCCCAATACTCCTTTCCAATTTCCATCCTTTTTCCTTCTTGGCCCGTATCATATCCATGATCCAAGAGTTGTGTATGTGCATGGGCGGCAGTGATCACTTACCTGATGACCTGCTTGCTCGTATACAAGAAATGCTATAAAAATTGGCGGCTAAAATGTCCTGTGAAATTTCCATTTCGTAAATATTCCTCTGCCCACCCTCCAACTCTTCCTGTATGTCAGTATAGTGTGTAGTGCGTGATAGTTCATAAGAAGTAGTCTTTTGCAATCCAGTGAACCGTTTGCTATTTCGCCTGTTCAATGCTGTAAGTGAAAATATGTATGCAAGGAATGTACTGTCTGTGAACGTTTGCTCGATATATTCTTTAAATACATATATACATCATATACGTATTATAAGAAAATAAGCTCTATGGAAAAACGCCTTTTTCCACCCACGTGCCACCTTGTGCGTTCCGTCCCACGAGGTGATAGGGGTGAGCCTCCTGCCATATCGGGCATAAATTCCTGTCTCCGGGATGGTAATGAATAGAAAAATCCAATATCACTTTACCCGACTCGGTACTCGAACCCAAAACTTCATCGTAAAAAAGTATATTCTTCTTTTTATTTACGTTTCTATTTATATTGATAAATTTCTATATAATACCTGGACCTAGTTGTCGAATGTCATTTGACTTAATAATTAGCGATTAGGTTAATTACTAACAACTGTAAATCGTTTTGGGTTTCATCGATTCAGGTTCGTCTAGTGCGGGCACCGTTGTAAAAGTTACAATTTTATTTTATCTTTATTAAATAAATTATTATTATTATTATTTGCAAGTTTACTCCCCGAAATCCGAAATACATGGACAGTATAATATCAACGCCCATATAAGATCTTATATGATTTTATCGGTCACATACGCTGACACAACACCCCAAAATTATCAGGGCTGATAAAAATCGCTATCACATTCATAAAAATTTTCGTACAAAATATTATGCATCAAAAACATCCGACTTTTTACACCACACAAAAAACTAGTAAAAATAAGATGTAATTTAGTTTCCTCCGAAAATAGATCCATTCCCACAGTAAATATAATGTTAATTAGGATCTCGGCAACCGCTACGAATTAAATCTAGGTAAACCTGCAAGAGAGTGTTATTTTCAGCAAGTACCTCTTCAACCAAACGCTACTAAAATGTTCCGCGAAAAACAATTTTATTTTAAAAAGTTTTTTTAACATCTTTTTTACCTAAAATTTATAATTGATAAAAGGAACGGTGTAGTCTTCGTGGAAGCTCTACAAAGCTGGTTATATTTTTAAAAACAAGTACCTAATTATTTATAAAATTATTAATTAGATACTGGAAGATTTTTTAAGTTAATTTGGAACATTTATCTACGCGGGTACGTAAGCTGTATTATCTTATATTCTTACAAAAAATAGTAAACCAGTTTTTACAAAAAAAATACATTACATTAGCGGCCTTATTCATAGACAGTTTATAAACCTATTTTAGTTATGTAATGTTTTGTCCCATTCGAACGACTTTTGAGTTCAGTTTGAGCGAAAAGGACAAAACATTCGATAACTAAAATAAGTTTTAAAACTGTCTATGAATAAGGCCGAAATCATGTTATCGGAAATGTTATCCGTTTAATATAGGTTAATTATTATTGGTAAGTTTGCACAATCGAAGAGTGGAATCACCATAATAGATTGTAATAATAAATTAACGAAATTATGTTAAATTCACCAATTAACATTGTGGTTTTCAATTAACCAAATGAAGCGGAATTCACTAATCCGCATTACACACTCACAGAACTTTAAATTTTAAAATTGACGAACAAACTCACTTACCTGTAAATGAAGTTCAACCATAATTTGGTTTTTTTTATCAGCCCATATACGTCCCACTGCTGGGCCTACTCTACAATCGAGAGAATCGATTGAGAGTGGTTAGGCCATATAGTCCACCACGCTGGCCTAGTTCCGGTTGGCGGACTTACATACCGTAGAAATTCTTTAAAATCGCTACGGTATGCAGGTTTCCTCACGATGTTTTCCTTCACCGTTAAAGTGCGTGGTGATTGACTATCAATAGACACATAACTCCGAAAAGTCAGAAGTGTGCCCTGGGATTTGAACCCGCGACCACCGTGAACATGTAGGCAGCCGAGTTTGGTCCGTTACCAACAGGCCACGACCCACTTAATAGCATAATTACTTTCGGGTTTCTCTCTAGAGATTAATACAGGGTATATCCAGACTGCAGCCAAAAACGAAGCCAGGTGGTAGTATTAGTGACTTCATAGACAATGCAACTAAAAAATTCGCAAAAGAAACGCGAATTCTTTTTTATTGTAATTTTTTACCTATCGTCGTATTTAGGTAGTACATCCTCGTTTTACTAAAAGTATAATTTTAACAAAAACTAGGTATTTATCACCCAAACACGATGATATTCAGAAAATTGTAAAAAAAGACTTGTCGCTTGTTTTGAATTTTTTTTGTCGCATTGTGTCTGTAATCACTAAAACTACCACCTGGCTTCGTTTTCGTTTGCAGTCTTGATATACCTTGTATAACACATGTGCGCATGCGTGAGACTACATGTGTTACACTAGAGCACTAGAGTAATTTGATAATAAATACGCTTTAATTTCCCCAGTTCGTCGCAAGTTGACAGAGTGGTATAAGTACATAAATAACATTAATCCGCTGAGTAAGGTAAGTGAAGCTTATGTCCACCTTTCCCAGATTAAGTACATTAATATTTATAACTCCGGTCCCTGGATGATAAAATGGCGAAGTTCATGATAAAATACCCCACAAGTTTCCTTAGCTGTGTCTTTGAAACAAACGGAATTGGAGGAAATATTTAAAAATTGACAGTGTCAATGTTATACGAGTATTTTATTTTATGTAGATTAGTGGAGACGTGGAGATTTTTACCACGTTGGATCAGTCGAATATTATAAAATGTTGAAATTATATTGTAACTTTAGAAACTTTAAAAAGTTAATATTTTTAGGGGTAGGCAGAGGCGCCAATACGACATCCAAATTTCGCCTTGCGGGCGAACCTATCATTATATCGGGCACAAATTCTTGACTCCAGGCTGATAATGACTAGAAAAATCCAATATCACTTTGTCCAACCCGGGCTTCGAAACCGAGACCTCAGCTTTGCAATCATACTGTAAAATATTTACGTTACCGAGGCAGTCTATGAAAAAGGCCGTAAAAATCGTCCATTCTTGCTAATATTATTTTTCTTACTTTTCCATGTGTGAATAAAACTTGAAGCGTTTGAGGAGACAGTCCCGCCCTCATACCCACCAATGCAACTCCTGTAACCAAGGATCAACAGGCACACATTATAATGACGCCGGGCATTGACGCTCAGCGAGTCTCCGGGAATGTCCAACTTGTCTTTAACCCGCAATCAATCATAAAGTTAAATTAATAGGAGTTGGAAATAAATACGAGTTTATAATAATACATACACTTGTAACGTTTGTAAAAAAAAGCTTTGAAAGAAAAATTAAAATAAAATAAAAATCAAAAAAGTGTCGGCACCAGTATACTGGTCTATCTATAACCCGATTAAAATTGGCAGATCTCGAACGGCACCGCGCGTCCAATCCTCGGCGATAGGGCTCAATGTTGAAGTATGAATGGATAAATCTATCCCATTCATAAACCGTCGAAAAGGGTAGCGAGAAGTGTTGAAAAACCCACGCCTGTATGCCTGACTGATACGCAGAGGCGTGTATCACTAGCGCCACCTACATTTCGCTGATCTTATCACATCTCTAAATGCGAAAGACGTTTAGCTTACCGGACTGAAAAAAATAAAATAAAGATTCCGACGAATTGATGACCTTCTCCTTTTATTAGTCGGTTAAAAATCAGAACTGTTACTCTTATTATTTAATGTTTTGATCATTCCGTCACTATATTTTAATTCATACTCTTCGAAAATGAAGTCTTTTATAATAAACTTATTAATATTACATTCATCTAGTAGCAGCGTTTTCTTAGTTTTAATTTCAGACACATCAACTCACGTTAGGCTAGCCAACATTTGCTTTTTTAATATTTCCTAGCTCTGAAATGTGTCTCGTCCCATACACCCTTAAAATATCCACGATGTTATATTAATAATAAATACACCCAACATTCACATACATAGTCCTGACCCCATATTAATATCAATTAAGTGCTGTGTCATGGGTATCAAGAACTACGAGAGTCTTTACGGTTTCACAAACACCCAGCCAAGTGACCCGAGACAAATACTTGTGGGCCTCACAAATATTTGTCTCGGTGCTGAATCGAACCCACGGCCTCTCGTTTCACAGCCGGCGTCAACCAACTGCGCCACGAAGGCTGTCGAATATATAAAATTAATATATAAAAAAATAAATAATATATAAAAGGAAAGTAAAATCTGAAAACCAAACATGATTGTGTTAGGAAAACTTCCTAGGAGTTACACACGTATGGAACAAAGCGCACAGCTCGTGGTCTTTGTTAGGTTCAAAAGATGTACATAGGTCCTAAAGTGCATAGAACAAGTCTAAAGACTTAGAACTTGTACCCAATGATACTGGTTAAATTGTTGCAATCGTATCAAGATTTCAGTTTTTAAGGCGTTTGTACTTGTTTTCTATGGTGTCTACGAAGTATGTATCTTTGATGTACAAGAAAGTATTAGAAATAAAATAAATAAGATTAGTCTAGTTCATACATTTCCTCCATTACTTTTGATACCAGCAATGAGAAGTACTGTACTGTATCAGACTAGATATGTCCCGCAGCAGGGCACGAGCCTCCTCTACAATCGAGAGTACGATAGAGAGTTAGGCCATACAGTCCAGCACGCTGGCCTAGTGAGGGTTGACGGAGTTACATACCATAGATTTTTTTAAATCGCTGCAGTATGCAAGTTTTCTCACGATGTTTTCCTTCAGCGTTATACTGCGTGGCGATTGACTAACAATACACACAAGACTCCGAAAAGTCCGCGGTGTGCTCTGGGATTTGAACCCGCGATCATCGTGAACATGTTGGCAGCCGCGTCTGGTCCATTTACCAACAGGCCACCACGCGCTTGGATAAGAATAAGAAGTGTAGATTCGTTTTTTATAATTTTTAACTTGTAGTATTTTATTATTTTGGTCTATGTCTATGAATTTGAGATGGTATGTAAAATAGCTGACACAATAATACGTTTTATTATGGCCTACGCAGGCAGACGAGACGAGCATGTGGGCCGCCTGATGGTGAGCGGTCATCGCCACTCAGGGACCTTTGCAGTGCCAGGGGTCCAGCACAACTAGGTCACTGTCTTCCGAAGTTTACACTCTAAGCTTGTAAACTACACAACACTGCACTTACATCGAAACTCTAAGTTTGTCGACTTAGGCCCAGTTGCATAAGTAACTTGGACCGTAACTTTAACTTTAACTCTGTCGACGTCATACATTTGAGTTGCGAAGTGCCTTACACCGTCGAAGTTAAACGTATGGTCAAACTTAGGTGTAGCAACTGGACCTTAGTTAACCAAGAATAAATCGAAAACAGGGAATTGTGTGTATTGTTAGTCAATCGCCACGCACTATAACGGTGAAGGAAAACATCGTGAGGAAACTTGCATACTGCAGCGATTTAAAAAAATCTATGGTATGTAAGTCCGTCAACCCGCACTAGGCCAGCGTGGTGGACTGTATGGCCTAAAGGGACGTCGCGTCGCTGATGCAGGCTGCCTCCAACAGGTCACTGTGGGAATCATTAGGAGAGGCCTATGTTCAGCAGTGGACTTCCTTTGGCTGATGGATGGATGGATGGAAATCGAAAACATAGTTGTACATTAAAATAAGATTATTTTTAACGGATTTTATCGTGGATTTTGTTTAAATTTTACATTTAATAACTTCCCGACTATTCGGTCACTTTACAGTTTTCGTGGTCACGGTGCGGAAAAATTCGCGATAAAATTTGTAAAAATTAGTTTTATTTCAATATGTAAAAGATGCGAGATGGGTTGGACAGGTGGGAGAGGGGAGAGAGACTGGCAGGATCGAGTCCTGAACCGGGACGAGTGGAACTCCTTCCATTCGTTCCGGTACCTCTACTACTCTCTACGGTCTACCCTCCGGTAGATAGGCCTTTGCCGTGCCGTGGGAGAGTGGAGGCTGATGTATGTATGTATGTGTAACATTCGCGAAAATCAAACAAACCATTTATAGTTGTACTGATTCATACTGGGTGTATTTATTTATTTAAAACTTTATTGTACACCTGTGACATGGTCAAAGAACACAATAGATCAAAGAGAAAAAAAAGACGTACAAAAGGCGGTCTTATCGCTCGGGGCGATCTCTTACAGACAACCAACCATTGGATGGATAAGAGAAAACAACAATTTTGGGGTACCATGAGGTGTACGAAACATAAAATGAGATAAAGAAGATAAATAAAAAAATACTAAATATATAAATACTTATATAAAAAGAGAGAGAGAGAGATATATATATATATATATATATATATATATATATACATATATATACATGTATGTATTTCTGACCGCTGCGGAAAATCTCTTAAGAAAACTATAATTATCCCCAAGATACCTACTGCCAAGAAAATAATAATGAGAAGTATGTACATCAATCAAATGGCAAGAGGAATGTTTTGTAAGAAACCTGAAGTATGACATCGCTATGATTTATTGCTGGCTTTGTGAATGTAGTTCGTAGATAAAATAGTCTTGTATCTTTTAAGCGTCTGTACAACTGTTGAAGTAATCGTGGAAAAGTAAATATTTTGGAGTATATGTTTTGTTAAATAATTAAAGTATAGATATGTATTATATGTAATAGGTATGTTCTAATATGAAATAAGGAAAAATAAAGCCTAGGACCCGTTTCTAGGCCCTAGGGCTCATTTACATGGAGAGAGTTTCTCTCGTTGAAGATACGAGTATCATTGTAACAGTCACTAAGCGGATTACTAATACCTCAGTCTGTCCTGTGACCACGAAAACTGTAAAGTGATCGAAACCTCGGGAAATTAAAAAAAGGTAAAAATTAAATCAAATTCGCGATAAAATCCGTAAGAATTCGTTTCATTTCAATACGAGTATCGTTAGGATATACAAAAGTTCCATCGTGTCAACATTTGTCAGAACACGATAATCTACGGCTGTTATGTCATGCGATAATCGCATACGATTCTCGCCGCGAGAAACTCTCTACGTGTAAATGATGCTTAACACCGTATAGTCCCCATATCAGGTTTTCTCGTTTATCTTCCATGTACAGACATCTATCGGTAACATTTTTTATGCATAGAAGAATATATATGAATATAATTTAGAATTAATGTCATAAATACGTCTTATAAGCTATTAGTGAATGTTTTATTGAAACTATAAAACGGAATAAGTATTATAATTAATGCAGTTTCATTCAAGAAGACGTAGAGACAAGTTAATTAATAAAACTCGGGTTGCATGAACTAAAAAGATAATTGCCACCCGATCTCTTTGCTCATAATCCCTTTACTTTTTATACATTGAATTAGTATTCTCTGTTTACGATGTTATTATATTTTAATGTCAATAATGCAGATCATATGAGTTAAGCACTACAATGTTGTTTAAGATTATTGGGAGAAAAAAGGGATATCCATTTTTTCAACGAATCCATTTATTACTTGTACTGAAATTTTAAAATTACACAAAATTGTGATTACCAGCGAGTACTTGAGTATTTCTATTAAATGTTTCATGAATTCTTTGAGATTCATACCTCAATTGAACTCAAAAAAGGTTGAATTATACGGCTTATGAGATGGTTATTACTGTTTTAATTTTCTTTGGAATCGTTATAATGAAAGCTGTATTTAATGTTTTAATTGTACGTAAGTAGTATGATATTGCTTGAGAAATAAAAAGCGATAAACATTTTACAAAACGTTGTTCTCCGAAATGTATAAGTTTTAAACAGAAATGAACCAATACTTTCAAAAAGCATATTTGCTCAAAGAAAGTTATTTAGAGAGAATTTTCCGGAAATAAATTAATATTGTTGCATATAATGTTAGTTCTATAAAGCTTTGACAAGATTTAATCTGCATCGTTTCCCTGATAGTAATTTCGTATAAATTATGAAACGATTTAAATAAATTATGAAGTACTTTTACGTGTAAATTTCCTGAAAGTAGATAGAATATTAATTTTGAATTATTTTCTACGTTGGTACTGGCAAATAGTATTTAATATTCTTTTCGGGTAAATCTGAATGTCGGGGTATTCCTATATACAGGGTATATCCAGGCTGCGACCGAAAACGAAACCAGGTGGTAGTATTAGTGACTTTAGATAAAATGAAACTAAAAATGTCGTAAAAAAAACAGTATTTTTTTATTGTAATTTTTTACTTACCGTCGTATTGGGGTAGTAAATACATTATTTTTTCAAATTTATATACACCTTTTTATTATTAAAGACACAATGGTACGCAAGGGATTAAATTATAATTTTATTAAAAACTAGGATTTACCATCAAAACACGATGATATTGAAAAATTCGCATAAAAAACCTATCGTTTTTTTTTGTGAAATTTTTAGTTGCATTGTGTCTGTGATCACTAAAACTACCGTATGGCTTCGTTGTCGGTCGCAGTTTTGATACGCCCTGTATAATCAATAAATTCTCTTAAATAATGCAGTATATTTTTCTCAACATTCATCAAATCGCCATGCCGATTCGCTCACTCTCTTCGGTTGATTCAGATTCCTTTAATGGAATCAGTGATAATCGGAATTTCCCGACATTCGAATTGTTTTTTTGAATTCGAATTGCACTTGAAATGCTTTTCATTTTACTTTGGTCATATTTGTTTTCTATTAATGCGAGCGGTGAGACTAAAAATTCATCAAAATAGATTTACCTTAAAAAATATTTTCCTACTTGGTTAACCGAGAGTGTGTAATAGGTTAATTATGTCATTATAATAAGAAAAAAACGTAAAAATGACTTGCTTTCAGAAAACCAAAAATAAAAAAAAATTAATGTTACTCATTCGGTTCAGAGAATTTTGTCAAATACGTGTGTAAATCGTAAAATCGATTTTGTCAAATAGGTATTGTATTATTTACCAAAATTAAAGTTACATGAATTTTTAAATAACACATTAATTATGTACTTAATGTAAAAAGAAAAATATAAATTATTTATTATATTGCAGTATTTTCATCCATTTAAAAATAATTTTAAGACCGATGAGTAATTAATGGACAAACCTCATAACATCATCAATCCAAATTAATGGAGAAGTAGTTGGACAAATAATGTTTAGATAATGATGCTTAAACATTTTGCACTTTTACTTGTGCAAAAGATAAAGTAAATACTAAAGTTTTAATAAGAATCCCAAAAACTACTTACAAAAATTAGTTTTGACACAAACTTTTGCTTAAGTAAGGTGGTTCTACTCACAGAATAATTAAATGTAATCAACACAAACTTTTTAACAGACTTACTTGTACTTCGCAAAGTTTAAAATCACTCCCTGGTTAACACTTTCACAGTTTATAAAACTTGAAGACAGAAAGCACTGAGTTTCAAAAAGTCAAAAACTATGTTACATTCGGTTTAATCATTTTAGTCAAGAAAAATAAATAAAAAACCTTTTTACTGTCAACAGCACTCGTGAAAAAAGCACTTTAAAAATATACTTTGAAAATGGAACGTACTCGTCGCGGGAACTTCGGGCGCGTCGGTATAGGCTCTCAGTCGGCCGCCGCTCACGGTCGCCAGTGTTCGACTGTAGCGCCTACGAGTGTTCTATACATGGACGCTACAGACTACATAAAACGCTACGAGTCACAATGTAGCCTGTACGCTTTGAAATCTAAAAGCCTTGAAAATATCACAATTTATTTCAAATTTTATTCAGCGCTTTGTTTTCAACACAAGTTTTTTTTGTATGTTTTAATTAAATGGAGTTTCAATATGGTTTTTCGTAACCAATTAGTTGAAAATAACGTTGGTTTGGCACGACAACGTGCAGATTATGCCATTAATTACTTGGGTGTGTTGGTGTAATATAGACGCATTTTGTTAGAATTCGTTCAGTTTATATAATAAATACCGCGTTAATGTATTCTATATGATCTCACGAACAGGAAAGGGAATATGAAATTGAGACGGAATATTAATTTTTATAAAGGCAACGTAGCTGTAGCTGCATGGGATTGTTTTAAATTATTTTGTTGTTTCTTTTATAACATTGTTTTTGTTAAAAAAAAAAAGGATAAGGTTCTCAATTCGACTGTATGTTTTTTTTGTGTGTATGCATCGAGCTGTAAGTACAAACTTTCTAATGGTGCGATATTTGTTGAGCATACAATATGATTTCTTATCACGGTATTTTAATATTACAATTATTTTAATTTACTACTTTATTTTTTTATTAAATCCTGCATCTGCAAAGTGTTTACTTTTCAATGAAAACGACAACTAACAGTACTAATTTCCATCCCGAGAATTAAGGTATATTATTCTATGACTCATACTTTTTTCTGGTTTAAAATATTTTCCATCCAAAAACACCCAAAAATAAAAAATACCACAAAAGTGAGTGTGAAAAAAGGAAATACCTTTATCTATAACAGATAATTTGATGACGTCACACCTCCGAACAGATAAAGGGCAACGTCATATCGAATTCATAACACGAGAGCCTCAGCTATCGTTTGTTAGTGATTTATAGGTGTTCAAATTTAATTACCGAATGCCTCGGTGCTCCCGTTGTATTATTACAACTGAGGTCTCGGGTTCGAATCCCGGGTCGGGCAAAGTGAGATTGGATTTTTCTTACCCCTATCAGCCCGGAGTCAGTTTATGCCCGATATGGCGATAGGCTCGCCCCCTATAACACAGTGGGACGGAACACACGAGGCGAAATGTGGTTCCCGATATGGCGATAGGCTCGCCCCCTATAACACAGTGGGACGGAACACACGAGGCGAAACGTGGATATCTTTTAGTTTATGTATATTTATATATGTCAAATCTATTACACGGTATTTGCTTTGTGAATCGCTTGGGGCCGTGTCGAGTGATTCGGTGAAAATTTCGTACGCTTGACAGAAATTCTGCGTATCATATAGATTATCGTTCGCAGGCTAGTCACCGAGGCAGTTGATCAAAACTCTCGAGACAAGGGGCAGTGTGTTCGAATCTTATTGTGCATGTTTATGTCGTTAACATAGTATTTGTAGTATACAAGTTCATACAAGTATTTGTTTAGGGTCCGAGTATTGCTTTGTCTTTAGTAGTTTCTGAAAGTCACAACATAAGACTTGTGTTTTAGGGAAAAGGCGGGACTATGTGACTTTTATACGCTAAAGAAACATGGTCACTATTAAAATATTTGATTATTAATTTGTAATATATTGACAAATTATTACTTAATTTATCTTAATGTGGGATCAGGACTAGTATGTGACTGTTGCGTGTATTTATTTATTATTAATTATAAAATAGCGTCAAAGGGGCATTTAAAGCGCTGTGGTTGAATGTATTTGTATTTATAGTGTATATCTATAAATTCTCCAAAATAGGTGATAAAATAAATATATAAATACATCCGATTATTGGATATTTAAATAAATGCACCCAACAGTCGCATACATAGTCCTGTCCCTATACTAAGATCAAGTCTTATATCGTGGGTATCAGCTACTACGAAAGACTTTTCGGTCTCACAAACACCCAGACCCGAGACTAATGATTGTGGGCCTCACAACCATCTCGGTGCGGCTCGAACCCGCGCCCTCTCGCTTCACTGTCGGTGTTGAACCAACTGCGCCATGGCGGCTTTACATTATTTACATTGATGTGCCAATATATAAAAAAAACTAAGGCATGTATATAAGTTTGATATATTCCGTCGGCAATGGCTGCGCGATTGCTCGATTTGCATACTAACAAAATATTTTTATGCCGTTTTGAAATATTGCGTTCGTTACTTGCATTCCGTGCGTGAGTTTTACACACAGGAATATTGTATTCACATATTGAATTCTAGATTTATGGACATACATATATTTAATTGCAATTTGAATAAATTGTTATTAATAAATGTTTACAAATTAATATCTTACTTTATAACAATAAGTCTAAGTCTTGAAATTCCTTTCGTTTACAACTTTTTACATATACTTTTTTCATGACATTAAAATCGCACCAACCCGCACAAGTCCAGCGGCCTAACCCCTCTCAAACATACGCTCGATTGTGGAGGAGGCCAGTGCCCTGCAGTGGGACATACAAAGGACGCCCAACTACGACAATTACAGAAATGTCATGAAATTTTAAATCAGTCACCAGGGCTTCATACGACAACAAGAGAAATCAGAAAGTTCAGTTCGACTCGAACGGGAATCAGAGGCAATGCAATTAGGTCTGGCGAGGTACATCCAACCAACTCGATTGCGTATGGTACTCGGTACCGGCATTCAATACTACGGATCAAGGAATAAATCCAAGCGATAATTTATGGATCAATTAGTACCCTTTGTCTCGCCTTTTCCCATTAGAAGGTTCAGTTAATCCAAGCGTTTGCTGGAAAGCCTACAAGAGTTTCTTTCAACATCATTCTTTGAGGGCAGGGTTTACATGGAATTAAGATGGTTATGATTGCGTTGAGTATATTAAGTTTCTTTTTTATTGGATGGGTCTTTAGAACCGGCAATTCTGACAGTAATTACAAACGCTTGTAATTTGTGACACTTGGATCATAGGTCAGTGACCTGTCCCTTAAAGTTAGAGGGAATAGGGAGGGAAAACTAAAGGGAGAAAGAAAGGCATATTGGGCCTTCCACGATCTTATTCACAAAAGTAAATAAATGCACCCAACAGTCACATACATTGTCCTGATCCCACATTAAGATCAATTAAGTCTTGTGTCGTGGGTATCAGAAACTACGAGAGACTTTTTGGTCTCACAAACACCCAGACCTGAGACAAATACTTGTGGGCCTCACAAATATTTAAAAAAAAATACGAAAGCAAACTGTCACTCCACGTCGGTTCCGTGATTTACTCAATAACAATACAATATTCCTTAACAAAATGTATTTGAAATTGTTTCTAAACGGTGAAACATTGTCCAATAAAAGTAATAAAATGTTGAGACATGAACCTACCCATAAACTTAAAGGTCCGACGGGATGAGAGGGCTCTTGTACACCCAATTTTATTGGCGAAGTGTTTTATTATTGTGAATATAGGCTAGTTCATACGGCATGGCTTGAAATTTAATTAAATATAAATTGATAAAAACTACAGATACACAACACTTTATTGAACACCACAAAGTACAGAGACAATAAACTATAGAAAACCTAAAAATAGTGTACAATTGGCGGTCTTATCGCTATAAGCGATTTCTTCCAGACAACCAAAAACGATAGAATGGATCATTCGACAGTAAACAAATAAAAGTGGGCATTTATATGCAAAATTATCTAGCCTTAGTGGAAGATTCAAAACACTTTTATTTACTTGCACTGCTGTGACACCATTGCACATTAAGTCAGTACACTCGGACAATGTATTATCGAGGAAGAATTTGGTCGAAACCCAGACAAAAATTAAATATTGTTCCAACATATTTTGTCGCCAGGAAATTATCACGCTGTCATTTCACATTTAAGCCCCATTTACAAGGACAGAGTTTCTCAGGGCGAGAATCGTATGCGATTATTGCACGACAACTGCCATAGAGTATCGTGTTCCGACAGATGTTTTCACTATGCTACTTTTTTATATCATTCTCTGTATCAGCCCATACACGACCCACTGCAGGGCACGAGCCTCCTCTACAATCGAGAGTACGATTGAGAGTGGTTAGGCCATATAGTCCACCACGCTGGCCAAGTGCGGGTTGGCGGACTTTTACATACCATAGAAATTTATACAAATCGCTATGGTATGCAGGTTTCCTCACGATGTTTTCCTTCACCGTTTTAGTGCGTGGTGATTGACTATCAATACACACATGACTCCGAAAAGTCAGAGGTGTGCCCTGGGATTTGAACCCGCGACCACCGTGAATATGTAGGCAGCCGCGTCTGGTCCGTTACCAACAGGCCACCACGCACTTTTTATATCATTACGATAATCGTATTTCGAGGCGAGAAACTCTCCCCGTGTAAAGGGAGCTTTAGGGATTCACTCGTCGTGCCATGGAAACTATCATATTTACTGAGCGGTGTTTATATTTGTGTCAAAAGAAATTCTATGTAGTGCCTGTTATTCCATCTTTCGTATTTCTTATTTCACGTCAACTATTTTCTCTTCTTTGATGTCCAATTTGTTCCTCCTATATATAAACTGTAATTTATTTCGATATGTTGTTTTTACTTTATTTATTAAATTGAATTATACGGATAAGAGCCGAATGATTATTAATAAGCCCACGTATTACATATTTTATCGATTGCAAACATTATTTTGTCTTTAAAATAGTTACACGAAAATATCCCAACTACAATTATTGCAACAGCATCGATACACTTTAAATGGCAAAAAGTAATAAGGCCAGTATATTAACAAAGTGTAAAAATTCCAATGAATATTTAGAATTTAAGTACATGTCCCTATCTTGCAAATGCAATTATAAATTAAGCTTAAATAAACACAGTGAATGCTGACATTGTTACTATAATTAAACTTAAACGTACTGTAACTGTGTCGTCACCTTTAGGCCTAATTATTTCGGCAAATCGGGCATTCCATATTTGTATTAGCATTAAATTATCTCTTGCGTCACAAGAACACTGTCACCGAAACGCGCGTCTTTTTAATTATTTTTTCTCTTATTATGCTGTTTGTAATATTTTCTCCCCACATCCACCAATAAATGTACCGATGATTTTTTTTGTACTTTTACCAACTGTATGTATACTAAGTTCTGGTTTGATAAAGAATTTTCGAAGGAAAAATGCATTATAATGATGTCTAAGCGGTTCTAGATTTATAACCACACAAACTTCTTCGTTGCGCAGTCTAGTATTTTTAGAGTATTCATACTCGTAATATAGTGAGCATACATTACAGTTGTCATACATTTGCGGCTTCAAAAACGTAGATATATTTTTGTTCGTAATGTTGGTAGCACTGCTATATTAGTGAAATTGAACTAATTATTTAACAAATTAATATAAATTCCGTTAGTAACCGAAAGTATATTTTGTTATGATCCGTCTAAAATGAGTTTTAGTGGAATTGAATAGCCCTAAACTATCTGTATTAATTTTTCTTTTTAAATAATTCGTGCATGTTGGACAACCTGTCAAATGTCAGCCAATAGGAGGGCAGAAAAAGTGGCCCGGCACCACCATTTTTCTACGTTTCTGAAGTACCAGCGCTCCTTCTTTATTATAAATACTCTACTCGTAGTCTCTAAGCTAATATTTAGGGATGACAAATTATGTGAAGTGTTAATGGAGTATCTCAACTATGTTCGCAGGTCTCACCTACACGTTTTCTATAAATAATTACCTCATATTTCCCAAAGAATTTAATTAATGCAGGTGTAATGTGATAGATGGCGAAAACGGCCGATTAGCGTCGTTGAGGTGAGAAATAATTCCCCGAACACACAGACGTCGGTTTAATTGAAAATTTTAAATTGATTTTAGAAGTTCGCGATGCTCTCGAGTTTGAATTTCGGATTAATTGAAGGTGCAAATCATACCATTGGGAACGCCTGATTTAAACTTGTTCTTTGGGGACTGATTTCTACTGGTTTCTTTTTTCGTGTTGATTACCTTTTTTAATTATTAGTGTTCTACATTTATGTGGGGTTGTTGTAAAATTGTTGTAAGTATAAATGGTACCGAATGATTTGGTTTAAACTTTTGGAACCATCTGTGGCAGTTAAACTTTTCGAGAAATAATCCAGCTTTGAGTATTTGTAAAACTAAAAGTACTAAATAGGTAGTTAATTTTCCGACTTACAGTTTGCGAATTGTTTTAACCAATTGCCTTATTTTGTTTTATACATATACTAGCACGACGTAATGAGTATCTGTACCACCTATTATACGACCCACTGCAGGGCACGGGCTTCCTCTATACTCTAGAGTACGATTGAGCGGGGTTAGGCCGTAAAGTCCAAAAGATAATTATTTGATTTTTTAAATTTACATTATGTGAGAATGAAAAGTCTCTCACAATGTCTAATATTGCAAAATATGTATGTGGCGTCAGGAATATATGGCCAACAGTTCTGTGTATTTGTAATATGAAATAAGCGGTCAACCGTACATTTATTTGTAATTAACGTCAAATAACTATTTACAGATTTAATTGGCAAATATAGGCAATAATAAATTATTGCTAATAGACTGCCTCGGTGACGTAGTTGTACTACGCTCGGGTTCGGATCCGGGTAGGGCAAACTGATATAGGATTTGTCTATTCATTATCAGGCCGGAGTAAGAAATTTGTGCCCAATATGGCGATAGGCTCGCCCCCTATCACATGCTGGGACGAAACAGACAGAAGGCGAAACGTGGGTGCCACGTAAACAGTTACTACCAGGAGAACCTCTGCCTACCCCTTCTGGAAAAAATGCGTGAGTTTATGTCATGTTATGTTAATAAATAATTGTTTGCATTTTGAGAGTAAACATCCGTAAAATGAAGCTTAAATCAGTCAGACGTACCTAAATAAACTAGAGCGGCACAAATAGCTAATGGTGTTTCAATAAATAAATATAACATAATTGATCTAATAGAATATTGACTCTGCAAGCCCTCAATTTAATTCCTATTGAAAAATCAATTCTATATGATTTTTTGATCTTAAGCGCACTACACACGAAAGCCGCCGGCTCTCCGGCATATGTCGGCAACATTTTGTTGGCGGGCTAGTCGGCAACTTCAGTCTTTGCAAGTCGAAAATCTTTGACAGCTACATGGCAGCGGCTCGATATAAGGAACATTTTATGACATTGTTGACATTATGACGGTGTTGGTGAGACCGAAAAGTCTCTCGTAGTTTCTGATACCCACGACACAAGACTTGACTGATTTTAATGTGGGGTCAGGAATGTATGAGACTGTTGGGAATTGTAGTTGAGTACTTAAACTACGTCATGTGTTGTAATAGCGTGTACAGACGAGGTTAGTCTTTGAGATGTTTTGCAACCCATAGATGTGTCTGTTTATCTAAAAAGTAATACTAACATTATGATTTTACAAATAGAATAACATAATATTAGATCTGCAGTTGTGAAACCGCACGCAAAACACATCATGAATGTAATTTGGGTATTTAATTTCTCGAATTTGTAAAACGCATTGGACTTAAATAGTAAATGAATATGTAGTTTATAGGTTTTCAATGTAAAGCTTAAATTAACTAGTTGGTGGTTTCGAATAATGAGTAATATAAATTAGTGAACCTACTGTATGGGTGGTACATTTCGGTATAGATTAATTTAACATTCGAAGGGAACTTTAATTAATTAAAGTTATCACGAGTTAATTAAAGTACGTATGTATAAGCAACTCCAAAATGCTGTGCAAAACAAGATCGATAGAAGGCTCAAAGAACTTGTATCGTGAGCCGTAAGGGCCTTATTAATAAACTCGGATAAGCCGATTAACGGAGAAGGATTAACTTTAGCACAAGGTTTTAAAATTGATTCGATTATTTAGACTATTAATTTGGATATAATATTGAATAATGTAACTACAATGCGATAGTTGCCTAGCCCTCTATGGAATCCCGTGTTTATTAATAACGTCGTAAATACTTTGCTATTCAAAATAATCGAGTCAATTCTGCAGGCTTGGACTAAAGTTAATCCCTCGCTCATCTGAGTTTATTAATAAGGTCCTATAAGTCTAAACAATACCGAAATAATGCCCTATCTAAAACAACTCGGAGCACCGAAACTCGGGAAGTCCTTAGGGGACGTTTCCTTGTCTTCTCGTAAAGAAGTTAATCACGAAGAAAATTATTAAAAGAAAAAATATTACACGACGCGATGGAAGTTATTACAAGAGGTTAAAAGATTTACAGGAAAATCTGAACCACAATGCTTTAGAGCTTCGTTATCATCACTTAGGTAATCCGAAACACATAAAAATATAATAGTTTGCTGGTATAGTCACAAATTTTGCAATAAATAGTTTACACACGTTGTTTTATTAAAGGTATAATGTCTGTAGCCCAAGGGAGGGTAGTCACAAATTTTCTTTATACTACCATTTAATATTGTCCTACTGACATTAAGTTGACACGGTTCTTCGTTTTCTTCTTTGGGTACCTCTTTAGTGTTGAAGGTTGGCCAGTTTCTTCTTCTTGTCAGGGAGGAGACGCGCTGGATGAAGGAAAAAATCGTGGCTGTGAAAAATCCAGGAGTGAACCGGTATCAGCACCGTTGAACAACTATTTCACCTGGCTAATGACAAAGAGGATTACAAAAAGCTGACGGCCAACCTTTAACACGATTAGTGATTTTATACATCTATTTTCATTAATCTAATAGTCAATTTCCAGCGACTTAAATTATTTCATACTTCATCCTTTTAAAGGTATGCCGCGTAACAATACTTTGTGACGACACAGTTAAACTATTCCGTCTAATTGGTAAACCGCTTTTATTTTCCAATTTGTTCCACAATCCGAGGTTATTTTGGGCGCCAACTGTAGCTATGAAAGGTATTAATGGCGGAAACCCTCATTTAGAAGCTGACCTTTCAATTCACGTAATATGCAGGTCTCGGTGGATTTGGCTTAAATATAGGCATTTAGTATAACTGTTTAGCATCTTTTTCACGTGAGAGTAATTTTGAAACATTCTGATTTATATATTAGTTCGACAAAATGTCTGCAGTATTGATGGAGGAGAAATAAAGGTTTTTCATTCGATTACATAAACATTTATTTACTTATAAACTTTATTGTAGACAAAAAATGTATAAATAAATAACAAAGGGTATATAATAAGGGTATATTGCTCAATAGTAGTATTTTTTTAACTCACACTTTACGAAAACCCACCACAAATTGTTGTAACCCGTAACAAAACCTTCATTGAACGACATCTGATATCAATGGAGCAAAATAAAGAGCAAATACTTATATATTTCGTAGATTGATATACTTCAAAGTAGATTAGACGTCCATTATCCCGGGGCTTGTATCTCAAAGTAAACAGCTATCAATTATCATCAAAACGCAAGTGTCGGGGGTCCATCAAGCTCATCTGTCAGCCGGAAATATTTTTGTACCTTTGTCGGTTCTTTTTTTTTAGATAGTTTTTTTTTTTGCATTTTCGAACATCTTGAGTTACCATTTGTTAATAATTATATTTTAAGGTAATTTATATCTTCGTTAGTTACATTAAATTGTAGAAATCGGTCGAGACGTTATGGGGGAGTATGACCACTAAAACAGTGACATGACGTTTTTTATATTTTTGATGAACAAAAGCCTGACTTTATAGATGATTTCGTAATTACATTAAAATATACATTTTAAAAATGTTAGATTTAATGACTAGGCAATAATTTCACAAAAAAAAGATTGTCTGGTTTTGAAATATCATAATAATACACAATAATCCCATATAGAAATCGACATAATAAATTAAATAATGGGAATGAAAACAGTTTATCCACGGTTTCATAAAATAAATTTTATAATGTTTCTTATTAATAAATAAAGCGGATTAAAATATTAACAGGTTATCCTTTGGCCGACAAAGAATTGAATATGAAGCTCTGAAAATCAACGCATCATTGATGGAAGAATGCATTTGCATAAAATACCTTCGAGCGCAAACTGTACGAAAAATATAATCGTACCGTATTGAATACTTTGTTTATCGTTTTATATTTTTGTAGTGTTTAAATAATCTGTAAATATTATTCTTGTTGCTACATGCATCTTCGCTTTGTTATTAAACTATGTCTATGAGAACAGGCACTTGTAACAGATAGCATAAAATGTGCTGATACCTTTAGAAATAAAACTACTTTTTTACTGATTTTATCGCGATATATTTTTTTTAATTTTACATATCGATAAATTTATTGTAACATCCAATTTCATTACATACAATTCGGAGACTAATGGAAGGAGTTGAGGGAGACCTTTGCCCAGCAGTGGGACAATATAGGTTAAAAAAAAACATCCAATTTGCGGATGAATAACACCTCAGTCCACCTCGTGACCACGAAAGCTGTAGATTAATCGAAACATCGGGAAGGTAAAAAATTAAAACAAATCGGTAATAAAATCTAATTAAACTAGTTTTATTTCATTGTGTAACATTTGCGTAAATATAAAAAATCATTATTGAAACCTTAGGTTACCAAGTCTTCTTCTTCTACCTGGCGTTATCCCGGCAGGTGCCAGGGTCCACCTTCCGGCTAATTCTCCTTCATTTCGCCCGATCTGTGGCATCCTCAATAGTTGCCATTGACCCCCTATTTATCAAAAGTATGGAATTTATATGCTATCAACTTTTGAGCGTGTAGGTTGACTCTCTTGTCACGCGACTTGTGTCGTGACTCGTGGGTCGAGAAAACTATTAAGGATTGTATCCCTACCACGCTCAATCGAATAGTATTTCAAACTTTTGTCTCGGCGCGAAACGGGATCGTGATTTTCAGTTCCCAATCCGACTTTTAGTGCTATATTATACTATGTATGAAATACTTTACCAATAGTAAGACTTGGCATATAATAATAATAATAATAAATACATCCAACAGTCACATACATTGCCCTGACCCCATATTAAGATCAATTAAGCCTTGTGTCGTGGGTATAAGAAGCTACGAGAGACTTTTCGGACTCACAAACACCCAGACCCCTTGACAAATAATCGTGGGCTTCACAAATATTTGTCTCGGTGCGGGGATCGAACCCGTGGCTTCTTGTTTCACAGCCGGCGTCTAACCAACTGCGCGACGGAGGCTGTCGTATATTGTATTGTATCAGCCCATATACGACCCACTGCAGGGCACGGGCCTCCTCTACAATCGAGAGTACGATTGAGAGTGGTTAGGCCATATAGTCCACCACGCTGGCCTAGTGCGGGTTGGCGGACTTACACACCGTAGAAATTCTTTAAAATCGCTACGGTATGCAGGTTTCCTCACGATGTTTTCCTTCACCGTTAAAGTGCGTGGTGATTGATTATCAATACACACATAACTCCGAAAAGTCAGAGGTGTGCCCTGGGATTTGAACCCGCGACCACCGTGAACATGTAGGCAGCCGAGTCTGGTCCGATACCACGAGGCCACCACGCACTGTCGTATATTACAACAGTAAATCTAGGTTTTATGAAGTAACCTTCTTGGTAGAAAGATGTTCTTACCTGAACGATTAATTACCCGTATGTTTAAAATCCGATATATCTAGTCACGCGAGTACACAATGTTCCGGTTTTAACTCGTATATATCCGATATAAATTGTATCGTGGTTATCTTTCGCCAACTGATATGTTGTTTAGACCGCTCTGCACTTCATCTGTTTCACAAACATGCCTGGCGGGTAAAATTGCAAACGTAGAGGTGAATAGACACAGATATGCCGCCCGGATGCCCGACCGTTTGTAATACAATTAGGACCTCAACTGACGCCCGCAAATGTGCGCGGTGAAATCACGGATCACAAGACTACTCTGGCAACTAATCTCGATATCGACACAATACAGTTTCGAAGCAATTCCAATTTTAAATAATGTTCCAATTTCAAATAATTAATGTTGACGAATTCGTATTTGGAATATTAATATCTTTTCAAATTATTTTTGTGTAAATCCTCTCGCCGGAACACAATGAATTGGTAGTGTTCAAATTCCAGTGGGTCGAGTTTCGGGAGTACCTCTACAGATCCGAGATGCACTGGATAGCAAATCTGAAAATGTATAGCTAATGCTTTCTTATAAATTCGTAAAAACTAGTTTTATTTAAATTTACATAATATAGCTAAGTATTTTATTTAATTTTTATTAATTACGATCTCCATACTTTATAAGCTTAACTAATGTACTGTTGCATTTTAAACATTGTAATTCTTTGTTGTAGAGGAGGCCCGTGCCCTGCAGTGGGTCGTATATGGGCTGATACAATACAATACAAAAATTATTTAATTCTTATTTTTATTTATTGCGTGGATTGAAGGCACAGCGTGGTGTGAAAACTACAAACAACTAATACTTACTTATTTTATATTACAGAGGGAGTGCTGGTACTTCAAAAACGTGGATAAAATTGGTGGTGCTGGGAAAACTTTTCCGCCGTCCTATTGGCTGACATTTGACCCGTCTGGGAAAGGTCATGTTTATGCATGTGTGTACTCTAAAAACGAATATTGTAACATTAAAAAGTAATACTATTTTATTATTTTTCATTTCCTAGAATAGTTTTATGACTGCTGCAGTTGTTCTATATTGTATTACTTTTAGCCGTAACATCGAGCTAACAAACCCACAGCAATGAAATCGCGGACCAACCAACCTCGTTTTACAACAGGAAACCAATTATACCGAGAAACGTATGAAACTATTTTATGATCCATACCTTTTCAGCCTTATTCAGACAGTTTTGAAACCTATTTCAGTTATGGAATGTTTTGTCTTCTTCGCTCAAACTGAATTCAAAAGTTGTTCGAACGGGACAAAACATTTGTTAGGTAATATAAATTTTAAATCTGTCTATGAATAAGGCCGTGGATATAAAAAGGTTTATTATGGAATCCCGAACTAGTTGAGCGTGTAACTATAGATTCCAGGTGTTTTCAAAAATATTTTTATGTCGGCAAAGAACTTCCTTTTTTTTGCCAAGAATGGCGAAATGAGCATGCCTTTCGCCTGATGGTAAGCGATACGACCGCTCATGGACAGTAGCAACAAACCATGAATTACAAAGCGATGTTTGGCATTCCACTGCGCTCGCCATCCTGAGACATAAGATGTTAAGTCTCATTATGTCCATTAGTTACTCTATGTACAGCAAACCACCATACTTTTGTCGATCGGCGACAGTAATACATCTTTACATGTAGTTGCTCTATTTCTAATATATAATATAACTGAACATCAGGCGTTATAAAGTCACTTTGTCGTGATATAAAAAAATAATTGATCAGACTTTTGACAGTATCCGCGACGCAGTTGTTAGAGACTGGTAGTAAAACGAGTTGTCGAAGGTTCGATACAAAAATTCGTGCGATCCACAGGTACTTGTTTCTGTCCCGGATGTTTGTGAGACCGAAAAGTTTCTAGTAGAGTCTGATACCAACGGTACAAGATTGATCGATTCCTCTCTAACCGTTTAGTCAGGACTACGTGTTGGGCATATAAATTTATTTATTCGTCGTAAAATCCGTTTTGATTGTCTAACAAAAGTGAATAATACCTACAAATGTTTATATATATGAAGACACTAAAAGGCTCGTAGTTGGTCATACACAGTATTGTACATAAAAGTTCAAAGCGTTTTTCATCTGGTTGCCGACAGACGTGCGGTTTGGCAACATGTGCAGGCTAGCCGCAATGTCCTTTCAAATTTATTTTAATTTTGAAACACACGCTTTTAGGGGACGCAAATTAAAACTTTCCGCTTGATTTGTTTTTTGCAATTGTTTTGTTTTAATATTAAGTTCAATATACGTTTAATTGGTGGTAGTCCTTGTGCTGTAACGTTTTTTGTTTTAAATCACAATTTTAGCATTTCAGTTCGAGTATTTTAGATACATGCTTGTGATTTTCAAGAAAATATTGAGCTTTGGTGGCTGAATGCATAAATATGATGCGCCAATTATACGTAAGTTAGATAGGATAGGCGGAGTAACAATGAGTATCATACTAAGTTGATCTAGTAGCGGCGTAGTTAAACAACGGTCTAGGTTCGCCATTTTTTGTGGTATTATTGTGCCAAATAGAATATTCGGTTGGTAGTAACTTACCATAGTCGAAATAGTTAGAACACCTAGGGAAACCCAAAGCATTTTTCTTTTTGGATAGTAAATCAAATGTGGAAGAAATAGAGGTGATTTGTAAGAATATCAAGCCTCCAATGAAACAAAAGCTAGCTAAATCAAACAAAAGAATCGTAGAGGTATAGAATAAAGCCTTATTTACACGGAGAGAGTTCCTCGGGGAGAGAATCGTATGCGATTATCGCATGACATAACCGCCATAGAGTATCGTGTTCTGACAAATATTTACACGATGCGACCTTTTTATATCCTTACGATAATCGTATCTTCGAGACGAGAAACTCTCCCCGTTGAGAGAATCGACGCATGATCTCTCTCACTCTCTCTCTCTCTCTAATGGATTCTAAATATAAGAAACTGTTATACCAAACTATTAATAAACGAGGCATTAAACAAAACTCACCTGAAACTCTTAAACTAATACAACAGACTTCAAACGATTTAGTACATAATAAAAATTGATAAACTGCCACTATATATTACATCATAAAAATTAAATAATATTAACAACAAAGGAGAATTTTATGTTTATTATCCTTGTTTAAACAACTTTGATCGGTCTTTTCGATCGGCGCTTAGTGTAGCAGATGTAAAATGTACTGGCTAACAAATTGTTCTCAGCGAATTCCCTGTTTTACGACGCTGCAAATCATTCCGTATTGCCCTTAAAACATTATGGAACAGACTCGGCTGAACTACTAATGCGATCGGCTGTGTGTTTATCGTAAAGTCGGCATTAATTGAAAGGAAGCGGTTGGATCTAATTCTATTGCCGTCCGGGATCCAGTTCATGATTTATATTGATGCAATAACAGTTTGTATAATCTAGCCAGCGCTCTCTACAGTAGTAGCAAAAAGAGTATACATATTTTGATGTTATTAATATGTTGTTTTTGCGGGACAGTGGTACCGCTCTGGCTGAGCCTGCCCATTCATGCTGAGTCATGACTGACAACAGCGTGGCTCTACCACTTCCAAAACTTGTGGGTTATATAAGATAGAGTTTGAGGCCGTGTTACAATGAATGATCTCACATGACTTCTTTTGTGTCAGAACTAAAGAAAAAAATAAAGATTCACGGCGATATTCATAGTCAGTTTTAAAACTATTTTAGTTATCGAATGTTTTGTCCCTTTCGAGTAACTTTTGAATTAAATTTGAGCGAAGAAGATAAAACCTTCCATAGCTAAAATTAGTTTTATAAATAAAGCAGTTAGCGATTAACTGTTACATTTATAGCCTCATAAACTAGTGTTTCAAGATCCTTTTGAAACATATGCGTAAAACCACTCGATCTTAATTTATGCCGTAAAAGCTGCATAAGGAAACATATCGATTGAAATTACTTAAGGATTTATCAAAACTCCTCTCAAGGTTGTAAATGTCGAAATATGAACGCGAGAGCGATTTAAGAGCCCTACAATTTGTCGATTGCAAGCGAGCATTGGGAAGAAACCACAAGTCCTCGAGTTTTACAGACGAACAGGAAATTTTAAAGTACCTTTGAGGTTGCACTGTGCATTTTTATCGCGAAAGTTTAAGGCGGAACGAGTTGTTCGAGAAGAAAACTTGGGTATAAATTAGACTCATGAATCGACGGAGGGTCTTCGTAGAGAAATAAAAAGTTCAAAATTAAATTATGATAACGGGTATTTTATAGCTCTGTATTATTATTTTAAAACTATTTAAATTCATTAGCCATAGGAAGTAGACGTAGTTCCTTCCAATATCGACTGGGCGTTAATTTTCTACGCAATCTATGCAATGATTCTTCCTTCATATTTTTAAAAATATTATTGACAAACTGAAGCTAAATATTGACTTTGTGAAGTCTTTAAGTATTCAAACGACTCCTCAATGTAGGTTTAAAGAAAAATATCAAAATCAATTAATACTCCATTATGGTGTCTGGGATTTACGCGAATGTCACACATTGAAATAAATCGAATTCTTGCGCATTTTATCCGGGCGGACCGCCTCGTGACCACGACAACTGTAAAGTGATCGAAACGTCGGGAAATTAAAAAATGTAAAAATTAAATCAAATTCGCGATAAAATCCGTAAGAATTCGTTTTATTTTAATTGAATACTCCATTAGCAACCTCGATTGAAAAACAACTTTAAGTGTACGAGTAGAACCTTTACTTAAGGCTAAGTTAGAGTTAGGTACTTACTAAGTCGATTCAAGGTTTCTATTCTAGTATCCACAAGCATCCGTATTTAAAATACGTCAAACTAATGAAAGGTCAGTGAAATTTTCCACAATAAAACAAAACTTGGTCGGAAAATATGTACAAATAGACACCTAATTAATAAATTCTCCGAGCAACAACACCAGAACTTGATCTGTTGAAACTTTCAATCTTCACATTTTACATTCATTGTAATACAGCCTAACTCACGGCACCGTTTCTAACTTTAGCAATATTGGATGAGACAATAGAAACTCTTGGAAAGTTTTGCTCTATTAACGTTTTGGGTGGCGACTATCATTTGAACCCTAAGGTAAAGGTTAATAGTGGATTAAGAAATAACTTTGCTATGAATAAAGCGATCATGGTAATAGGGCCGGTACATATTTGGCCGATTAGTGACTGACAAGATTACAAGGTTTTTACCTTTTACGTATTGTGTGTACATACAAGTTTAGTATATTTTTTTACTGGTTTGGAAAAATATTTTATATTTATATACGAGTATAACTTAGTAACTCGGTGGCGTAGTGGTACTACGGTATGATTGCAAAGCTGAGGTCTCGGGTTCGAATCCCGGGTCGGGCAAAGTGATATTGGATTTTTCTATTCATTATTAGCCCGGAGTCAGGAATTTGTGCCCGATATGGCGATAGGCTCGCCCCCTATCACATCGTGGGACGGAATATACAAGGCGAAACGTGGGTGTTCTAGTAGCACCTCTGCCTACCCCTTCTGGGAAAAAGGCGTGTGGTTATGTATGTATGTATGTATAACTTAGTAAAAAAGAGTCTGGCGTGGTGACAGTAGGTACTAAATATAATAATTGGGGCAATTCTATTGAAACTGTCATTGCCATGTGCGCAGATACATTTAACACAGATTTCTGTAAATTCTATTACGGTTTTTGTTTGTTTTGTGATTTACAATGAACAAAATGCCCACTGTCGACAATAAATAAAAATAACAAACATTTAAACATTTTACGTCGTAGTATTGTGTTGCCGTATCAACAATAAATTACATGTATAAGCGCCCTTATTAAATCCGTACTCTTTTTTACCAATACGACGACAGTGAAACGAGAGGCCGCGCGTTCGACCCGCACTGAGAAAAATGTTTATGCGGCCTACAAATATTTGTTTCGGGCCCGGGTGTTTGTGAGACCGAAAAGTCGCTTGTAGCTTCTGATACCCACATTACAAGACTTAATTGATCTTAATGTGGGGTTAGAACTATGTCCTGTTGGGTGTATTTATTTATTTATTTCTTATTTACTACTACTACTACTACTAGTTTGGAAATATATTTTGCTATAGGTCGTGATTAGTGCTGTTTAGATAGACTACTGAACGATGACATGTCTTTTATCGACGACATCGATTGTGCAATCGCCCTTATTCTTAATTATTCGCTTAAAGTACAGAATGTATTGGCGCTATATTAAGTTATAATTCAAAATTGTATGCTTTTACTATTGTGTTGGGTCAAAGGTTTTGTTTTTATTTAATGCTTTTGGTGAGGTTATAATGTATTATCTATGTATCCCGTTTCCCTTCACTATACATGTACTCACGTCGGCTCTGTAATATGTGGTCTTATTAAATTAAATTAATTCTTATTCTGAAATCTTGTTCAATTATAATACTATACAACTCTGTAGCGTGCTGCTTATATATTTGAAAAAAAAAAAAAAAAAAAAATAATTTTTTATTTACTTGTAAACTCTTGCATGAACAGTTTTCGGCTTATAATAAAAATAATATTAAGCTCAATAACAGTACTATTAGACAAATAATAGGTCATTGCCCTTTCTTGACACCTATTCATTCGTTTTACTAATGATGCGTGATACGCTCCTCAGAGAGCTTAAGCATGATATATGATACGAAAATGTCGAGATGAAACTCATCCAAGTCGATTACTTTCACGACAAATTTAGAGAGCAGTTGTAATAGAAATATGTTATAAAGAATAATAAGACATTGGAAACATTTTTTGTAGTATACAAGAATGTTTTAAACCTAATGCTTGAATTAATTAAGTCATGACGTCACTCGAAATTCACGAAATGTAATGAGTAAAATAAAATTTATTTATCAAAAATACGAGGTAAACATAATGTTCAGATTTCGCACAATTTTTGCCTTAATTGAAAATGTAAAATGAGCTTAAATATTTGATCGAAGCTTAAACGTAATAACATTAAAAAATAATCACAACAATTTTCTGATTGAACAAAAATTCCTTTTACTTTTCGAAATTAAACTTACTGATTGCCATTTACAAATAAAATTGGAAATCACATTCCGTACTCGCGTCTTAATTTTATGAAAACTCAATAATTCTTTAAAAGGTAAAATTAGGTCATTACAGAAACCGGGTCAAAAGGAAGTGGGGGTAATAATTACAGACCGAAGCAAATACGAGTTAGGCTTGTTTATCGATCGCTCTGTATTACAGCATTGCTGTTAAAATTTAATTAATTTAATTAAATGGTGCATGACACTTAGACAGAGTGAAATGACGCAATTTGGAGGAGACCTATGTCCAGCAGTGGACAATAATAGGCTGATGGTTATGATGATGGTATAACGGTGAAGGAAAACATCGTGAGGAAACCTACATAGCGCATACCATAGCGATTTTCTATGGTATGTAAAAGTCTGCCAACCCGCACTAGGCCAACGTGGTGGACTATATGGCCTAACCACTCTCAATCGTACTGTCGATTGTAGAGGAGGCCCGTGCCATGCTGTGGGACGTATATGGGCTGATACAGTACAGTATAATATAGACCCACCGACAAAAGAAAAATGCTTTTACTGTCACAAAATTATCCGCATACTACAAAATTAATTATTCAAATTAACTTTTTAGTAATAATTTTAAGAGCTCGTTAGCTGAATACAGCAAGATCTTAAGAAAACTCACATTGCAATTTCAAACAATATCTTCAACAATTAATTTTAACCTGCAACCCTTTAATCAATATCTGGACTAGTATTACGAAGGCCTTAATACTCTTCTTGTCAAAGTTACACAGATTGAGCTACGAAACAGCCTGAAGTCACGTACATCAAATCCCTTGAAGTTAATACGATATGCATTAATTAATTAAAATAATTTTACACTACTGATTGTGTTCTGAACATGAATGTTAATTATACCAAACTATTAGAATATTCCGTTCCTTTTGTGTGCTGATTTGATAGATTAAACAGGAATATGGGGCTAACAATAGCTTCCGGGGCTTAAGACAATTTCGCCTGGGCGTGGTTCACACTATTGACTAACGGACGATGCTCAGATAACGAACATATACTCGAATTATGGCAGGAAAACATATCAGAGTTAGCGAAGTTTACTGACAAGCTGAAGACGGGCAACAGCGTCGATAAGAGAACCAACCAGTTGAATATTGCTAAAATCCTCCAATAAAATGCTAGAAGTCTTAAAGGATTTTAGGCATAAAATAAATAAATACACCCAAACAGTCACATACATAGTCCTGACCCGGCATTAAGATCAAATTAGTCGTGTGTCATAGGTATCAGACACTACGAGGGGCTCTTCGATCGCACAAACATTTGTCTCGATGCAGGGATCGAGCCCGCAGCCTCTCGTTTCACAGCCGGCGTCTAACCAACTGCGCCACGGAGGCTGGCATTATGTTTAGAAATTGTCTACCTGTAGCTGAAGAGAATAATTATCATAATACTAATATAAGGTTGAAAGGGTTTTTATTGCTCTATATTTGGGATTAGTTCGAAATATGTAATTGCCTCTCAAACTTCGACGAGTTGATTCCCAAAAATTAAGGGGAATGATAGTAATTGAACCCTGAAAATCGCACTTACAGCTTGCACGTGATTTTAGCCACAAAATTAATATTCATCACTTGCTAAACATTTAATACACTAAAATTCAAATCGTTAATTTATGTTATTACTTAAAGCGCTCAAAAAATCTCTCGTAAAACTTCGCCGACGAAAACAACATGAACATTTCTTTCGTTGTTTGAATCAGACCGGAATGACTGCTCGCCTCGTAAATACACGTCCGAACTAGAAAACTCTCTCATATTTTGCCTAAAAACATCACCCTTTACAAAGGGCGTTTGCCGTAAAAAGAACAAACAATCATTTTGTTTATGTCCGAGTGAAATGAAGGGGATATTTTACATACCATCTCGGAACAGAAATGATGAAGGGTTTCTTAGAAAAAAATATGGGAAGTATGGGAAATTTTGTCCCGGAATTTCATGAAGGTTATTAAACTTGCAAAAGATTTATTGTTTATATAATAAAAGTATATTTGACCGATTACTTTATTATGAAGTGGAACTAAATGTTGAGACTAAACTCACTGGATTTACTAACGTTTCGGAGTCATGTAACTATGCCTTAAAAGTAAATTATTGCTCGTTTTAATGACATGGAAAAATGTTTGATAGCGATCACTGTGCACTAAGGTCTCTATCACACTGGCGTTTTACGAGCGTTTGCGTTTGTCCAACGTCAGCGCTGCGCTGACGCGACGTTGACTTCGTGGTTGTATAGCGGCAAACGTTCACGCTGCGAATTTGTTATGGGATATGTCAATACGAGAAAATGTATATTGATGTTTCTTTTCTTTTATGTAATTTTCGTTCAAAGAGCGAAGCCAACAATAGTGCTTCTCATCAGAATTTCCTTAGACAATCGCGACGTTAGCGTCGCGCCAGTGTAGCGTGAACGCTGCGTTGAAGTTTGAAAAACGCCCACGCTCGTAAAACGCCAGTGTGATAGAAGCAACGATGGATGTACCATTCACGACTATCTCTCAATGCTGGATATATTTTTATTGCACTGAACATACCATTAGACATTTTGTCGTAGCCGTGCCTATAAACAAAAAAAACCCTTCATAGGAAAGTTTGTATGTTTCATCCATCATCATCCATCAGCCAAAGGAAGTCCACTGCTGAGCATAGGCCTCTCCTAATGATTTCCACAGTGTATGTTTATTAGTTTGTATTTTTATTTAATAAATATTCACAATAACGTGTGGGAGTGGAATTTCGTATTATGACAGCGGGGTGCACTAAGTCCTAATTATTTTCCCAAAAGGGCTATGTTAGGCAACCGATTGTAAAATTATAAGCAAATCGTTTTGTAGCAAGAATAAAAAATATGTAGGAGGCCATGTAAGTCAGCGCGGTACAAGAAATACATGAAGATAGTTTTACTACATCTAATAAGCAATAAAAAGGCAACTCCTAACCTTGATACCTGTTCTGTCTTCACCTTTGACGTTGTAGAAACAAAGTAATAGCGACCGTTTCATTTCGGTTACCTTTTGAGTAAGACTTCAGCATGACTTCAGCTTGGATCATAAAGTTAACATACAAAAAAATATAATAGAATAGAATCGTAAAAAGATGGATATTATCACAGTTTTAATGAAGATCCTTATCTACTTTTATTCAGAAATTAGTAGAATCTTTTCGATCTAAAACACCCACACTCAAAACAAATACTGGGTATATCAAGACTGCGACCGAAAAAGAAGCCAGGTGGTAGTTTTAGTGATTACAGACACAATAAAACTAAAAAAATCTCAAAAAATGCGAAAGGTTTTCTTTTTCAATTTTTTAAATATCATCGTTTTTGAGTGGTAAATCCCTAATTTTTGCTCAATTCTATTCATTATCAGCCTGGAGTCGGGAATTTGTGCGCGATATGTCGATAGGCCCCTCTCCTATCACACCGTGGGACGAAACACGCAAGCCGAAACGTGGGTGCCTGGTTGCCTTTGCCGACCCCTTCTGGTATAAAGGCGTGATGTTGATGTATTTATGTAATATTTTATGTTGGGAAAGCTTATGTCTATAAATATCTTATAATATAACTCAATAATCCTCTTTGGATCGTAGGGTGTATGAATTATAAATAGAATTTATCTTTTCTATATTATTGTGACAGGGTTCTTCAAAATATATAATCACCAGCTTTTTCCCGCGGCTACGCTTGAATGTTTCAATTTTGGGAACAAATTAATAATAAATATATTAATAAATACACCCAACAGTCACATACAGAATTCTGACCCCAAACTAAAATCGAGTTTTGTGTCGTGAGTATCAGAAACTACGAGAGACTTTTCGATCTCACAAACACCCAGACCCGAAACAAATGCTTGTGGTTTATACAAATATTTTTCTCGGTGCGGGGATCGAATTCGCGACCTCTCGTTTCATAGCCGGCGTCTAACCAACTGCGCCACGGAGGCTGTTTTCTATATAAAAAGTACCATATATCCTTTTCTTCATCTTTGACAACGTGTATACAATGTTTTATAAATATCAGCTAAGTCCGTCAATCCGCATTAGGCCAGCATGGTGGACTATATGGCCTAACTCCTCTCAACCGTACTTTAGATTGTAGGGGAGGCCAGTGCCCTGCAGTGCGACGTATATGGGTATATACAGTATAGTAGATAAATATCCTGAAATTGTAACAAAAAAATCACTTTCGCATTTATATTAGTAAAGAATAGATATTAAATAAAATGTGAAATAATATGACTGCCTTGGTGACGTAGTTGTACTACGCTACTGAGGTCTCGGATTCGAATCCCGGGTCAGGCAAAGTAATATTGGATTTTTTCTATCCATCAGCCCGGAATCAGGAATTTGTGCCCGATATGGTGATAGGCTCGCCCCCTATCACATCATGGGACGGAACACTCAAGGCGAAACGAAACCTGGGAAACCTCTGCCTACCCTTCTGGGAAAAAGGCTTGATGTTTATGTATGAAATAATTTAAGCGTGTATCTAATGTTATTTATATATTCACGTTCAGGCTACAGTAAATCGGGCGGAATGACGAATGTGGGAAGGATTTACACCGAGAAAATTATTCATGAGGACTCTACTATCGGTTATTTCTCGATCGATCACACTCGGGACATGTCTCTGTGTCGAAGTTTTATGAAATACACCATACTCCTCCTCCTTGCGTCGTGCTCCTCAATATTGAGGGTCGTGACCTTCCCTATGCATCGTTTTCATCCTAACGAGTTTTTTCCATTTGGTTCTGTCCATGGCGGTGTGAAAGGCGATGTGGAGTGTAGAGTCAAGAGTGGTGCGGATCTGGTCAGACTAATGCATTGGATTCCGTCCACGAGGTCTTCTCCCGTTTGCCTTGCGTACTTTGCCGGTCACAATCAGCTTTTCGAGGTTGTCACTGTCTTTCCTTGCACGGTCCTGCGTAGACACTCAGATGAGAATCGCGAAAATATTTTGAGTTCTTGCAATATAGATGCGTCGGTCCGAAATGCTGTCCAAGGGACACGCAGCATCTTTCTCCAGCACCACATCTCAAAGGCGTCAATGCGTTTGCGATCTGCAGATTTTATTGTCCAAGTCTCAGTTCCATACGAAAAGATCGAGAAAACCAAGGTCCACACCATACTAACATAGTTATAAAGTAATCTTGGTAGTTTCCGTGGTATAGAAGGTTAGAAATCGGTTGTGAAGTCGCAGGTTCTTTCTCTGTACGATGATTAATGTTTCTGTAAATCTAAGATATTTCTTTTGGTACAATTTTCTCTTAGTTTTTGATCACGATCATGGTATTTTACCGAGAAATCGGGATTATGTGTATGTCAATTATGTATTGAATTATTTATTATTTAGAAGTATATTTATATCAGGTTGCGTCAATAGCACATACATAAACTCATGCCTTTTTCCCTGAAGGGGTAGGCAGAGGTGCAACCAGGACATCTACGCTTCTCCTTGTGTGTTCCGTCCCACGATGTGACATGGGAAGAGCCCCTCGCCCTATTGGGCACAAAAATCTGATAATTATTGCAAAATCTATTATCACTTTGCTCGACCTGGGATTCGAATCCTAGACCTCAACATTGTTATCGTACCGTAGTACAACTACGCCACCGATGCAGTCAATTATACATAAAGATATTATAACTATTTATTAATTAAAATGTATATTTGCATCAAATGATTCCTTAGTTTCTTGTGTTATGTGCTATGGTTACGATTTAATATTCTGGATTTCGCCAGAAATTTCGCATCCTGAGTTTCATGAATTGACTTAGGAATAAAACTTAGCTAAAATGTTTTCGTGAACAGAAATATAGTTGAAAATGTTGTGTGGTTTGAAAACTGACAAGGTAAACCAACGACCAATAGAGATGCTAATCATTGGCGATCGCTTCCAACGAATCTAACCTTTTTTTAAACGTTAAACAACAGTTTAACGTAATAGATTTTTTTTAAAACAATTCATATCGGACTACTATTTTCCTAGGTTATCCCTTTAACTGAACCGGAAAAAAGCCCTCACAATATTTATAGCTATCTCCCTAACTTTATGTATTTTCAAGCTTATAGCGTCAAGAGAGTATAGTTATAAGATTCATTTGCTTTTTATCCTAATACCATTTTAAAACAATACATTTTCGTTATAAAAATATAAATCTTGTAGATAATAAAAACATCCAACAGTCATAATTAAAGCCATACATTAATAGGCTAATTCCTAAAAAAATGCTCAGATGAAACGCTTTTTTTTTCTAAATATAAAAAGAACAACGATATTTTTTTAAATCTATTAGTTAATATTTTGAATTACTATTCGTTTATTTTAAATAATTTGTTCTCCTAAATTACAATACAGCAAATAAATCTGCAAAGATTTTTTTCGTATCGCGATTTGGAAAGAATTTACAAACCGTTTGTAAGCAAATTCGCTGCCGCAAAACATTTTTCTTCAGCCGAAGTTTGTTTTCCATTAAAAGCCGTGTAAATATTTTAAATCACTGTAAATGGCTTTTAAGCGTCACAACAAACAACTTTGACGCAACGGGACGTTTATAAATTGAATTAACCTTTACGGCGGCACACACTGCCTACACCATACGGAACCACATAAAATTACTATTTGCACATAGTTGCTACATTATGTTTTTTAATTATTTTTAAACGATAAAGCGACTACTGGATGGTTAGTAGTCACCACCGGTCGTAAACACCAACAAAAAATGGAAAGTTGTAGATCCGTCCTTGAATTTTGGTGGTTTAGCTGTTCGTATTTTTTTATTGCATTTGTCCGGCACTTACCATCGTAAGTGATCACCGCCGCCCATACACCATCAAAAACGCTGGATCATAGCTGTGTTGCCGGCCCAATTGGGAGGGGAGTAGGGAGGAAAAAGGATGGGAAGAGGAAAGGGTATTGGGCATCCGACAATCTCACTCACCGAACGAAACGCGACAGCAAAGCTTTATATGTTCATATTTGTGCCATATAATATTATATCTACATAAATAACGAAGCGGTGAGGTTTCAATTACTAGAAAAATATGAACAGAATTGTCCTCTGGTTAGACGGCGGGATGACTTGCGCAAGAGTGCCGGCAGCGACTGGATACATAAAGCAGCTGACCGGGCTCTGTGACGTACCTTGGGAGAGGGCTATGTCCAGCAGTGGACTGCAACGGGCTGATGATGATGACGATTAGAATTGAGAACCTCCTCCTTTTTTTTAAAGTTGGTTAAAAATATACTCCGTCTGGAAATGATATGCATGTTACTTAGGGCATTGTTTTCTGTCGACAAGTAAATTAATTTTGGGAAGTAAATTGATTGACGGTTACAGGAAGTAAACGAAAATAAGTGAGGAGTGCCTAATGAAAACGTCATTTAGAAACTTTGGCTGATGTAATACATTTAAATATCTGGTCAAATTTATTTTTTTTATTCCTTAGCTTAGCAACCTTTCAGCGTCTTTTCGGCAAATTGAACTTACTGTTTTATCTAACAAGTGATTGTTATTTTTCTGTATCATCCCATAAAAGTCCTACTGCAGGGCACGGGCCTCCCCTCAATCGATTGAGAATGGTTAGGCCATATATTCCACCACGCTGGCCTAGTGCGGGTTGGCGGACTTTTACATACCATATAAATTTACACAAATCGCTGTGGTATGCGGGTGTCCTCACGATGTTTTCTTTCACCGTGATAGTGTTTTTTAAAACAAGATATACTATATACTATACATAATCGTCAAAATTTCGCTGTGTAATTCTTCATCGTACAGTTTCTATGAGACAAGACAAAATGAAAAAAATATTCGATGTAGAAAAATTCTTAGCAACTACGAGTAATATCTGAATCTTGTTTGATGAAATAACTTAGTTAGTGAAATATGTAAGACAGAAGGTATTCATATAGATAATCAGATTTCTAAAGGAAACAACAAAGTGTACGGTTTATTGATTTTGTATGAGAGACTCGAAGATAATGTAATTCGGATAGAAAATAATAACGTAATATACGTTTCATGATATTTTTACCTAGAAATGTTGGTGGTTATAAAAAATCTCATATTGAGTTATTTGATTCTTATCTTGGATATGACTATATAATATCTAATATTGTAATAGGTAAAACTGTGACGAAAAAACAGAGCAAGAAACTCGAAAATGTTTTTGTGAATGTTCTCTCATAGTTTCTGGTGGCCACAACACAAGACTCGATTTTAGTGTTGAGTCCGAACTATGTATGTGACTGTTGGGTATATTTATTTATTGCTTAACAGCGATACATCATCGTACTTTAATATAAAAAATAAACATGTTAGTAAATAATAAATAAAGTAATATAAAAATACACACCAATCCAATCAATCGAATCCATCAGCCAAAGGAAGTCCACTGCTGAACATAGGCCTTTCCCAATAATTTCCACAGTGACCTGAAAATTAGTGTCCGACCGAAACTAGTTTTTCAACCGAAACCGAAACCGAAACTTATTAAAGTTATTTAAAATTACGATTATTTACTAAAATTCACTGTCTTTTTTACATTTAAAAATAAATTTATTAAATAAATGTAAAAAATACAGTGAATTTTAATAAATAATCGTAATTTTCAATAAGCTTCGGTTTCCGTTTCGGCTGAAAAACTAGTTTCAGTCGGACACTACTGAAAATACACACCACAATTTACATTAAATAAGGCTACATTAAATAATAATATGGCCGTATGTATATAGCCTTTTTCTCACTATATTAAATTCTGCAAAGTCTCTCTGCCACCCGAAATCCTTTTTAGCATTAACATAGGCGTTTTAAAGGCGTCTCTCGGTACGGAATAATTTATTAACACGTTAATATTTAACCGCATCCGTGGCGTGAGGTGGCGTGGTGAAACTGTGCCAATATTTTTACGGTTACCCTGAAAACGGCTTTATTACCGGTAGTTGTGGTGAGCTCAGGATACCACATTTAACACGGTAGCACTGGCGAGTTATTTATTGTAGAAACACCCGCGGTGCTGGCTCACCTTGTTCTAGGACTTTTCTTAGGGATATAAATATCTTGAGTCAGATTTAAGCACCGTTTACACGGGGAGAGTTTCTCGTGGCAAGAATCGTATACCATTAACGCATGACATAACCGCCATAAGATGAGTGTTTTGTGACAATATTTACATGATGCAACTTTTTTATATCCTTATGATAATCGCATCTTCGAGGTGGAAACTCTCCGTGTAAATGGATATTTATGCTGCAAGGGGTGTGCTTTTCTTATTATATATAGTAAGATGTCAGTAATTGTAGATATGTTTTAATTTGGCAAAAAATATAAGTTTTGAGTTTAACGTCCGCTTATGAAGGTATCTGTGTTTGCTAAATTAAAATAAGTTTTTTTTTCGTATCTGGGGGAAAATAATGTGTATTAAATTTGTCTATGGTTAGGCTTACACGTAATACTTGTTACATAATACACAATATATGCGTATTATATAGCCTAAACCAGGATTGATTACAAACCCTACTTTGACTTTTATCCAAAAAGTCGATCCATATTCCAGCACATAAAAGCTCTAGGTATAAATAAAAAGAAGCGAAAATGGCTTTTATCACCAGCAAACAGCTAATGTTTCTAAGTTACAATCTAAAAATTCGAAACACGCAATAACAATCTGGGAAAATAATCCCTCGCCTATCTTCGTATTGCCACAAAGCCAGGACTTAATATCTCTGCCAAAAACACTAGACATTTACTTGTGGCAGAATTTTTGCGTTGTCTGTTCGTCCGATGATTCCACATCATTTGTTCGACACTTCGGGGTTGAGAGAGCCGTTTGATAAGACTCTAGGAGACACTGTGACCTGTTTCGGTAGATTGGATAAAAATTGCCGAAAATGTTTTACGAATGTTCTGTTTATGAACCTATTATAAATTGCAATCTGTTTTTGAAATCTACGGTACTACGGTCTACGGTATATAAGTCCGCCAACCCGCACTAGGCCAGCGTGGTGGACTATATGGCCTCACCATTCTCAATCGATTCTCTCGATTGTAGAGTAGGCCCGTGCCCAGCAGTGGGACGTACATGCGCTGATAATTTTTGAAATCAGGTTTATATCAAATGTCATGTAGATATATTTCTGTACTATTTAACATTCAACCAAAAGAATTGCTGATAAAAAATATTTTATTTTATTTATTTAATACAGTAATATAAATACAAATACACTTACAAATAGAATTAAGCATCATCGAATACAATGTAAAATAAGAAATATATATATATATATATATATATATATATATATATATATATATATATATATATATATGTGTGAGGGGTCGTTGTATGGATGACAAAATAAAATCGCTTAGAAACTGGAGTAGTTTATTAGAACTTTACACCGTATATATGTACACTTTTTGGGTATCGCAACTATTGCTTAGTCAGAGCCGCGCATCTTATGTAGCGACGAATAGCGTCAGCCTAGTGTCGAAGTGTGTCGTACCACGAACTACGCTTTGTGGCGCCACCGTCGCAGCGAGAACGGCGGAGCGGGGGCGCATGCGCACCGTGGTAACATAAATACGTCGCGGTGCGAATTCGGCCTTTAGTCCGGAACTGAGCGTCGATGCGTGATGATGCTACCATGCAGCTACAGTACTCCCCCTCAAGCGAAGCGTACTGGTTTTTTCACTATTCTCCCGGATCTTGTCTTCTGCGGAATGTCATTACATGTCGGTGCCTTTTCCATAGATTTATGACTGAGAGGAGAGACTTGGTCGTTGCAATATTCTTCCGTATTCAATGTATATGCCGGTTTCAAGCGATCAATTGAAACATTGATCACGCGAGTAGGCAGTTTTATCTTGAAAAATTTGTCGTTCCTCTCTATGACAGGATAAGGGCCTTCATAAGGGCGTTGTAGCGGTTTGCGTACACTGTCTACTCGCAGGAAAACTGATTCGCATTTACCTAGATCCTGGTGAACAAATATATTTTTCGAGTTGCGGTGAGGAAAGTAAATTGGCGTCATCTGCGTTATAACCTTATGAAGTTGATCTACGTAGTTGTAGTCCATATTTGTTCGTTTAGGTGATGGTGCTACAAAATCGCCTGGTAGTCGTAATGCTTGTCCGTATGTTAGCTGAGCTGCACTTGTGTTGGTGTCGCTACGCATGGCAGTGCGCAATCCCATTAATACGGTAGGTAATTCTGTGATCCATTTGTTGCTGGTAGTGAGTCTTGCCATGAGTGCGGATTTCAAGGATCGATGCCATCGTTCGATAATCCCATTGCTTTGCGGGTGATAAGCTGTGGTACGGTTTTTTTCAGCGCCGACTAATCTTGATAGTTCGTGGAACAACTGACTTTCGAATTGTCTTCCTTGGTCAGATGTGATAGTGACGGGAGTACCAAAACGTGTTATCCACGCCTCGTAAACGACTTTGGCTACAGCTTCAGATGTGATACTTTGCATTGGAATAGCCTCGGGCCAGCGAGTTGCTCGGTCAATCATGGTAAATAAATAGTGATGTCCGTCGACTGATGGAGGCAGCGGGCCGACTATGTCGATGTGTAGATGTTGAAAACGGTCGCTCGGCGGAAACGATGCAATATCGCTGCGTGTGTGGCGTAAGATCTTAGATCGTTGACAGTCTGTGCATGCTTTAGCCCAGTGGCCGATATCTGCGTTCATTGATGGCCAGAAGTATCGCTCTTGTATGAGTTTTCGCGTGGCTCTAATTCCGGAATGACTTGTGTTATGCACCGCGTTGAATGCGGGGCGGCGGAAGTCAACAGGTAAATAAGGTCGCAAATTGCGTGTTGATGTCTCGCAGTAGATGTGCTTGTCCGTCATAGGTACAACGATCCTTTGGAGAGTTATATTGGGCTGCTTTACCAGCTCAGGTATGGTCGAGTCGTGTTCTTGTGCCACTGCTAGTTTAGCGTAATCGATGGATGTGGGTGTCCCGATAGCCTCGATCCGTGATAGTGCGTCTGCGACTACGTTGTCTAACCCACTCACATGACGCACATCGGTCGTGAATTCGCTGATGAAGAGTAGTTGGCGAGCTCGGCGTTGGGTCTCGCTGTTCGACGGCGGCTTGTTGAACGCGTATATTAAAGGTTTGTGGTCTGTGTAGATAATTAATGGTCGTCCTTCAAACATTTTTCGGAAGTGTTTTACAGCCATATATACTGCTAACAACTCTCTGTCAAAGGTGCTATACCGCTGTTGCGTATCGGATAACTTCTTCGAGAAGTAACCAATCGGTGCCCATTTCTTCTTTACGCGTTGTTGCAGTACAGCGCCTGCGCACTTGTCCGATGCGTCGCACATAAGCGATACTGGATGCTCGGGAGATGGTGACGGGTGAGCGAGTAAGGTTGCGTTTTGGATGCTAATCTTACATGCTTCAAATGCGTGTGATGCTTCGTCTGTCCATGGTATTTTGGATTTGTCGCGCTTCTTGGAGTTGTGAAGGAACGCGTTGAGTGGTGCTTGTATGTGCGCTGCGTTGGGAATGTTGTCACGATAAAAGTTGACCATCCCCAAGAACCGACGCATTTCTTGCACGGTTACTGGCTTCGGATATTCCGCGATGGCCTTGATTTTTTCGTACGGTGGCTTAATACCCTCGCTGGAGACATCGTAACCGAGGAATGTGACGTTTTCCTTCCCGAAGACACATTTTGACGGATTTATTGTTATTCCGTACTCATCTAACCTTCGCAGAACAGCACGGAGATCTTCGTAGTGTTGATCTATGTCTTTCGATGCCAGTATGACGTCATCAATGAAAGGGAATGCGAAATCGAAGCCGTTGAGTACTTGATGAATAAAACGTTGGAATGTTTGGCCAGCATTTTTGAGGCCGGGGCACATTCGCGGAAATTCGAATAAACCGAATGGCGTAGTTATAGCAGTCTTCTCAATATCTGGACCATAAACCGGTAACTGCTGATACGCACGGTTCAAATCTAATGTGGTGAATATTTTCTTGTCGTTGAGAAGGTATGTGAAATCCTTAAGACGTGGCACCGGGTAGCGATCTGGCAGTGTGACGGCGTTAAGTCTTCGATAGTCGCCACAGACACGTAAGTCTCCATTCTTCTTTGGTACCACATGCAAAGGACTTGACCAGGGACTTTTGCTAGGACGGCAAAGCCCCTGCTGCATCATGGTTTCAAATTCATTTTTAACAGCCAAGTATCGGTGTGGTGGTAATGGTCGCGTTTTGCAGTGTAGCGGTGGACCTGTAGTCTCGATGTAGTGTTCGACGCGATGTTTAGGTATTTCCTTCATTGATGACGGTCTTATGATGTCTGGGAACTCGGCGAGTATCTGATGGAATGGTTGATGGTCATCGATGCTTCTTATAGTTGGCTCAGTAGAGTATGTAACTGACGTCTTGACATGCAGGTTCGTGACCTTATCAATGAGACAGCGACCTCCTATGTCGACGAGAATTTTGTGGTGTTTTAAAAAATCAGCACCTATGATTGGCTTACTGACTGCGGCGACGACGAATTTCCATAAATATGGTCTTCGCAGGTTCAAATCAAGCACCATTGTTTTCTCGCCATAAGTGGGTATTGTCGTGTTGTTAGCAGCGTATAGTTGAAAGGATGTTGGAGTTACACTCTTTCCCTTTTGCTTCGGTATAACAGAGACGTTTGCGCCCGTGTCAATTAAAAATCGTAGATTTGAGTTTCTGTCGGTGATAAATAGGCGGTGTGATGCGTTGTTCGCGCCGGATCCCGCCTCAGCCAACGCGTGGTTTAGTTTTCCGAGACAGCCGTATTATCTTCGAATTTGCAAGGTCGCGTACATCTTCTTGCCTGTTTACCGAATTTGCGGTGATAGAAGCACACGACTGGCACTTCAAAACTATGAGGCGTAGCACTACGAGGCACGCGATGTCTGCTTTGCGATCTTGAATTGGAGCGATTACGTCGAAAAGGTCGTCTTGATCGGTATGATCCGCGCTGAGCCTTTAATTCAGCTATCTCCCTAGTTAGCATGTCGATTTTTTCGTGTATGGACATGTCCGTTGAGGCAGTATAGCTTGGAGCGGATGAAACTGCGGCGAGTTCAGGACGCGACTGTTCTAAAATCTTGTCCGCCATGAGCGCGAGTTCGTTGATGTCCGACTGCTTAGCGATATTCTCGCTTACAGCGAGAACAGCCCGGATAGACTGGGGGAGATGATTCGTCCACATAATACGCAACGTTGATTCGGAGATGTTATCACCGGCGAGATTCTTCATACGACGTAGGAGTTGTGATGGCTTCATTTCTCCTAGCTCAATTTCTGACAACAATCTTTGCACTTGACGCTGCTCGGATTCTTCGTATACCTGAAGTAAGCGGCTTTTGATTGCTGCGTACTTATCGTTATCAGGAGGACGCAAAATGATGTCGGCGATCTCGTCAATGTCTTGCCGTTCCAGTTGTGCGATGACGAGCTCGTACATGGCCTTATCGCCCTTTTTCTGTGGAGCGACGATAGCTTCGAACTGAGCAAACCACAGACGCAGCCTGTCGCGCCATATGGGTGGTATGCGTACACTCGTGGAAACGCCAGAGAGTTCTTGATCGCAAGCTTCCCTTGTAGGTGTTGCCATTTTTCTTGATCACGTCGGGGTCACCAATTGTGAGGGGTCGTTGTATGGATGACAAAATAAAATCGCTTAGAAACTGGAGTAGTTTATTAGAACTTTACACCGTATATATGTACACTTTTTGGGTATCGCAACTATTGCTTAGTCAGAGCCGCGCATCTTATGTAGCGACGAATAGCGTCAGCCTAGTGTCGAAGTGTGTCGTACCACGAACTACGCTTTGTGGCGCCACCGTCGCAGCGAGAACGGCGGAGCGGGGGCGCATGCGCACCGTGGTAACATAAATACGTCGCGGTGCGAATTCGGCCTTTAGTCCGGAACTGAGCGTCGATGCGTGATGATGCTACCATGCAGCTACATATGTATACCTTAAAATCATATTTTGCCGGCCTCACGTACGAATGGAAAAAGATAATACATAACTACTGTAAGTTCTATTATAAAAATATATGTTCAATATTTACTTTTTTAGTCACGATAATAAATAATGTTTATGAACCTTTAACAGCGAATATCGGTAAAAGCTCCGTTTTATTACCGACCCAAAAATAACGAACATTTGGAACGAAAGCCATCAAGTGTAATCGCAGCTTAATACCCCTCTTAGATAATCCCTACACCCGGGGTACTCCGACAGTGTGTAATTAACCTAAATAAAGACCTATAATAATGAAGCAATATGAAATAATATTTTATATCCAGTACAGTAATAGCCTTTAGAATTAGCAAGTTGAAGTGGCAGTGGGCCGGGCACATAGCAAGTAAAACTGATGGCCGCTGGGGCCGAAAGGTTCTGGAGTGGACGCCACGTACATGCAAGCGAAGTGTCGGACGCACACCCACAAGATGGACATAAGACCTGATTAAGGTTACAGGAAGTCGCTGGACGCAGGTCGCTTTCCTACCTATATTTTTTGCGCCTTACAAAACCTGAGCTGTGTCGGCCCATATACGTTCTGCTGCAGGGTACGAGCTCCCTCTACAAACGAGAGTATGATTGAGAGAACTTGGGCCATAGAGTCCACCACGCTGTCACAAAACCTAGTGGTTGATTTTTCTCTGCTCTGGATATGTATAGCTAAATAAAGGATATGCTTTTTATTATGATAGCTCAAGTCAATTGATGTTCTACTGTCTGAGTTTGTTAATTTTTTTACATACATAATCACCACGCCTGCATTCCATAGGGGTAGGCAGATACTATGGATCCACTTTGCTCAATACTCACTACTATCGCTTTGTCCACTTTCATCAATCTCTTCATGCTTTCTCGTCGTTTCAGGGTACTTTTGACCTGACCATTGTTGAGGGTATCACCGATTTGTATGGTGTAGGTACGCTGTGGTAGACCCCTACCGACTCTTTTATCCATTTCATTTTTTTCATGGGCAAAATTGACTTGGTTTTGTTTATCTTATATAGGCAGGGCATGCCACATTTCAACCAATTCAAAACCTCAGAGATCGCCCTCCTCACTACCGAAAGACACTGGGATCTTCTATGTTTTGTTTTGTTTGTGTTTAATGTTACAATTTGTTATGTTTGTGTGTTCTTGATATTTAAAACACTAGTAATTGATTAGTGTAATTGATTTTGTATAATCGTATTATTCAAATAAATAAATAGAAAATAAAATTCATCAGAAATCTTTCAGTAAAAGAAATATGTATATTTACATACAATAACCGCAATTTATGCCGAGTCTTGAAAGTATAAATACGGGTTACGGGTAATTATATTTTGTAATTTTAGAAGGCTAGGTAAATTATTCTTGTTCTCTTAAGAGTGTAATTTATTCATTAACGCCCGCATATTCTAGGTGATAAAGTTATTTAACTTTTCTTTGTTGAGTGAGATTGTCGGAAGGTCAATAACTCGTACCAGCGTTTATCCTCCCTTCGCCTTCCACACAGTTCTTTGTGACTGAAAATATCTCTACAGTTCATGTGGGTTTTGTTTTGAGCGGCAATTATTTAACATTAAATGAACTGTTTTGTTTGTTTACTAGAAGAGTTCTATTATAATTTTAAACACATTATTTTTTAAGTATATTTTTAATGGATTTAGACTTAACAAAGAAATTTAGGCACCCACAATCCCAATTAATGTTTAATACTTGTTATTTTACACGTTTATTTTTTAATAGATAATTAGACTTAAGAATCAAACTCGGGCACCCATAATCCTCACTAAAATTTGCTTCGTACAAGACTGAAGCGATCTTAAGAAAAAAACTTAATAAAATTATGAAGATAAGTTTATTATTAACGTATTTACTTATTTATTAACGTATTTTCGCTTCTTTTTGTTAAATTCCGTCTGAAATCGGGCTTAGCCGGTAACAACTACGTTACGGGAATATTTTCTGATATTAAAGAGAGGGCTGGTCTACAAAGTACCATTAGGCAAAGTCGGTACGATATCCTCTGATCGGTACAAATACGAATTCATACATTATGCATCGAATGTAATACATATCACAACTATTCGTATTTGAGTGGCCGATTAGAGCAACTCGAACACTTTAAGTGTACATTACATATATTTATACATGTACTAAGAATTAAAAAGCACACTACATACCAAAGTCGCCGGGCCGCTGGCATATGCCGGCAACAATCGGCGAGACGAGCTTGCGATTCGCCTGATAGTAAGCGACACGACCGCTCATGGACGGTAGCAAAACCATGAATTACAAAGCAATACTTGGCATTCCACTGCGCTTGCCATCTTGAGACGTAAGGTGTTGTTAAGTCTTAATATGTACACTAGTTATCGCTAGTGATTATATTAATATTCCTCATGTAAACTGGTCATAAGTTATTTAAAACAACAGGACTCAAATCAGTTGCGTAAACTTCAACACTACAAATTAATCCTACTGTTCTATAATAGTGACTACAATATTAACTACATTACAGTTCGTAATACACACTTTGAAATTAGGCCTAGTTGTTTCATCCAACTTAAACGGTAACTTAAACTTTGACAATGTCAAGTTATACACTTGAGACGCTATATGTACGGTTTGATGTATTCAAAGTTACAAGTTGGAACGTCAAAATGTCAAAAGTTAAAATGTCAAACTTGGACGATGCAACTGGGTCTCGGAATCATGAACGAATTTGAAAACACAACTTGATGTGTAATGTGAGTCATTTTCTTTTGCGTACAAACGAAATCAGTAGAACTCTTATCATCGATGTGTTAAATTTTGTGGCTGAATGGTGTTCATTATATTTACGATATTCACAGCCTCCGTGGCGCAGTTATTTGGACGTTGGCTGTGAAACGAAAGGCCGCGGGTTCGAACCCCGCATCGAAACAAATGTTTGTGTGAACCTCAAGTATTTGTTTCGAGTCTGGGTGTTTGTGAGACCGAAAAGTCTCTCGTACCTCCTGATGTCTACGACACAAGACTCGATCTTAGTGTACGGTCAGGACTATGTATGAGACTGTTGGGTGTATTTGTATTTATTTATTTATATATTTATTAGCAGAAGCTAATAAGATTATTGCGGTTAGCATTTGGCATATATCAACAACAACGTTGTCTTAGCCTTTCGGCAACATTTTTTTTTCAAACAATTTTAAAAAAAAAAGCCTTAATACAGTTTATGTAAATATTTAGTAATAAAGACACAAAGTAATATAAAATATGTAAAGCCAAGCCATTAGAACAATGAACATTATAAAAAGATTTATTAGATTTCATAAAATAAAGAGAGAAATTCGAAGACGTACTTCGAGCGTAATTATTTACTTCGGTTACTAGTTTAACCTTGTGTAAATTAATTTTATTCGACATTAGAAAATTAAACTCGATACAGACAATTATCTGCGGTTTGGCTTGTATTTGAATTGTGTTTATGCGAACGAATTGCTTCTTTCTTCATTCTAGTTATATATAAATAAATACTGACTGAGACTCGCGTAGTTGTACTTCGGTTCGGTTACAATGCTGAGGTCTCGGGTTCGAGTACCGGGTCAGGCAATGTGGTATTGGATTTTTCTACTAATAATCAGACCGGAGTCCGGAATTTGTGCCCGATATGGCGATAGGCTCGCCCCCTATGACATCTTGGGACGGAACCAACAAGGCGAAACGCGGGTGACCTGGTTACTATTGGGAGTATCTCTGCCTACCCCTTCTGGGAAAAAGGCGTGAATTTATGTATCTATTTGATTTTCAAAGTTTGGAAATTAGTGGGGCTAAAGGTATTGATTGTTTTTTTCTGACTACACTGTTATTGATTTCCACATTACTTGAATTTTCATAATGTTTATTTAACCACTTTTATTTCACATTTTAACAAAACTCTTTTCAAAGCGACAAATACATCTTAAATTAAAAATTAGAAAATAAAGAAGAAGTTTGCACGTCATGGCCAGGATTTGCAGTCTTTAACCGGATGCACATTTTGAAAACTCATCTGTCATGTGCACTCATTATACAAAAATTGAAACCGCAGTAAAGCAGAGAGCAAAATGCTGAAAATAAATTAATTCGACAAAGGAAATGTGTACAGAATAGTGAAACTAACTAAACTGCGAGATAGAAACGCGCTCATCAGTAATTCCTAGAAGCTATGTTTTACTTCGCCGAACGGTGTTGGAAAGATGCTTTGTTCCGCGAATAGGAAATATGAGCTCTATGTATTCATAAACGGGAAGGGGCTTCAAGCACCTTCATGACGATGGAATAACCAAAGTTGGTGTGATAGCAGATAGCGGAATCCTTGCGGGAACCTTCGCCTTGCAATCTTCCATGCAATGCTTGTCATGCGTGGTGACTATTCGATCTCTCTCTCTTCAGTCAAAATAAGTCAACTGACTATAGGCCTATTAAAAAGAGGTTTTTAAGTATTTCCCAGGCAAAAGAAGTTTCGAGGCCAGAGACCGATGATTGCTAAGAGCAGTTTTGTTTTATAATCTTATTTAAGTCTTTTTGGTACTGCAAATATATTTATTTCTTCGTTAAAGAGTCAGCCAACCGGAAGGCTTTTCCCGCCCACCACTGCAGCTTCTGTCAGCCAGGATCAACAGTGGCACGTAAAGAATCGACACCCAGCTCCGGAGCTCGGCGAGTGTCTTAGGGACAATAGCCTGTCTTTAAACCGTATCAAAATTCATCAGAAAAAAAAAACAAATAGGAGAAGTTGGAAAAACCGTGTTCTTCAATCGAAGTAATCATCAAGAGGAAACCATCTCTCCCACAAAAATAGTCAGGCTGAACCAGAAACGAAAGACAATTGCGTTTGAAAAATATCTGAATAATGATATTTTCTCAGGAATTGTGGATAACCTAAAAATGTATCCATCCATCCATCCATCAGCCAAAGAAAGTCCACTGCTGAACACATGCCATATGAACATATGTTGGAGGTAGCCTGCATCCAGCGACATCCCGCGTAAAAAAATGTATACTCCAAGTAAATTTCGTAGTCATGGAATAAAGCGATGCATATCAAGCGATTGCGAAGCCGCCGGAATGAAACACAAAGGATGCCTTTTCATTTATTTTGTGATTGTAATTTAAATTTTCATACGGGTGCAGAAAAGTAACCAAGACCTTAGCTAGGTATAATAACCTTATATTTTAAGCTGGTATTTCTGGTTATATAACACAGCTTGCCTTGAGTAAATATTTATATTATTTAGGCGTGTGGCGAAAGTTGGAACTACAAATAAAATTGAAAAATATGTACTGCATTGTTCGGAAAATGTTTTCATAATATAAACAACAAGTATTTATACTCCCAATCTAATAGTATTAACATGTCGAATATAATAAAATATAAAGAGAGAAAAACTATTGTTAATATCACTTTGGCAACAGCTCTGTCGGTGACAGAAGATCATATGTAGATGACGTGTACTCAACATAAGAGTCCCGGAAACTTTCCGAAGTGATGTTAATAGCGTTTTTATCCGACGCGTTCCTGCCACTTATAAGAAGTCACCTTGATGATTAATGAGCAACTCGCCAAAAGCTTCGGTATTCCCTGAGCGCAATGACCTGTCTTTCTTGAAGCGAGGCGTAAAGAGCTGAGAGACCTTGCTTCGTTTTCGGTAGCAGTCTCAATATACCCTGTATACACCACATGCATAGTCCTGACTGCGTACTAAGATACAAGTCAGATGGCGCAGATATTAGAAACTACGAGAGACATTTCGGTCTCACGAACACTCAGACCCGAAGCAAATACTTGTGGTGCACAAATATTTTCGATCAAACCCGCGGCCTCTCGTTTCACTGCCGGCGTTTATTCAACTGTGCTACGGAGGATATCAAGCATAGAGTGAAAAGCATTTGTACACAACAATGTTCATACACCTACACACACACATACCTATAGATGTGTACGCGTGTACCTTCTTACAATGTCTTGAATCAGCAAATCAAAGCACGTATTTACGACCACAGAGCTCGAGTAGCTAAGGTTCAATATGTTCTTAAATATTGTATTGTTGCTGTATCATAGTATAAAAGCAACATTGTGATTTATAGTGAAAAGGTGCTTATAGAAGCCCATAGTTACCTACGCCACGATCTATGAATAATAAACGTCGTTTGTACTAAGTTCTATTGTAAGTGAAATTTGAGTTTACATTCTCCTTGAACGTGTATGTAGAAACTTATGTTTACACTGGTTCAAGAAAATAATACATACCTGACGGTAAGGGCAATGTTATCCAGACAAAATAATTACCGCCGATTTAAATGATCTCTTGCTGTCGATACAGTTATTTTAATTCCTTAGTAGTTTATTACACATTACACAAAAAAGCCAATATTATCGATAGATAAAAACACGATCAAATCTTCCTGCAAATTCAAACTTTGTAAATGTCTTGATAGTTCGCGTGACTCAATCTCTCTTCAGCCACAGGAAGTCTACTGCTGAACATAGGGCTCCACTAAGGATTCTCACATCGAACTGTTGGAAGCGGCCTGCATCCAGCGACTTTCTGCGACCTTAAATACTGCGCTTGCCTGTACGTGGCCTCGACTCCAGAACCTTTCAGCCCCAATGCCCATCAGTTCTTGGTTCTATGTGCCCGGCCCACTGCCACTTCATCTTGCTAATCCTTTGGGCTACGTCGGTAACCTTTGTTCTCCTATGGATCTCCTTATTCCTGATTCGATCTCGTAGGGAAATACCGAACATAGCCCACTCCTTCGCGCGTTAGTGACGTTGAGCCTTCGTATGAGGCCCATAGTTAGAGGCGACGTTTCAGTGCCGTATTGGTAAAACACAACAGTTAATGACTTGACTCAAACAATATTTCCATATGTTTTTTCTACCATACTCAAGCAACGCTTAATCTGAATACAGATCTCAATATAATACATAAACTCGCTCCTTTTTTCCAGAAGGGGTAGGCAGAGATGCAACCAGGTCCCCCACGTTTCGTCTTGTATTTTTCGTCCCACGTAGTGATAGGGCGAGCCTATCGCCATATCGGACACAAATTCCGATCATCATATAACACATTTAATTAATCACCAAAGTAGGCCACGTCCGAGTTGTATTCTATAACCTCTGAACTCCTACTGAACAACAAACAAAAGCGTTAGGAAATTCTAACATCCTGTCAAACTTCAACATTATATGGCACATTACGTCTGGAATCTTCGAAGGGCATATGGAAATCAAGAGATCAATTGTTAGCGTTAAATCAATACTCTCCGCAAACACACTCTATCGGAATATTAAGCGCGTATTATTCAGCGGCGGAAAGTTGGCAATTATAGGCTGGTATTTTAATTGGATGTTGGAAAAATAAAACAATATTTCTTGTTTTATGAACTTCAAGTTCCGTTTTTTTTACATTTAAATATGTCGGTGATATTGATATTTCCAGCCTTTAATTGGGGACGAGTGAAAGCCTATACTAATGGTATATTATTAAAAACGTTAGGGACAGTACGTTTTCAGCGTTCTTTTTGACCACGCACGTGGAAGCTCTAGAATGAACTCCCTGCTTTGGTGTTCTTTGAGCGCTATGACCTGTCCTTCTTTAAGCGTAAGGGGAGTAATCTTATCTTAAAGAGATTACTTCCCTTACGGTAGACTGCAATTTGGTTGTGCTGGACCCCTGGCACTGCAAAGGTCCATGAGCGGTGGTGACCGCTTACTATCAGGCGGACCGCATCCTCCTTTACCTGCGAAAAGCCATAAAAACATTTCTTAAGCGTGAGATCGGCAAGAGGTTTATCGGTGCGCCCTGACCTGTAACGGCTCTGAGGCGAACGACAGTGCCTCGTCTCTGTCATGGACGCCCATAAGACCTAATAGGGCGTCCAAAATAGTCGAAAGTGGGGTTCATCCGGGCCCCACATCAAAGAAGGACCAGAAATGTTTATGCGCGGGGCGGCTACGCGGACGTAAATCAGGGTGTCTTTCACCCTGGGATGTCCTGTACCGCCCACAATGCGTGTGACGGTTTTCAAGAGGTTTTTAGTCAGTATGCTGGCGTAGGCTTGGTAGGGACCCAGCTTGGCCACAAATCCGCATTGTGCCAGGCTGGAAGGCCTGACATACCCCTTTCCACCTCCCCCGGGGCAACGAAAGGGGAGCTTTTAATAGCTTTTCCTCTTGAACAAAAAAAAAAAAGTGATCAACAGCGTCTTCGAAAATAAGGAATATAGGTCATCCTATGTATAAATGATGCTGATCCATACGGGCAGTATATATATATATATATATATATATATATATATATATATATATATATATATATATATATATAGAGGTTACAAAGGGGTTATGGTTCTTCGGTTTCGATGTAATTGACCGAGATGAGAATTACTATCAATGAGTTAATCTTGAAAGGATCTTACTTAGCTCTTGTCTCCGGTAATATTCGAGGTGCGATAATACGGTGAGATTCGAAGGTTATTCAGATTAAGTTCTACGGTAAGTAGTTCTAATGCCAATTACAACCTTGAACGTCAGTATTCAATCCGTCTTTTTACTACTATAAATGTATCTGACGTACCTTGGGAGAGGCCTAAGTCCAGCAGTGGGCTGCAACGGGCTGATGATGATGATGATGATGATGAAATTATGTCGCATGAGATGGAAAGCCTTATTTGTCTCTTTTAAGAGAACGACTGGAGAGATTTTAATGAAATTTTACAGTATTACAGCTTAAACATCATATTACTCCCTAGACTATATTTTGACGTGATAATTCTAATCACACAAGCGTAACCGCATGCAAGAACTAGTGTGGGTATGAAATTTGGTTGCCGCGAACGATCATTTTCCCATAGCACAGCAGTACTTTAAAAGCAATAACTTGTAATTTACGATTGTGCGGAATAACTAAATTTAAATTTGTGACCAATTTTATTGGTAAAACCACAGTGTTCCGCGATAATTGGGTTATTTCATATTGAAATATTCGCAAACTTGGCTAGAAATACTCTGTTCCTTTACTTTGTGTTAACACTTCAATAGTTTCTCCGAATGCTTGAAAACTCCTTAAGACACTTATATTGAGCGATTATTTTCTATTCTGGAACCGAATGCTTCCAACGCATTTGACACGGTTCTGTGAATCTTGTTAAATATATCGCACCTTACATTTCACTATTAAAGTGCAAGAATTTTTGTTCACATATTCAGTATTGCGACGCATACAGGCTGATATTGACATATGGTATTTAATTTAAGCCACATGTTTTTCAACACCCAAGGTGACGTTGTACAAAAAAAAAAACAGATGTGATTTTTTGTCAAAAATCGAGAATTTAGTTTTTACGATTATTGGCCACCCTGTATAGATACGATTATTTTTACCGTTTAGCAGCTAAGCTGAACTTCGGTATGAGAACTGTGCGGTCGAAAGAATCGTACTACGGGTTGGTCAAAAGCCTTCAAAACTAAAAACGCGATTATTGACAAAACTACAAAGCAGTTTGTTTTCAAACTTGGTACGATGTTACCTGGGGTGGTTAGGAACACATGGTTTAAATGAAATAACATATAATATATCAACATCACGCTGTATGTACTTATATTGGCACATAACTTGTATACGCTCAAACCTCATACTTCTTCTTCATTCGTGTCAATGACTACATACACTACATATATGATACACTGTTGTTTAAACCTTTACAGTTTCCCGGCCCAGTAGGTCGCTACATTTATGGCAGCGTCTGTTGCCTTAATGATATATGTATAATATATGTCACAGCTTTAATGAGAGGACTTCACATATCATTATTTATTTACCTTTAGTTAACTAACCAAACACCAAACATAGAAACTCAAAGGCACAACCGTAATGAAAACAAATTGTAAAGATTCTTCAATTTAGAATACCTTCGCTAATGAGATTCAAATTTGGAATACCCGAGGTCGGCATCCAGCGATTTTTAGAGGATAATTAAATTTACTGACGAATACGCAATCGTGTCCATTTCGCTATCGGATCTACTCCGAATTGATTTTGATCGACGAAATATCCCTGTTGTAAAATAAATCAAAACACCGCCAAGTTCCAAGTTCAGTAAAATGTAAAGTATTTGTGGTTCACGATATTTTGTAAGTATGTAATTAATATGTTCAGTCCATTTCAATTTGGACTTTTTGTTTTGGAAAATTAAATATTTGTTTTCTATAGAGTGTAATCAAAATACGTGCAAATGTATACCTATATATCGTATATTTGTAAAAGTCAGGCTGTATTTATGTAACCTATTCGGTTTTATGGAATTTGTGTACGGCGTGACGCGTCCTATAATATCTTGCAATTGAAAATATTCGGTTAAATATTAGTAGGACCTCTGTTTATCACTTGAAGCATTCTGGCAAAAGCTTAGGTATGTTATAATTCAAAAAGTTTTGTGTACTCCTTTAAGTGGTATATTCATCAGAATATAACAGTAGAAAAATAAGTAATCTGTATTAATGTTCAATATACTACTGGAGAACCTGAATTCAATAAATAAAATAAGTAAAAGAGTTTATTTAAAAATTCATACACCTTTTACTTCACAAATTTGTATGTAAAAAAATAAATAAACGAATAAGCAAAATAAAACGGTACCTTTAGACGATTTAGATGTATTTATTATGGAATAACCATAATACGAGTGTCTCCTCGCGTACAAGTTACATTTGACATTTTTATAGAGCAGTAACCGTTTATAACTGCGCTTATAATGGTTGGCCTTGTATATACACTTGAGTACCCGGCTTTATTCGCAGACAGTTATAAAATCTATTTTAGTAACTGAATGTTTTGTCTTTTTCGCGCAAAATGAATTCAAAACTCGTTCGATCGGGACAAAACATTCGATAACTTAAATAGGTTTTTAACTGTCTATGAATAAGGCTGTTAAGCCCGATTTACACGGGGAGAGTTTCTCGCCCCGAAGGCATGATTATCGTAAGGATATAAAAAAGTCGCATCGTGTAAACATTGTCAGAACACAATAATCCTATGGCGTTTATATCATGCGATAATCGCATACGATTGTCGCCGCGAGAAACTCTCCACCTGTAAAGGCGGTTTAGTTTCCAAAGATTTGTAAGAAGAAGGCTTCTCATATGGAAATAAAAATCCGACAGTTCGGGTCTAGAGATTATCGTCGACCTAGATTATAGCGTATCACTGGTTTCAGCTCGAAATCTTTTTATTATACCGAATAAGTGAACAATCGTTTTATTTATGTCACATGGGAGATACTTATGAGGTCGAATGGAAAGTATCTTAAATATCTGGAATGAGTGTATACTTGCTCTTTTGGTCTTTATATCTGGAATAATTTGTTAATACTTGGTCTTTCAGGCTTTTAAATAATTTTCCCAGATCTTGGGGCCATTTCAGTTTTCATACATACATACATAAATACACGCCTTTTTCCCAGAAGGGGTAGGCAGAGGTGCTACCAGAACACCCACGTTTCGCCTTGTATATTCCGTCCCGCGATGTGATAGGAGGCGAGCCTATCGCCATATCGATATTCAGTTTTCATTTTTTCTATATTTTTTTTTCTCTTTTTTCCACAAAGTTTTCTCCGTTTTCTGTTTATCTATTCTTAAAAATATCATTTTTATGTTTATGACATAGAAATAATAGTTCGCAATTCATTTTATGTTTCTTCAGCTGGCTTTAATACTTGTTATCAATACCGACAATCGAACCAATTTGATTTCATAAATTGAAGACCCATTGAATTGAATTTCTGTAAGCCATCTGAGGATTATAGCTAAAGTGTTACTGCGAACTGAATAATATTGCAATGTTTCAAAGCTTTGTGTACCAGATAATAATTAAGTGTACAATAAATAGGGAAATACACCAAACAGTCACATACATAGTCTTGACCCCACACTAAGATCGAGCCTTGAGTCGTGGGCATCAGAAACAACGAGAGACTTTTCGGTCTCGCAAACACCCAGACTCGAAACAAAAAAAAATGTCCTGTCACTCGTCGAGATATTTCAAAATATGTCTGCTCGTCCCCGCGTGATATGACGTCACAGCTGAATAGCAGGCATGTTTGAGATTCAAACGGAAAGCTTTGGATTGAATCTGCAGATTGAAATACAGCGAAAATCGTAGCCTTTGAGATCGGCCTGCGAACGTATATACGGTTATTTAAAGCGATCGGCTCCCAGTGATTAATAATTCAACTCGGTTCGAACATAGCGGACTTGATTTGAAATTATCAGTAGTTATATATATTATTTTATATAATAAAGTAAAAAAAAGTAAATAGTAAGTGCGTGTTGGCTTGTTGTTAACAGACCACCACATGTTTACGGTGGCCGCGGGTTCAAATCCCAGGGCACACCTCTGACTTTTCGGAGTCATGTGAGTATTGATAGTCAATCACCACGCACTATAACGATGAAGGAAAACATCGTGAGGAAATTTGCTCACCATAGCGATTAAGAAGAATTTCTATAGAATGTAAAATTCCGCCTACGCGCACTAGGCCAGCGTAGTGGACTACACGGCCTAACCCCTCTCAATCGTTATCTTGATAGTAGAGGTGGCCCGTGCCCTGCAGTGACATATATGAGCTGATACATACATAGAAACAAAAAGTAAATAAAAAATTGTTCCTTGTCTAACAAAAGATATCATAAAATTTAAAATATATGTAAAGTTTATCGTACTAATAAGATTTAAATCCTAGGCCATTTTTCATGTACGAGTGGTCGCTTACTTGGTTTGGTGGCATCATGCATAGATTATTAACAGTGAGCTGTAAGTTTGAATTCTAAGGTCGTTTCCATGTGTTTAGCAAGACTGGAATTTTCCTAACGTGGAGATTGATTTGGGCTCTATCACATCATGGGACGACAATATACTCATTCTTCTGTAGATAAGATAGCATCTCCAGAAATAAAGTTGTGAGTGTACGTATCTTTTACACCACTGCCTAATGAAAGGAATGTTATGGTTTGGGCATGTAGACAGGATGGATAAAAGGCGATTAACTAAACACATACACGAGGCGAGTGTGAAAGGAAGAGTCGGTAGGGGTCGACACCATCGGACCTACCTTAACTAGATCGAGGGCACCTTAGTCAAGGGTCAGGTTGAAAGTACCCTTAACTAACGAGAATTCATGAAGAGATTGATGAAAGTAGTCGAGCAAAGTATAGATCCATAGCCTCTGCCTAACCTTATGGGATACAGGCGTGACCTTTACGCATGCATGTAACTGCCTAATTAAATCGTTGTTATATAAGTATTCAAACACTACACATATAGTAATACGTAATAGACGCCCTGGTGCATTAGTCAATACATATCCGTAGATAAGAGCGTTATTTGCTGCGCTAACAAACAATAGTAATTAATTAGGGAACGTACTACGTATCATCATTTGCAATTTCGGCAATAATATTATAATGTTATTCTGGTAAAGGTCGCGGGACGTCGCTGGATGCAGGCTACCTCCAACAGGTCACTGTGGAAATCATTAGGGTAGGCCTATGTTCAGCAGTGGACTTCCTTTGGCTGATGGATTGATTCTTATTGAAGAGACTTTGTGGAAAAAAATAGGCATATTGACATACTATTTATAGCGTTTTTTTACTTACGTTTACTACTTACTTTACGTTTAGGAAAGGCAGACAAGCCAACGGCTTGGTTGATGGTAAATGTTTACCATGAATATCTACCACACTTGAATCGTAACTGCTTTATAAATGTCATGAAAAAGGGAGGTAAAAACGGTAGGAGGAAAGGGGTATTGGGCCTCTAGAAAATTCACTCATCGCACAAAATACGACGGTAAAGCAGCTTTCGTAGGGTTTCTATGGGATAGTAAGAGAGTCTAGCGGAATAATTTCTGGGGTAGACCTAAGTAACCACAATAAGCTCTACCATTATTGCGACAATTATGAATGCATAATAGTTTCTCATGTTTACGCGAAAGTTAAACATCATCCATCCATCAGCCAAAGGAAGTCCACTGCTGAACATAGGCCTCTCCCAATGATTTCCACAGTGACCTGTTGGAGGCAGCCTGCATCCAGCGACGTCCCGCGACCTTTACCAGGTCGTCTGACCACCTAGTGGTTAAACAAAGTTAAACATAATCCACGCCAATCAACACTAGGCCAGCATGGTGGGCTATATGGCATATACCCACTCAACCGTTCTCTCCATTGTACAGGAGGCTCGTGCCTTGCAGTGAGACTGAAACAGTACAGTAACCTTAAAAGTTTAGGATGTGGTAGAGCCATGCTGTTGTCAGCCATGACTCAGTATTAATGGGCAAGCTCGTTCGGGGTGGTACCACTGTCTCACAGGAAATTGACGTGAAGCGACAGCTTCGTTGTAGCGTTTCGTTCGGTGAGTGAAACTGCCGGATGCCCAATACCTCTTCCCATTCTTTTTCCTTCCCATTCCCCTCCCACCCAATCCAAGCGTTGTGGATGTTCATAAGCGGCAGTGATCACTTAACCATCAGCTGTCCTGCTTGCTAGTTTGCCGGAACTATGCTATAAACAAATGCAGTTTTTTATTTTTATTTTTAAGACGTCTTAGTCACAGTCTTCATGATCACAGGGATTTATGATCATTCACGATGTGTAAGTCATAAAAAAATTGTTAAAACGTGAAAAATAAACCAAAATCGCAATAAAATTATAGCATTCGATTTCATAGCAACGTTTTCTGTCTCCAACAGGTCACTGTGGAAATCATTAGGATAGGCCTATGTTCAGCAGTGGACTTCCTTTGGCTAATGGATTGGATTCGTTTTATTTCAATCATAAATGCATTTTTAAATTCAAATACACTTGAGATATAAACGGTATTTTATTTATTAGTCTAGTTATTATTGAAAGCGGTGAATTTCAAAGCCTTGAACTCAGTCCGCACGTTCTTCAGGGACCTTGTTAGTTGTTTGAACATAACAAGAATTTCGGGTAATTGGTACCCTTTGGGTGCTGCCTTATTTATGTTCTTTCTAAAAATATACTTTGCTGTTGATTTTGCTTACAAGGGCGACGAAGGACCTGGCTAATGTTGTAAGTTACTAGATGCAGGACGCTTCTGACAGGTTGATGTGGAGATCCGTGAGTCTGTGTTCAGCAAGGGATTTCCTGTGGCTGAAGAAACCGAGAGAGGCATTTTCCCGGCAGTGAGATGACTATGGCTAATTTATTTACTTATGAGAATACTTTTATGGATATTATAATTAAATGAAATGAAGGAATTGATGAAATTGATACCTTACAGCAATTTAAAAATTATAAATTATCATAATAATTATTAAGTTTTATTATATTTTATTTTAGGATTGGAAGTGGTTTAATACAACTTTTATTTCAAAATGCTACACATTTCGCTGATCTTTTTTCTTACTAAATTTGCATTAAATCTTCTCTGCCTTCAATTTCAGTCATGAATACTCAATATGAAATTTTTCCTTACGCATTAAATCCCCGACCTGGCGTTCGTACACAAGACCTCACATTTGCAACCCATACGCGCAACCTTATCACTAATGTGGCAACCAAAGATAAATGTACGTAGATCCTAAAAGCCCTCACATAACCTAGTTTAATTTTTCAAAGCGACAGCAGCCATTAGCCTCAGATCTTGGATCGTTACTGTAAAGACGTTCTACCCTCCTTGGCATAGTTATTTCGTACAAGGCCTTTCGTAAAATACAGTATTGAAAATTCGCAAAAGGAAAGCGATGGTTAAGTCAATTACAACGCATTATAATGATGTAAAACTGAGGAACCTTCATGCAGTACCAATTTTCAAGAATTTCTATGACACGTAAAGTTTGACAACAAGGTCAGCATGGTGGGCTATGGACTAACCCCTCTTAATCGAGCTCTTGATTGTAAAAGAAGCTCGTGCCGTGCCGTAGGATGTATGTAATTTTTTTTACTAAGCCACAGATCGTAACCAAATGTTGTTGTTTAAAATAACGTTTACTATTTATAATACAATTATAATTTTATGAGGAGAGATTTATCACAAAAGGGAAGCCGGTAGGAATCGGGTTGTATGAAAGCCATTGTTAATCCAGTGTCTTTTTTCATACCCGGAGCGCTAATTGGCAGAAAATATAACAGATTCCACGATGTCGTGTTGAAGTTTATAGACAATGGAAATACATTTCCGGAATGAAATAATTATACGATCTATTATATTGAACTAATTAACTAATATGTCGTAAGGTAAGATATTAATTAGTGAGCTGATTAATCCATTAGCCGATCGTTTAATTAAGTACTTAATATTTGGTAAAGTATGTTAGAATTTCTGGGGGAGGCCCTATGTGAAACATTGGATTCCTTGTGGCTGAAGAGAGAAAGAGAGAGACGAAAGAAACGTTAGATTTGCTAGGACAATTATCATTATATATATTATTGTAATGAATGGTGAGACGAGCATGCCATTCGCCTAATACGACTGCTCATTGACAAGACCATGAATCACAAAGAAATGCTTGTCATTCCACTGCGTTTGTCATCCTAAGACAAAGATGTTGAATCTCATTACGTTCAGTTAATCTAGCTACAACGTACTTCTTATGAGAGATCTACCACCAGTTAAATATAATTTTATTTACTTTTTTGATATTCAAAGATCGGCGTATTATAAATCTCAATTTTTACCCATATTGGCCGTGAAACATTTCAGACACATTCCATAAAAAAACCGCACGATTAATTTTCGAACCCCATCACAAATGCCTAATTATTCCAGAGTTTATCTTTGGCGCGCTTTAATTTAATAGAACTTCGAAAGGCTTCGCTGACAGATATCACGGATCCCGTGGAAAATCCGGGAACAAAAACAGTCCGAAGCTGTGTCGCATTGAGGAAATTAAAATGTCGCCGCGGTGACAGGAGCCGAATTAACACAGCATTGACATTTGAGAACACTATCGGTTTAATTAAACGGTGCTGCGAAGAGGAAATGAATTTTAAATGTCCCGGAGTTTATAATTATTAGAAACATTAAGGGGCAGGGTGAGAAGGGATAATTATATTAAGTGGGAAATTCACTGATGAAGCTACACGCTATAGATGTTAGGAAATATGAGCGGAAAATACGGATTGTTTTAAATAATAAATGAAAGGCAAACGCAAAGGGGCACATAGCACGGAGAACTGATGGCCGATGGGGCCAAAAAGATCTCGAATGAAGGCCACGAAGCGGAAAGCGGAGCGTGGGACGTCCACCCACTAGGTGGTCAGGCGACATGGTAAAGGTCGCGGGACGTCGCTGGATGCAGGCTGCCTCCAACAGGTCACTGTGGAAATCATTAGAAGAAGCCTATGTTCAGCAGTGAAATAATTGTGGTGATTTGATTTTCTTAAAATTGTCATTATAAAGGACTTTCACTCTTGTGTGTGGATCACGTTTTTCTGACGAGTAAAAATTTCCTGCATCAACCTATATTTTTTGGCAATCTTACTCACCGAACAATTTTCTTTGTCAGTTTTACTACCTTAGGCGTCCCATTCGTATTGTAGCTTTATTAAGTCACAGCAAGACTTCATCATGGTTTGGTCATGTAGAGCGGATGGATGAAAGGAGACTAAACAAATATACAAGGCGAGTGTGAATGGAAGAGTCGGTAGGGGTCGACCTCACCGAACCTACACCATCCAAATCGGTGATATCTTCAACAAGGGCCAGGTCAAAAGTACCCTGAACCGACGGGCATGCATGAAGAGATTGATGAATGTGGATGAAGCGAAAGTAGTATGTCAGGATCGAGCAAAGTGGCGATCCATAGTCTCTGCCTACCCCTATGGGATACAGGCGTGACGATTATGTATGTATGTATGTAAGACTTCATCAACTTGAAAATTATAATATTTCATAATTAACGTATCATAAACACACAAGAATAATTTAATAATTAGTATTACATCTCCGAATTACTTTATCACGCCAATTTATTTTGTTCACATTCAAACAGAGAAATTAAATTAGAACACAACATGTGAGGACTTAGGGCGGATTTTGTAAACTTTTCAGACAAATGAAATGTATAATTCAGCGTCTCCAAAGTAAATTGGAGTTAATAAAGTGGGTGCGAGATACTGCGAAGTCTCAGCTTGGCGGATAATAAAGACGATAGTAGAGGAGCCGTGGGAGATTGAACTTCACCCATCTGATAACCAGATAAGACATTTTTTTTATTATTGCATAGGTCCGGCGAACGAGCAAACAGGTCACCTGATGGTAAGTGATTACTAAATACACCCAACAGTCACATACATAGTACTGACCCCACACTAAGATCGAATCTCGTGTCGTGGATATCAGAAACTAGGAGAGACTTTTTGGTCTCACAAACACCCAGACCCGAAACAAATACCTGTGGATCCCACAAACATTTGTTTCGGTGCGGGGATCGAACCCGCAGCCTCTCGTTTCACAGGCGGCGTCTAACCAACTGCGCTACGAAGGCTGTCAACTGCGGCCCATAAACATCCACAACGCTGTATGATGTATGTGTTGCCGGCCCAATTGCGAGAGGAGCGGGAAGGAAAGAAAAAGGATGTCCTCTGAGACAGTGGTACCACCCCGGATGAGCCTGCCCATTCATGCTGAGTCATGTCTAACAACCGCGTGGCTCTACCATTTATAATAAATATTATTGATTAAAAATATGCCTGTGATAATTTTTATTTTTTTTGTATTGTATCAGCCCATATACGACCCACTGCAGGGCACGGGCCTCCTCTACAATCGAGAGTACGATTGAGAGTGGTTAGGCCATATAGTCCACCACGCTGGCCTAATGCGGGTTGGCGGACTTTTACATACCATAGAAATTTATACAAACTTTTATATTTATATGTGATCATTTGCCTATCTAAAATTGTTCATGACTATTTTTAATATTTTTTTTATTATTGCAGGCAAGCCTATGCGATTGCTTTTGTAATTATATTATCTTTCTTATAATTCCAATTTGGATTGGTTATCAGATCGGTGTAGCTATTTATATTGACTTACCCGTTCACATCTACTTGCCAGGTAGCCATATATAGAAGAAAGAAAGCCTACCTAGGCATATTCTCTGTGTTAAAAACTATCAGTTCAAATGATATTCATTTGTTTATCAAAGGAGTGAAGGTGATGAAAGAAAATTGAATAAAATTAATTCAACTAAAAATAACCATGAACAGTTTTTGATACGCAAGTTGTCATAGTCACGTTTGTTAATCAATAATATTTGATAAAAAATATGTCTCCTCTGGTTATCAGATGGGTGATGGTCGATCTTCACCGGCTCTTAGACTATGACGTAGAACTCACGAACATAACTTTGTTGTGGAAAATGGCGACATGTGAGAGTCAATTTACACAAATATTTAATAACATTTCTTATAATGGGGCGATCAAAGACTTCAATGCACCTGGTAAGTGCAACGTAATCTAAACGACAGCCTCCGTGGCGCAGTTGGTTAGACGCCGGCTGTGAAACGAGGAGTCGCGGGTTCAATCCCCGCATCGAGACAAATGTTTGTCTGAACTACGAGTATTTGTTTCGGGTTTGGGTGTTTGTGAGACGAAAAGTCTCTCGCAGTTTCTGACACCAACAACACAGGACTCGATCTTAGTGTTGAGTCACGACTGTATCTAACTGTTGGGTGTATTTATATATTTATTTAAATGGCTATTCAGAGGAGATGGTTGTCTATGATCGGTCCATACAATTATGCCGCATCGAAACTGGATATCCGCAAGTTGAAACCGAAACGCGACATTATTTGTCGAACTCACACGTATGCGACAACAAATGATAATAATGTTAAAAATTAATGTTAGAGTGTGTACTCCAATCGAATCCAGATCCCCACGATTCATAACCCATACATACTACTAGTGTAAAGTGGCGATCGAAATGATTACCAGCCGATGATATTCAACCATGATGTATCAAATTTGGTAAATGGAATTTTGAGGGTCGATTACCCATTTCACACGTCGTTAACTTTCCGTCCTTCACCCTTTCGAACAACCTTGACGTAAACAATAACCATAATCTGATAAAAAATAATATAACAAACAAATGCCTCGTTGGCGTAGTGGTACTACGGTATGATTGCAAAGCTGAGGTCTCGGGTTCGAATCCCGGGTCGGGCAAAGTGATATTGGGTTTTTCTATTCATTATTAGCCCGGAGTCAGGAATTTGTGCCCGATATGGCGATAGGCTCGCCCCCTATCACATCGTGGGACGGAATATACAAGGCGAAACGTGGGTGTTCTAGTAGCACCTCTGCCTACCCCTTCTGGGAAAAAGGCGTGTGGTTATGCATATTATGTATGTAACAAACAAATGGCCACAACATCACGTAATATCATTTTATCCCCCAAAAGTATAATGATTAGATAGTCGTCTGTATTTAAAACTACAAAATTTTTCGGCCTCACAATACGCAGTCCCAAATTAAATAATGGTGAGTTTTACAGAAATGGAAAAAACGTTGTCAGTGACATAAATAAGTAATTGTGTGATCGTAAAAATATTTACGACTAATTTAAATGGTAAAAAAGCTTATGATTTTTCTGAAAAAGCCTTATTTTTGGCAGAGGACTTTCTGTGGCTGAAGATAACGAAGATAAAAAGTTTTATAAATTAGGTTAAAGCATGCATGAAGAGATTGATGAAAGTGGATGAAGCGAAAGTAGTATGTCAGGATCGAGCAAAGTGGCGTTCCATGGTCTCTGCCTACCCCTATGGAATACAGGCGTAACGTTTATGTGTGTATGTATGCATAAATTAGGTAAAATTAAACTAAATCGACGACAAAATCCGTAAAACAGTAGTTTTAAAATAAAACAACTTTATGTAAATTACCAACCTACACAATTCTTGTATTCTGAAACCCCAACCGTCCTCGAATGTTAAGTAGGCGCTGCTTTTAGCCTGTTTAATTACAAGGCTGGTGTGAACGTAATACATTATAAAAGGTTTCTAATTCTCATTTAAAATACAAATTAACGGCAGAGCTCTGACATTACTACACACTAGACACATTACTATTTTGAATCGACATTATTCGTGCTAAATTATCTACAATTTGGTGAACATGTGACAACATCAAACTGAATAGTCAAATTAATTTACATACATACATAAATTCAGGCCTTTTTGCAAGAACGCGTGGGCATAGGTGCTTCCAGGACACCCACGTTTCGTCTTGTGTGTACTGTCCCACGATGTGACATGGGGCGAGCCTATCGCCATATCGGGCACAAATTCCTGACTCCGGGCTGATATGAATAGCGAAATGCAACATCCCTTTCTCACCCGGAGTTCGAACCCGAGACCTCAGATTTGTAATCATACGGTAGTACAACTGCGCCACCGAGGCAGTCATACTTCTACATCCGTTGTTTTATTTATATCATATTTTATTCAAATTTATTTAAAATTATTAAATGAAGTGTCACTTCAGGGATTGATATTTTGATACAAAATAAATATGAAAACAATGCTTACCAGTGGCGTGCCTAGGATTTTGAAGTAGGGCAAGCCCAAAACTTTTATTAAGTATAATACATATTGATTTAAAAGGTAAAAAATACTAAGAACGAAGAAAACAAATGTACGTCAGCAGACCTAACAAACAATCTATAAAATATTAAGATTAATAAAATTATAGATTACATGTGGATATGCAAACGTAACTTGGTAATACACTATATAACTACTGAACACTTCTAGTAGGTACACTAGCACAACCGTAGCTACTATGTTGCCGTGATCACTTCGCAGTTAACCGAAATTGCGGACAGAAAATATTATTAATGCATTAGCGTTAAGTTTTTATGAATTACAAGTAATGTAATTAAAAGGCATGTTGCCTTTTGAAAGGTCCACCTAAGTGATTAAAATCATTATATTATACATAATACAAACATTCTAATATACAAGTGTCGCTTGAAAAACATGTGAAACACGACTGTTTAATTACCTATTTGAAAGGGAGCATGTAGAAATCAAATTACGTAGGTAGTTTTTTAAACTGAACTGATAAATGCCTCCTGTAATTTACCACGAATTTAAGAAATGCACAAACCCGGCGTTGTTTTCGCGCCAGTTTTTTTTTTGTCAATATAATCGAATTAAATTACCTTTATACCAGCAATTAACACTTTTATCACCACACTTAAACCATCACAGGAAACAATACAACTCATTTTAGTTTCAAAAAGCTTAATGAACATAAAAACTAATCATTAACCTAAAAAGAGAACTATTTACAATTGCACAATGCCAAAACACCTATGAAGTTAGTACAAATTCGTTCAGAAATTGCAAAACGAAACGTAAAAATAAACATTACAACATGCAATTACAATTTATTAAAAAAAATATATAAACCACATTATTTTTACCTAAAAAATGATAAAATAATTTCAAAAAGGAATAAACATAATTTAATAATAACAAATATAATTTACTAAACGAAAAATGTTACACGTGACGACCTTCAAACGTACGATGTTCACTCCGCGAAGCTGGGCTTAAACGGTTTGATTTTTTAGTACAAATTGCTATAGTTGCGTATCTGTAGCTACACATTCGTAGTGGCAGAGTGTAGCATTTCAACCGTAAGTGTGAAAGAGACAGCATGAGTTTCCAAAAGCCTCGTAAAAGCACACGAGAGAGAAAGAGACATTTAAAGAATGCGAGTTCCGTCTTTTAGAGCGGGAAGCTACGCGGAGGTTAAATTATTGAATGAATTTAATATAAGCGTTGCGAGGCGCGGGCGGCGCTCCGTCGCTCGTAGCTGCGTTTCATTGAATTGCGCCGCGCAGCGACGCGACCGAACGCGGTAAATTCAAAAATGGTTTATGTGTCGTATTAATTTACTGTAATGTATTGAATGTAATGGTTTCTTTTCATTATCATGTATTTGCGTATTAAGTAGGGCAAGCCGGGCTTTTGGGCTTGTATGGAAGTACCGCCACTAATGCTTACTATAGATTATCTTGTAAAAAGATATCCAATTAATATCTGAAATGTACCAATAAATGAGTGTATGTATCAGCCCATACACATCTCTCTGGAGGGCACGGGTCTCCTCTACAATCGAGAGCACGAATGAGATTGTTTAGGCCATATAGTCCACCACGCCGGCCTAGTGCGGGTTGGCGGACTTTACATACCATAGAAATTCTTACAAATCGCTAATGCATGCAGGTTTCCTCACGATGTTTTCCTTCACCGTTATAGTTAAATATAATTTAATAATTTTGTCTACAAACTGCTTATGCAATTCTCTTTAAGTGGTTTTAATAATTGTCACAATTTTTATACTTTGTGTATGACTGCAATTTCGAAAATTATTTAAACAAACAAAAACATTCATGTGCAGTTACTATTCAAATTATTTTTTATAGTGAAGTTTTTTTAAAATAAAAAGGCTTTCTGTAAGTCCTTTTACAAAACTAATTTGCAATTTAAGCCCAACTAACGCCTAGTATGCCTCGAAACGAGCGAAAAGTGCAATCATTTGGCACAAAACTCCGCTCGGGTTTAAAACAACACTCTTAATTCACAGTTATAATGACACGTTTGTGTTGTGTATAAAGTTTTTAAGGAGGCCAGTGTTTCTCAACGTATTTAAATTGACCCCTCTTTTGTTTTATATTCTAAATATTATTTTTTATATAAAAGTTATTTATATTAATTTAGCGGGCAGTTTCATGGGTGAATAGGCTCTTAATATGCTGCTGCAGGTTAGGGATCCAGCTCGGTCACAAATCCGCAGTGTGCCGGGCTTGAAGGCCAGTGACGCTGACATACTCGTTTCAGCCTCCCCCGGGGTACCGAAAGGGGAGCATAATAGCTTCCTCTTTATCACAAAAAAGATGGAGGTACCGCCTTGATCGAGCGGAAAATCCATTAATAATTGATATTGTGATTTAAAACATATACAGCGGGCCCTCGGTTATCCGACAAACCTCTTGCGAGGCGGTGTTGGACTGACGAATTTGTCGGATTATACAGACCTATAGTCCGGACAATTAATTATAGATAGGACACCTTGTAATCCGACAAACTACATATGAAAGTTGTAAGATATTTGAAATTTAAATAACGGCGAAACAAAATGTGTAGTTTCGAGTGGCGTTATGGGCTATAAGCATGTCGGATTACCGTGAGTCTAGTATATTCGTGATAAATCTCTGAACTTCCTTTTTGACCAAATATAAACATTTATAAAAGGAGCAATAAATTATTATTATACAAATCCCACATACAAAATCAATAACAATTTATTTTAAATGGGTTATTCTGCTCTTATATCATTACATACGATCTCAAACCGCAGATTTATGTTATGATTGTATATGGTGCGTAAACTGCCAAACTTATCGCCATATCTCAAATATTATGTGGTCACATGTGTCTTGTAGCCAACGACCACTCAATAAATGAACTCTTCGAATGGAACGACTTTCGCAAATGTACCGTGGGATGATGTGGCATATTATTGGTTTTATTATCGGAGTTATTATAGATGTAAATTTCATAGTGAGCTTGATAGGCGATTGGATAATATCAGATCTAAATATTAACACGTGAATAGTGGATCCTTTTTTCAGGGGATTGTGGAGAATATATTTTATATAAACCTGCCTCGGTGGCGTAATGGTGCTACGGTACGATTGCAAAGCTGAGGTCTCGGGTTCGAATCCCGGGTCGGGCAAAGTGATATTGGATTTTTCTATTCATTATCAGCCTGGAGTCAGGAATTTGTGCCCGATATAGCGATAGGCTCGCCTCCTATCACATCGTGGGACGGAATATACAAGGCGAAACGTGGGTGTTCAGGCAGCCCCTCTGCCTACCCCTGCTCGGAAAAAGGCGTGTGTTTATGTATGTATGAATGTATATTTTATATAAAACACGTGGATTTTGAATTCGTAGTCTAAATTACTATATGGGAAGAGAGAAGGAATGTGGAAAGTTCATGGTATCTGAATTTCGGGCAAAGGGCAAGAATCTGATCGAAGGCATTATATTATATTCAATGTAAAACTATGTGAATAGTCAATAATTAGAACCAAACTATTCCAATTACGGTACAAAATGAAGTGAGGTGCCGAGGGTTTAATAAAAGATTTTTTGATTAGTTCGTAATTAACACGATGCTGTCCGAAACGTTGTAATTCAAAGTTCGTTAGCAATTGTATTGAATTTGAAAAGGTTTTACAATACATTTTAATTAGTTTCGATGTAAATATATATTTTTTGTATGTACGAATTGTATTTTCATCAAATATTTTATTTATAATTATTTTAAAATTGTGTAGGCGCTACACAATTTTAAAATAATCTGGTTAAATTGTAGTGAATAATTACTCTAGAACCAGAGGTCTCATTCATTCTATTTTTTTCATTCTTTTGGCCCGTATTATGTTTATTGAATTTTCTATCACAGCATTGTTTATGATTTAAACTCGGCACGTGCTAAAGTTCTCACTTCTAAAGTCTTCGTTTAGATTAATTCTTGCAAATATTTACCGAAAAAAAATTACGTCAGACAGGCAGCTGCCCATATCCAATCCAATTCAATCCATCAGCCACAGGAAGTCCACTGCTGAACTTAGGCCTCTCCCAATAATTTCCACAGTGACCTGTTGGAGGCAGCCTGCATTTAGCGACGTCCCGCGACCTTTACCACGTCGTCTGACCACCTAGTGGGTGGACGTCCCACGCTGTGCTTTCCACTATGTTCGTGACCATAGCACAAGTTACAATGTCAAGTGATACAAAAATACGTTTCACGAGCTCTCAGGTACCTAAATAGGTATGGAATACAGACATGTGTAAATAAATAAGGGCTTACAGTACAGCTCCTTGATTATAAAAAGGGGCTTAACAAAGACAAGTTCAGAAACATTGCCTCGTACTATTTGCATGTCTAATGATATTTTCATATTTTGAATATATAATCTTTAATAACATAATTAAAAATAACGAGCTCGAAAAATATATTATTTCATTTATAAAAGGTTGATGTGCCTTTCTTATTTTTGTATTTAAATAATGACGTGAAAAAATATAACGTCAAATTATTGTCTTAGTTTTTTTATTATTTATTCCATGCGTATAGTTTATGGTATGTGCAATACTATTGAGATAGAACATCTTTTGGCCATAGACAATTATCTTCTACATATTTTACGCCAGTCTGCACACTTGCTTTGATAAAATGCGTCGGGAAGACTAAAGGAGAATGCCCATTCATGGTGTCGGGAAAAATATCGTTGACCCCGATACCGATACTGCTTAAAATTCATTATAGCATTTTTTATGGTATGTCTTTAAACGTTTTCCTGTTTTATCCTGGGCGACAATTTTTTTATGAAATAAAGTAATTATCGTCACATATCACAGAGCCGAAGCCAATAAAATTATTTTTGTTGAACTTCAAGTTCATTTCTCCAAGAACTCCGGGCCTGGGTCGCAATTACGTTTTTTTTTTATTGAAAATATGTATCGAGGGACAAAATATCTTCGCACTGATACTATGTTTCATAGTAAAATGGGAATTCTCCTTTAAAGAAGCGAACACATAAGCCGACAAGTTAGTATGCAGCTTAATGTTGTAGCAGTAATACTCGTATTAGTGGAAGAACGTCTTAGCTTAGGTGGAGATACATACATACTGAAGTCTATTTTTATATATTTTTTCATACTCGGTGACGTAGCTGTACTACAGTATGATTACAAAACCTGAGGTCTCGGTTCGAATCCCGGGCAAAGCGATATTGGATTTTTCAATTAATTATCGGCCCGGATTCAGAAATTTGTGCCCGATATGGCGATAGGCCTACGAAATCGTGGGCGGAACATACAAGGCAAAATGTGGGTATCTTGATGGCAATATCACTTCGGCCAACCCTGAATTTAAAACCTTACTAATATTATAATCGCGGAAGTTAGTACGTTTGTTACTCTTTCACGCAAAAACTATAAAATTGATTTTAGTGAAATTAGGTATAGAGGTAGCTGACACCCTGGACTAACGCATAGGCTACTTTTTATCCCGAAAATTTTGATATTCCTGTAAGATAAACAAGGAATTCTAATATACATAATATTTGCTATTTTTTTAACTTCAACAGGCACGGAACAGGGAATCGGGAGGGGAAGGAAGGAAAAAGGATGGGAAGAGGAAAGGGGTATTGGAAATCCGGGAATCCACATATTCAAAAACTATTACCCGCTTATTCATAAGTGTCTATAGAATAGTGAAAACCGCATATTTTCATTAAAGTATTAACATTACGTAACACATGTAAAGTAATTACACTTTGCGGGTAGTTTGACATTGTTGCCTCACCGCGTGTTGTGAGCGACACGTGGTGGTTATTGTAGGCGCAAGTATTTGTAGCTAAATATTATATATAGTATAATTACACTTTTGGGAAATTATTTTAGATATTTTACAATCTAATGACTTCATTTATAAATATTTATTTTTATTTATTTTTTAAGAGTAATGTAGAAAAGTTTCAAGGTATTCAAAAATGTTAGAGGCCCTGATAAATATATTATCGTATGTTGGTAATGATTTGATAAATATCATATTATTATAATGTCTTATTATGTCACGGATATTTGAAACTGCAAGCCCAGTCTTTATTAAAAAAAAACTTAATATTTTACTGCCTCGGTGGCGCAGTTGTACTACGGCACGATTGCAAAAGCTGAGGTCTCGGGATCAAATCCCGTGTCGGGCAAAGTGATATTAGATTTTTCTGTTCATTATCAGCCTGGAGACAGGAATTTGTGCCCGATATGGCGATAGGCTCGCCCTCTATCACATCGTGGGACGGATCATACAAGTAGAAATGTGGGTGTCATGGTGGCGCCTCTGCCTACACCTTCTGAGAAAAAGGCGTGAATTTATCTGAGTATGTACAGAATATTTTAGCAATTCAATTATTGCTAAAATATTTTAAATAGGTGTCCAATTGTTTTGTTTTTTGTTGCTCTATTTCGCTTTTATCTAGAATCGGTACATAATTATGTAATCTTTCAAGTTTCAATATAATACTAACTACTAGTATAATCTCTCTCTTAATACCTCAGACATTTGAATTTCAAAACACTCTAAGATAAGCTTAATATATTCACTTTCAACATCGTAATAAAACGAAAGTGTTAGAGAAGTTGCGTAGTGAAATAAGTCTTTATTGTAGAGAAGTTAATGTGTATGGTAATAAAGCCCGTTTGAAACCCATTGCAAGACTCCATGCATGTAGTGACCTTAATTACGATATTACACGGACTATGTTGGATGGAAGCGACCATATTTTATTTTAATTCCATGAATCTATTAAATTAAGCCTTATTTGTCTCATTCGTACTCTCGATTGCAGAGCAGGATCGTAATCTGCAGTGGAACGTATGGGCTGATGCATGCAAAATATATTATTCTGAATGTTCCAATTCAATCCAATCCATTAGAAGAGAAGTCCACTGCTGAACATAGGCCTCTCCCAATGATTTCCACAGTGACTTGTTTGGCTGCCTCCTCCGTCTGACCACCTAGTGGGTGGACGTCTCACGCTGCGCTTTCCGCTTCGTTTCATTTCTGAATGTTCACTAATAGTATTTTATTGATTTTGTTTATCCTTATGAGGAAGCTATAACTTATTTTGAAATCGTTTAGTAATCTTTTTGTTCAATGGTCGAAGGAGTGGACTTTCTGTGGCTCTAGAGAGAGAGAGAGAGTTCGAAGGAGATGACAGGGTGTCGGATTGAGTTATAGGAGACTATTACTTAGCAGTGGGCCACACTAACAAGATAAAAAAGTTCTGAATTAAAGACAACAAACAAAAGTAGCTCTACGATTTTTATTGCGGTTTACATTAATTTCAAGTTCTTAACGTTTCGAAGAGTTTACAACCTTCATCATAACGAGGCGGATTAAGAGCTTAGTCTTTCGTAAAGTGTTACCTTAATCTTTATTTTTTATTAAAAAAATGAAAAAAGCCAGTCGTTCAACCGCAATAAAATCCGAACAACTAGTTTTATTTCAACCTTAATTCAAAAGAATTTCACTCCACAATTCCATAAGCGGAATATTGTCACTTTTAAAAACTCGCCACAGTCTCACGTTCGGAAAAAATTAACACGAATGTACTTGCCTCGAACTAACCTCAAAATGTGGTGCGGAAAAATTATGTTGAAAATTATTTAATCACAAACTCTTTTCATTAGATAATAACGACTTTTTGTTAACTGACATGACTAGATTATTTATTTATCAGTCAATATGTAAACGGTGGATGGTGGCAAAAATACGAAACTAATATACACTAATATACGAGTATAAAAGGGGTTCAGACAAAGAAATTACTCCACTAAAAGACTTCATGTACTTTTACAATTTATTCTGGATTCTTTAACAGTTTAATACAATTTATACTCTTTTACAAATTGCCGCACCTTTTTTACCTCCTGATCTAAATCACTCCATCCGTAATTATATTATGAACCAAGAAAACATTCTCTCCTTTTCCCAATCCAACGGCAAATTATCGATGTCACCAATTATTTTTAAAGTTTTGACATCCAAACCCAACATACATACATACATACATAACCACACGCCTTTTTCCCAGAAGAGGTAGGCAAAGGTGCTACTAGAACACCCACGTTTCGCCTTGTATATTCCGTCCCACGATGTGATAGGGGGCGAGTCTATCGCCATATCGAGCACAAATTCCTGACTCCGGGCTAATAATGAATAGAAAAATCCAATATCACTTTGCCCGACCCGGGATTCGAACCCGAGACCTCAGCTTTGCAATCATACCGTAGTACCACTACGCCACCGAGGCAGTCAAACTCAACATATAGGTATATATATAGTACAAGAGGGCAGCGACTGGATGCATAAAGCAGCAGACCGGGCTCTGTGGCGTACCTTGGGAGAGGCCTATGTCCAGCAGTGGACTGCAACGGGCTGATGATGATTGATTGATACGTAGTATATCACAGTTGGAACGTGTGTATTATCGGTTGTTATTAAGATATACATATTTTTGTAATCTGACGCAAACGAGGTATGAAATGTTTTAGCCGTTATATTTAGTTAAGATTTGAGTTAAGAACTCCGCTTGTGAACAACTCGTTGGATGCGATTAAAATAATGCGTGGATCCACGAATTGCAGGTAAAGATGCAATTAGGGCCAACGACGTTTCACCGAGATTATTTTTGTCCCAAGATGTTACAACGGGTGAACCACGCCAGGCAAAAATTTGAAAAGGGCAGATGAGAATTTTTGTTTGAGACTCATCAATCTTTATAACGAGAAATATTTTATTAATTTTTTTGACATGCTTTATCACAGGCTGCGCCGCGCAGTTAGTTAAAACGATGGAATAAGTTGTCTTGGGTTAGATTGCCGCGCCGAGCGCCCGATTACCTGTTTGTAAATTTCACAATATTTTTTTTTGGTGTAATACCTGTGAGTATTTTTGGTAGTAAATGTGGGTGGTATTTTTTTTCGTAGTTTCATATGTTTATGACAAGAGACATTTATTAAATACATGTCTCTTGTCATAACTCGTGTGTTCAGAACCGTGTGTGATTTTTCGGATGTATTTTTTCTATGATGCTATGATGAAGCTGGCATAGACTCTTTTGTCTAAAAGCTTCTAATTAAATTTTGATTTCCAAAAGAAATATTTTTTTTGTACCATCTTAGAGTAAGGCAACTTTAAATAAGCCTCTTCCACACGCCCTGCATCCTCGTACAGACATACTAGATCCCACAACGTGCCCACTATAAACTTCAACTTAACCAGTAAAACTAATATGAAATAACGGTCGCGAGGCATTTGCTTACGTTTTGATTTTTATGCTCCTCACGGCGGGCGGTCAGCGTTATTAAACTTCATAAAACATTTTAATTAAAACTGTGTTTATAACGCGTAAAATTGTTAGTTTATTTCGTGTTACATTATGTGATATATTTTAATGACTTTGTGTTGGACCGCCTGGTGGGGAGCGGAATGGATTGGAATAAAACTAGTTTTATGATATTATGTATTTTATCGTAGTTTTAGCCTATTTGCCTGTTCAATGTTTTAGGACCAATTACCACTCGAAGGAACCGTAAGCTTCTTCTGAGTTAATTGGAATGACAATGACTAAAATTTCAGGGTACTGCATTTTTTGTCAGATGCATTGTGGCAATCTTGTGGTATCAGTATAAAAGTTTATAAAGGTTTGGCAGCCTTTGTGATGCAATTGGTCAGACGCCGGCTGTGAAACGAGAGGCCGCGGGTTTGATACCCGCACCGAGACAAATTTCGTGTGATCCACACGTATTTGTCTCGCGTCTGGGTGTTTGTGAGGAAGAAGAGCCTCTCGTAGTATCTGAGACCCACCACACAGGACTTAATTGAGCGTAATGTGGGGTCATGACTATGTATGTGACTGTTTGGTGTAATTTATTTATTACTCGGGCCTGGGCGTTTGTGAGATCGAAAAGTCTCTCGTGGTTCTGATACCTAAGGCACAAAACTCGATCTAACTGTTGGGTCAGGACTATGAATGTGACTGATGTATGTTCGTCTATTGTATACATACTGAGATAATATTGTTATGCATTTAATACGATTCGATGTACGACATAATTGCACCCACACTTGGTTGTAACGCTCTGTTTTCTTGATGCATAAACAGGTACAGATACCGCACGCTACTATACCTACATATATATCATCCATCCATCCATCCATCCATCAGCCAAATGAAGTCCACTGCTGAACATAGGCCTCTCCCAATGATATCCACAGTGACCTGTTGGAGGCAGCCTGCATCCAGGGACGACTCGCCACTTGTGTGTTGCCAGTGATGACATACGGCACCGAGACGTGGCCTGTCACTTTAGGCCTCATTAGGAGGCTCAAAGTCACTCAACGAGCTATGGAGAGGGCTATGTTCGGGGTTTCCCTACGAGATCGAATCAGGAACGAGGAGATCCGTAGGAGAACTAAAGTAACCGACATAGCCCATATATAACATACAGTATACTAAATATTGCCTTTGTAGTTATAAAGCGCACTACACACCAAAGCCGTCGGGCCGGCATATGTCTGTAACATTTTGTTGGCGGGCTCGCCGGTGCTTCAGTCATTGCAAGTCGGAAAATTTTGACGGCGACAGGGCAGCGGCTCGATATATTATGGAACATTTTATGACGTTGACGTTGTGATGAACAGAGCACTTGCATTGTAGAAATGTCAACACGTGCGGGGTTTTGCCGCAGACATGATGCTTTTCTTATAGGCCGCCGAATTGTGCTGCGGGCTGTGTCGCCGGGCCGGTGGCTATGTTTTGTAGTGCGCTTTAAAATATAGATATTTCATGTTTTTCGCGTGACAATTTTGTTCTAGAGTATATTGAATCTTACGAAAATAAACAAATTATAACAAGTTATAAAAAAATTGATTTATATTGCCTTTCTTTAAATACGTGTTGTAGAGGAATCTTTGTAAAAAATAAATAGTGTTTAACTTTATAGCCATTATCTAAGCCTTAAAGTTCCACTTCTATTTTTATTTAAGGAACCCTAAAAAATGACGTAACAAATGACTTCGAATCCTCTTAACTGACAGTGACTGGAAATCATTTGTCACTCTTACCACCAGTGTAAACAAAACTCTACTTTACAACGTTGAACATAAGATACGTTTTCAATTGCCGATGAGGGTCTGCAAAATTTCAATGGACTAATGAATAGTGCTACAAACTTCCTAGTTCTGATTACGCTGTCGTTCGTTTCAAAAAGTTTGACACAATGGAAAAATACGTTGACAGTCTTAGTGGTATAGTTAGTAAGACGCCGACTGTCAAACGAGAGGTCGCGGGGTCGATCCCCGCACGGAGACTAATGTTTTTGTGAACCACAAGTATTTTTTTATAGCATACCTATGTCCGGTGTACGGGCAAGCAGGTCACCTGATGGTAAGTGGTCACTGCCGCCCATGAATATCCACAACGCTTGGATCATGAATGTGCTGCTGGCTTATCAGATCCGGATGGGAATGGGAAGGATAAAGGATGGGAAGAGGAAAGGGGTATTAGGCATCCGGCAGTCTCATACACTGTACGGAACGCGACAGCAAAACTGTCGCTTCACGTCGGTCACCGAGTATTTATTTGTTTCGGGTGTTTGTGAGACAGAAAAGTCTCTCGTAGATCCTGATACCCACGACACAAGACTCGATCTTAGTGTGGGGTCAGGACTATGTATGTGATTATTGGGTGTATTTATATATTAATGTTAGGTCACAAATTTGAATTTTGTCTACAAATTCGACTCGTTGCCCTGGCGGCTGGCGCGGGTTCAAATTCCAGAGCACAACTTTATCCTTATGAAATAGACGTAACGTAGCTTAGTGCAATGTCGTAGCCGTGGTTACATTTCGTAGCTTAATTTGAGCCACGTAGTAATTTCGTAGCAGTATCGTAGCGTTACAGTTTTTTGAACCTAAATACCAATAATTAAATCAGTTCAGTTAATCAAGTTTATATACATATATTTTGTTATTCGTAGTCTTGATTGTAGAAGAAGCCCGTGTCCTGCAGTGGGACTTACTCGTATATGGGCTGATACAATACAATACAAAAATATTTTTAGAGTACAAAATATTATTTATTCCTAAGACAAAAAATATCAACTTTGATGGAGGTTAAAATAAATGATAAAATGTATTGCGATAAGGTGAAATAAAATTTATAAATATTGTTGTTAAAGCGGAAAAGAATAACCGTGAATTGATGTATAGGTATATTATGAATTTATATTTATATGTTATTTTAGCTATTAATGTGAAGTGTCGTGTTGAAGGAATACGAAGGAAGGAAATGTCGTCGCGTGAAGTAAAAGGTATAAGTATTCTTGACTTGAATAGTTTCTACAATATCTCTGCGGTCAATTTTGCTATTTCATGTATTACAATTGAAACTCGGGACATATACTCGTAAAAAATAAATTCATATATTTTTATTCACTTTAACTCACTCCAAAACATGACAAAGTGGCACTACTTTAAATGAAAATAAAAACATTTAATATACCACAACAAAATGTTATATGAAGCTTGAAAACTTAATCACATCTGAGAGGCTCAACTTCGTAACTCCTCTACGTCACAGCTACGAAACTTTCGCATATCCGCTACGAATATTGTAGCTTAGCGTAGCAGTGTGCGTAGCGCGGCTTATCCCTTATGAAAAGGAAGTTAAAGCCTCTACAACATTTTTGGGACGCATACTTAAATCTCTTTTGTTGTGCTATGCAGCATAAAGTGTTTTTAGTATTTTACAGGCGTTTTTTGGTTTTAAAGTATTTAAAGTCTTTGCACGTGAAAACATTTGACGCAAAAAGTATACAAAGGATTAGAAATGTCTATAGCTCTTAAATGCCAGGTGACTTGTTGTATTATTATGGTTGTTTCTTGACAGCATACGTGGCGTAGTGGATGCGAAAGTATCCTGGAAATGGGAAGTTCTGGGTTTGAGTTTATTTCAAGTGTAATTATTTACTTTCGTTTGTTACTATAAACCCAATTCAATCCAATCCATCAGCCAAAGGAAGTCCACTGCCGAACATAGGCCTCTTCTTATGATTTCCACAGAGCCCTGTTGGAGGCAGCCTGCACCCAGCGACGTCCCGCAACTGTAAAGTTCTTTGTATATTATTGAAAACGCGACGCAAAAGCAATATATTTTCGGTTAATATTAAATCAATTTACTTATAGATCCAGGCCTATATCAATAATGAACATAATTGCCTATAACGGAACTTAATTTGGGCCAAAACTAAAAAATAACAGTAAGTATAATTTTCCTCTAAACGAATGAAAACAATAATCTCATATATAAAATCTTTGATCTGTGTATTTCTAGACATTACATGTAATGCCCAAACAATTATTTTGCAACTACATATTCTTTTGAAGGCATAACTATATTTGCGTTCCATTATATTAGTTTCGCAGAGAAAAACGAATCTCAATAAATGTTTTTGCTCGGAAAACGTATAATGTTTTCCATTGCTTCTATTTTCACAATCTAGTTATATACTATATCAGCGCACAAATATGTCCGTATATACGTCCCACTTCAGGGCACAGGCCTCCTCTACAATCGGAGAGTACGATTGATTTTCACAATATCATAATTTAATTGTGGTGTTTGGAAAAATATGTTTAAGATTCAAACTGGTTGATATATCTTTTCATTAATAGCTTAGATATTTATTTTAAGACTAGGGACCGGCCCGGCTCCGCCCGGATGTAGATATTTTTGAATCCAGTCCACATCAGCAACACATAATTACGCGTACTGTTTTGTTTAAAATATAATATAATACAACCAACAGTCACATAAATGGCCCTGACCCCACACTAATATCGAGTTTTCTGTCGTGGGCATCAGAAACTACGAAAGCCGTTAAGCCGTTTCTGAGGTTATCTTGCACAACCGCACCGACAAACAGACATACATTTCTAACAATCATTGTTTTGGGTTCTTTTACGTTCATATAGTCCTCCCATAATTATTTTTGTTACGTGTCTTCCATGTACAGACATCAGCTACAAATTTATTATACAAATAAATAAATACACTCAACAGTCACATACATAGTGCTTAGAATAAGAGGAGGATTTAGGTCGGCTAATCTAGAGTAGGAATGTTTAGTCCCCTTAGAAAGACTTTTGAAATCAGTTTGAGCGAAGGAGACAAAACATTCAAAAAAGTAACAAATATATCGGAATTCCTCCCCCATCCAACGGGAACACTACATTTTTCAGAATAAAACGTAGCCTAAGTGTTAATACACGGTGTCAGCTATCTTCATACCAAATTTCATCGAAATCCATTAAGCCGTTTCTGAGTTAATCGCGCACGACCGCACAGGCAGACTGAAATTCTAAAAGTCATTGTTTTGGGTTCTATGACGTTAATATAGTCCACCCATATAATTTTTCTCATTTATCTTCCATGTACAGACATCGCCCGGTTACAAATTTATTATATGTATAGATTTCGTCGAAGAAAGTTTGAGTGACGTAGAATTATGTGTATACCTACTACGAGAATGTAATATACTCGTCTTGTAATAAGAAATTCGTGCTGACAAGTTACGTAATATTTTCATCATGAGACAGGTTACTATCAAAGTATTTATATGGAAAAACTCATCGGTATCACAGAAAATAGAAAATCTATTTTGATGTCTATTACTTGAAGACATGGATGAAAAAGGAGAACAAATAAGAAAAACGATTAAACACACGATTACTGATGGTAGGTCTCTCATATGTGAGAGACCGCCTGGGTAGGTACCACAGCAGTATCTATTTCTCCCGCCAAATAGTGCAAATGCACTGTTGTGTTCTGGTTTAAAGGACAATGTACCAGAGTAGCTACTGGACATTATGAGATTTAACATCTTATTTCTCGGGATGGCGAGCGCAGTGTAATGCCAAGCATTGCTTTATTATTCATGGTGTTGTTCAGTTTTGTTACTATGTGCGGTAGTACCGCTTACCATCAGGTGAATGTCGGGTTCATCTCGCCATTCATTGCAATTGATAAAATATTTCATAAAAAAACTGAAACAATTTTACGTGTATGTAAAGCTTATAAACAAAAAAAAAACAGCTACATTACTAAGGTATATAAGCCGACCAACTCGTTCGAAAAAGGTTTTTCTTTACTGCAGTTAGCGGTACCTTTATACAACCTTCAGGTGTCGTTTCATACATTTCAGATTTACACGAACCTTCCATCCCTTATTACTCACAAAAGTTTCGATTTTCATAAAACCCTTTCTTAACGGATGCTTTTATGTAACAAAGAAGTTACCTTCCAAATTTCATGTCTGAAACCTTTGTAGGTGTTGATTAAGACTGTCTAGATTCTGTGAGTAGAATTTCGCCCTTATATAAAGACATATTTTTTGAAACGTAGGTCTATTGCGTATGCTTTGGCGTATCTCGGAGATGAATATTACGTGAAGAAAATAGTTGAAACGGTTATGTAATTTCTAAATGCGTGGTGGCTGTTGGTAACGTACCAGACGCGACTGCCAACATGTTCACGGCGGTCGCCGGTTCAAGTTATGTGTGTATTGACAGTCAATCAGCATGCACTAAAAGAGCGAAGCCACAGGATGTGGTGACGGTGCGATGCGATGCCGCTGCGTCCGCATCGTCACCGCGTCGTGTGGTTTCACTCTAACGGTGAAGGAAAACATCGTAAGGAAACCTGCATACCGTAGCGATTTTTAGCGTTAGATTGTGGTTCATGCCACAGCTTCACATTGTGCTGAGTGGTCACCTATACAATCCTGCATTGTTTAAAAAATAATCACTCCAATTTCCAAGATATACGAGGTTGTTCAAACAGCATGATTGCGTGATGGAGTGGAACCTAAATATCAAGAGTTTTAGTTTAATTAATGAGGTTATTATGACCAAAAATACATGACAATTATCTATTATTATTTCGTAGGAAGTTCGAAATGCCAATCGCCTCTACCTTGAGGTTGCGGATGAACTCTACTAAACCTCGGATGAATGGTTTCGATATTAATTTCAGCTATCCTCGACATTTCTCATGAGCTGAGTAAATCAATTTTAGTCCCCCACCACGTTTTCATGATGTAGCATTATCTGCCTTCGCGTAATGGGTAGACGTCAATTCACCAAGCCTGTGAAATTTGCAAATACAAAAATTCAGGATCTCTCGTGAAATCCAATTTCATTAAGAGCATAATTTAGTTCAGCATAGGCGCCTTTTAGATTTTATTATTCTAGTACGTTTGTATTAAGTGTGTCTTGAAAATGAGTCGAAAACAGTTCAAAATAATTTGATACATGCGTATGAGGTAATTGGATTGCCAGGCGCGCAGAAAGCCTCCCCTTCCCCTCTCCAACCCACTCTGTATCTATTTTCTTAAATGCCCAAGATAGATTAAAATAAAACGAATTCTTACGGATTTTATCGCGAATTTCATTAAATTTTTACATTTTTTAACTTCCCGACGTTTCGATCACTCTACAGCTTTCGCGGTCACGGGGCGGATTGGGGTATTAGTTATATACCCTTAAATACAATAATGTTAATAAATGCTTCGTATTCTCAACTTAAGTATTACTATCAATGTTAATATCAATATCAAAAATAACTTCATGCATATTATATCATAGCCCAGCGGATTAGCAAGTTGAAGTGGCAATGGGCGGGGCACATAGCACGGAGAACTGATGGCTGATGGGGCCAAAAAGTTCTCGAATGGAGGCCACAAAGCGGAAAGCGCAGCGTGGGACGTCCACCTACTAGGTGGTCAGACGACCTGGTAAAGGTCGCGGGACGTCGCTGGACGCAGGCTGCCCCCAACAGGTCACTGTGGAAATCATTGGGAGAGGCCTATGTTCAGCAGTGGACTTCCTTTGGCTACTATATTGGCTTTAACTAAATTAAGTACTAAAACGATTTTTTTTTGAACCTAACATAAACTAAGTTAAAAAGGCAAGAAAAAAACGATTGAGTCGTTTTGTTGCTACATGTTGGCCGCGTATCGTCTGCTACATTTTATCAGTATAAAAAGAGGTTATTTTCTGTAAAATATTTCAAATATACAAAATAAAAACTAAACAAGAAAGCTATGCGTTTTTGTCACTCCGTTTCGAATTATGGGACACTATCTTATTGTTTTTAATATGCTTTATATACTCTGGTGTCGTGATATCTCTAAGCATTTTACTTAAATTTTAGTTGAAGTATAAACCACGATTCGTTTTAGATGATACCACATGAGGTATGTTTGTAACAGGGTGCTTGGGTAGGGTTGCCAATGTTTTTCTACAAAAATATCTAAGAAAATATTCGGTACGCCAGTATAATTATTGAATAACTTGTAAAATGTACTTGAATTTCCTTTTTAATGTCAAGATTAGATAATATGTAATGAAAGAGATACCAATAAATCGATCGAATTAAAATAATTGATAATTATTTTTCATATCAGTTTTGATAGCATAATATTTGCACAAAACCAAAATACTTTTATAGTATAGTTGGCAACCCTAGTCCCGGATTTCAACTTCCCGTAATTTGAATTTGTACAAATCGACGATGAAATTGGACTTACAGCTACAACCGACAATTTCCATATATCTAGGAGTTGGCAAGACACACCTGAGTTCGCAGGTTTCCAACGTTTTTGAAATTGGGCCAAATTACTAAAAATTTGAGTTTCAAAGTAGAAAAAGTCACGTACATAGGTCGTTCGCTTTCGATTGGAGGTAATGAGTACCTATATACTGTATAAAAATACCTATATAGATATGCCTATATATTCAGTATGCTTAGTCGGGGAGGTTAAAATTGAACGATGTGGTAATTGGTAGCGAACCTTTCTGATTAATCAAAGGTCGGAAGTTCGCTCCAAAGGCATACTAGTACAACTCATTTTTTCAAAATTTCGTGCTGACTCGCTTATCTTTGATGGAATCCATTGTTAGGAAACATGCATACTTTTTTATTGTTTTTATACAACGGGCAAATGAGATAACAGGTCACCTGATGGTAAGTAATCACTGCCACCATTAACATCTACAACGTTGAGAGTTCACCCAATAAGTTGCCGACCTATCAAATCGGGAGGAGAGCGGGAAGAAAAGCCAAATGTATATATGTATGTATATTTGAAAAGTCACCCAAAAAGCGACATCGTGAAGTTATCTTTAAACTATTTCTCAAAATAATATATCTACAACTTGTGTTTTATATAAGTGGAGATAAAAAATATTCAAAGATAATATGTGTGTTGTCATTTGAAAATACATATGGTGGTAAATAATAATTTATTGGGAAACCAAACCAAAACGAAGTAAATTCCAAACTAGGTTTTATCCAAAAAATATTTTAGCGACAGATTTATTGTTAACGCTAACACAATCTAAAAAGTTAAGGTCTTATCCTTTTCCTCCAATTACCCAGTCTGAAGCAGGTTGTCGGTATTTTTGGCAGGCATTAAGCTCTTGCGTCAAAGATATCTGATTCTATTGCAAAATTATTTTATATATAATACGTATTTTTGTAATATTTTGTATGTATGTGCGGTAGTACAATAAATACGTTACATTAAACAGCAAAATAGTCTTAAAACTTAACCATTTTTTATTTATTTATTGACGTCGCAAAAGTTTTAATTAAATCTCAGATTAAGTCCCTCCGACCTTTAAATCTCCGGCAGTGGTCTCATATATTGCAAACATTCTTCATTACGTTGGAAATTTAATATAAACAGTTTTTATATTATAGTGAAAAAACCTACCTCAGTGGAATTTGATAATCGCCGTTCGTAAAAACCCACAATAAAAGAGATACCCAAACATCTTTAAGTTTTATAAATAGCGGACATACATACATACGTATCGTATACATAGCCATTAGCCTCCATTCCTACGTCGGTTTAAAATGGCGAAAGAAAATTAAAGATCCTATCTTATTACTTATTTTATTAACTAACAGTAAAGTTACATACATGATATTATTTTTCCCAGAAGGGGTAGGCAGAGGAGGAACCATGACACCCACGTTTCGCCTTGTATGTTCCGTCCCACGATGTGTTAGGGGAGAGCCTACCGCCAATGAAGTTACACACATACATAAACATCACGCCTTTTTCCCAGAAGGAGTAGGCAGAGGTGCAACAAGGACACCCAGGTTTCGCCTTGTATGTTCCGTCCCACGATGTGATAGAAGGCGAGCCTATCGCCATATCGGGCACAAATTCCTGACTCCGGGCTAATAATGAATAGAAAAATCTAATATCACTTTTCGACCCGGGATTCGAACCCGAGACCGCTACCAAGGCAGTCGTCGCAGGTAGGCCAATAAAGTCACCTTAAAATATTTCCACAAAAGAAATCCTAGACTAGATCTGGAATCAATAACAGTTATATTTAAAGAGCAGATTTCTCAGTGTTTAGTTTCATTTTCGTATATACCAGCCGAGTTCTTACATTTCAATTTACTTTGTTTGCCGTCCATTGACGTATTGAGAGCCGAAGCAATATCATACTAATGTAAATATTACTGCGGAGGAAAACATTAATATTTCCGACTTTGCAAATATCATCGTTGATTTTTGTTATCCTTCAATAACTTGTTACTTTTTCTTTGCAGGATGTTATTGTAAATATATTGGAATATTTTCTAAATAATGAATTATTTTTACAACTAGAATATCAAGTAATCATCATCATACTGTAGATTTTTGTGTTTTTTATTATTGCAATGAATGGCGAGATGAGCATGCCATTCGCCTGATGGTAAGCGATACGACCGCTCATGGACAGTAGCAAAACCAAACAATACCATGAATTATGTAATACCTCTTAGGTAGGTCTCTTATATGTGAGAGGCCGCCTGCGTATGTACCACCGCAATTTCTATTTCTCCCGACAAACAGCAATGTAAATGCACTGCTGTGTTCCTGTTTGAAGGACATTGTAGCCAGAGTAACTACTGGGCCTAATGAGACTTAACATCTTATGTCTCAGGATGGCGGGCGCAGTGGAATGCCAAGCGTTGCTTTGTAATTAGGGTGTTTGGTTTTGCTAATGTCCATGAGCAGTCGTATGGCTTACCATCAGGCGAATGTCATGCTCGTCTCGCCATTCATTACAATAAAAACATTATCTATATAACAAATCCACCCATAATGCCCTAAGCTTATTCATGTCCCAAAAGTGATATGAAGTATTCCTGTCGCCACACGCTGGGCACAAATTCTGATATCAGTTAACTCATATATGACTTCGAAAATATAACGCAAAGTGGAGTACTCAACCCGGCAATAGAACTCAGAGCCACGGTGTACAACCCTTGCACGTTGTCATTAATTCAAACAGAAGATTACCTCTCTTCATTTTATACTCCTACTCTCAATTCCGTCACGAATTGCTAAAAGAACCGACGTAATTAATAAAAATAAAAACATAATTAATAATTAAACAAAACGCGCGACTTTTTCCAAGAAACGATAAAATTATATCGCAAATTAACGTGAGCAAAAATATAAACAGCAAAATCCTCGAGGTTTAATTTAGGTGTGTATTCACGGCTACCGTCGCTAAGTAGATCAGGCTTATAATTAATCAGATTAAGAAACTCAGTTGGCTTGAAATAAGGCTTATTTTATCGCGAAGGCTCGAAGTTGTACCTCACCGAAAGAGGAGATTAGTAAATATTTGAATTGACTTAAGCCCTATTTACACGGGGAGAGTCGCTCTCCTCGAAGATACGACTATCGCAAGGATATAAAAAAGTCGCATCGTGTAAACATTTGTCAGAACTTGATACTCTATGGCGGCTATGTCATGCGATAATCGCATAAGATTCTCGCCCTTAATGGCGCCGCTTACTAATGCGTGTTGGATGAAGTTTTGTTTATACTACGCTGCAAAATTAAGTTGTATTGCATGTCAAATAAAAATAAGGCATAAATGATTTTGCATATACAAATATTTATTTTGACTTAAATAAACTGGCCTGTTGGTATCGGACCAGACGCAACGGCCAACATGTACACGGTTGTCGCGGGTTCAAATCCTTGGGCACACCTCTGACTTTCCGGAGTTATATGTGTATTGATAGTCAATTACCACACACTATAACGGGGAAGAAAACCTGCATACCGTAGCGGTTTTTAAAGAATTTCTACGGTATGTAAGTCCGCCAACCCGCACTAGGCCAGCGTGGTGGACTATATGGCCTAACCACTCTCAATCGTACTCTCGATTGTAGAGGAGGCCCGTGCCCTGCAGTGGGTTGTATATGGGCTGATACAATACAATAACGGTGAAGGAAAACATCATGACGAAACGCCAACCTGCAGTAGGCCGCAGTCGTACTCTCGATTGTAGAGGAGGCCCGTGCCTTGCAATGGGAGGTATATGGGCTGATACAGATAAAGTAATTGAATATTCAATCATGTGACAGCCTCCGCGGCGTAGTTGGTTAGAAGCCGGCTGTGAATCGGGAGGCCACAGTTTCGATCCCCGCACCGAGGCAAATGTTTGTGTGAACTACAAGTATTTGTGAGACCGAAAAGTCTCTCGTAGTTCCTAATACCCACGACACAAGACTCGATCTTAGTGTGGTGTTAGGACTACGTATGTGACTGTTGGGCGTATTTATTTATATATGTACGTTAAATAAATTCGTTTTGAAATATCAATAATAAATAGATATGAACAAACACATAAAATCTTCAAGATATTCGTCTTTGCGAATAAATTGTTTATAATTGACCGAAATTTGCAAATAATCTTATAAATTTTAATATCTACGCATACATCCAACCACCCAATCTTTCTCTTTTACTTAATAACGGGAGAATTCAAATAATTACCTACAAAAATCACAAACAAAATTTTTTATATGTTTATAAATTGGAATATGAAAAAAAAATACTAATTGAATGAATTTGAATACCAAAAATTGATATAACGAAAAAAATATTTTTATCCTCAAACTTCCAGATTACGAAGTAAAGCAGGCTTGTCAAATATTAAATCTATTCAATACTGTGAATTCAAAGACCATGTTACGTGAAATATCGGAAAGACCGTTTGAACAGACTCCGGGACACATCAAAGCGATTTGTAAAGGCTTTAGAGGGCGACCAAAAATAGACCACACTCGACCGCCCGAAGCGTGAAGATTTTGCAATTTTTCAATCTGGATCGAAATACTTGCATTGGTATTTTTCTTTGAGTATAGCGGTGTATTTGAACATTTTCGCCACTACACTCTCCCCGTGTAAATGGCGCTTAATATACTTTAGTAATAGTATATAATAAGTAGCTGCTTTTTTAATCATAAGCTTTACATACACGTAAAAATGTAATATATATATCGACGGTGGAATGTAAAAAGTTACCAAGCGCCATTTTGTTAAGTTTACAGCAGAGCGTTTAAAGATTAATTTTTTCTTTAAAAAAATCGTATAAAATTGGCTATTAGAGATATCTGACAAAATCCAACGGATTTTAAAAGTATTTTAATGCCTTTATAAATTGGCTTTATCAAAAAAAAGTATTTCTGTATATTTTGCAAGGAAGTGGCGTTTGGTTACAATTTTACTTGAAATTAGAAGCAGGTAAAAGTTACCAACCGACAAAAATTTTAACTTTGAAGCTGGTAAAGATATCTAAATATTTTTTAATTTTCAATAGATTCCAAGCAAAAGGGGACAAGCGTAGAATTATTTTTTTAGTTGAACAAGCAAAGATGTCTAACTTTCATAAAATTGTGGTTTTATACCAAGCAATGTTTACTACACAACAAATCAAATTATGTTAATGTAAGTAGTAATTAACCTACCTCCAAATAAATTTGATCTAGAACTCAAAATTTTTAGATTTAGTAAGTAAATTTGCTCAGTATAGTTTTGCTGCAATCGAAAATAACTGAAGTGAAACTTTAGTTTTAGTAGGTTTTTAGTAGGTTTTTTTTTTCAAGATTAAAATCTTGAAAAAAAAAACTCTATCAAGTATAAATTTGAAATAGGTAGGTATGTCTTTGAAAAATAGAAAGACGGTTTTTATTTGTTTTATAAATTCGTTTATTATATAAGTAATCAACTTTTGCTAAAGAATCAGTATTAATATAAAAACAACCTATTTGGTCTTCTATCTATAAAACCGTTACCATCCACCATACTTAGTATGATTCAAAGCGAGGACGAGCGACAACGCGTCAAGTGTTTGTTTGGGATAACCACATGTAAAAATTAATAACTATTTCAGTAATAAGTATCCAAGTAACACAATTTATAAATAAAACGGCAGGTAAAAAGTTACCAAGCGTTACTTATTATCTTATTTTCGGCGAGTAAAAGTTACTATATCGAATTTTTTGTATGATTACAGTTTGTTAAAAATTACCTAAATACAGATAAAATATTTTTAAGATTTGTAAAAGAGTCCGAAATACCATACAAAAATAAATGTATTCCAGGTAAAACTTCCGAAGTACATAATTGATTCCAACAGTGGAAAGGCAGAAATTACTTACTGTAGTATAAATTAAAATCGGGTAAAGGTTAAAATTACCAAATGAAAATAAAAAACAAGTAGATATTACCAAATACCTACTTTTTTAAAACGTGTCAAAATGTTGTCACTTGGTTGCCAAAAACAGGAAAAATACCCGTTGTTACGGAGTTCCTAAGCGACATCAAAAGTGCTCGTAGAGACATGGGACTAGGACTAATCGATAGAGAAAAATTCGCTGATTCCGAATATATAAAAAACTCATTTTGGCCCCTAGTGTCGCTTGGTAACTTTTTACATTCCACCGTCGATATATATATTTATGTGTTTTTTATTGCATGCCATTCGCCTTATGGTAAGCGATACGACCGCACATAGATAGTAGCAAGGCCAAACAAAACCATGAATTACAAAACAATGCTTGGCATTCCACTGCGCTCGCCATCCTGAGACATTACGTGTTAAGTCTCATTATGTCCAGTAGTTACGCTAGCTACAATGTCCTTCAAACTGGAACACAACAATGCGTTTACATTGCTTTTTAGCGGAAGAACTTGATATTGGGGTGGTAATTGGTAAAAGACCTACCACCCGTAGAAATGCTTTAGCTTCACTTGTATTTATATAATTATGCAACGGAATTTCCTCCAACATTCGTCTTGACTTGAGCATATGTGCCAAAGACCCGATGACAATAATATGATAGTTTTGTCTTATTATGATCCCGCGTTATTTTTATCTAGCTTTTCCAGCTAAGTGCGTGGTGGCCTGTTGGTAATGAACCAGATACGGCTGCCTACATGTTCACGGTGGTCGCGGGTTCGAGTCCCAGGGCACGCCTCTGACTTTTCGGAGCCATGTGTGTATTGATAGTCAATCACCACGCACTATAACGGTGAAGGAAAACATCGTGAGGAAACCTGTATACCGTAGCGATTTTAAAGAATTTCTACGGTATGTAAGTCCGCCAACCCGCACTAGGCCAGCGTGGTGGACTATATGGCCTAACCCCTCGCAATCGACCTCTGGATTATAGAGGAGGCTCATGCCCTGCAGTGGGACGTATCTGGGCTGATTGAAAAAAAAACTTGATTGCATTTTCGTTTATTTACGCAAAAGAATGGCAGCTAGATACATTTTTGGGCGTACATAATGTACTCTGACCCTTTTTACCCAGAAGGAGTAACGCAGAGCTGCAACCAGGACACCCACATTTCACCTTGTGTGTTCCTATAGTGTGATAGGGGGCGATTCAATCGCCTTATTGAGCACAATTCCTGACTTCGGGCTGATAACAGAAAAATCCAATACCACTGCCCGACCCGGGATTCGAACCCGAGACCTCAGCATTGTAATCGTACCGTAGTACGACTGGGCCACCGAGGTAGTATATACAAAAGCGTTTGAACTATTCTGAAGCACGTATACTAGATACTCTGTTCCTTTACTGTTCCTTAGTAAGTTAGTTCGGAATAACAATTAAGCAATTTATGTTCACCGGATACCTTAATACAGCGTGTTGGTTCGTCGTTTACTTCAGAGGATTCCGGGAATAAAGCGTATTGTATTACTATATGGAATAATAGCATACATACATAATCGCGTCTTTATTCCAGAAGGGATAGGCAGAATTGCATCCACGACACTCACGTTTCGGCTAATGTGTCCTGTTCCACGATGTGATAGGGAGCGAGCTTATCGCCATATCGGGCACAAATTTCTGACTTCGAGCAGATACTGTAGAGAAAAATCCAATGTCACTTTGCACGACTCGGGATTCGATCCCGAGACCTCAGCTTTATAATCATACCGTAGTACAACTACGCCACCGAGGCATTCTAATAATAGTATATATATTTATAATAATAAAGGTTTATTCTGAGAATAGATTTGCTGTTTTCTAAAAATCTGATTAAAAAATGTTAATGTTATGGCGCCATGAGATGTTTTTGATTTACAAATACAATAAAAAATGATTTTACCCTAATTTTATTAAGAATTTAATTGTAACCCACCACCTCTTACCACAAAAATACTTATTTTTTATTATTACATAACAAGTTGACACACTCTTTCTTTCTCAATTTTTTCTTTTTTCTCTTTCATCCTTCATGTAAATTTTACAGTACTATACACTAAGCTACTTCTAAACACATTTGTTATTGCTACGTTATAAATATTTATTAATTTATCCATAAACAAAAATCTGTGAACGTCTTAACAAAACTAATTTTTATCGAAAATTCCCTTTTATTTCAGAAACCACTACGAAAGAAAAAACATGAAAAAGTAGCGTAATTGAATTCTATACGAAAATTACAAAACAAGAATATCATAATGGATAAATAGATAAAGGCAAAAAGTCATCGCTTTCATATTGTTCGAGTATTTTGGCTCCCATTCAAAAGGCAAATTGATTTTACGATATAACCCTGGCAAATGTGTCCCGACCTATGAAAACATTGAGGGGTATTAGTGTGCCCACACACGTAGCATTATATTGCCAGCATAACAATAAAATTCGGTTCTGCCACCACAAAACAATTGTCTATGAATGTTGAATGGTCTGTATTTAATCAAGCTGCGGTTTAATAATGATTTAGGTACTATATTTATCTGAAATATTCCTATTTGTGTCCATATTTATAATATTGTGTTATAATCTTCGGTATGACTAATATAATGTAAATGATTTATGTTAGTTAGTACAAGAGTTATTTGTCAAATGAGTTCTAAGAATACATGAATCTGCTCCTTTAAAAATTCCATGTAACCTTGTGTGGTTTTCTACTATGAAAAGGTATGTTATGCTCTAGTAAAAATGTATAATATGATGAGTACCTATGATAATGAGTTATAAATACTGCAATTTATAAAAGTTCTTTTATTGTGTCGACCTAACAATTAATGAGCAAACGGCTCGCTTGATGGTAAGTACCGCTGCCCATAAACATCTTTTTTTTATTCAATAGGCCCGGTAAACGAGCAAATACGTCACCTGATAGTAAGTGATCACTGCCGCCCGTGAACATCCACAACGTTTAGATCATGGATGTGCTACCGGACCATTAAATTGGGTGGGGAGCGGTAAGGAAAATGAATGGGAAGAGAAAAGAGGTCTTGACTCCCGCAATCTCAATTACCGCATAAAACAAAAAAAGCAATATCGTGGTTTCATGACGGTTTTCTTTGGTACAGTAATTTATACGCCAGTCAAGCTTACATACATAGTCTCGACCCCACACTAAGATCTAGTCTAGTGTGGTGGGTATCAGAAACTACGAGAGAGTTTTCGGCCTCATAAACACCCAGACCCGAAACAAATACCTGTGGATCACACAAATATTTGTCTCAGTGCGGAGATCGAACTCGCGGCCTCACATTTTATAGTCGAGGTCTAACCAATTGCACCACGGAGGCTGTCAAAGATAACTACAGTGTGGTTGTACAACATTCAAAGTATTATGTACAAGGTCGGGACCAATAGTACCTACCCAGGCGGCTTCTTAAACGAAAGACCTACGACCAGTAAAAATTTCATAAAATGATTTGATAGTCTAAGATGGTGTCCCAACTATGTATTCGTAGTTATGGTACATTGTTTTATACTAAGTTCAAGTAAAGCCATATTTCCTTGTATATTGTTATTTTTCTTTCTTGTGAACGTGATTTATCGTCGCTCTATTAAGAAATACGTCTTGAAAAGCTGTCGGTAACGCCAGTTTACCGGTACAGAATAAATCATACGCTGAGTATTAAATTTACTGAATAAAAAATAAGTCTGAAATAAGTGAGACATACGAACTGTAATTCTGATTTTCACACTATCTATAACACTATTCTATGTAATAATTTCTATGGTATGTAAAGTCGGCCTGCGTGATGGACTATATGGCCTAACCCCTCTGACCCGTGCCCTGCAGTGGAACGTATATGGACTGATACAATAATGCTGTTCTATATTCATTGAAATAAAACTTATCGGAGTTCGCCCCGTGGCCACGAATGCTGTAAAGTGATCAAAACTTCGGTAAATTAATAAATTTAAAAATTAATTACGTTATTAATTTGAATGTGTAACATTTGCATAAATCTAAGAAACCATTATATTCTTTTCTTTTATTTTTCATTCTTAAAGATATGTTTTTCTTATTTTTGTTTGCGTTTGTTTAATTTATTTAAAGTGTCATGTACTCCTTTAAGTGATATATTCATCGGAATGTAACTATAGTAATACAATTAATCTGTTTTTTAATGTATATACTGTTGGGGAACATCAAATCAGTAAATAAATTAATATTCTATATTCCTCATTTTTACATACACAATTTTAACACCTGTATCCCATAGAGGTAGGGAGGCATGGATCGCCACTTTGCTCGATCCTTAATTTTTATTTTCGCTTCATCCACAGCTATCAACCTCTTCAAGCATTCTCCTCGGTTCAGGGAACTTTTGACCTGACCATTATTTCATTAAGTTATTTTTGTTTCTTAATTTTTATCTTAAAGAAAATCTAGTAACTGAAAAGTATTTTTATTTATATCCAAAACAGCAGCGTAGGCTTTTGGTAGGTTTTTGCGTAGGTTTTTGTTATAAAGGCTGAATTATTAATATAGTACTAACTTGTTGAAAATATTTCACAAACATGCAGAAAACCCTAAAAATGTAAATTAGAAGGTTAGACCTCGCGTTCCATTCAGTAAGAAGTTAATAAATATGAAAGACTAGGTTTAGCTACCGACTTCGCTTGTGCATTGAGCGCCATTTACACTGGGAGAGTTTCTCGCGGCGAGAATCGTATGCCATTATCGGATGACATAACCGCCATAAGATTATCGTGTTCTGACAATGTTTACACGATGCAAGTTTTTTATATCCTTACGATAATCGTATCTTCGGGGTGAGAAATTCTCTCCGTGTAAATGGGGCTGTGGCACATTTTTACATCAACGCTTGCTACCTTGATTAACCCTAAATTTGCAGGGTTTGTCCATCATAGTAGGTGATATATATAGGACGAGGATACATAGGAGGTAGGCAGCATGTAAAAAGGAAAAGTTATATATATTTGATATCCGTCGGGAATAGCATGCACTTTGTACTTTTTCCTGTATGAGAGAACCCATGTTCTTTTCTATATCCGACCTTTATGTAAAGTTTCATTATGGTTGGTTGAGAATTTGAGGCGTTCAGGCGTAACAAACCCACATTCGCTATTTTATTATTAGTATACATGAAAAGGCTTAATTTTGAGACTCACAAGAATAGCAAATTATCTTATTCAAGAAATATTTTAATGGAATAAAATGCTTTTATAGAAAACAGATTATGGAACAAATTGTACCTCTTGAACACCGTCACACGCATTGTGGGCGGCACTGGACATCCCAGGGTGAAAGGCACCCCGATTTATGTCCGCGTAACCGCCCCGCGCATAACCATTGCTGGTCCTTCTTTGATGTGGGGCCCGGATGATCCCCACTTTCGACTATTTTTGAAGCCCTTTTAGGTCTTATGGGCGTCCATGACAGAGACGAGGCTCTGTCGTTCGCCTCAGAGCCGTTACAAGTCAGGGCGCACCGCCCCGCAGTGTTCCCAGTGACTCTAATGACCCATTTAGGTCGCCTCTTACGACGGGCAGGGGATACCGTGGCAGAATTCTTACACCCCCGGACAACAGGGCGAGAACAAATTGTACCAAGGCAGTTCCTTTGAAATTCAATTTCATAAAAAGCCTGGGTTCAGGGTTTTCAGTTCCAATATTTCACCCTTGTCTCCCAGCCACTATCCCGGAAAAAGGGGTGCATAGGAATTTGGCACTGTATCTTGTAAACCAGTAAATCTACAGAAAAAAATATAAGACATTATTTGTAGCAAATTAAATTGTCTACAACTTTATTCCTATTTTTATCCCAAAATGGAAAATAAAAAAGTTAGAAACAAAAATAACTAAAAATGTTTAATAAATTTTCTTTTCATTTTCTTCGAATAATTTCGGTACTTCCATTATGCTACTGTAGGTTTCACCGCAACAATTGAGTTACACTTACTTCCACAGATTCCCTTGCATCTGCAGAAAATTATTTTCATAAGTTCGGCTTGCAAGTTTGTATTGGTATACAAATTTTTCCATGCTTTTCCCTGCCCCAATCTTCAGGATTACAGTATTTGTAGAGACGATTAAATCTGGTGATTAACTCGGAGACTGTGGAAACGGGCTGCATTTTGTGCGTGCCCACAAAACTCTTAATTGTACCTAGCGCTTAATTACCCACATACATACATACATAATCACCATTTTGGAAAAAGGGCGTGTGATTCTGCACCTATGTAAACTAGAGTATTTATACCCACCTGTCTAGATACTTACACGACCATCCGACTATAAATATTAATTAATTATTCACGTGGAACACTAAAAGCCGTGCCTACAAATAAATATTCACAATTACTGAGCAAAAGACCTATTCGTTTTCATTCTGTGAAGCGAGCACGAACCGTTTAATCCCACAAAAAGCCAGGGATCCCACTTTTTGCCGCTCCAAAGGATAATTTCTTTAATGGCTCACATAACGCGGGTACAATGAATGTCGTCCACTTAACGTTAATTTGTGAACCGCCTTCTGCAAATGATAGCGTTCTGTAATTTGTACGTGTGACGCGACCTTAATATCTTAATATTGTTTTAGTCTGGTGTGTTGTGATAAAATTTTAGCATGCTATGTTATTAAAATAAGGTCTAATAAAATAACATAATGTTCCCAGCATTAACTGCAACATTTGTGATCGATCGACAGTGTACGCGAGGAATTGACAATGAGTATTGAAGCTCAGCGAGTGTCTTATGGTCCATCCACACCGCAGTTACGTTTCAACCGACTTTAAAAAAGAAGGTTCTTAATTCAACTGTATGTTTTTTTATGTTTGTTACCACGTAACTCTGAATTAAGTGGCCCATTATTCTTTTTCTTCATGATTATCCTTTCTTTGATTCAAAGCTGGTGCTTGTCATTTGGTCCCATAATTAAAATAACTTTGAGCTATGTATTTTAATATATATCCTGCATATTATCTTTATTGTGTACCGAACCTACTTTTGATACTATCCATACAGTGATTGTCTAAAAGATAGCTTCAAGCGATTAGACGCTACTTGTAACACCATTATGTTGTTTTATTTGTTTTTGTATTTAACTAAAAAATTACGTATTTTATCGCGAATTGAATTATATTATTACATTTTTTTAACGTTCCTACATTTCAATAACTTTAATAAAGCTTTCATGTTTAAGTTCGTCCTGTGATCACGAAAGCTGTAAAGGGTGGTACCACTGTCTCAGAGGAGATCGACTTGAAGCGTCAGCTTTACTCTTTTGTTCGGTGAGATTTTGATTGATACTGCTGCGTGCTCAATACCTCTTTCTTCTTCCCATCCTTTTTCGTCCTGCTCCCCTCCCGATTCGATAGGCCGGCAACACATTCATGATCCAAGCGTTGTGGGTGTTCAAGGGCAGATGTAGTCGCTTACGATCAGAACTGCTTGTTCACTTGCCAGACCTCTGCTATATAAAAAAAAATGTATCGGCGATCCGTAGTTGTGGAGTGAACCCCGGTACTGACGCGTTACGAATTATTACGTACCTATTTAGAAGCGAATAACATATTAAATACTTATAAGACGCTAGACCTAGGAAGTAATGTAATGAAATGAAATTCGTTTAAACGCATAAATGAATTTCATTTCATTTCAATGCCTCGCGATTCAAAGTCTCATACTAAACCTATGCTACATATAATATTTATATCTAGCAGTAGGTTACAATACAGCTAAAGTTGAATAAATAGTCTTCAGAAATCGCCTATCGATGTAAATGAAAAACCCAATTTTTACGTCTGAACAAATGATTACAAATGTTTTCAATATTTATATTTAATACGTTTCAGCTAAGAGCCCGGGGCTAATAATTAAAAATCAAAATGATTTTTTTACTGGCTAACTCCGCGGTCCCGGTGACCCGTTTCTTTTTATAAATATCATATTTTTTTATATTAAAATATACCTCAATTTTACGTTGAAGCGTTTGTGATTGATGCTATCAATATTCAATTTCTTGTTTCAGTTCATGTGTGACTGCCCGTTAGCGTTTAATTGGTTAATTATTATCGCTTTGATCAAAAATTACCAGTTTATACACTGAATTGAATCGAAATTGATAAGAAAAATATTTATGAACGTTGTAATTGCAAATTACTTTAAATAGTTATGTTAATCCCGTCCTTTTTAATGATTTTTCATACATTTTTAATAAATATTTTTTGACATTCATGAGTGTAATTTAAAATGACATTGGACTTAGTAATGAAGTGGTACTCAACGCTTTGATCTTATGATCAATGCGTTGGCTGCATTTATACGTAGCCAGCCCATTATAGTAGGGGAGCCCAAGCGGGGATTTCGGGATTTACTACAGCGCGGCAGATTAATATACAGGGGGATACCTTGTACCCGGTTAAGTACCTCCACAAAACATGAGGCCCATATATAAGGCCGCCCGTGAAGGATACAGGATCAGATTAGTAAAAAAAAATTGACCATCAGAAATTCTTGAGCGCGTCAGATTAAGGTAGGGTGAGTTGATTACATCCTAAAAAGTGTATATTCCACTAATCTGACAATTTGAGAGTGACGTAAAAAAAGGGGAGGGCACCAAAGTTGTAAAAAAAAAACGTCATCTCGACATTCTCGAGCGTAGCTAAATTTTTTTTTATTTTGAAGGAAATAATTCAAGAATAATGAAAAATATATAATCTGACGATTTCCGCAAGCCTATATAACAAAAAATCGTCGATAAAGTTAAATGCGTGCAGCTGCGTGATGACTACATTTTCTTCTCCGCGTTTCTATTCCTATCTCACTCTTTCTCTATCTATTACTCTCTCACTCCGTCCCCACTCTGGTTACTGTTGCCATCTCAAAAAAAAATAAGAAAAAAAATTTTTTTTAAAGTGTTTTTTTTGGAATAACTTTTAACCGGCTTTATCGATCAACTTCAAAAACTTATCCGCCTTTGAGCTTGAAAAACCACGTCGATCGCCACCAAGCTGGTCAAAAGCGGTTGATTCGTTCGAGAGATATCGTGAACGAAAGAAACCCGAAAAAGTGTTTTTTCGGGATTACTCCGAAATTTGAGGTTCGATGAATTAAAATTGCAAAATTACTTATGAGGATGATAAAACTGCGTCGAATGCCGCCAACCGCGTGAAAATTGGTTGATCCATTCAAAAGTTATTGCGGTTTGAAAATTCCAAAAATAGTGTTCTATGAAACTTCTATCAGACTTTCGAGCTGGGAGAGCTCAAATGCATAGAAATATTATTTCTTTGTACTCAGCGAGCTCAAAATATCACATAAATTATATTTTGAGCTCAAAAATGTCATAAGTACAATTTTAAGCGCCCAGGAATGGAATTAGCAGGGATGGCCTTTAAGGTGAACCGTTTTTCAAATTTGTTTTTGTCAGATCAGGCGAATCCCTCTAGATAATCGTCAGATTATGAGACAGTACGTTTAGAACATAAAGATGAACCATATATATCTTAATCTGACGCGCTTGAGTATTTCAAAATGGCGAATTTTTTTTGCACATTATGAAAATGGCCGCGAGTTTGCGTCCCATCGAAATCGTCAGATTAGTGAATGAGAGCTTTTTTTTAGTGCACTTAACACTCCCTTAGAAAATCTGACGCGCTCGATTAATTTATTTTTTTTCATTTTCTACCCTTAAATACAACCACCCGCATCATGCAAACGATCAGATTAACATACGTACATTATTAAAAATACGTAGGGCATTGATGCTATCAATATCTGACGCGCTCGAGGATGTCCATGCAACAGTTTTTTTTTACATATTTAAAAATCTGTAGCCGCTTCCCCCACCGATGTAAAGGTATATATCATATAACATTTTTTTCTTCTTATCATCTAAGCTTTGCATCCCAATAGGTCTCTACGACGCTCGAGTAAATCCCCATTTAGCATCGTGGGCTCCCCTACTATTAAATTGGGAGAGGAGCGGCAAGGAAAAAGGATGGAAACAGGAAAGGGGTATTGTGCATCCGGCAATCTCACTCGCCGAAAAAAATTAGACAGCAGAGCTGTCACGTCGATCTCCTGTGAGACAGTGGAACTATCCCGGTCGAACCTGCCTATTCATGCTGAGCCATAACTGACAACACCGTGGCGCTACCACTTTTCAAATAGCGAGACTCAAGCAGGTCGGCATTATTTTGTTGACCAGCGAGATTATCCAATTCTCTCCAGAATATTTTATTTGGAATGCTCCGCGAATCACTTTTCATGCTTATAAAAAAAAACCCACACATAAAAATAAAACCTTTTTTTTATGGATCGTCCACCCCGTGACCGCGAAAGCTGTAAAGCATTCGAAACGTCAGGAAGTTAAAAAACGTAAAATTAAACCAAATTCGCGATAAAATCCGTTAAAATAGATACAATGTGTTACATTCGCGTATAATTATATCATCATAGGCAATCAACATCTACGAGAGATAAATAAGTAATATTTGTTGTAGATGATGATATTGTACAATTGATTAATAAATAAATAAATATTAGGGTTGAGTAGTACACCTACGCTGGTGACTAATAAGACCGATTCTTGGGTGACAAATACGGCCACATTTTTGACATTTACAACCTGTGCCTGTATGTGATTGTGAGAGGGGATAGCAGCCCAATAATTTTATTTTATTTTCTATTTTATTTTCTTTATTTGGGAAAAAAAACATTATTACAATAAAATATAAGCTAATAGTGTACATGTTAAAAATATAAGTTAAAGTAACAACCACGACATTTTCCACGTATTAATTAAATGATTAATTACATTGCTGTGTCTGGGACATGCCATAAGGCTTGGTAGCACAATCTATCTAATAAAAAATGTATATATGTATATATTGCTTATGAATAATTATCAAGTATCAGTACGCATCAATGTCTTTAAAATTAGATTTTTATAGTTAGTTTTTGTTACGGCGAAGACATCAACATCTGTGAAATAGCTATTATAAATTGTAGCAAGTCGCTGCAGAGGCGCTCGCTTACCAGCATTCGTTCGACACGTAGTAGTCGCGAACAATGGGTAGTCGCGAACTCCACGACGCCGACTTACTCGGGGAACCACAAAGCCTACTCTATTTATCAGATCCATACAATCCAAATTGTTGTTGCATAAATCGTAAAGAGTCATCATCTGAAGAAGCTTTCTTCTTTTTTCTAATGGAAGTAAATTGTATTGTGATAACAGTTGTTCATATGGCACTCGTGCACGATGGCGTCTATAATGTACGATACGAAGGAATTTCCGTTGCACTCGCTCCATGGCCAACTTATACTTGTCATAGAAAGGATCCCAAATCAGGCAAGCGTATTCTAATTGCGAACGAATCAATGATCTATATAGATAGATATAGGTAGAGGAGCGTGAAAAGTCTGTAGTGGTTCGCATTACGAATCCAAACATTTGGAACGCTTTGGTTAATAATTTTTCAACATGTAAGTTTAAGTGTAATTTAGAATCAAGTAAAACTCCCAGGTCCTTTATATGAGTTATCTTTGTTAAAATTAATGCCGAATTTCACGCTGCTTAAACCAGGCCTTATCGTGAGCAGAAACAACAGCTACGAATTCTCCTACATCCTATTCCAGTTCAAAGAAGGAAAAACGAGGAAAACATAGGAATGAAAATCACATTATAAGCAAGTTCCTTTGGTTTCCCGCGACGAGATGTGAATCGACTGGAAAATAACCATCCGGCGTATTGAAGCGAAAAGTATCAATTTGTCGGCATGACTCAGTGACGCAGTGCTATCACTTCGAGAAAATATACTATGTTATTTGTTGAGGATTTAGATAGACAGCTGTGTAGTTGGAACAACCGTTTTTTTCCTATCTTCAGAAAGTAATTACTAAGCATTTAATGGTAAGTTTAGTGACTTCAATTATACATAATTAATAAATACACCCCACAGTCATACACATATTTCTGGCCCTACATTAAGATCAATTAAGTCTTGTGTCGTGGGTATCAGAAACTACGAGAGACTTTTCGGTCTTACCAACACCCAGACCCTAAGCAAATATTTGCGGGCCACACATACATTTGTGTCGGTGCAGGGATAGAACCCGCGACCTCTCGTTTCACAGTTGGCTTGTAACCAATTATGTAGATTACAAAAAAAGCCATGGCTATGCCGGCTTGGACAGAATTGAATATACATAGGTGAAAGTACTAAACTTAAAAGGCTACGTGCTTGCATGGAGTAACAGGAAAGAGATGCAACTTATATATAGAAAGAGATAAAGAGTATCTCTATTATGCTCCTTAAATTTTATTTTCCACGCCATTTTACAACTTATGTTAAGAAATATTATATATAATCGATATACCTATTACAGATTGCATAAAATAATATACAAAAAATACGAGACAGTTATTGCAAAATGACAAACAATTACACAACAACCCTATTTCCAAAAACATATTATTCTCTTGTCAGTTTTAACAGTCTTATTTAATTCCGCCATTTTGAAATTGTAGACCTACCGGAGCTGAATCAGGCAGTGCACGATATTGTCGTGTTTCAACATGCTAAGCCTTTGTGATGTCAACTGCTCCTTGGAATGACTGCTAAAAGCGTTTACTCCCAGTTTAGTCGAGCGTTAATAATCTTCGCCGCTTGATTAGTGCTCTGAGGGCTAAAATAGTACTAGATTTTGAGTTGCACTAGCAAAAAATATTAAGAAATAGATGGAGGAATGATAAACTCTAGAAAAATAGATGTTACTAGTTTTTTTTTAATTATAATTACCAAAAGACAAATTTACTGCTTCGGTGGATTTTTCTATTCATTATCAGCCCAGTCAGGAATTTGTAGCCAATATGGCGATAGGCTCACATCGTGTGACGGAATATAGAAAGCGAAACGTGGGTGTCCCTGGTTGCACCTCTGCCTGTCTTCTGGGATTACGACGTGATGTTTATGTAAAAGACGGATTAACAATTAAATAACCATAAATTTATCATAAACCAGATGTTTTTCAGTAACAACTAATTTAAATATGTCACAGTTATTTCCATAATCAATAGCCAATCACACTCCCCAACTCCGTAATACCCAGCACACTCGAAGCAAACAAAAAGAATATCCATTGTGTTTAAACTTGATCACTTTTTTCAATTATGTACAACTTTTATTATTAACTCCGTAAGAAGAAAAACAAACCGAAAAAAAGTTAAAACAAATACAACTGACTAAGGTGTGTACTTTCCTCAATCACTGGGGATCAAAACAGGAAACAGCTGCTAAAAAGTTTCACGTAATAAAAATGTATAAGGAATCAGGATAATTAATTTTGTTTATTGTTTCTTGTTTGTCGCACGGGATCACAACATTTTTCGGGATATACAAACCTGTGTTAATCCAGGACTTCAGCTACCTCCATACCAAAGAGCGAAATTGGTTCAGCCGCTTCTGAGATTAGCGTGCACAAAGACACAGACAAACTGACAAAAATTCTTTACATACCGTAGAAATTATTTAAAATTTGTTGATTGACTATCAATATACACATGACTTCGAAAAGTAAGAGGTTTACACTGGGATTTGAATCCGCGACTACCGTGAACATGTTAGCAGTCGCGTCTGGTCCGTTACCAACAGGGCACCACGCACTTCACACACACACACACGCCCACACACACACGAAAGTTACGGTTATGAAATACATAGCCATACATTCGTGTGAAATTCGCAGAGCGTTGGAGTTGAAAGCGTACCGACACGTTCGGTTGATTCAGATATTCTATTCTGCATGACCTATTCAAATATCGAACACCTGGTGTGTTTTCTTGTGTGCGTTGTTCGTGGTAACATACCTCTTTGGGTATATTTTATTCAGGATCGGCAATGCAGTGCAGCTAGATAGAAATACTTGTAAAATGGCAGATAGTATTCTTCTGTGATTCGCTACAATTATGCCTTGATACTTGCTTTTTCAGAGTATGAGATGAAGGGAGAAATTCGGCCAGCAAACTGTTCTGTTTGATGGTACGGCTATATATGAATTCGCTTGCCCTGTTTTATCAAAGATAATAGTTATCATAATGACTGGTAATCAAACAATTGATTAATTATACTATAACATGTATAAATATGTCATGATTAGGCAAAAGCGAAATAGATCAACTAAAACCGAAATAATTGGACACCTATTTAAAATATTCAATTATTGCTAAAATATTCTATACATACTTAGATAAACTCACGCCTTTTTCCCAGAAGGGGTAGGCAGAGGTGCAACCAGGACACCCACGTTTTGCCTAGTATTTTCCGTCCCACGATGTGATAGGGGGCGAGCCTATCGCCATATACATTATTGTATAACATGCTTAAATATGTAATGATGCGCCAATTTTACGTAAAAGCGAAATAGAGCAACTAAACAAAGGTCAGTTAAAGAAGCCTGCAGTCTTAAACATTCAAGCATTGCTTTAATTACCGATTCTTTCCTCTTAAATAAATAAGTCCGCTGAAAGTTTTCTTTCAGCTCAAAGAAGAGTTTGGAACTATTGATTGCCCTACTGATACAGTGCAACATTTGCTTTAAGAGCAAAATTATAGTCCAGCGTTCGATTTCCCTCTTAGATATTTCGTAAACTCATTTTGATTTTTACATTTTACATGTAATTTTATTTTTTGTCGTTCTATACAAATGTTCCAGGCTGCCTCCAACAGGTCACTGTGGAAATCATTGGGAGAGGCCTATATCCAGCAGTGGACTTCCTTTGGCTGATGGATGGATACAAAAGATATGTAGACAGCGAAGAGAAGCGACGGGCGATAGAACTAAAATTTCTAGTGGAGACCATCGACATAAGCAGAGTCGGATGACCACCCACAAGGTGGACAGACTTTATAGGGGATGGATGAAGGCCGCTTGTAACAGCTCGCTGTGGAGATCCTTGCGGTAACCTATGTTCAGCAGTGGACTTCCTTTGGTTGAAGAAGATACAAATGATAGATAATACTAAATTCGATTAAGCAATCGCCAACGTCCATACCACGTTGAATACACCGGTTCTCGTCCGATCACCGAAGTTAAGCAGCGTTGGGCGCGGTCAGTACTTGGATGGGTGACCGCCTGGGAACACCGCGTGATGTTGGCTTTTTGCTTCTTATAGTCACGTGAGGTAATTTATTAATAAAACGTTGCTTAAAAAAAACGGACATTTTTACAACTTCATTGAAGGCCAAAACGAAAAATGTTAGATAAGGTTTAAAATTCATTTACAAGGGTTGTTTAATGTAACAGAAATGAATCTCTTAAGTTGTAAAACTAACGACGGCACAAGACCTTTATATGAGATAAAACGTAGCTATTAGTGTAAAACATTAGAGAGAATTTATGTATTTACATATGTAATGCCTTTAAGAGCTATAAAACAAATTATTTAAAATGAAGAAAATGATTTTAATATTATTCATGTTAAGTTAAAAATGATTCGGGATGGCGAGCTAGAGCATTTTATGTTTTATAACCAATGGTTTAGGTTTTCATTTCCAAAATGGAAAATAACTTGAACAATATACTTGCCTTCAATTTAAATTATTGGAGTCAAATGTAGTAGTAGTTTTAATAGCATCAAAAGACGTCTTTTTGAACTCTAATTTTGAGTAGTTTTCTGTGGAAAATAGTGAATACAAAGACTTTCATTCGAATTCGTAAAGAAGTCAAATTTTCAGTGACATAAATGAACTGAACGTTTCGACTACAATGCTGCCGACCCAATTGTTACAGTTTTACGCTTAAGGCACACTAATTAAAATTCAATTCAAAAATATTGATTCAAAAATAAGATATGTTGTGCTGTTAATGTGCCGTTCTTAAATACAAAATAAATAAACATTAATTTTATAAATAAAAACCCATAATAAATTTTAATTTTTTTTTACATATATGTATATATATATAGCTGGAGCTAAAGAAGTTTTACTTCATTCGTGTGCTCTAAAGCACACTCGATTTTTCCAGTATTTGAGAAACCCCGCTCATTAAAATTTATAGTTGTACGAGTAGATAAAGTCACGCCAAGTAGCGGCATTGTGTCGGTGCACGTTCCCAAGCGCGTACGTGCCAAACCTGGCATTAAGACATCTTATCGCCATCTGGCAAACTACAGCTTACACGTGTTGTCATATCGTGCTTGTCTCAAGTCAGGTTTAGGTAAATTTAGGATTTGTGTGAGCTTACAGCCCACAATTTGCGTAAAATTTACTGTACCAGTAAGTGGCGTGGCGTTCATGAACAAAGAGACAGAGGACTTAAAATGTTGCCGGAAATCGGTGGTATAAAATGATAATCGAATTATCCGCAATTTAAAGCTGAAGGATAACTTGAATACTATAGAAATTGAAATAAAACGAATTCTTACGGATTTTTATCTCGAATTTGATTTAATTTTTACATATTTTAACTTCCCGACGTTTCGATCACTTTACAGATTTCGTGGTCACGGGGACTCGTCCGTATGAATTCGTTTTATTTCAATGTGTAACATTCGCGTAAATCTAAGAAACTATTATACTAAAGAAATCTCAAGACGATTTTCTAAGGTATGTGGTGAACTGTTGTTGACTCTATTTATCTCTCAGTTGTAAAATATTGCTATAATATAATGTGGTCAACTTGGTCAAACATTGGCTCCACGCTTCCACAAACTTTTCCAAAGAGGTGGACGGGAAACGACTGTTGAATGTCTCGCAGATTTGTTAAATAAGTTTCTTCTTTAAAACTACATTACAGAATTACTCAAGGGAATGGAGATTTGAAGTAACTTGTACGCCTTAATGGAAGTTAGCACTTAGAATATATATTTCTAACCCCAGAGATACTAAAGGTTACTGTACTGTACTGTTTCAGCCTATACACGTCCCACTGCAGGACACGAGCGTCTACAATCGAGAGTACGATTGAGAGGGGTTAAGGCCATATAGCTCACAACGCTGGCCTGTACTGACATGCCATGGCTACATACCTTGGAAACTTTTACAAATCGCTAAAGGATGCCTAATAGTAATTATAATTTAATTAAAGTAAAGTTGGTCATAAGAGGGAAAGTTTTGGGAACGTTTCGTATTAAAGATAAATATTGAGCTGATCTTTTAAAGTCCGAAACTGAAGTTTATCTCATGTGTAGTAAATGTGCAACATATTAATAATGGTATATTTTTCTAACACGAACCAACTTTAAAAAAACATTGAAGTGTATTATGAAGGTTTTGAAATTACACCAAAACTATATTACAAAAAATACACTGGAATTCAAAACTATTGATACTCACATTTATTAATCAGTATTTATTTAACATTATACATACATACATACAAAACCACACGCCTTTTTCCTAGAAGGGGTAGGCAGAGGTGCTACCAGAACACCCACGTTTCGCCTTGTATATTCCGTCCCACAATGTGACAGGGGGCGAGCCTATCGCCATATCGGGCACAAATTCCTGACTTCGGGCTGATAATGAATAGAAATATCCAATATCACTCTGCCCGACCCGGGATTCGAACCCGATACCTCAGCTTTGCAAGCGTACCGTAGTACCACTACGCCACCGAGGCAGTCGTATATTTAACATTATCAGTATGATTATTACTACAGTAATCCTAAAATTATCAGTTTATCAAATCTTAAAAACTCTAGAAATCAAAAATACTTTCAGTATATTTTTTAATATAAATATAAGACTTTACTACGTTTTACACTAGCCGGGTCGCCGACACTGAACATTTGAAATATGAACCCAGAGTTGCATTACTGTAATGAGTTTCTGCACTGTGCGACATTTTAGTCATTTATGGATTTAAAATATGATGCCTTTCGTAAACTTTGACTCTTGATGTTTATGCTTCGAATTGGGATTTGCTTTTACACTGAAGTCTGGAATTGAAAAGCTTTCTTAATATGCTTCGGGATAAGTTAAAATATTCCATCCAAGAGTTATGTTACGAATAATGGCTTCGTCGCAAGTCGTTGACGTAAAATATTAGCTGTGGTTTTTTTTCTATTTTTTAATTAAAATAATAATTTAAAAGACAAAAGAGTACAAAATAAGTACTTAGTTTTTATGGACTCTAACAAATTTTAAATCTCTGTAATAGTTATTAAATGAATGCTTTTATAATTGAATAGCTCTGATTATCTTTCGTATTATTTATATTATTGTTTAAGTTATCGTCAGGTATATTTTTATTTCCATTGAAATAAAATGAATTCTTACGGATTTTACGGAATTATATTTAATTTTTACATTTTTTTAATTTCCCGACGTTTTCGATCACTACAGTTTTCGTGGTCACGGGGCGGACTGCTAGCGTCAAATCATCAATCATCATGATTTTCATGTCAAGAATTCTTATTTGTATTAGTTTTATAGTATAAAAATAAATTGCCATCTCTTACGACATATTGGGATCGGGACAGAAATAATAAATTATAATAATTGACAACACTTCAAAAGATTAATCATGACTTTACGTGTATTGTACTGTATCAGCCCAGATAGGTTTTATTGCAGGGCACGAGCCTGCTCTACAATCGAAAATACGATGGAGAGGGGTTAGGCCATATAGTCCATCACGCTGGCCTGGCTGGCGGACTTTTACATACCATAGAAATTCTTGCTAATCGCTATGGTATACAGGTTTCTTCACGATGTTTTCCTTCGCCATTATAGTGCATGGTGATTGACTATTAATACACACATGACTCCGAAAAGTCAGAGGTGTCAGGTGTGCCCTGGGATTTGAACCTGCGACCAATGAAAATGTTGGCAGCCGCGTCTAGTCCGTTTACATACAGACCAAAACGCACTTTTACGTGCATTGTTTTATTTATTTATTTTTATTATAATTAATCCAAATAATTTTCGTTTCACTACAATAATGAACGCCTCACAATACCTCGTGCTAACTCGTAGTACATAACCCTGGTTTCTGTGAGCAACAAGTTAATCTCGGTCTAAGTTTCTTCATTGTTACGCCGGAACAATGAGTAATATATTTCCAATTTATTCCAGAAGCCTTAAATAATAGCGGATTGAAAGCATTCGTCATTTTCATAATGCTTGTGCGAACGGCAGAACAATGGGCTAAATTAGCTTAGAATCTCGGAATACCGAAAGACGGTTGGCGAACGGAATAGATTTAAGGGTAAGGATTTTTTTTTTCAGAATCTTTTTTTATTTTTTTTATTTATTTATTATAACCAAGAATATTTTACAATAAGAGAGTAAGAAGTAAATGTATAACTACATAAGACATACATATTACAGTGAACATTAACGTCTAAACTAGGCCGCGCCTGTGCTTTAGACGTTAGTATCTTCCATAGAATGAAAAGTAACACAATTTATTAGAGCCTTGGGAGAACTGATAAAAAGTGTGTTGTTATGTTAATAAGTAAATAAATACTTTTTTTAAATGCTTAAATATTCGTCAGGTTAGCTTATTTTTAAATTATCTCTAAATGGTGGTACTGGTGGTAGGTATCTCATATATGAGAGGCCGCTGTGTAGGTACCACTTATCTATTTCTTCCGCCAAACAGCAGTGTAAACGCATTGTTGTGTTCCGGTTTGAAGGACATTGTAATCAGAGTAACTACTGGACATAATGAGACTTAACACCTTATGTATCAGGATGGCGAGCGCAGTGGAATGCCAAGCATGGCTTTGTAATTCATGGTATTGTTTGGTTTTGCTATTGTCCATGAGAGGTCGTGTCGCTACCATCAAGCGAATAACATACTCATCTCGCCATTCATTGCAATATAAAAATGAGAAAGGAGAAATACTCCTATTAATTTTTATTTCTTTTTTTATAAACATCAATTTATACTGCACCTAACAGTCACATACATAGTTCTGACCCCACATTAAGATCAACTAAGTCTTGGGCCGTGGGTATCAGAAACTACGAGAGATTTTTCGGTCCCACAAACACCCAGACCGGACACAAATATTTGTGGGTCACACAAACATTTGTGTTGGTGCGGGGATCCAACACGCGTCCTCTCGTTTCACGGTCGGCGTCAAACCAACTACGCCACAGAGGCTGTCCAATTAACTAAGTATTACTTGTAATTATTTGCCAACTACAGGGTATGGCTGTAACTCCAAATTAGTTAGATAATTTAAATTACCAAACCATCCCATTTCATACAAACTTTTGTACTGATGCGTAAATTGCAGTCCTGACGTCACCTAACACGTTACGCGTTCACCACGCTATGGCGGAAAAAATGCAATTTTTTATTCAATCTACATAACAGCTGATGCAACTATGTTTGGGATTTCCGGGCTTTTGTGACCTTTCGATACTAGAACGTTTTTTATTTCGCATTCAAAGTGCGCGCCATCCAATCAACGAGATTGCGGATGCAAATGCAATCAGCAATGGATGGAAACTTGTGCTCGAAATTGTTTAAAATAATGATATACATTTTAAACAGAATTATTACTTTAATTTCATTTACTACTAGTGGCCCGGCCCGTCTTCGCCCGCGTGTACATATATACTCTTTGAGAACCGTTTGTGCAACATTTTCCCATTTAATCCCATCCTATAAGTAACAAGTTGACTGCCTCGGTGGCGTAGTGGTACTGCGGTATGAATGCAAAGCTGAGGTCTCGGGTTCGAATCCCGGGTCGGGCAAAGTGATATTGGATTTTTCTATTCATTATTAGCCCGGAGTCAGGAATTTGTGCCCGATATGGCGATAGGCTCGCCCCCTATCACATCGTGGGACGGAATATACAAGGCGAAACGTGGGTGTTCTTGTAGCACCTCTGCCTACCCCTTCTGGGAAAAAGGCGTGTGGTTATGTATGTATGCTATAAGTAACAACGTGGGCTATATCACAGCAAAATTTCAATCCAAACAAGTATTTTTATTGCAATGAATGAAGAAGAGCATGCTAATCGTCTGTTGGTAAGCGATACTATAGTAGCAAAACCAATCAAACCATTAATGACAAAGCAATGCTTGGCGTTCCATTCCACTCGCCATCCTGAGACATATGATGCTAAGTCTCATTATGTCGAGTAGTTCTTAAAATTACCGCGTACAAATTAACAAACTCTTCGGCTTTATAATATATCAACGGCCTTATTCATAGACAAATTTAAACATTATTTTAGTTATCGAATGTTTTGTCTTCTTCGCTCAAACTGAATTCTAAAGTCGTTCAAAAGCAACAAAGGATTCGATAGCTAAAAAAGGTTTTATATCTGACTATGAATAAGGTAAGTTTAGATAACTAATATCAATTCGCATACATCTTATTGAAGGAAAATCGATCTACAATCGAGTAGAGGCCTTGAGGCCTCTGATAGGTTTATCTACTTTGCTGGCCCAGAGAGGGTTGGCAGACTTGACATACTTTTGAAATGCTTGTGATTTTTTTTCAAATATTCATAGTTAAATTAAGCACCAATTGATTTGTATCACACAAGTGCCCTAAAAAGGTCGGAGTCGTTCTTTGCACTCGAACCTGGGAATTTCGCATTTATTTGTACTTATTCTATATTTTTCATAATTAATCTACGGTGTGTAAGTCCGCCAACCCGCACTAGGCCAGCGTGGTGGACTATATGGCCTAACCACTCTCAATCGTACTCTCGATTGTAGAGGAGGCCCGTGCCCTACAGTGGGTCGTATATGGGCTGATACGATACGACGATACGATATATTTTTCACCGTCGCAATTCCCAAATCTATAAGATTTTAAAGCAACTGTGAATGGAAAGGCACTTCAATACGTTATTTGAGTTTTTTAATCCATCGTTCCATTTATTGAATTTTCCGCGCCTTAACACTTCGCTTCAATATAATCAGGTGTAAACGAGAACATTGTCGTTTTGCCTCTCAATCCTACTGTTTATGAATTCATGTGGCATTTATATAGATATGTATGATATTGACATAATGGTATTTATAGAGCCACCAAGTTATCTGTTCAGTCGGAAGTTCGGAATCGTCGCTAGTGAGGAATTGAGTATTGCCACTTTAAAAAAATCTTGAATTAGATTAGAGTAAATTAGAGAATTATATACACAGTTATGTATCTTATAATATACTGTAGAAACGACACGGTAATATAACATTACCGTTGGCAGTGTTTTTGGTGAAAAAAATAATGTACATCTGCAGTAATTACCGTATATCTGATAACACTGGTTTAGTTCCAATTATGGCCACCTGAACAGATAAGTTGGTGGCTCTGTACGTGGATATGTTTATACCGGGTGACATTGACTTATGGTATATATAAATCACTTGTTCCTAATCACCCCAGATTGCGCCAAGTTTGTAAAAAAACTGCCTGGCAGTTATGTTAAAAATGGCGAAAATGTCAATTTTAGTTTTCAAGGCCTTTCAGCTAAGTTCCCGAATCGAACCTTAGTTCTGCTAAACGGTAAAAATACTCATCTATACGAAGTAGCCAGAAATCGTGAAAACTAAAATCACGATTTTTGACTACTACTGGATCTTTTCAAATTTTCTACAATTTTACCTGGAGTGATGAGAAACGTGTGGGTTAAATGAAATACCACATGTCAATAATATCCTGTATATAATTTTAATTCAGTAAAGACTGCCTCGGTGGCGCAGTTACAGTATGATTGCAAAGCTGAGGTCTCGGGTTCGAACCCCGGGTCGATCAAAGTTATACTAGATTTTTCTATTAATTATTACCCTGGAGTCAGGAATTTGTGCCCGATATGGCGATAGGCTCGCCCCCTATCACATCGTGGGACGGAACGCACAAGGCTAAACGTGGGTGTCTTGGTTGCCACTCTGCATACCCCATCTGGGAAAAAGGCGTGAGTTCATTTATGTATATAGTAAAGTACTGTTTATGACGTTATCTTTTTGGACGAAAAAAAATTACGCAATTAATATAAAACTGTTACTTGGGTTAAAATTTGATACGCCGATATTTTATAAAGTACTTATTAGATATAAGATTTTTGTGAATTATAGCCAATTTCATAATCAAATATAATATGGAATCCTTCAAATATAGAATAAAAATAATTACTTAGCTTAGTAATATTTTATTTTCATCACGACTTATACCCGGAACTGTAACATGATTTAGAGCAAATAACAAACGAGATTAAACAATAAAACCCTCCCGAAATTTGATAAGGGTCAAGTGCCCAATACTTGTTATATTCAGGAAAAAAGGGATCTCCGAGTGCTTATTTAAATTTGCGCTAGTTGCAGGAAGGCGAGAAGTACGCAATTTAGCCAAATTCCCAGGAATCGTGACGTTCCGAGTTTATTGCTGCGACTTTTAGTTTGTGAGAAATAGCAACTAGCAAAAAAATATTTTTATTTACAGAGAAACGTAGAACTTAATTTACGTGCTTCAATTTAAGTGAAAAATGTAAGTGTTATGTTCAAGGTCGAGGGAAAAGTTAAAGAAAAAATACTTTGTGACTGGGTATTCTAATATTGATGTAAGTTCAAAAGCTGTATCCCAAAGAGTAAGAAAAAGTACCACAAACGCCACCAATTGTCGGGTTCATTTTCGGGCATATTATTGTGATGGCGTCCACCACAAGGTGGTCAGACGTTCAGTGCGTGGTGATTGACATCACACATCATTCCGAAAAGTTAGAGGTGTTCCCTGGGATTTGAACCCGCGACCACCATGAACATGTTGGCAGTCGTCTTTGGTCCGTTACCACCACGTTGCAAACTGAACGTTGCAAGTGGCCAAACCGATAATATCAAGAGCGACCTATAACAAGCCTTCCAACGACTTTCTGTAATCTTTAGTACGCTACGAGTATTCATCTTACGTGTGGACTTCCAATGCCACGTTTGCTCGTAATATTAATTGACCAAACGTAGGCAATTATTCGAAAAATCCTACAATATTGTTGAACAGCGACATACAAGTATGTTAAAACACTTACATATGACTTCATAGTTCATGGAAAACCGTCTGATGTGGCACTTAGGATATTTTGTGATGGATTCCGTAACAAAAAGGTTCCTTTTACTCGAACAGTTTTGCTCTGGTATTTGTAAATGTTTTCCTTGATTTTTTTGTTTATCCCTTATCATAGTTAAGTCTGCTACAACTCAACTAGATGAGGACCGGCTGATGACCCGAAGTCTGGGAGTTTAAACCCAGGACACTTTCTATTGACTGTTCGTTATTATAATATTATAACAACCTTTTAGCCAGAACCGGCTGTGAAACGCGAGGTCGCGGGTTCGATACCCGCACCGAGACAAATGTTTGTGTGGTCCACAGGTATTTGTTTCGAGTCTGGATGTGCGTGAGACCGAAAAGTCGCTCATAGTTTCTGATACCCTCAACACAAGACTCGGTCTTAGCGTGGGGTCAGAACTATGTATGTGACTGTTGGGAGTATTACAAAACACCATTATTTATTATTTAATTTCATGATAACCTGTGTCAATACTAATGGTAATCATCCTGATGATACCTGCAAACGCGAGTATCGCAAGAATGTTAAAAAATATATGAGCCTTTTACCCTACCAGCTGCATGACGTCAATGCTCTGAACTAAAATGCCTATCGACACAACTGATGCCAGTCTCTCTCTTGGCGTAGGTCTGTAAATTAATGCCCAAGGCAGAACAGGATAAAATAGATTTTACAACTGGCTTCTTGGTATTAGGGCTTCACAGAATAAGTAATAAATAAATAAATACACCCAACAGTCACTAACATAGTCCTGACCCCACACTACGATCGAGTCTTGTGTTGTGGGTATCAGAAACTACGAGAGACTTTTCGGTTTCACCAACACCCAGACCCGAAACAAATACCTATGGTTGACACAAATTTTTGTTTCGGTGCGGGGATCGAACCCGCGGCCTTTCGTTTCACAGCCGGCGTCCAACCAACTGCGCCACGGAGGCTGTCAAGTTAGTATGTACCTTCAGTATTTCCGCTACAAAGAACTTATTATATTTAACAGGTCAAGTTCTTATTATCAAAGCGACTAAAGGTCACGATCGTTAAAACATGTCGGAATATTTTCAAATGTGACGAACACCGCTTATAGAAGGAAACAAGATAGAGACAAGGAAATAGTAACAGCTGTTTTTACACTTTCGAAAAGCGTTTAAATTTCATTAATCATTTCTGTTTTCGGGAGCATTGTATAAACGGTTCTGAATAAGGAAAACAGGATCAGACAACCCTGAAATTATGTAATTGTATTGTATTGTATCAGCCCATATACGACCCACTGCAGGGCACGGGCCTCCTCTACAATCGAGAGTACGATTGAGAGTGGTTAGGCCACAAAAAAAAAAAAAAAAAAATTATGTAAACACCAACAAAATTATATTCGCAAAACATATTCTCTTGAGTTGTTTCCCGATATCGTTATATTACGATGCAATAAAAATGTTCCCAGACCCCTTCTTAAAAAAATTAAGATTTTGGTGGACATCACGTCACAGCGTCCACGTAAGTCTCTGTTTGAGTTTTTTTTTTTTTTTGTATTGTATCAGCCCATATACGACCCACTGCAGGGCACGGGCCTCCTCTACAATCGAGAGTACGATTGAGAGTGGTTAGGCCATATAGTCCACCACGCTGGCCTAGTGCGGGTTGGCGGACTTACACACCGTACAATTTAATTACCGTACAATTTTTGTTTGAGTTTAACTTATGTGTATTCGATTTTGAGCACGCCAAGTTTTCACTACATTTACGTATCGGTAATACGCCAGAAAAATAAAATATAATTTTACCAATACCTTAACAAACTGAAATAGTTTTTACATAACGCAGGCTGCAAGACTCAAAAGCACAACAAGCATTTACAGAGAAAGCAAAGAAACGAAGCAGTTAATTAACCTTTATTCACAAGTATCGTGATTTCTGTTCACAGCCGAAGTCTAAGCAACTGTTTGTATATCGAATTACTTTCTCGTTTCCTGATGACGTCAAACGGCAGTGATTTTCCTATTTGCTAGTTGGGTTTGTAAATGGATATGATTCTACTAAACGAAAGCTATTTTAACAAATTCCGCATCAAACTAAAGAAGAATCACTTAAATCAGCTCATAAAACTCAGCATAATCGATACACATATGTAAATTAAAAAAAACCCACCGAATTGATAACCTTCTCTTGAAATCGGTTAAATATGACGTGCTCGAATCGAATCGGTTCTGATCGGAAGTGATCGGCTAGGATCGTTACAGTTCGAAATTCAAATCTATACACATAATAAAATAACTAATCGATGTCTGTACATGGAAGATACATGTGAAAAACATAGACTGTACTGTTTTGGAACCCAGAACAATGAATTTTGCATGTTTGTCAGTGCGGTTGTGCGCGTGATCTCTGAAGCTGCTTAACGGATTTCGATAAAATTTGATATGGATTATGGAGGTAGCTGACACCGTGGATTAACACAGGCTACTTTTTATCCCGAAAAATGTAGTATTCCCGTGGGATACGACAGGAATTCAAATATATTTGTTACTTTTTAAAACTCAAAGGGATGGGATAGGACCGAAGAGAATAGTATTACATCTGTTGAGTCATGGGACAGAATGAGATGGGACAAGACGGGATATAAGGGGACGGGGGGGGGGGTTCGAAAAAGCAGTACAGAGAACGCCATTAAGTTTGAATATAAATAAAAAAGTAAGGGAAATAATATTTTACGATGTGGACAGGACTTAAAAAGTATTTGCACCCGGGCGGAGCCGGGCCGGCCCCTAGTCGATAATATAGATCCATCAGTTCGAACTGGTTTAAATTGGTTCTGATCGGTCCAAATTGGTTCGTTTATTTTAATTCCATTTCGAAATGATTATACAAGAAACTTATTACAAATTTAATGTAAAATTAATATTAGTTGATATGATTTCTAGGTATTCCTATTAAGAAAATGCTAAATGTCTGCGGCGTAACTTACGAAATCGTTATACAGAAATGGGTTTTCTAAAAGTGTGTTATTGTTTAATTTAGACGTTCATGTACACATGAAGGTTATATTTATTGTAAAAACACTACATTAAATTACGTATTGTGAAAGACCCATTTCAGTGGGGTAATGTTGACCTGATTCGTTAATTGGGAAAATACGCGAAGACATTAAATTGACAGCCTCCGTGGGGCAGCTGGTTCTAACCAACACACACACGTCGGTATCAGGTACGAGAGTTTTTTCGGTCGCGCAAACACCCAGACCCGAAACATTTACTTGTGGGCCTCTCAAACATTTGTCTCGGTGCGGGGATCGAACCCGTTGCCTCTCGTTTCACAGCCGGCGTCCAACCACTACGCCACGGAGGCTGTGATATATCAATTCAGAAGCAAATACCAATACTTTTCCAGATCAGCAGACTAATCTTCATCTATACCTAAATACGTGACTAATTGCAGACCCACACGCTCTTTGGTTCAGACTATCGGAAACTGTCATCTTAATCGGGCTGATTGGCTCTTCATAAAGCGAACTCGCTGATCTTTCAAACGAAATATAATTGGAGGCAATTTTTATAGGTTTCTGAGTGTGGTGATGAATGAACTTTGAAGACAGTTCGTGTTGCTGAGGTTGTGTACTGTTATGTTCTTGTTCACAGCGACAACATGATCCGAAGCGTTGGTAGCAGTAATTAACGATTCAAAATATATTGTGAAAGACTATTTGAATAATGAATATTTTGATTTGATTTCAATGTATGGGCCATAAGAATAACCATTGGATTTCTTCAATACTTAGACTAATAAGTTTCGTTAATATTTTCTACACGTGTGTGTACAGATAGTTAATCACCACGCACTACTCGTATAACAGTGAAGAAAAACATCGTAAGGAAACCTGCATACCGTAGCGATATGTAAGAATTTCTATGGTATGTAAAAGTCCAGCAACCCGCACTATGCCAGCGCGTTTAAAGAAAGTACTCTCCTTACGGTAGGCAGCGACCTGGCTAGGCTAGATCCCTGGCTCTGCGAAGGTCCACTAGTGGGGTGACCATGGTTTTACAGGCGGGCGGCACGCTCGTCTGCCTGCTACAGGCCAAGAAAAAAAAAACATGAGTTTGAAAAGTCAAAAAAGTTGTTGTCAACAGGCGACCATGCACTGATAAATAGTTAAATAATAAAATTATGAAAAGCCTGCCATCATTTTCTCTCTTGGCAGCGTGTCAGTCAGATTTAATTAAAAGTTTCCACTTTCTTGCCCCGCCATCATTTTGTCGGCATTTTAAGCACATGATTGATTACGGTGAAGTTGCAAACAATGTACTAAAAAGAAAGAGGCCTAAGCTTCTTTATTTCTGACAAAATACCGTTTTTGCTGCTACGGTGGCGTGGTTGTACTACGGTACGATTGCAAAACTGAGGACTTGGGTTCAAATCCCGGGTCGGACAAAGTTATATTAAATTTTTCTATTCATTATCAGCCCGGTCAGCCGATCTGTGCCCGATATGGCGATAGGCTCGCCCCCTATCACATCATGAGATGGAATACACAAGGCGAAACGTGGGTGTCCTGGTTGTACCTCTGCCTATCCCTTCTAGGATAAAGGCGTGATGTGCATTTATGTATGTATGTACTGTTTTTTATGTATACGCGCAAATGAACAAGCTTCCTTAATAGCAACTGGTCACAAGCAAAATACTCGGAATTCGTTATAAAAAAAAAACAGTCTTGTAGTAACAGGCCTTCGGCATTTTGATTTTCTAAACGAAACGCGATAGTTTAACTTCTATTACACGATGGTTATCTGATCTGTGTGTCAATGACAGAGCTCCGGGTCAAGCCGACTTTTATAAGCTGTAGTCCAGACTAGACTTGGGCGTTAAAAGATTGGACATTTGTGAAGCGTTTACGTATACAATATTTTGTCCTCCAGTAATTAAATATAGCGTACATAAATCCTGTAGCTGAAGAGAGAGAGATCTATTTTGATCTTTACATATGTGTGAGCTATGAGAACGAACGTCAAACGGAGCAGAAGGAGAACCTAAAACCTGACAATATTTACAAACTTATAAGTTACACTAGCGACCCGTCCCAGCTTCGCCTGGGTGCAGATGCTTTTTGATTCCACTCCACACCAGATACATGTTATTTTTCGTACAAACTGGGACACCCTGTATATGTATTATATATATAAACCTTCCTCTTGAATCACCCTATCTATTAAAAAAAAGCGCATCAAAATCCGTTGCTCAGATTTAAAGATCTAAGCGTACATAGAGACAGACAGACAGCGTGAAGCGATTTTGTTTTGTACTATGTAGTGATGGTATTAACAAACAGTAAACTATTTAGAAATATCAGCACACACGCACACGGACAAAGCAAATAAGTTCTTAATTCTACTAACCCGTCATTTCCATATATTTTGTTCCGGGACCCAGTTGTATCAAAGCCAAAACATTTGAACGACATCATTTCCGTGACCCAAACTTTATTAACATTTTTTCTTTTTTTTACGGCCTTCGCAGGCAGACGAGCATGCAGCCCGGCTGATGGTAAGCGTTCACCGCTGCTCACGGCCTTCGCAGTGCCTGGCTCTTTAGACCATACTCCAGCTAATGAATAGTCCGCAAAAAAATCGACAATAATCTCTATGAAAGATATATCAGTATCAAACGAGAGCCCTTTGAATCGCTTCCGTTCAATCCATCAGCACCGAGTGCTCTGTAATCAGACTTGTTTGCTTCAACCTCCAATTTGTACTTCGTGTGATTGATAAGCCTTGTTTTCACCAGATTTTGCATTCATATTTTTTAGGGCTTTTTTCATGTCGAGCGCGCCAGACTTGCGTCATAGGTCGACGCCATTTTTTTTCATGAAGGAGGAAATTGCCATTGAGTCCGCTTTTATACTTGATCTTATACTTGTATATAAATCGCAAATAAATAAACTGTTGTTTCTGTATCTGTCTCTTTCGTTCTCTCTCTTTCTTTTCCTCTCTCTCTCTCTTTTTAGCCACAGAAAGTCCAATGCTGAACATCGACTTCCGCTAAGAAATTCCTTTTGGAACCGTTGGAAGCATTTCTATTATTGTCTAATTTTATTGCTATTACGCCTATGTAAATACTGAATGTGGAGTTAATTTGAAAAAACAATTTTCAACAGTATATTTATGTACCAGTATCTAAAGTTGCTCCAAAAATGGAAACAAATTGAAGCTGTATTTAAAAGCAATTTTCATGGTCCAGCATTTATAATACGCAATGATGCCTTGTGAATAAAAGAATATATAATTATATTTCATTCCGCCCTTATTGTCGTGAATATAAAACAAACGTTAGAAAAAAGAAAATTGCTTTGTTTGTGTTTTAAGAATGTGACTGAAACGACCTTGAAGAGAAAACGGCGTTTTTATACTATTTAAACATTCAAATGATAAATAATATTCGTTTGCTTTACACTTTTTTGCTTCATTCATTTAATTTTATTTGTTTGATATTTAGTAAACACGCAATGTAGAATATACAATATTAATTTATGCATACCTTGCTGACTAGAGCACAGATGAATCTTTATAACAGAGATGTAACTGCTACGCTTTACAGCCTCCGTTGCAGTTGGTTAGACACCGCCTGTGAAACGAGAGGCCACGGGTTCGATCCCTGCCACAAGACAATGTTTGTGAGGCCCACAAGTATCTGTCTCGGGTGTGGGTGTTTGTGAGACCGAAAAGTCTCTCGTAGTTCCTGATACCCACGACACAAGATTTGATCTTAGTGTGGGGTCAGGACTATGTATGTAATTGTTGGGTGTATTTATTTATTTCTAATTATCTCTCTCTAAAACCACAGGAAGTCAACATCTGTACATACGGATCCCCATTAAATATAGACGAGTATTCTCGAAAATTCTGCGTAGTAAATAAAACGTGCCAACAAAAGAAAAAGAAATATTCCTCCGATGTAAATTGTATCGTATCTGCTGAATCACTCAAACACTTGTAAATGATTGATTATACTTGAATCTAAAAATACATTTGCGGTATGTTTCACACAACTAATCTTTATATCTGAATTTGCTCGTATTTAAGGACAATTTTTTTGTTTTTGCAATTGTCAACAGCAGCAGTACCGAATAGGACCTGGCGACCTTCAAAAGAAGAGCGTATTCCCACCTTAGAGGCCGGGAACGCATCTCTATACCCTATGGCAGTGTTTATCAACCCGTGGGTCGCGGGCTCCTGGATCCTCCTGGCTCCTGGAGTTCGCGAAGTCTTACTTAAGGGGTCTCCGTTCTTACAGAGTATGGGATTATTAATAAATATAGGTACGAAAATAGAGAAAATCATAAACATAGTCTTCTAAAATACTAACTTTTTGTCTGTCTATGGCACAAGGAGTCGCCAGAAGTTTTTAACCTGAAAGGGCTCGCGTGCTCAGAAAGATTGAAAGACATTGCCCTATGGTGTTGCAGATGTTCATGGACGGCGGTGATCGCTTACCATCCGGTGAATAGTTTGCCCGTGTCAATAGTTATGGATGGCGAGAAACTTCTGAAAGAAGACCCCACAATAGTGATCTTCACACCTTCCATTTTTTTAATCATAGTTCCTCTATCTCATTCTCTCTCTCTCTCTCTCTGAACAGCCACAGAAAGTCCACTGCTGAAGACCCTTCTGTAAGATCAATTATGCCCGACAAACAAGAAAATTTTGCCTAATGATAAGTCATTATCACCGTCTATGAAAATCCATAACATGCGGACTGCAGGCTACCAGCCTTTCAACACGAGAAGGGAATAAGGATATGAGGTGGAAATAAACATTGGGCATCCTGCAATCTCACTCACCGAACGAAATACGACCTTAAATCCATTGCTTCACGTTGGCTTTTTGTGAAATAGTAGAACGACCTTCACGGAGCCGACTCATCTCTATGGTCCAAGGTAAGTGAACAAAAATATACTATCAAACCAGATTCCAAGTCATATTCTACTTGAAAGTCCAATTACAATTTGGGTTATTGAGTCACTTTCTTTCTTTCTAATATAAACAAACAATTTTCCCAATATAGCTACCCGTCAATCCTTGCCATTATTCAACGAGGCTAAAAATAACTACACTATCATATCTCGGGTCGGGGAAAGTGATATTGGATTTTTCTATTCATTACCAGCCTGGTTTCAGGATTTTGTGCCCGATATGGCGATAGGTGCGCCACCTATCACATCGTAGGACGGAACACACAAGGCGAAACGTGGGTGTACTGGTTGTACCTCTACCTAACCCTTCTGGATACAATATGTATGTATTTAGGATAAAAATAAATACTGAAATAACCCACATGTAACAGAAATAGAAATTGTTCACACGACCCCGCATCAAATGTATTGGCACGACGAAAGCGTGGAAATGTATATGATAAAGAAAACACCCCACTTAGACGAGTGTAAATATGCTGGGGTAATTTAAGACCCCGACATTATTCAATTGAGAATTTTGCACGACTGTAATGTAGGTTTACCTGGGGTAAATTTTAGGGTAATGATATGATTTAATTTAGAAACGTAGAATTTTTGAATTTTAATAAATAAATACACCCAACAGTCACATACATAGTTTTGATCCCACATTAAGATCAATTAAGTCTTGTGTCGTGGGTATAAGAAGCTACGAGAGACTTTTCGGTCTCACAAACACCCAGACCCGAGACAAATACTTGTGGGCCTCACAAACATTTGTCTCGGTGTGGGGATCGAACCCGTGGCCTCTCGTTTCACAGGCGGCGTCTAACCAACTGCGCCACGGAGGCTGTCGTGTTTGTTTAATGCAATATACTACATTTAGATATGTCACATTTTATAGCAATTTAACGTCTTTGCATTTATTGGTTGTCTTATTGGTCGGGTGGGAGGTTGAATCACTCACGAACCGTGACGTCCTGGCTTCGATTTGAATTTGAGTTTTGTGACAGTTTTGTTCAAAAAAATCTTACGAAACACCAGAATTGAGACTGACATGGTATTAGCCTGAACGCCTATCCTAGAATGGATATAAACACAACAATATATTATGTACTGGGGCCGGCCCGGTTCCGCCCGCGTACATATATACTTTTTGGGTCTCATTAGCAACCTAATATTATTTCCCATACTATTTTATTTACACATATGAAATGAAATGAAAATAATTTATTGAATCCATTAAAATGTTCAACATTATTTACATTTAGACATATTTTTTTCTACCACCCGGTTCGGAAAGCAGTTTTCCATAGAGAAGAACGGACAACAAACTCAATTATTGCTCTTTTCAAAACTAGTTTACAATATCGTGCTTATAACAAAAGTTACAAGTTGGTATAAATCAGAGCAGTTCATTGATAATTTGTTATAATTTGCAAGTGATATATATTTTAATACAATTATGTTATTCAAATTCATATTCAAACTCAATGCCTTCCTCTGAACTGATTTTCCCATACCGTCTCGTTACATTGCGCTCTGTCCCGTCTCATTCTCACTCAAGGTATGTAATCCTGTCTCATCCCATCCCTTTAGAGTTAAACTAAGTAACAAATATTTGAATCCCTGGTTAATCCCACGGTAACATTACATTTTTCGAGATAAAAAGTAACTTATGTGTTAATCCAGGGTGTCAGCTACCTTCATACAAAATGTAAGCAAAATTGTTTCAGTCCTTTCTGGGATTAGCGGGCACAAAGGCATAAACAAACAGATAAACAGACAAAAAAACAGTCCCCCTATTTTCTCATTTGTCTTCCATGTACAGACATCGATCGGTTACAAATTTATTATGCGTATAGATAAAAGGTATAGATGACACTCATCACTAAAGGCATTGCTGCCTTCCAGAATATAGGTACAAGTATATAATAGCTCTTTCTGTAGCTATAGTCGAGCCATTTATTCGTATAAATAGGATGGCTCGATTATTATTACTTTCCTTAACAGAACCACACGTGCTGGTTTGCGAAGCCATAGCTTGATGGTCCAAACTATCTCGGCGCGAACCAAAAGTTTCGCAAATTCTTTTTTGTGCCCCACCGTCAAGCTGTGGAATTGTTTGCCATCACACGTGTTCCCTCCTTCCCATAATCCTGGATTATCCTAGTCCTTCCGCTGTAGTGTGAAGAAGCATCTCAGCAGGACGGCATAATTGTTTCAAATGGCATGGGACCGCCGTCTGATGCCATTCAATACTCTGTCTGGACGGCATTTGCGCTTACCATCAGGTGCAGTGCAGTCATTATGTCGTGCCAGGATAAAAAAAATATGGGACCACTGTCTCACAAAACATTATATGACGTAGAAGTACTACTGTCTTCCTTGGTAACTGAAATTCAATATCATCAAAAAGTCCATTATGTCCACCCTCTTCCCATTCCTTGTTCGCATATTTTAAGGACAAAGCAGCTATTGTTATATTTTTTGGGTTCTTAGGTCATTAGCCTTTGCTATCAGACGACAAAGCAACTATTATTCTCAAATATTGTAGATACTCAAGTCATTATCCTTTGTTAGGGTAACCAACCACCTACAATTTACCGGATCTTTGTTGCCTATCAGAAAAACTGGCAAAAAGCTTGTTTACTTGGTTACAAGGATAATGAACTAAGCTCGGAGTATTTTCGTATGAATCTGGTGTCATAGGAAATGTAATGACGATATTTAGTTTCCTGACACACAAATATTGTCGCAAACATGTGACGTCAGAGTTCGTGACGTCGCGCTTATTGAATATCACTTCACAGGCATCCCGTTGACGTATGCCATATTTTATATTATTGCTAAATATTTGTATTTGTAAGTAACTCAATTTTGTTATAAAAAGTTATTCCATACACATACATATATACATACATAGACTCACGTCTTTTGCCCAGAAGGGGTAGGCAGAGGCGCCGCCATGACACCCACATTTAATAATTATGTAATAATAATAAAAATGTTTATTTGGTTTAGAGAAATGTACACTTACAAGTTTAAATAAAACAAAAATATCACAAAAAAAGCAACAAAACAACTCGTATCTATGAGAATATAGTTCACATGATGTAACTAATAAAATTAAACATACTCTCTAAACCAAAAAGGCTTCAGCTCAGCTTAATGCCGCAGAATGAGCTACGGCGCTGATTTTCATTTCGCCTTGAATCCTGTAATTAGAGGCATGCGCAGACAAACTTTCAGCTTTTATACAATGACGAAGATCTGGCGATCACGGGCTGTTAGCCTAAAAATCCAAACAGATAATTTTGCATCATCGTGAATCAGTTCTGCTTTAAATACTATTTTATATATAAAACAATGCTTTGTGCTGAACTATCACCACCGCAGCTGTTATTAGGCCTTTGGGCCACCGCGTATTAGTAGCCCCGCGTGTTTGTGCGTAGAAATCTGCATGATGATGCAAATCTGCACTCCCGCAAACACGCGCGTGGCTCTGGCGCCGCGTATCCCGCTGCGTGGTGCGTCAATCACCACACACTATATCGGTGAAAGAAAACGTATACCATAGCGATTTGCAAGAATTTATATGGTATGTAAAGTCTGCCAAGCCTCACTAGGCCAGCATGGTGGACTACATGGCCTAACCCCTCTCAATCGTACTGTCAATTGTAGAGAAGGCTCGTGCCCTGCAATGGGACGTATCTGGGCTGATACAGTACAGTACAATCTCGCGAACTACTGGTTCGAAATGAATAATTATTATGATGTAAGCTAGCCCATTTATTGAGAAAGGCTATACGCTAATATAATGTCATGCTATGGCCAATCGCACTGGGTCATTGGTGAAAAACGTTGCAAAAACGAAATTCTCGTCCAAAAGTATTTGCAACCGAGTGAAGCTGCGTCGGGCTGTTAGTTGAAAATATTTTTACTGGCATAAACCCGTACCATGTCATTTCTATTTAAAAGTGTACGTTTCGCTTGTTAAATGTCCCGTGAGACAGATTGCGCTCAAAGCATTTTATACAAGCCATAATAACTCATACGGACGGAGCAAAATGTTTAGGAGTATGAAATACATTTTGGAATTTAATGTGTGTGTGTGTGTGTTAAGTGGACCGTTATAACAATGCCTTGTTAATGCGACTTCTAATCTTAATTTTTTATAAGATAGTTGCAGAATGCCTCGTCTTTTCATTTAGTGTGTAGAAAAGAATAATAATTGCATACAAATATTGACGCCTTTTTTTCCAGAAGGCGTGTGCTGAGGTGCTGCCAGAAACCACACGTTTTGCCTTGTATGTTCCATCCCACGATGTGATAGGGGGGAGCCTATCGCTATATCGGGCACTAATTCCTAACACCGGGATGATAATAAATAGAAAAATCCAATATCACTTCTCTCGACCCAAGATTCGAACCAGTGACTTCAGCTTTGTAACCGTTCCGTAGTACAACTGCGCCACCGAGCCAGAATTATAATTATTATTTATTTTTGTCGGATATACTACAGAGCCTGAAGACGAAAGTGTTAAACCATTCCTCCCAGTAATGGCGTACGGAAACGAGACGTGGACACTGGCTGTGGGACTTATCCATAAGTTTAAAGTTCAACGTGCTATGGGAAGAGCTATGCTCGGACTCTCTGATTCTGAAGCACAAAATTCTACACCTTCAAATTATTACACCAATTCTCCCGGACACATGCATGTCACATCCAAAGTTTTCCTTTAAACTGAACGATATCATACTAGAAATGTTATACTTATCCTAATAACATATACTCATTCATCAATAAAAAATCTGTGGCGTTAGAGAAAAAGGGTATGAGCCATTGACAAACTAGATGAATACACTTCTCATTTTTTATTTATAGTTTTAAAAAATACGACTTGTCTCGTTTTGTATTTAAGAAATAACTAAAACAAATTATACAATACTATCCACTCATCTACACTTACCATAGCACATTTTAATGTTTCTAATCCAGGTTGAACCCAGGTTGTAATTTTAGTGACTTTAGACACAATGCAACTAAAAATTTTGCCAAAATCGTGACGTTTTTTTTGTACTGTTTTAAACATCATTGTGCTTGGGTGATAAATCCATCGTTTTTGCTGTAGTTATTAAAAGCGCTACTTGGCTTCGTTTTCGGTAGCAGTCTTGATATACCTTGTATACAAATAACTCATTTCACACAAATTGTTGAACATAGATATACAAGTAGTACGCACATAGGAATCGAAGACGATGATGGATATGAAAGATTAACATTAAAATACATCGAAATCTATCTATAAAGTACAAAATCACGCGAGGATGGGTAGTGGGAGGGGGGAGGGGTTGTCGGGACACTTTACCCTGTGGGAGTAGGTAATGCGATCACGTCGCCACTTATATTTTTACTACGTGTTTACGCATGTAAGTGCTTTCTTACAGTACCTAACCTGTGTTTATGTTAATTTGGTACACGATCCCGGCTTAACACCCACTGTACATTTAAGGATTAACAGGGGGATTTTAATGGCTTTACCACCGGAAAAAAAATAATTGAATATAACACTTTCACGTAACACCACTTTACAGGTTAAACCCCAGTAAAGTAGCATCGATAATTGTAGAACTATATTAACGAAAAAAACTATATATATATATAAATTGTAGGTTTCTTGGATAAAGAAAGCCATAGATTGTTTGAAATAATGCCCTCTCTTTTTTTCCTTCTATTGTGTCCATCCCATGGTAGTCGGTAAGATTGCCTCGAGCGATACGACCGCCATTTGTACTTTTAAGTTAAATGTTCATTAAGTAGTTAACATTCACTTGCGGTACAAAAAATAATAAAATAAGCAATTGTAAATTCGAAAAATGTCGAATAAGACTTTATTTATCATCACCCAATTTATGACATAAGTAAGTGCATGACTGTAGACACATAAAAGTGGTAGAGCCACACTTGTCAGCCATGACTCAGCATGAATGGGCTGGCTCGCCTGGGGTGGCACCATTGTCTCACAGAAGATCGACAGCTTTACTGTCGCGTTTCGTTCAGTGAGTGAGACTGCCTGATACCCCTTTTCTGTTCCCAACCTTTTCCCTCCCCACTCTCCTCCGGATCTGATGGGCCGGCATCACATCCATGATTCAGGCGTTGTGGATGATCATGGGCGGGGGTGATGACTTACCATCAGGTGACCTGCTTAATCGTTTGGCGGACCTATGCTATAAAAAAAAATAGACAATGTTCAGAGAAATTGTTTGAAAATATTTGGAAATACGCTGTGTTACATTTTACTCGACTGAACAGCGGTTTTATGCAGTGTTTTCTCACCACACGAGCAATTTAAAGCAACTTTTCCCCAGGTATTTTCGATCGGATAACGTATAAAATTTATTCATTAAACTGGTAAGCTTCTGTAGTGCATTTGGTCAAAAACCCCTTGGTTAATCGAGTTCGACCACCGCAACGACATAAATTAATATACTTCTTATTATTTTTGTTTATTCGCGTGTTGTGATGCCGAAAAGTCTTTCATATTTTGTGATACCTAAAACAAAACACACTTGTATGTCAATGTGTGATCAAGTCCGTTTTAGTATGGGTACCTACTTATTTTGTATTATTAATAAGTTTTTTTACGTAATAGAAGTATTTTAAAGCGAATAATGAAGAGTAACACAATATTGCTTCCACCATATTGAGATTTGCTTATTGAAAAAAAAATCCTTATTCAATTTACATAAGTAACTATCTAAATTGCTTTACAATTTTGGACCATTTGTTAAATTCACATACATTCAACTATTTCCGGTCTTTGCCTCAGGGTTATGGGATAATTGATAAACCCTTTTCCCGCTGGAAATTAACAAAAAAAACATGACCTTTTAATTGCTATGGGAGTAGGGTAAAAACTATTATGACATAGCAAGATTATGGCTGTGTGTATTTCGACACCACTCATATACATCTCATACAAGACGTGAGAAAGAATATGATGAATTTTACTACGTCGAGGCAAGTTGCAGCGTGTGAAAATAACGAAAGATGTCAAACATGCATATGTACATAAACTCACGCCTATGTCCCATTGGGGTAGACAGAGACTACCTATAGAGCGCCAAGTGCTACGGTCCATACATACTTTTTCGCTTCGTCAACTGTCACTAATGTGTGTTGATACACGCCCGTCGGTTTCGAGGACTCCGTAATTTTACTTTCTTTAATAGGTATTCATTTTTATTTTTATAGGACCGCCTGGGACATCCTCGACCGACTCTACCACCCATCTTCGCATCATAAATCTCTTAAACGTACCTAACATAACAAAAAAAGAAAGAACTGATCTAAACTCTGATCTAAACTCTAGTTTCGGTCAGCACATGCTGAGTCATTTCCTTTTGCTTTTTGATAATATTGTTTGCTTAAATTTATTGTATTATTTGTTAATTTTAAGGCAATAAACGTTTTTTTTTTTAATTTAAGATAGTATAAAAATAATTGATTTGTCATAAGCTTTAAACATAAGATGTACATCTCATCAGTTTACAAAAAAGAATGGAAAAAAAGAACGGCTGTTATCTCCTAGGTACATATAGACCGCACGTCGTGGCTGTGACATGTAGGTGACCATTCTATACGACGTTGAGCTGTGGCGTGAACCACAACACAACGCTGATAATTCAACAACATATCATAAATAAATAATAAATATAAACATACCCAAAAGTCTGACATAGTTTTGACCCCACATCTAAATCAATTAAGTCTTGTGTTGTGGGTATCAGAACTACGAGAGACATTTCAGTCTCAGAAACACCCAGACCCGTCGCAAATATTTGTAGGCCACACAAACATTTGTGCGGGGATCGAACCCGCGGCCTCTCGTTTTACAGTCGGCGTCTAACCAACTTGCAACTCAGTGGGTCTTGGTCATACGATCTTAGTGCGAGCATATTTCATTGGTCTCTGATCTCCATTTCTTGGTATATAGGAAGCAAAATGAATATGCGTTAAAACCGAAACGCCTATGAAAGCATTCACGAATTATTTTTAAAGATAATTTAAAAGTAAATTTACTGTATACAAAGCGAGTTTTTAAATAAACACAGTGGTATGATTAGCTCGTTAATTATTATAAAATATTATCAGGGTATGTATTAACGCGATTGATTTATTTGCTTATGTCTTATGGGCTAAAACAGTTTTCTGTTTGGCCGTAGTCGTTCATTGATATGTATGCACAGTATTAGAACACACCTACTCGGTCGAACTCGTGTATTACGTTTCACAAAAAAAACGTATTTTTCTCATTCATTAATTCATTTATAAGATAATTCATTTTTAAATGGGGTTAACACCTAAATCTATAATTTAAACCTATTTTTTTTGCTCATAAAGATCGTACTGTAGTTGGACAAGACTATTTTCCTACTTTCCTGTGCAACAACTTTTAAAAGTTAAAAGATGTTTAATGTGTACATTTTCTACCCATAATACTAAATAGGTACACAAAAATAAAGTTTAAACGTTAATTGAATATAAATTACTAAAATTATATTTTATAGAAACAATGAAATATTTACTCGAATAATTTATTTTCCGAGTTTTATTGCCACTTATCAAATTATCTTTTAGAAATGGACATCAAACACACATTAGCCGACCGAAAATGTACGGGCGAAGTCGAATATATCTTTATTCTCTTAATTGTGTTTTAAACCATACTCTTGACACAATGCACGTTAATTAGATTTCGTTTACATTTAAAATCTAAATTAATTTATTATTCATACATAAATTCACGCCTTTACCTACAAGGGGTAGGCATAAGTGCTATCAGGACACCCACGTTTCGCCTTGTGTGTTCCGTCGCACGATTTGATAGGGGGCGAGCCTATAGCCATATCGGGCACAAATCCCTGACTCCAGGCTAATACTGAATAAAAAATTAAAATCACTGCCCGAACCGGGATTCGAACCCGAGACCTCAGCGTTGTAATCGTACCATACAACTGCGCCACTGAGGTAGTCGGAATTTATTATACTGGAGTGTATATCGTATACAAAATCTGCGCGCGAGTAGACATTAAGTACGAGGGAAATAAGTGAGTACAAGGGAACATAGACTGACTCCATGGGAGTGACAGAGTCAGATATAGAAAGAACGATATGTGACCACGCTTTTCTGTTACAAAAATTTTGTATGAACCCTTCTTGAATAATATGTAACTAGAGTATTGTTATTTATTTTACGCTTTAGACTGTCCTATCTTTCTCCTATTTATATATCCATGGTGGCCTGTAAGAAATTAGCTAGTGTGATAAGACCGCCACTTGTACTATTATCTTTATTGTGTAATTTCGTATTTGTATATCTCCCTATGGTGCAATAAAGAAATAAATAAATAAATACCTAATGTTTGTTTAATTATTATTAATGTAGAGATCCTTAGGGGAGGCTTCTTTTTCTGTCCTGCAGTTACACTGCAACTCCTGTAAGCCAGGATCAACAGTGGCACGCATTTTAATGACACCAAGCATTGAAGCTCAGCGCGTCACCGGGAATGTCTAACTTGTCTTTAACCAGCAACGAAGTTAATCATAAAGTTAAATTAATACGCGTCGAAAATCTTTTCTGCCCACTTCCGTCCGTAACAAAGCGGGTGACAAAACAATGAACTAAAGAGGTAAATAACCTCGTATGAAAAGACCTTTACAACGAGAGAAGCTTGTTGTAAAGCACCACGGATCAAATTGCTATATGTATAAAAATGTGACAAAAATAAAAAATAAAGAGGAATAATAATGTAAATGATATGATCACTGGAATTGTTATATTAAGACCCACATGATTACTAATGCCTTGTAAATTGTGCATTGTAAAATCTCATTCAGAATTACTAATAAAGCGAGAAACGGAGTAATAACCGAAATTGTTAAATTAGGACCTCGTTGACGTGTATAGCTCCGCCAAAGACAGCTGAATCAGATATAAGGTAAAATGACGGAATTTCGCCATTGACTCCAGCTTTTAAAAGTAACGGTCGATAAAAATTCAATGAGCCTACGTGAAGTCTTCAAATATTTGTTTGGGTTTGGGTATTGTGAGACCGAAAAGTCTCATGTAGTTTCTGATTTGACTGTGAGGTCAAGATTTTGGGTGTGTATTTATTTTTTTATTTTTAATAGAGGAACATTGGCTTTATCTTCTCTACAATTAATGATAGTTACAAGTTAATTTTTTTTGTATTGTATCAGCCCATATACGTCCCACTGCTGGGCACGGGCCTACTCTACAATCGAGGGAATCGATTGAGAGTGGTTAGGCCATATAGTCCACCACGCTGGCCTAGTGCGGGTTGGCGGACTTACATACCGTAGAAATTCTTTAAAATCGCTACGGTATGCAGGTTTCCTCACGATGTTTTCCTTCACCGTTAAAGTGCGTGGTGATTGACTATCAATACACACATAACTCCGAAAAGTCAGAGGTGTGCCCTGGGATTTGAACACGCGACCACCGTGAACATGTAGGCAATCGCGTCTAGTCCGATACCAACAGGCCACCACGCACTTACAAGTTAAACAATAACAGATAAAAAAATAAGTTTTTCTAAGGACTGCACCTATTTTCTTATATATTTTGATGTATTGAATCTAAATTCGAGGCCAAGAATACATACCACCATATTTTTGAAATTGTCTTTGAAGTAAACCGCCATTTTGTCATCTCGTAATTAACTACAAAATTTAAACTTGAAATAAAATTTACGATAACTTACGAACTTTACATTATCGAAAGTTAACTCAGAGCGAATATAATTAGGCACAATTTGTGTAAAAAGTTCATCACAATTCCGCTTTTGGAGCGTGGACGGACACTTAAACAATTTAAGTGGACTGGACCTTTGCCAAATCAGAGCGCTGAGGAGAAGTGCCTACAGATAGTGTTGCCAGTCAGTTTATAAATTCCCCGAATGAGAAATTATAACAATCGTAGTACATGCAGAACATCCGGCTGAGCTAGAACAGAATGGGTTAACCCGACCGGGTAGTGCCACTATCTTCGTAAGGCCGACGTGAGGTCATTGCTTGCCTATGATCGTGTTTCGTTCGGTAAGCTAGACTGTTGTTTCCTTCTGTAATATTTTTGAATTATTTTTAATTCTCTATCCTATCCAATTCTAATCACCAGTGCAACTAGGATTCAAGAGTTCTACATGTCATTCATCATCATCATTATCAGCTCGTTGCGGTCCACTGCGGGACATAGGCCTGACCCAAGGTAAGGTGAATATAATCATTTACCATCAGATGAGCCTTTTGATCTTGACTTATGACGCTAGAGTATGCAATAAAAATCCCACATTCTACTCCTTCTATAAGTTTCAATACCTGGCAACACTATCTTTTAAAGTCACGGCCGCTTTGTACTCAGACATAAATGCAAAGAGATGAATTCGATAGACGAATCAGGCTTTGCATGAAAATGTAATGAGATCGGCTACCAGTCGGAAATTGGGAAATTTCAGAACCCCTTTTTCATATACTTATTAGTTATTGCATGGTATTGATTTAGATATTTATATTTTAGCGGTGTAAATGAGGATCTTCGCAGAGCGACCAGCTTGCGACGGACGACAAAGCCGAGGATCATGCAAGACAGACTTGTATTGGATAGGCCAAATAGACCTACGCTCCCCCCTTTATGTTAATCCATATCTAATGCCGAATCGATAGCAACTCGATAATTGTTTTATGAAAGTTCGAAAGTAGCCAATTTACTCAGCTTATAAAATAAATCTTAAAGGCGTAATTCGGGTCGCAGTCGATATTACCAACATTGAACAATGATTAAGTATTTCATAACCATAATAATGAGCTCAATTCTATACAGAGAGATGCTTCTGAGCGATTCAATCAAGTCTGCATGATTGAAACCCGATGAACCCGGTGTAATCCTAGAGACCGCTCAGTTGAATGGATCAATAAGATCAATTTTGCACCGTATGTACGGAAGGCCGAATAAGGGTGAGAACGAACACTAGCATCTCCCTATCGAGTAGGAATATTCAAAATAAACTTCTAAAGTAGAGACTTTACATTGGCAAGTCTACCCACAAGATGGACAGTTGGCATTATAAAGGCCAGTCGCGAGATGGTAATAGGATCCAAAAGGCCACTTTAAAATCCTTGAAGAATTTTATCTTCAACAGTGGTCTTCTTGTGGCCAAAAAAAAGAAGAAGAAATAGCAAAAAATATTAACCAAATTAATTTGTTTAGTTGGTTATGTTAAATTATTCCAATTGAAAGGTTCCGTGTTGCAGCTAATTGAAAGCAGATGGTAAATCAAAGGCCGCAGGTTCGAACGCCGTATCGAGAAAAAATTCTGTGCGGACTACAGATAGCAGACCTAAAAGTTTCTCGTAATTCCTCACAACACAACACTTCCATATTATTATGAGATCAAAACAATATGTATATTTATTAATAAGAAGGTTAAAAGTACCATGAATCGACGAGATTGCATGAAGAGATTAATGAAAGTGGACAAAGCAAAACGGTACGTCAAAATCGATCAAAGTGGAGATCCATAGTCTCTATCTACCTATAGGATACAGGTGTGACGTTTATGTATAGATGTCATAAAGAATGACAGAACAATTACAAAGGTTACAGCTGAATTTGACAACAAACGAGTATAAATCCTGATATTTCCCAACACAAAATCACATGAAAAATGAACACGAGCTAACACCGCGTGGTAATATGTCACATTCATCACGTTGACGTACTGGTGCATAGTTCATACCTCCCAGCTGGAATTACTACACATTTTTCATACGATGCTGTTTTATCGTGCAAAATGATTTATTGTACTATGTGTAAACAGAAAATGAACCCTCTCGAGTAACCAGATGTAGTAATGTATGTATCTATGAAACCGAAATTCTTTCTAAAAGCCGAAATGGAGTAATTTAAATATAACAAATTCATAATAAATAAATGGAATGGTCACTATGGAAATCATTGGGGGAGGCCTATGTTCGACAGTCGACTTCCTTTGGCTGATGGATGGATGGATGATCATAATAAAATGGGTCAATTGACAGATACTTATCAATTTGACAATATCGATAACAGGGTATAAGGAGACAATGAGATTTGTCACAGTTATATTTGCTGATCAATGATTACAACGCAAACAATTGAGTTTAACATTAGTAGATAAGTATTCGAGTGATAACACTAGGCTTTTAAGGTTATCTGTTCAAGAGGGCCGTGATTAGACAGATAAGATTTCTGCAATTCATTAGTATAAAAACCAAATCATTTCCTATTACAGTGTATTTGAATTAGCACTGACAAGAGTTCAAACATGAATTTTACTGGCAAGGTTGTGTTAGTAACTGGTGGAAGCTCTGGCATAGGGACAGCTACTGCTGTAAAGTTTGCTGCTCACGGCGCCAATGTAGCAATAGTAGGAAGAAACAAGGCGAAACTCAATAAGGTGATGGAGGAGTGTGAACAACACGGTAGGAAGCATCTTATCATCACCGCTGATGTCAGTAAAGACGCTGAAGTGAAGCGAGTTTTAAATGAAACTATAGCTCGTTACGGTAAACTTAACGTTCTGGTGAACAATGCTGGCATAAGTGTACACACCAACATTTTATCAGAAGACGCTATTGGGCTATTCGATCGAGTCATGTCAACAAATTTGAGACCAGTAGTCTACCTCACTAATCTCGCAGCGCAACACCTGATTGAAACTAAAGGGAACATAATTAATATTTCAAGTATAGCTGCTGTAAGCCCGCTGACAAAAGATAATTTCGCGTATGGGGCGTCAAAAGCAGCCATGGATCATTTCTCGAGATGCATTGCTTTGGATTTGGCGCCACAAGGGGTCCGTGTCAATACTGTCAACCCAGGTCCTGTGATAACAGATATAATTGAAAATATGGGCGCATCAAAGGCTTTCCAAGATGCTGCTTGGGAAAAGATGAAGACAGCAACCGCTCTTAATAGAATTAGCGGTCCAGAAGAGATTGCTGATTTGGTTTTGTTCATAGCCAGTGATAAAGCAAAGAGTATTACTGGCAGCTCTTATGTTATAGATAACGGTTTTCTTTTGAAAGGTACTGTGGAATAATTTTATCATAAATCTGTTCTAAAGCATGTACGTTTATTGTTCCACCATTTTAAAATATTTTTGTTTATTTTATTGTGAATAGATTTTACTTTACTTATTATTAATACTATTTTTATACTGAATGCTGTACTTTTAATGTTTACTCAACAGCTATATTTTATTTAAAAAATAAAATATTAATATATTTTACATATTTAAATTAGAAAATGTCTTTCAAAGAGATCACATCGGTAATATTTTTTAATTTTAATAAGTCCAGAAAATAAATGTATATTTAAATTAAAACAGGATTTCATTTCTTAAATGAAAATGTACGTCTTGACATGATTTATAATCCAGTCAATACACGTGCGTATAGGAGAATAGTCATAGTATAGGAGAACAGTCCAAATAGCCACCACCACCGTACATAGTGGTTAAGGGACTTATTCATAAACTGTTTCAAAACCTATTTTAATTATCGAATGTTTTGTCCCTTTCGAACGACTTTTGAATTTAGTTGAGCGAAGAAGACAAAACATAACGTCGTAAGTATCCGACATATACTACCACTAGGTGCACGGGATCTCCTTTATGCAAGTGGTCCGTATTTACAACATCTGCCCTATAGCTAATTCAGAACAGCTTTTATCATTGCATATTCAATGTTTTATGAATCTCCCAATTTTTCGACAACTAAAAATTTGCATCGCTTCACAATCATAAATTATGCATGAAATGTTAATTTTTATTCAAATGAAATGCTGATTTAGCGTTTGCATCTAGAGCTTGCAACGTACAAGCACAACTGACTCCGGAAGAGTTTAATATTATGGTAATGTTTTAGCACGTCGTAGAGCTTTAACAGCGGACAAATTAATTATTACACATACATAAACTCATGCCTTTTTCCAAGAAGGGGTAGGCAGAGGCGCCACCATAACACCTAAATTTCGCCTTGTATGTTCCGTCTTACGATGCGATAGGGGGCGAGCCTATCGCCATATCGGGCACAAATACACCAGGCTGATAATGAATTGAAAAAGTCATTAGCACTTTGCCCGACCCAGGATTCGAAACCAAAACCTCAGCTTTGCAATCGTATCGTAATACAACTACTAGTGTCCGACCGAAAATAGTTTTTCAGCCGAAACCGAAACCGAAACTTATTAAAATTATTTAAAATTACGATTATTTACTAAAATTCACTGTTTTGTAATAAATAAATTTATCAAATAAAAGTAAAAAAAACAGCCTAGAAGCACTATCAAGAAACAATGGTGAAATTAAAGTAAAAGTTCGGCGCTTAATGTTTCACTTTTGGACTTACGTAATAGTCATAATTTCATACGCGTGAGTACGGCCGGCGTGCGCTGTCACATTCAGAGACAAAACACCTATACGAAGGTCCTTTTTATTTTACTTGCTTGGTAAAATTGCATTACATTTTTTCGTATAGTACATACATATGTATACATTCATAAACTCACGCCTTTTTCCCAGAAGGGGTAGGCAGTGGTGCTATCAGGACACCCACATTTCGCCTTGTATATTCCGTCCCACGATGTGATAGGGCGAGGCTATCGGGCACAAATTCCTGACTCCGGGCTGATAACGAATATAAAAATCCAATATCACTTTGCCCGAACCGGGATTCGAACCCGAGACCACAGCTTTGCAATCATACCGTAGTACAACTACGCCACGGAGGCAGTCGTATAGTGTAGTATCGTATAGTAAAGCGCAGAGCACTGAAAAGTTCAAGAGTGGAGACCACATCATCATCGCCACGTACCAGGAGGTAAGTATCGAACGTCTGCCTAGAAATTGTACAGATCTAGTTAAGGTTGCAACAATTCGCTGGATTCAGGCCGCTTCCAATTTCCAACAGGACGATGTGGAAATGTACTGTACTGAATCATCCCATATACGTCCACTGCAGGGCACGGGCCTCCTCTACAATCGAGAGTGCGATTGAGAGTGGTTATATAGTCCATCACGCTGACCTACTGCGGGTTTACGGACTTTTACATACCAAAGAAATTTATACAAATCGCTTTGGTATGCATGTTTCCTCACGATGTTTTCCTCCACCGTTATAGTGCGTGTTGATTGACTATCAATATAAACATGACTCCGAAAAGTCAGAGGCGTGCCCAATGAAAATTCTTGAGGCATAATTGTTACTTAGATTTAGGCAATGTTAATTGAAATAAAACTATTAGGCCCAAGGAATGTCACTCTATCGCTATTTACTTTAGAAGATATTTGGCATTGATTAAATGGATCACTTTGATGGCATTGAAGCATTGTAAGCCTTGTTACTCTTGTACCACCAGCTAATCTGCAACTCACTGTATTTGTGAAATTATCTAGGACCTCTTATTTTGACAGCCTCCGTGGCGTAGTTGGTCAGACGCTGGCTGTGCAACAAGAGGCCGCGGGTTCGATCCCCGAACCGGGATAAATATATGTGAGACCCACAAGTATTTGTCTCGGGTCTGGGTGTTTGTGAGACCGCAACGTCTCCCGTAGTTTCTGATACCCACGACACAAGACTTAATTGATCTTAATGTGGGGTCAGGACCATGTTTGTGGTTGTTGGGTGTATTTATTTATTTATTATTATTTCATGTACTATTTTATTAATTAGAATTTCGCTGTAACTGCGGCCTACAATAATTTTAGAGACTAAACGAGCCCTTTGTTCTAACAGAAAACGTTCACTTAATTCCTATGAAACTGGATACATACAGGCAATCCATTAGCTCTTCATTTTAGTAACAATAAGGATCGACGTGACAAGTATTCGCATTGACGGGTTCTATGCGTTTTGTTCGACATATAAAGCTGGGTACTGACCAACGTTACGAGGTGTATTGTAACATGTTACACAGCGAGCAATCATGCAGTCAGTACGTAGTGTTACGGGTAAACCAGCGAGCAACGAGCCGCTCGTGGCTCGCTTCGAGTGCTCCACCCGGCTGTCGGTTTTTTGGCGAACCCTTTGTGTGTTACGCGGTTCAGTCAGTACGCTGTAACAATTCTTCTTAACGGACATCTTGACTGAGTGTGGGTGGTAAATATTATGTAGCACAGAGTTGAAACGAAGATGTTACGCCAACTTTAGAACACGTCGATAACATGCTCGATGCGAATGTTATTACACCTCGTAACGTTGGTCAGTACCCAGCTTAAGAGTATTGGAGCCGATATCGAAAGGTACATGATTTTCGCGACCTTCGTACCGCTGTTTTTTGTAAGGTTATTTGAGAAAATATGGTTTTATTTGTAAGGCCGAAAAGTCTTTCGTAGTTTCTTGTACACGACAAGGCCTGTTTCTTAATGCGAGGTCAGGAGTATGTATGTGAATATTGTGTGTTTTGTTTGTAGATTATAATATTTACAAACAACGGTTATCTAGTTATCTTATGTTAGGTTGCTGTATCTTTATAGTGTAAAGCGCCGTATACACGGGAAGAGTTTCTCGCGGCGAGAATCGTATGCGATTATCGGATGACATAACCGGCATAGATTATCGTGTTCTGACAAAGTTTACACGATGCAACTTTTTTATATCCTTACGATAATCGTATCATCGAGGCTAGAAACTCTTCCCGTGTAAATGGGGCTTGACTATACAAAGATGTTGTTAGTGCAGGCCTCGCTAGGTTCTTAACTTTAAGATTTTAACAGTCCCAGCATAAACAAAGACCGCACACCCACACTAAGCCAGCGTGGTGGACTATATGGCCTAGCCCCTCTCAAATTGTTTCCTCGGTTATAGAGTAGGCCCGTACTTGCAGTGGGACGTATATTGGTTGATACAGATACACAAAATTGAGATTATTGAGGAATAAATCGTTGCATCATCCATCCATTCATCAGCCAAAGGAAGTCCACTGCTGAACATAGGCCTCTCCCAATGATTTCCACAGTGACCTGTTGGAGGCAGCCTGCATCCAGCGACGTCCCGCGACCTTTACCAGGTCGTCTGACCACCTAGTGGGTGGACGTCCCAATAAATCGTTGGAATTAATTAAAATATTGAGAACTTCAACTCAAGACGTTTAACTCGGTAGATGGACAAAAGCAAACGAAAACAAACATGCCCATAATATCTTGCCTATCGAAAAGTGTACATGGCTATTTTTAATTATTTTATTTTTGCAGACAAGCCTATACGATTTCTTTGGAATTAAATTATATTATAATACCAATTTGTATTGGTTATCAGATCGGTGTAGCTACCTATATTGACTTACCTGTTCACATCTGCTTGCCAGACATGAAGATAGGTAGGTAGTAGTGTTAAAAACTATAAGTTCAGATGAAATTAATTCGGTTATCATAAGAGTGACGAAAGAAAATAGATCAAAATCAATTCAATTAAAAATAGCCATGAACTCTTTTCGATAGGTAAGTTATCATTGGCATGTTCGTTAATCAATAATATTTGATAAAAAATATGTCCCATCTGGTTATCAGATGGCTGAAAGTCGATCTTCCGCGGCTTCTCTACTCAAATATAAATATAAATATTTCTATGTGTAACATTCGCGTAAACCCAATACACCAATATTTCAATCGTTCTGTTTATTTTCGCTTAGTTCAACTAGGCTATCTTATCCTCTCACTAACACAATTTTCCCTCGTGCAAAACTTACAGCTCATACCCTAATGGCATTAATTCAAGATACGTGAGTTTCAGCATTGTCAATAGAAGTACGAGTATAAATCAAATATGGGAGTTTGTCGACGACCCGATTTGACAAAATTAATTACTCAATGTAGAACACTGTTACAGCGCTTTCAATATGATATAATATGGGTGTTATTGAATCATTTATTGCTGTATCAACTCTAACGTACAATGCTGAGTACAGTATTCCTCTACAATTAAAAAGTGGTCACTCTTATGTAAGAGACCGCCTGGGTAGGTAGTTATGTGGGCTGTACCCACATCCTCCATTTACCCAACGATTCCAATGTAATTTTTTTGTATTGTATCAGCCCATATACGACCCACTGCAGGGCACGGGCCTCCTCTACAATCGAGAGTACGATTGAGAGTGGTTAGGCCATATAGTCCACCACGCTGGCTTAGTGCGGGTTGGCGGACTTTTACATACCATAGAAATTTATACAAATCGCTATGGTATACGGTAGGTATATGGTATACGGTAGATTTCCCCACGATGTTTTCCTTCGCCGTTATAGTGCGTGGTGATTGACTATCAATACACATATGACTGCGAAAAGTCAGAGGTGTGCCCTGGGATTTGAACCCGCGACCACCGTGAACATGTAGGCAGCCGCGTCTGGTCCGTTACCAACAGGCCACCACGCACCTTATGTAAAATTCCAATGTAAAACATGGTGTAATGTACATAAGACACTGGATACTAATTTGCATGCCCAGACAGCAATTAAGATAATATCGCAATATAAATTCCTGAAGGTGATATTCGAAGACACCAATGACACATTCCAGTGTCGGTTACCCATCTTTTAGACGTCACTTTTAATACTCGTATATAAGGCCAGACGGGCCAGTGACGGGGTGATTCGCTTGAAATCTCTCTGTTGACGAACAGTTAGTTTAAAATAGTTTAAAAATGTATTATCAAAATATATTAATTAATATAAAATTAATAAAAAAAGTATTTTTTTAACTATTTCTCGCAACATATAATTGACCTAGGTAACACTGCAATGAGCCTCCCGCCAAACAGCAGTGTAAATGCACTGTTGTGTTCCGATTTAAAGGACATCGTAGCCAGAGTAACTACTGGAGGAAATAAGACTTAATATCTTATATCTCCGGATGGCGAACGCAATAGAATGCCACGCATTGATTTGTTTTTCACGGTGTTGTTAGGTTTTATTACTGTCCATGAGCAGTATCGCTTACCATCAGGCGAATGGCATGCTCGTCTCGCCATTAATTGCAATAGAAAAAAGCATATTAAGAGCGTTTAGGGCTTAGTTCATGCTGACGTACTCATGAGTTGCCAGACTTCAGATAACATGGATATTTTAAGTTATAAACATCAATGGTATTTTATTACCGCCCTCGCAGGCAGACGAGCATGCGATCATGGCCACTCAGGGGCCTTCGTAATGCCAGGGGTCTAGCACAACCAGTTCGCTACATACCGTACCGAAAGTACTCTCTTTAAGCCTTGCTTTAAGAAGAATAAGTCATAGCGCTGAGGGAACACCAAAGCAGGGAATTGATTCCAGAGATGCACGTGCGTGTTAAAAAAAAGTAGAAATAGGATGTATGTTTACATACATACATAAACTCACCCCTTTTTTTCCAGAAAGGGTAGGCAGAGGTTCTCCTGCTTATTACCAGGATTACCCACGTTTTGCTTTGTCTGTTCCGTCGCGGGAAGTGATAGGGGGCGAGCCTATCGCCATATACGGCACAAATTCCTGACTCCAGATTTCCTGACTGATAATGAATAGAAAAACTAATATCACTTTGTCCGACGCGATTCGAACCCGAGACCACAGCATTGGAAACGTACCACAGTACAACTACGCCACCGAGGCAGTCAGGATGCATATTTCCTTCACCATCCAAGTGGATGATAATTCACAACCCTCAAGACTTTGAAAAGGCAAAGGCGCCTTTGGATTTGAACTAATGTTACGCCAAATTGCGTTTCTCTACCAACAGTAACTAAAACACTTACTGAAGTGTTATCGTGTATCAAGGATAGTTCGTTTAATGATAGCAGTTGTTAAGCCGAGTCAGAGCCAGACAAGTGCCCACTTAGAGCCTTAATGTCGACCCCAATGTCACTTATGATGAAGGTAAAGTACCAAGCATTTTTCCTTAACTCGATTATAATAAAGAATGGTTTTACCTTAGATTTTTGAGTGAATGTGGTAAGATCTGTCGAAATTATTTGTTGAAAAAAATCGCACGCTAAAATAAAGTCCCATTTACACGGGGAGAGTTTCTCGCCGATACGATTATCGTAAGGATATAAAAAGTTGCATCGTGTAGACACTGTCACGCGATATTCTTATGGCGGTTATATCATGCGATAATCGCATACGATTCTCGCCACGAGAAACTCTCGCCGTGTAAATGGCGCTTAAGCGTGACATTATTATTAGTTTTATTTCAATTTGTAAAGTATGAACCTTTGTCTCGTTATTTAATCAACCATTTCATTGGAACTTGGAAGCCCCATATCAGTCACTGTATTATTTTGAAGTGTTATATTTTAATTGTGTACTTTGCTGTATGTCTTTAAAGTTATAATATAAAATACAATGGACCACCTTGGTAAATGTTTATCTTATATACAATCTACGGAGTAGCATCCTGTAGCATTTCGTTCGGTGAGTGAGATTGCTGAACATTCTATAGCTGGTGGAAGGGTATTCGCATTTCCTCGATACGCAACTCATCATGATAAAACAGCAGACGCAGTAACCCAATTACGTTTCTCGAGTGTCCATTCCCGATCGTGTCCTCTGTGACGATCATCGCTCTACTTAGTTTGAGTACAGAGGATAGATTTAAATGTACCTACTGGCTTCTGCCCGCTAACTTCTGCGTGATTAACTTTATTTGAAATTTCATGTCCCGTGATATCCCGCCCTGTCCCATCTCATTCTCACTCAAGGCAAGTAATCTAGTCCCATCCCATGCTTTTGAGCATAAAAAAGTAATAAATATATCGGAATCCCTCCCTCATCGCATGGAAACACTAAATTTTTCTGGATAAAAACTAGCCTAAACGTTAATTCAGGATGTCAGCTATATCCATACCAAATTTCACCGTAATCCCTTAAGCCGAAAGCTGAGTTTATAAAATTGAAGAATAATATTCTATATAATTTCCATTAGTCTAATTTCCCGGCATTCCGAACTGCACGGATAATCCGTACAAAGGCTCTGAGTAACAGTCATATAGACGACATGAATGTAATTAACGGGTGTAGTCCGATTTCCTTCCAGTAACATTATTTAACAAGGGATGGATAAATCTATGAAAATACTAAAATATGTCCAAATTATTTAGAAAATAAATTAATATTTAAATCAGTAGCAGAATTTTTTTTTGTGTCAAGTATAAGGTATTATGGCACTTACTTATCTGCACGAATAAAAGTCCCACAAAATAAAGGAGAAAAAAATCAGAAGTGGGATAGGCTATGTCCATCCTAGCTTTACTTACTTTTTAATAGTGGAGATCTTCAGAGGCGGCTTATTTAATATCAGTGGACACCCAGTTGTTGACAATATAAACATTCATAATAAATTGCTGCCAATGCCGTGGCGCAATTGGTTAGACGCCGGCTGTAAAACGTGAGGGCACGGGTTCAATCCCCGCACCGAACAAATAATAATTGTGTGATTCACATGTATTTGTTTCTGGTCTGGGTGTTTGTGAGACCGGAATCTCTCGTACCCACGACACATTTTTTTTTATTGCTATGAATTGCGTGGAATAGAATAGAAGTGCGTGGTGACCTGTTGGTAACGGACCAGACTCGGCTGCCTACATGTTCACGGTGGTCGAGGGTTCAAATCCCAGGGCACACCTCTGACTTTTCGGAGTTATGTGTGTATTGATAGTCAATCACCACGCACTTTAACGGTGAAGGAAAACATCGTGAAGAAACCTGCATACCGAAGCGATTTTAAAGAATTTCTACGGTATGTAAGTCCGCCAACCCGCACTAGGCCAGCGTGGTGGATATATGGCCTAACCACTCTCAATCGATTCTCTCGATTGTAGAATAGGCCCGTGCCCAGCAGTGGGACGTATATGGGCTGATAAAAAAAAATGAATTGCGAGGCAGGCATGCCATGCGCCTGATGGTAAGCGATACGACCGCTCATGGACAGTAGCAAAACTGAACATCATCATGAATTACAAAGCAATGCTTGGAATTCCACTACGCTCGCCATCCTGATACATAAGGTGTTAAGTCTCATTATGTCCAGTAGTTACGCTGGTTACAATGTCCTTCAAACCAGAACATAACAATGCGTTTACACTGCTGTTTGGCGCAAGAAATAGCATTGCGGACATGACTGAATTTACTTTAAATGGGGTCAGGACTATTTATAAGACTATGGGGTATATTTATTTGATAATATTTATTAATTTACCGTCTAAAACGTAAGTAACCTTAATAAGATAGTGAAATGCTTGTGACAGGAAGTGAATAAATTGTATTGTATCGTATCAGCCCATATACTTACGTCCCACTGCAGGGCACGGGCCTCCTCTACAATTGAGAATACGATTGAGAGGGGTTATAGTATAGGGCCATATAGTCCACCACACTGGCCTAGTGCGGGTTGGTGGACTTTTACATACATACATACATAACCACACGCCTTTTTCCCAGAAGGGGTAGGCAGAGGTGCTACTAGAAAACCCACGTTTCGCCTTATATATTCCGTCCCACGATGTGATAGGGGGCGAGCCTATCGCCATATCGGGCACAAATTCCTGCCTAATAATGAATAGAAAAATCACTTTGCCCGACCCGGGATTCGAACCCGTAGTGATTGACTACCAATACACACATGACTCCGAAAAGTCAGAGGTGTGCCCTGGGTTTGAACCCGCGACCACCGTGAACATGTAGGCAGCCGCGTCTGGTCCGTTACCAACAGGCCACCACGCACTCACCCAAGTGAATAAATAACACACCTAATTTCCAGAGTTATATTCTATCCATCAGCCTGTATACTACATATAGAATTCCACATTGGGCCAACACCTCAAACAAAAAAGAGTTGTTTACCAACACCGACGTAACTAAAGTGAACTGGCAAGGGAGCGGTGTCGCCAAGTTTCGGTGCAGACTACCCGCCCGGGGACGGAAGTAAAAAGAACTAATAATCCCAGGGCGAGTGACCGCGGCGAAATTAATCTCTTGTCGTGTATTAGGTAAGGTGCGACTGCGATATTACTGGGTACAAAGGAACGCCACGATTACGATTGGGATTTTTAAAAATATCTTATGGGTGCCAAGGAAAGGTGGTATTCCGTCTTTAGATGCTGCATTTATGTGTTTCAGGTTTAAGGCCGTTTTTTTTTTGGGAGAGTAGAAAGAAATCCTTGTCGTTACATAAATAATACATCCCATTCAGGCCACTTCTAAACGAGTATTGTGGTAATTCTTAGAGACCTACTTTCAGAGTTAAGTCCCATTTACACGGGGAGATTTTTTCGCCTAGAAGATACGATTATCGTAAGGATATAAAAAAGTTGCATCGTGTAAACATTCATTTTCAGAATACGGTAATCTTATGGCGGTTATGACATGTGATAATAGCATACGATTTTCACCGCATTAAACTCTCCTCGTGTAAATGGCGCTTTATACTTCTTGTAAGCGAGAAATACAAATAAAATTACATTCTTATTGTAGTAGCAATGACGTTTCTAGGAGCAAATAACTTTAAATCACCCTCTCGTTTGAGCAATTTACTCCAATCAGTAAACATTCTAGAGAAAATACTGACTAAAGCCCCGCTTACACGTGGAGAGTTTCTCGCCTCAAAGATCCGATTATGGTAAGGACACAAAAAAGTTGCTTCGTGTAAATATTGTCAGAACACGATAATCTTATGGCGGTTATGTCATGCGATAATGGCATACGATTCTCGCCGCGAGAAACTCTCCGTGTAAATGACGCTTAAGGCTTGGTAGCACAAACGATGGAACAAATATTTATCATTACATTTTAACTTTTAGTTGCTGGTAAGTTAATAACCCAGGATCCAATAATACCTCACGTCTCTTCCGGCACCCCTTTTATCTTCAATAGTCAAAGGTCGGTAACGCACCTCTATTTTTTCCGGGTTTTCCGGATTTTCATTGGCAACGGTGGCCAATTTCTAACAGATGAACTGTGAATTCATGAACCCGCTTGATATAAGCCTGTCTGTGCCTTTGTGCATATAGAGATACAGAATACATTTTAGATCCAACCGAAGCAGATCAGGATATTGGACTAAAACCTAACTAATTTAGTGGAAAGTTTTCACATTAAGCGAGCAGACGTATAATCGTATTCTGCATATTTCTGCAACAATATCGAAATAATTTACGCTGATGAACAGAGATATGTGGGATTTCTGTTATAAACGAGTAACTCAGTTATAAAATGAAATCGTCTGTATTTAAATCCTACCGACCTTATTCATAGACAGATTTACAACCCATTTTAGTTCTCGAATATTTTGTCCCTTTCAAACACATTTAGAATACAGTTTGAGCGAAGAAGACAAAACATTCGATAACTAAAATAGGTTTTAGATCTCTCTAAATTATTATAAATGTAGGAATCTTAAGCAAGTCGTCTCGGCAACAGTTTCCAAGACAACCTTTGCAATGTCCTACAATAAACTGAGCCTGACAATTTAACATTCAAACTAGGCATCCAGATATGAAGCGCTGTATTGTAAGGTCTCATTACAACATAGTTGCGGCGTTGGAAGTTTGTCAGACAGGGCGTTTGTCGACGATATTCCAACGTCTTCTAATTACACTCTGCTAAGGCGATGTGTACATCTGAGGGTTAAGTTATTTGGCAAGTAACTTCGAGGGAAATCTACATTAAGTTTATATCAACCGTATCACTATGTCAACACGTATGTATTGGCTTATATTAATATAAAATAACATCAAATCCAAATCGGTGATACCCTCAAGAAGAGTCAGGTCAAAAATACCACGAACCGACGAGCATGCATGAAGAGATTGATGAAAGTGGATGAAGCGAAAGTAGTATGTCAGGATCGAGCAAAGTGGCGACCTATAGTCTCTGCCTACCCCTATGGGATACAGTCGTGACGATTATTTATGTTGTATGTATCACGCTAGCCAGTGCTGAGATATTGCTATTAGGCAAATGGATTTTAATCCGCCCATAGGCCATATAGCATAACAATACACAATAAATAAATACGCCCAACAATCACATATGACCCCACACTAAGGTCAATTAAGTCTTGTGTCGTGGGTATCAGACACTACCAGAGACCTTTCGGCCTCACAAACACAGACCCGAAACAAATACCTGTGGACCACACAAACTTTTTTCTCGGTGCAGGCATCGAACCCGCGGCACCTCGTTTTATAACCGGCGTCTAAACAACTGCACCAAGAAGGCTGATTGACAGCCTAAATATATAGATATTGGCATATTTGGAGTTCAGCTTTTGAAATAACTAATTAATTTTGTAATACGTAATTTCTCATTACAAACAGACCAGGATTGTATCGACAAGCGAATGGACAAGCGTAAGTACTGGACATAATGAGACTTAGCACCTTGTCTCAGGTTGGCGAGCGCAGTGGAATACCAAGCATTGCTTTGTAATTCATGGTGTTTGGTTTTGCTACTATCCATGAGCGGTCGTATCGCTTACCATCAGGCGAATGGCACGCTCGTCTCGCCATTCAATGCAATAAAAAAATCACATCAAGCTGATTGATAGCCCACCTGGTTTCCATTGCAAACATACCCCTACATTAATGATTACACGTTCGTGAACTTTCCGCTGTTTTCATGTTTGATTAATAAATAAAATTTAAATTCAACGTTCGTTTTTGTATTTCAATTGCAAATGAAAACTGGAAATTGCTTAATGTGTCCTCTTGTTCTTTATTATTTCATTTACTGGTCGTAAATGAATTTCTTTGACAGCGTGCATTTATATTGTAAAACAAGCGTTATTTATCGGCATATTGAATTTTAAATTAACGTGACGTAGTTAAAATAAATGTGAATGTTTTTGGGTGCTTTATTTTATTACTTTATACGTAATATTATATTAACTTATAAACTCACGCCTTTTTCCTAGTAGGGGTAGGCAGAGGTGTAACCAGGACACCTACGTTTCGCCTTGTATTTCCCGTCCCACGACGTGATAGGGTAAGCCAATTGCCATATCGGGCACAAATTCCTGACTCCAGGCTGATAATGAATAGAAAAATCCAAAATCACTTCGCTCGACCCGAGATTCGAACTGGAGACCTCAGCTTTGCAATCATACCGTATTACAACTACGCCACCGAGGCAGTCATCTAATAGTGTTATCTAATAGGCAGTTACCTAACAGAAATTGTACATTAAATGATATGAACATCAGTGCTTCTGTATATTCTTGTTGGCTGATATAATTATGTTGCGGCTTGAGAAGTAGTCACCATGAGTGGTGTGCCACCAAAATATTGTAGAAATTATTATTATCACATATAATATATTGGCTCTTAGACTCGGTACTGGGTTAATATTTCAGGAAATGGGGGAGACGGTTGATTGTCGAACTATCGTGAATATCAGTCACCGGAAAAAGGCACTAAAGTACTTTTACTTTACTAAGTTTTCAATCAATATTTAAATTTTAAATTAAAAACAGATAGTACGCGTTTATAAATCCATAGTTTATCCTAAAGTTATAATTTAAAACCTTGCGTCTTTAAAAGTAAAAGGGTGTGCATTATTTTTTTAAGAAATTTTATTTACCACTCAAATACGATGATAAGAAAAAAATTAGGAAAACATTTGTCGCTTGTTTTGTAAAAATTTTAGTTGCATCGTGTCTGTAGTCGCTTAAACTACCACCTGGCTTCGTTGTCGGTAGCAGTTTTGATATACCCTGTACAACATATTGTCCTTAATTTAATGTTGACAGCTTATAACTAATACTTAATGCCAACATCGGTCGTTTGCGGCTCGTATATCAGCCTAAATAAACTTTACTACCACTCCTCGAATTTCACACTGGCGAACATTTCATTTCGAACTACTACGCTATGAGAACCTGTTTGAAGAGGTTTCAGAACCGTATTTACTGACGCAGTAAAGAGTCAAAGCCACTGTGGAAGGTAAAAGCGAAAGTAGATTGGTTTCGTTTGACTTAATTGGTTAATTTCAAGCGTAGTTTTCGATTTTTTGTGGTAGTTCGTTTTATCCAGTGTTAAAAGTCAATTTACGATAATTAAAGTGATAAAAATACGAAAACTAAATGAAATAAATATTCTTTGAGAATAATTACTTGAAATACTGGCAATTAAGAGAACCCGTCGTTCCTTTTTCTGATACTTTTGGTCCACTGCCTCCGTGTAAAATAACAATGTAAGTCTGTTTTACATAAAGCGTATTTTTTTTATGTATAGTATTACGAGTATACTCAATATCGCACTTCGTTTTATGAACCATCTCTATGTATAATCGTGTCAATCGGTAGTTCCGTTGAAGCGCAAAGGTAGACCAACTTAAATACATCATAATTTACAATATTCAGTGGAAAGTACTACTTGAAGCATACTTGGATCGACTAACCGGTCGACGGCCGGTGGGTCGGCCCAAGTATCGCTGGGGACATTGTGGAGGGCGACCTGCCCCAACTTTGAGTCAGTAACTGGCGAGAGGTGGCGCAGAACAAAGACTGGCGAACTCTCGTTTCGAAGGCCATGGCACACTATGGGTCGCTGAGCCATCGGAGTAAGTGAGTAAATAAGTAGAAAGTATTAGGTAGTACTGTACTGTACTGCACTGTATATATACGTCCCACTGTAGAACACGGGCCTCCTCTACAATCGAGAGTACGATTGAGAGTGGATAACTTGCGATTATGTTGATTTATATATCTATATTTTTCATGAACATAAAACTAGAGAATAAAAATCCCTGAAGTTAAAGTGATTAAGAAAACAAATGCAATGCAAAATTTCGCTTCTGTGTGCTGAACCTTACAATTACCCTAACTTTTACGTCTAGTTGGAGACTAGAACTAAATTACAACAAGAAAATACTTATCAGCAAGCATTTGAACGACATTGCTAAAATTAGCTTTGATTTTATACCAATTTTAGAATATAAGATATAATAAGAATACAGAATTTTAAGAACCAATTTTGTACTGACAGACTAGGCACACATTTCAATCCAGGTATAAATTTTCCATACACACTCACCAAATCTATGACCCGACCGATGATCAAAAATAAACCGGAATCCTCAAGACTCCAATACAGACATAAGAGCAACGAGGCGTCAAATTAATTACAATCAAAACAATGAGTTAATGATGTACACCCAAGTGATTATTGAAAATGTACAGGATTCGCTGAAGGTTATATTGTTTCAGGAACACTTGGGGAATTCGAGGCGGCCATTAATCTTGCGGGAACATCGACAGCTGATTCGGTTTGTTGTTTTGTTTTCCGAATGTTTAATTTGGAATAATTTTCAGTGTACTGTAACCGCAGATAGTTGTGCAAATAATATTACGCAAATGTTTGATTTTAATAATAAAAATGTTGGTGATTATTTAGTTGTTCATAACATACTATAACATATATAACTGCACCTCAGTATCTATCTCTTCAACAACAGAAAGTCCACTGCTGAAAATTGGTCTCCGCAAGGATTTCTATGCAGACCTGTGGAAAGCGATCTATTTTTATAGCACAGGTCTGGCAAACGAGCAAGCAGGTCACCTGATGGTAAGTGATCACTGCCGCTCATGGACATCCACAGCGCTGGATCATATATGTGTTGACGGCCCAGTTGGGAGAGGAGCGGGGAGGGAAAAGGATGGGAAGAGGAAAAGGGTATTAGGCCTTCATTTTAAAACTGTATATGCATTAGACCGTAGGAGAATAGTTAAGATATCAGCCGTAGTTGTCATTTCATGAAGATAAATATCGCATAGATCAGAATCCTAATACGACGCTTGAAAATTCCTACAGGAGGCCAGTAGTTAATCCATTAGGAAGTTGAAAATTACTGATTTACAACTCATACTAATTTAATTTCAAACTTTCGTTATTAACTGTTTGATTAATGTTGTTGCGGGAAAATAAGTTACTCAATTCTAGAAACTCGTTGAATTTAAATGGTCGGCGTCAATTTAACGTGTGCTACGATACTGGCTTATAGAAGTTGCAGTAGCTGGTTTGAAACGTGATCGTCTTCAAAGCTGTTGGACTTAATACTCCTGACTATAATTTAAACTTTTAATTAATCTGTGTCCGTGCGTCAACAATTCGTCAAAATCTCTCTGATTATAAATATATATATATATAATGTGACATTAAACATCCTTCAGTGTTCGATCAATTTAGAAATTGTGTTTATTTAAGTTCTAATCGTATATGAACCAAACTGCTTTTAAGAAATCATTGTCAAACTCTACATTACTACATTGCAGCAAACACTACATACTTAAATGAGCTGCTTTGAATTATTGAAACAATTCATACTATTATTGTAATGGTTAAGTTTCTATGAAGCTTACAAATCCGTATTGGAGATAAGGCGTCTGATTATACAAAAATTTCCTGCCTAAACATGACATGGACAGTTACGTTCGCCTTAAACACCGTCGGGCAGACGTTATGAACGAACTCAACGTGATTAAGCAAGTGTTCACACGACAGTCGGCGATGCAAAACGATAATATTCCATCTATATTCATTATTCATTCTTCTAGTAACAAAAATGTCGACCTATTCTTTATTGTGTATCTAGAAATATTCGATGCGGAAAGCGCAGCGTGGGACGCCCTCCCACTAGGTGGTCAGACGACATGGTAAAGGTCGCGGGACGTCGCTGGATGCAGGCTGCCTTCAACAGGTCACTGTGGGAATCATTGGGAGAGGCATATGTTCCGCAGTGAACTTCCTTTGGCTGATAGATTGGATAGTATCTAGAAATATTCAATGAAACGTATTTACTACGTATAACGTCGTCGCAAATGGAAGCTCTTGACGTAAAAGCCTATCAAATGAAGGTCTCATCCTACTAATATTATTAAAGCGAAAGTTTGTGTGTTTGTTATTTCTTCACGCTCAAAGCTAGACGAAATTAGATGAACTTTGATATGGAGGCAGCTGAAATCATTGATTTACACATAGGCTATTTTTATCCCGAGAAACGAAGTGTTCCCGTGGGATAAACAAAGAATCTTCCCGGACAAACGGCTGGATCAATTTTAATAAAGTTTGGTATGGATGTAGCTGATACTGAATTAACACATAGGCCACTATTTATGCCTAAATATAAATTGGTTGTTGACGATCGATAACTAAGTTTAAAGAAAACCTTATAAAAGAGCAAAGCGTACTCTTGGTTAACCTAACTACATCCGAAAGGTTTCGACATAGTGATAGATAGACGTGTAATGCATTTCGGATCCAGCCTATGTATGTACATATCCCATCTCAGACCGAGATAACCATGTCTTAACCATGTCTCGTGGGTAGTCTATTCTTTGTGGTCAATTTGTCGTGCCAGTATAAAAAAGCTTTACTTTTCAAGAATTTTCAAAAAGATAGAAGATGCAAAGAATCAGAAACCAAATAAAATTTTTTTTGCCCAGTGAAGTACCAATTATACCTTCGAAGCTGTACGTGTAGATCAAAGATTTCTAACGGACTTAGACTCAAAGGCCTTTGACGTGCTGGCTCTGTGCGTAGGGTTACAAACTCATCCAATTACCTAGCACAAAGACTATTTCCTTGTCCCATGTTCTTCAATTATATAGGATACTGCTACCGAAAACGAAGCCAGATTTGAGTGACTACTGACAGGAGGCAACTAAAAATTTTGCAAAAAAAAAACATGACGATTTTTTTGTAACGTTTTTAATATCATTGTGCCGGGTAGTAATCCATAGGTTTTGCTAAAATTATAATTTAAAGCCTTGCGCACTATAGTGTCCTTAAAATAAAAGGGTGTATATTATTTTTTTACGAAAATCTATGTACATATTTACCATCCAAATAGGATGAAAGGAAAAATATTACAAAAAAAATTGACGCTTTTTTTAAATTTTAGTTGCATTGTGTCTAAAGTCACTAAAACTACCACCTGGCTTTGTTTTCGGTAGCAGTCTTGATACACCCTGTATACATACACTCCCGTGGAAATTTTGGAAACGCATATAATGAGTGCCTGTGAGATCTAAAAATTTGGGTTTTTTACAGACTTAGGATTGGAGCCGACTTCACTACATAACATAATATAACAATAAGTTGGATGATTAAGCCATAGAGCATTTTTAATGAGTCTAAATAATAAAATTTCTACCCGCAGAAATAAACTTTTATATTTGAGTGAGCAGTCAAGAAAGGCTCTTTTAAATAATTAAATATCAATCGTTAATATTAATCTCTCATAAACAAAGTTCCGGTCTCTATAAATCAAAGGCATTGCTGCGACAAACACATCATTCATGCAAATTGCGATCTGCTGAGTCATCATAATTAAGGCTTGGACAGCTTCTACGCCGGGATCGGAGCGCTAATTTGATATCAATTTCAAATTAAGCAAAATCTATTTTGGGAGACTCGATTTTCAGAAGTGGACTTCCTTTGTCTTAAGGGGGAGAGAGCAAATTTATTGCAGTAGTATTTTTTATATCATAGGGAGCAAACTATAAAGGTTTTTGAATACTCCACCAGGATACCTGAACCTAAAAGCAAGTAGTCCTAGGATGTCTCCGAAATCTTGCTTGCTTGCAACGGACTAAAGATGATTTTAGGCTTTTTAATACAATGACGCGTCCCATACCGTAACTTTTTGATTTTCGATCAAGAGACCAAAGATTTAGACACTAATGGACTTATTCACAGATAGCTTTAAATCCTATTTTAGTTATCGTATATTTTGTCTTATTCGAACGACAGAATAAGCAGAAGATATAAGCAGAACGGCCTTATTCATAAACAGTTTTAAAACCTACTTTAGTTTACGAATGTTTTGTCCTTTTTGAACGACTTTTGAATTCAGTTTGAGCGAAGGAGACACAACGTTCGATAACTAAAATAGGTTTTAAAACTGTCTATGAACAAGGTCATAAATTATTCTGGCTGAAGGCGTTTGGTGTATTCGTAACTTTGACATGCCCTTATTGCTCCGTAAGAGCTCAAAGGTTGCAACCCTGTGTGTATCAGCGTGACGTTCCCGAGCATGACGTATGACGGTTTATATTTACTGCACACTACGCAGAGTAGAGCACAACTAAATAAATTTCACTACAATAAAGAAGAAATTGAAACAGATATACAAAACTAGTGCTTTTTTGTAATTTTTTTGAAAATTGTGAAATGCAAAAAAGCACTAGCAAGTTGAGGACCAGATAAAAATATTCAAGATTATTACAATACCTGAACTCTGTGCCGCTTACTAAAAGTCACGTCAAGTCTGCTGTTAAAGCAATTTAACTTTATGAAATAACATTCGTACTTCTGTAACTTCTAAACTGATTTCAAAGGCGAACAGAGACAGCTATTAGACTTGTCTTTGTCAGCAATTGTTATTTCTTTCTAATCGTCATATCTGCTTTGGATTTAAATTTAAAGATGTCATTGGTCTTTCTCCATTTATTTTTTAAATGTTGGTTTATTTTGAGCGATAAACGATATAATTTTGGTTTTTGGAAAAAAAATTGCCCTTCAGTATATGATGGCAGTGACAAAAATTAAAAATAATATTGTCGGATATAAAATTTTAATAAATTTATATCGCTGTACGCTTATAGTATGCAGTCGCAATAACCGGATATCGTAAAAAATATCTTCTAGACTAATCGTAAAATACGACCCTTTAACCTTTCAAATTTAACATAGCGAACTTGACAGATAACATAGCAGAGTTAAATGCAATTTGAAATAACCGAGTCAGTGTAATCGTGACAGATATTGCAATTCTAATAATGCTGAGTAATTTGAATCGCATTAAAACAATGCTGAAACTTACGCCCACAGCTCGGCTCGACTGCATCCAATTGATTTAATTATTTGAACTTAGTTACACATTCCAACCAGTTAGTAAAATAACTCAGGTGTTGTTGTTTGTGTATTTTTTTTCTCTGAAAGTTCAATTACAATAAAAATGTTGTGTAATGAGGTGATTAATTTTTGTCGGTTCCTCTATTAAACTACCAGTCTTGAAATATAAAAATAATTTGAAACGAGCACGTAAAGAATCGACACCTAGCACTTAGCTACTTTTGAGTCATAAATATTTGAGAGCGAAACAAAACTCAATTGTCTCAGTGCGAGGATCAAAACCGCGGCCTTTCAGTCCACAACCGGCAACCAATCAATTAGGCCATAGAAGCTATCGATACATAGAACTTGGTTGAATCTACTCAAATCATGAGCCGCCGAAAGTTTGGGACATATGGAGGTCGCGTTTCAAGTTGCGGCAGTTCTTTATTATTATCAAAGAAATCTATTACCACGCGTGTGAAACTTTGTTAACACTTTGTGGTGATTTACTGTTAATGTACACGATCCAACATCCGAAATAGCTTGGAAAATGGAATATGTAGGGATTATATCTTATAAAAAAGATTTGTGAGCCATATTCCAGCATATAACATTTATTATTTTACAATCGGGAGAACTAGTAGAAATATTCATCTAATTGTTCACTTTGTTGTGTAACCGATTATCTCTCTGTCTCTCTTCAGCCATACGAAGGTCACTGCTGAACATAGGTCTCCTCCATGGATCGCCATATAGGTCTGTAGGAAGCAGTCTTTATCTAGCGACTTCCTGCGACCTTAACCAAGTCGTCCGTTCACCTTGTGGGCGGGCGTCCGACTGTTCGCTTGCTTGTACAAGCAAGCAAAAGCTTGTAAACCTAACAGCTCGGCCATCCTATAATAAGCGAGTCCCTTCGCTTAATACAGAATCATGTATTGGTCAACTAAACATACATTTCATATGTAAAATATACCTACATACGTGTAATGTAACCGATTATTATAATATAGATTTTAAAAAATTCTTAGAGATAAACTTCTAAAGAAGTTTAGAAACACACAACTCGGTCTTATACAAAAGCTGAAAATAATGTATGAAAGTTATATCCTAATTACTTAAAGACTCACAAAAACATCAAACAACTTGGGAAATCTTTTTAATTCCGTCACAAATATCTCCAACATCAAATCCTTTAAAAAGCACAGACATAAATGATTAAATGCATTTACATGTTCGAGTTGCCGATCGAATGTTCGTGAATCCGTTCCCACACATGTATGAAGCCGTAAGCTAATTACGCGGTCAGTGGGGCAGCCACCGACATGCACCATTAATATTGCATTACAATTGGCGAGCCAATCAAGCCCAATGTGGGGATAAATTCCGTTCCGAATATTCAGGTTTCTTGATAAAATTTATTATAGGAAATTGATTGTAAACGTTGTGTTTAGTTTTAGCGTGATAGACTTTTGAAAATTAGTTTGACGTCCGGTCTCTATAACCTTGATTTAACAAGAAATTAAATAACTACATTTACTACTTCGGTGCAAATTTTATGTTATAATAAACAAAGTCTATACAAAATAACCATTTTTTGTATGGTGTATATAAGTATTTATAAATAGAAAAAAGTATATCTACCAGAGAAGCAATATGAAAGCGATATTACGTTAATCCATCTGAAAGATTAATATGTCAAGTGGACTTACTGGAACCTCGTTCTCGAAGCCGGGTAGTCGGCACTGATGACAGACGTAGTTTCAGGAATCAGCAAACACCAATTCACAATTCCTCGCTGACACATAATTATGACACAACACATCAAACAGGAATCCACCGCGAATCATTGAAAAAACCATTTTGCAAAAAGTAGTCCTCAATAAAAGAAGAAAAATCACGAAAGCCTAGCTTTGAGTGGAACACGCGTTATGCATTGCGAAGCGCACAAAACACTCAAATATGTCGTCCCATCCACTGTTAAGGCCAACGACAAACTACCCTCCATTATTTGATTTTGGCGACAAAAGCAAAAATTCAAATTAAGTTGAAATAAAACGAATTCTTACGTTGACGTGTAAAACTGTAAAGTGATCGAAACGTCGGGAAATAAAAAAATGTAAAAATTAAATTAAATTCCCGATAAAATCCGTAAGAATTCGTTTTATTTCAATGTGTAACATTCGCGTAAATCCAAGAAACCATTGTTCAAATTAAGTATTTATATGTCATCTATCATCATAGATAGTATACACACACATACATATATACACTATATAAGAAATCTATCATCTATTGGAGTGTGACGTAATTCGGTACTATACTGTTTCCATTCGTTTATTTTATTTTTGACACATCGAGTACTGAATCAAATAGTGATGGCCTGATGCGTTATCGAATCAATTTTTTATAACAAACGATTTTATTTTTGAACAAATTTTAATCGATTTAATACATATTTTATTTTTTGCTCCATGCATTGTTTTATAAAACTTCAGGGATATTTAAGTTACTTGATTTAATAATTATATTAAAATAAACCATTTACTCATGTTAAGTTAATATTCTTATCACTTCCGTCGGCAATAGTAATGTTGTTAAAAACAAATTGTGAAACGGCAACACTGGGCAGACAGGTGACGCGCGCCGCCATTTTGTGGTCACTCACAACGAGACGCCCGCGCCCGTGCTAGTGTTTTCCGTTCGCTGAATTTTAATTCACATTTTTCATACGTCGAGTTGAGTATTTATATTCCTCCGTATTGTTTTACCCGTGAATTCCTACATTTGGTTGAATTGAGAACATCGTACCTGCCTTCATCACTTTCAAAATGCCTAAAGGAAAGGTGCTTAAAGGACAAACAAGGGAGTTTGTGTTGCGACTTCATGAGTACTTTGAAAGGGAAAGCCGTAATGGTGGACCTCTTATACCAGTGACTCAAATCAGAGACCGTGTTTCAGCAGCATTAGGTATTACTGCTCCAACAGTTTCAAAAATAATTAAAGAAGGCTACGGCAGTAGTGGCATGGAACAAAACAAGCCATCTACACCTAAGAAAAAACGTCAGCCCTTTAAAGTGACAGCAATTGACAGTTTTGATGGTGATGCTATTCGTCGTCATATATACGATTATTACCAAAGAAAAGAGATTCCTACTTTACATAACCTAGTACAATCTCTGAAAACTAGTGGCTTGTTCCGTGGTCAAAAGTCTTCTTTGGCGAAGGTATTGAATAGGATTGGATTCCAATACAAAAAATGTGACAAAAGAAAAATATTGATGGAACGCAATGATGTTGCTTTGTATCGATGCAAATTTTTAAGACAAGCTAAAAAAATAGAAGACTGGTCGAATGTTGTTTTCACCGATGAAACTTGGCTCAATGCGAATCACACGGTATCAAAAACTTGGACTGACAACACTGCTAGCTCCTCGACCGCAGTGCCAATGGGAAAAGGTGAAAGAATTATAATTTGTCATGCAGGAACCGCAAAAGGATTTGTGCAAGATGCTATGTTAGCTTTTAAATCAAAGAAAACAGGGGATTACCACGAAGAAATGAATTCCGAATTATATGAAAAATGGTTTCGGGAAATGTTATTGTCACTCGAACAGCCATCAACAATATTTATAGATAATGCGTCCTATCACTCTCGGCAAATTAACAAAATGCCAACGCAAGCCAGTAAAAAAAATGAAATAATAAACTGGCTCCGTAACAATGGCGAGGAGGTGGACGAGTCCCTATTAAAAGTAGAGTTACTTAAAATATTAAAAATGAGGAAGCAGCCTAAACGATACGTTATAGATGAAATGGCTGCAGAACATGGGCACACCGTCCTTAGAATTCCTCCATATCATTGCCAGTATAATGCCATAGAGCTAATATGGGCGCAAGTGAAAGGATATGCTGCGAGAATAAATACAACTCCTCCTTTCACCGCAAACAAAATGCTGGAGTTGCTTAAAAATGCGTGTGAAAATGTGACGCCTCATAACTGGGCGAGTGTCGTAGATAAGACGAAGAAAGAAATAATGTCTGATTGGGATCGCGATGTCGCATTTGACAACTTACCCATGCACTCATTAATAATTAGTGTTACTGGGGATACGAGTGACGACGACGCCGATTCCGACGAAACAGACGATTGTTTATAAATAAAAATATTAACAAATTACCTTTTAGTTGTTTTAATTATTTAATCCTTAAAGTACTATGAATTCCAACATGGTTTAACTGTTTATTACAAGTAGGTACTAAACATTTATTTTCGTTGTAATCATTGTAATTATTTTAAATTAAACTCTTATTAAAAGTCACTTCAATACGTATACCTTTATTCATATTAATTAATTTGCAGCAAATACATTCGATCCTAATATTGGGTACTATATTACGTTTAACTGTTTTCATTAGCATTTTAATGTAATTTTATTTCAAATGATTCCGATTGATTGATTCTATTCAAAATCGTTTTTGTTATCTGTGGTCATTCGTTACGAATGGCACAACTCTAAGTGGGCGTTACCCGTCAAGAAAGTATCTACTTTTATTTCAAAATATTGTTCTACTGTAATGTCGTACTTTATAGGCGTGAACTGTCAAAAATAAAATAAACGAATGGAAACAGTATAATTGTTTTTTTTAATATTTATTATACGCAATGCTTGAGATATGTTTTCATAATGTAAACAATAAAGGCCTTATTCATAGACAGTGTTAAACCTATTTTAGTTATCGAATGTTTTATCCCTTTCGAACGACCATGGGATTATGGTTTTATGGAAAATATTGTCGTATTACAAATTACAAATACACCCACCAGTCACATACATAGTCCTAACCCCACATTAAGATCGAGTCTTGTGTCGTGGGTATCAGAAACTACGAGAGACTTTTTGGTCTCACAAACACCCAGACCCGGAACAAATACCTGTAATACACAAATATTTGACTCGGTGCGGGGATCTAACCCGCGGCCTCTCGTTTCACAGCCGGCGTCCAACCAACTGCGCCTCAAGGCTGTCAAATGTCAATGTTGTTGAAATTGTGTGAGTTACCTGTACAAAGTAGTTTAATCTTGGAAGTATGAAACGTCAAACGGTACCTATTAGTTTAGTTGGATTATACTGATGATATTCAAAACCTCGCAGTTCACGCCCTGCGTAGTCATTAGGTTAATAAGCAATAATCTTACATAATGTACAAGAAGCCAATATTGTGCTTGTACGAGCGTGGAAATTGACGTCAAATTATCGACACTTTGCATAATCAGAGCTGTCTGCCGCACCTGAGTCTGTGTAGAATGTCGGCCTTTCAGCTTCTGTAATGAAATGAAATTTGTTTATTGGTTATGTAGGCAATTAAGTAGCTCTTATGACAAGTCAATACATGGTACTTAATCTCTATTTACAAGACATATATATATATATTTACACGGGGAGAGTTTCCCGTGGCGAGAATCATATGCCACTATCACATGACATAACCGCCATATATTATTGTGTTCTGACAAATGAAAAAAAAAATGTTTACTCGATGCAACTTTTTTATATCTTCTATCATCGAGGCGAGAAACTCTCCCCGTGTAAATGGGACTTATGGGTTTTTTTGCGTCTTAGTGAAAGACGTATACAAAGTTAAGCGTTGGTGTAAGGCGGGTCTCGAGGCAAATGAATCAAAAGTAAAAGGAAAGAAATAACCCTTTTTTACGGCAATTAATCATATCCTAATTCTAACGAATCCATTGTAATAATGACAGGGAAAGAGATTATCTTGATAACAATGGATTTCAATGATAACGATCAGGAGGTGCTTTTGGGAGATATTTATCGCTTAGCGTTTTCTTGTGAAGTTTTGTAGAGCATCTATAAAGCCCTATTTACACGAAGAGAGTTTCTCGAAGATACGATTATCGTAAAGATTAAAAAAGTTGCATCGTGTAAACATTGTTAGGACACGATAATATTATGGCGGTTATGTCGTTCGATTAAGCAATTTTTTGTTGTAATTTTTTTCTTGTTGTATTTGGCTAGTAAATCGTTTTCCCAAAATAATAAATACAACTTTTTATTTTTAAAGACACAATGGTACGCAAGGATTTAAATAATTATTTTAACAAAATCTAGTAATTTTCAAACCAAACACGATAGTAAAAATTTGCCAAAAAAACGTGTCATTTTTTTGAGAAAATTTCAGATGCATTGTGTCTGTAATTACTAAAACTACCAACCTGGCTTCGTTTTCGGTCCCGGTTATGATATACCCTCTATAATTAACTAAGTCAGCTAACAGCACGTTTATCAAAATTAGCTAATTGCCCTTTCCTTACATCATTAGATATAATTCTCAAATGGAGCTCAATTAATCGAACATTGAGGCCAATCCCCTCCATTACAGACTGTTATCTTTCAAAGCCTTTGGATTACTAGCGCGCAAATTAAGGGCATTTATCATGCTATTAGTTTATTATCTAAGTATCTTAGTCCTAGAGTTGTAGTATTCTTGATTGGTGTCAAATTTGAATAGAGGTCTAGTATTTAGTATCATGACTTGGTGTTAAACTCTATAGTGTTGTTATCAATTAAATGCAAAATAATAATGTTCAATTTAATGTCATGCATACTTCAGTTAGTCGTTTTTCAATATATTACAACCTTTGACTGTTGGACATATAAAATGAAAGGTTTTGAAAAAAGGAGAACATTTACACTAAATTATAATAATTGAACCCATTCGTGACGTCATAAAACTAACAATTCCGAAATATATAATTTTCATTATAAGGAAATTCCCTTTCGAAAACTATCTCCAATTAATTCAACGCTAGTTTCGCGGAAAATTGAATATCATATCTGTTTTCCCACCCCATTGTTTGTTTTACATTGTTAATTGTTTGCCGTTTATTACGCAAGGGGCGCCAACATAAATTAAGTAGACCAATATTACGGTTGGCATGTGATGTGTAATTGAGCCGAAATATTTTAGTAAATTAAAATATTCCGGTTCGGTTGAAACGTTACCTGTTATCGTAATATTTAAAATTAACAACTAGCCCGGTGGTGCAGTTGTACTAAGGTATGATTACAAAACTGAGGTCTCGGGTTCGAATCCCGGGTCGGGCAAAGTGATATTGGATTTTTCTATTAATTATCAGTCCCGAGTCAGGAATTTGTGTCCGAAATGGCGATAGGCTCGCCCCCTGTCACATCCTGGGACAGATAAGGTGCCTGGTTCCTACCAGGAAAACCTCTGCCTACTCCTTCTAGGAAAGAGGCGTGAATTTATATATGTATGTATGAAAAAATCAGAGATGATTTTTTGTCAAAAATCGTGATTTTAGTTTTCACATTTTTTGGCCACTCTGTATAGATACGAGTATTTTTATCACTTAACTGAACTTCAGTTCGGTTTGGGAACTTACCTGAGCTGTAAAAAGACTCATACCTATACGGGTTGATCAAAGGCCTTGAAAACTAAAATCGCTATTTTTTACAAAACTGCCGGGCAGTTTTTTTTTTCAAACTTGGTACAATGTTACCTGGAGTGGTTAAGAAAATGTGGTTCAAATTAAATACCATATGTCAATATCACCCTGTATAATTATGTTCACCTACTACCGAGATAATTTCTTTTTGCTAATAGAAATGCTTGTATCCGGAAATCCACCCCCCACCAAGCTTAAGCTCATAATGAGAAATTGACAGCCTTCGTCGCGCAGTTGGATAGGCATCGGCTGTGAAACGAGAGGAAGCAGGTTCGATGCCGGCACCGAGACAAAAATTTGTAGAATCCGCTGGTATTTGTTTCGGGTGTAGGGAGTCTTTTATAATTCCTGTTACCCACGACACGAGACTAGATCAGTGTGGGGTCAGGACTATATCTTTGACTGTTGGATGTATTTATTTGTTTACATTTTAATCTAAAACTTTCTTACCATCGATGCAATCAAAAACTCTATTAAAAGGTTTTTAATGGGTTTTGTTTCAAACAAGTTTTGAAATTTTAAACTTCTATAACAGTTCTTAAGAAGTCAGAAAATCTACCTATTTATTTAAATAAGATTTTTTTGTTAATAACATTGGACGATATATTTAAAGGAGATCGCGTTACCAATGATCTTAATTAACAGAAGTGACTATACACAAGACGCAGGTAACGTTATTTAACTAATTGTTCTTACCATAACTTCTTTTCTTAAGCGCACTACACACCAAAGCCGCCGGCCCGGCGACACAGCCTACTGGCACAACCCGGCGGCCTTTTAGAAAATGTCGGCGGCAAACACCCGTACGTGTCGCCGACCGACATGACATTTCTACAACGCAAGCGCTCTGCTCGTCATAACGTTAAAAACCTCATAAAATGTTCCATGATATGTCGAACCGCTGCCATGTCACCGTCAAAGTTTTCGGACTTGCTATGAAGCCGCCGGCTAGCTCGCCGATAAAATGTCGCTGACATATGCCGGCGGACCGACGGCTTTAGTGTGTAGTGCGCTTTAGGAGTTGTTGTTGAACAAATGGAATAATACATTATTGTTCTTCACAAAGGAAGTTTAGTTTCACTTTTTGTTCGCTCGTTTTTCTGAGTAGATTTTTTGCAGAGTGAATTAATTTATATTTTACCATTCTTCGTATCTACACATATCTAGTATGTTGGACCTGGAGCCCGTGGTCGCCAGACTTTCGTCATTTTGAAAAAGCTGAGAGTTTGTCTGCCCCTGCCCCTGCATAGACATGACATGATCAACTATGAAGTTCCGATCGTGGTGGCTTTGGAAATGATCAGCTTCAATGTGTCTGATCGTGTGATGCTTATGTCACGGGCATGCGCAGACAAGCCTCCAGTTTTTTCAAAATGACGAAAGTCTGGCGTCTACGGGCTCTATAACTATATTCAAGATGCGGTAATGCGCAAAGTATGAAAGTATTGAAGTTGTCACTACCCTTTTCCACCATAGTACTTAATTCGGAATCGATTTTTCAATCGTTAGATACACGTAAAAACTATTCGATGTACAACGTTGCAATTTTGACAATAATTTTCTATAGAGGATCTGTCAAAATATAAAAATTATTCTCCCTATAAGACTAAATCGAGTATTGCAAAATCAGCCCTAAGGGAATAAAGGATGTTGTGTCTCAGGCTATTTCATTCATCAAACGTCAATAATTCAACAGCCTTCGTGGCGTAGTTGATTAAACGCCGGTTGTGAAACGAGAGGCCGCGGGTTCGCTCCCCGCACCGAAACAAATAATTGTGTGAACAAGTATTTATGCCGAGTCTGGTTGTTTGTAAGACCGAAAAGTCTTTGGTAGTTCCTGATAAACACGACACAAGACTCGATCTTAGTGTGGGGTCAGGTCTATGTATGTGACTGTTGGGTGTATTAAAAATATAAATACACTTGACCTATTATTTTTGTACTCCAGAATACAGCATAATTAGTTTAATATATTTACCTCTCTTCGTTACTGATGAAACGTTTGACAAAAGGTACAGGACCTATTATTTTCTTCACATGACTGAAGCAATTAAGTTCAAACAACTCCGCCAGGCACGTGTGCTTCAAGTGTTCCTTCCCTAACCATGTTATGTAGCGATACCCAGTAGTAATATAAAGGCTTGTATACACTAGGAGGCATGTCTAAAGGACGTCTTTGTTACGGAGGGAAGTGGACAATAATTTATTTCCAACTTCTATTAATTTAACTTTATAATTGATTTTGTTACGGGTTAAAGACATGTTAGACATTCACGGAGACTCGCTGAGCTTCATTGCTAGGTGTTATCACTATTGATCTATGGCTTACAGGAATTGCAGTGGTAGGCGTGAGGGCGGGACAGTCTCGAAAAAAAATGTTTCTAAAGGCTGTCCTGAATCAAATCCGGCACAGCAACTCTTAAAGGCCAGCACCAACAGTGGCTTGCATTTTAATAACACAAATAATTAAGTACACCCAAAAGTCACATATATAGTCCTGACCCTACATTGAGATCAATTAAGTCTTGTATCGTGGATATCAAAAACTACAAGAGACTTTTCGGTCTCACAAACACCCAGACCCGAGACAAATACTTGTGGGTCTCACAAACATTTGTCTCGGTGCGGGGATCAAGCCCGCGGCCTTTCGTTTCCCAGCCGGCGTCCAACCAACTGCGACACGAAGGCTGTCAAACGAGCACGAAATATCAGCAAAACACTAGGAATGTCAAACTTTATATATTAATCAAATAGCACAATGAATAGGAGTACTTGAAAATATATTTTTTGGAAAAGCGTGAGAGAAACCCATAATTTAAAAATGGAATTACCTCATAAATTATACTTTTACAGTTGGAGAAGCTAACTGTAAAGAACCAGAGATACGTCTAGAGATATACATCGCAATGTATCTCAAGACATGTCCCCATTGTTTAAAGACCATGTATGCTCCAAGACAACAGGCCACTTTATCAGTCGCGATATCTCAAGAAGAGGATAGACAGGCTTCACGATGTTATCTCGGCCTTTGATGGCTCGACAAAAAACAAAGCTAATAGCTTGTACACTGATCTCTATGTAAGATATGTCTATATCTTAACATATTACATAACTGTGGTTAACATACGCGGGGTTATACAGAATATATCAAGCCAAAACGAAGCCAGGTGGTAGTGTTAGTGATTACAGACACAATGCAACTAAACATTTATCAAAAAAAGCGACAGGTTTTTTTTTTGCATTTTTTTAAATTTCATTGTGTTTGTATGGTAAATTCCTAAATGGTTTTGCCTAAAATAATTATTTAAACCCTTGTGTACCATTGTGTCTTTAAAAATAAAAAGGTGTGCATTATTATTTTGGGAAAACGACGTATTTACTACCGAAATACGACGATGAGTAAAAATTACAACAAAGAAATTGTGCCCTTTTGCGAAATTTTTAATTGCAGTATCTAAAGTCACTAATACTACCACCTGGCTTCGTTTTCGGTGGCACTCTGGATATACCCTGTATAATTTAAAAATATAATATAACCGAGATGCAATCAACCTATTATAATAAACACACCCACATACATAGTACTGACCCCCCATTAATATATAAGTAGTATTCGATGTGTATTCGAAACTACAAGAGACTTTTGAGTCTTACCAACGCCCAGACCCGTACGTTTCCAACACGCGGCCTCTCGTTTTACAGCCGGCGCGGCGTCTGACCGACTGCGCTATACAGGCTGTCAAATACAACTTACAAGTCATCTAAATTCTATCAGTGGCAAATTTTTGAACTACAAATTTGATTAAAAACATTATTTATTATATAATGTATTTAACGCATTATACTTGTAATCTTATAGTATTCATATGTCCAATAAAATAAAATGTGAAGAGAGAAAAGCTGTTCCTAATATTTTGACAAGAACGCATTCGGATCGCGAAGAACGGATTCGCCAAAAGATCGTAAACGATCTGTAGGTATCATTAATTGGCCTAAGATAATGTCTCAAGACATGAACAGACTCTATGAAAAAGTGTCTCATTACAATGTCTCAAACGTATCCCAATGCGTACGAGGTTTTAGAAACGAAAGAAAACACTAGAATGTTTTCTATCACAACGTAGATGTAGATAAAGTTGTATAATTGAATAAAATTACCCGCAGCCGAAACTAGTTTACTGGCGCGAGTCACGAACTGTTATAACTTCTTTATGACTTTGGAGCCAAATATAAGTTTTGACACAGAAATTAACCATTATAACACGAAGCTAATTTGAACCGCTAATATTTTGAATAAGTCGGGACACTTTACAACTTTTTTAATGTTGGTGTTGGCAGAGTTGATTGTGGTGATTTTGTTTTGGTATAAACTTTTTATTTTGGTTTTTATGTGACTTTTTGTCATATAATACGTCCCCGGTCTCCGTTGCGTCCAAGATCAGCTCATATACACTGACTAAGGAATTAGCAAAAGTAACATCTTGTGCAACACAAATTACTTATTTTTATTATATTACATTTTAAATTTATCACTCGACTGGGAACAATCCTTGCATCATTTCTGTCTCTCAACCAGCTACTGTACCAAAATACGCACTGAATTAAACAATTAAATGATAAAATATAACTGATATTTGATAACAAAATATATCAATACTATCCTTTAAAGTTAGTAAACCATTGAACTTATATTTTAATTCAATACATTTTCACTTCAACCGACACTGATAATTCATTTATTATTATCATCAGCCGTTAATGTCCCACTGCTGGGCAAAGGCCTTCTCCTTTTCCTTCCAGACATGCCGGTCTTGTGCGATTTGGGGCCAATCCTGAAGAAATCTATCGATTTCATCTCTCCACCTACGCCTAAATTCAAAATTCATATGTTTCTAAAAACATTTATTGTAATTTTTTAATTAGTATAATATACTACGTTCCTATGTATTCTCACTACGAATGAAACAAATATTATTACATAATGAAATACAATAAAAGTCATTATTAATTTAAAACTAAATTAAAAATGAGCAAACGAATTTCGTTTCCGACAGGGCTTCCGTTTCCGATCCCTCAGAAGGGAACAAAGAGTAATTAAATAAATTTTAATTGCGACGCCATTGGCACTTATGCCAAAGTATGTTTAAATTACAAAAGACAAAATAATTAATTGGAGAATTGGTGTTGGATATACGAGTATATATTTTTAAAGCATAGGTTCGGCAAATGGATGCCGCAAGACGGGTTTAGGCGAAGAGGTAGACCCCGAAAGCGATGGCAGGACGACCTCAATAAATTTAAGAACGACTGGAAGCAAATTGCTCTCAACAGAGATTTATGGAAAAATTTAGGGGAGGCCTTTGCCCAGCAGTGGGATCTTTAAGGCTAGTATAATAATAATAAAAGGTTCGGCAAACGAGCAAACAGGTCACGTGATGGTAAGTGATCACTACTGCCCAATAGCATCCACATTTTTCACTCGATTTCCTGTGAGACAGTGGTACCGCCAGGATGAGCCTGCCATTCATGCCGAGTCATAACTGACAACAGCGTGTCTCTACCACTTAAAAAAAAACAAATGAAATAAATACACTTGGACTTGACACCAGAAAACCCGAACTCTTGAACGGTGGTATCAGAAACTTATGAGGAAATGTTAATAGATTTTCCTCTTGGTACCAGAAACTTCCGAGGGACTTTAACACTCCCAATACAATCCGATAAACGTAAGCTATTGTCACCATTTTAATGTACTAAACGAACTATATTTTTGCTGGTCTTTTATTTTCTTTTTTATTTGTTTTTAATATAATATTAACAGTAGGTACTTAAATACCTTCATGTTAGTTAGGTTATAAGTACATGCAGAAATAAAAAAAGTCTGATGTCACACATTAAACCAATTGCACCTTGATAATAATTAATGATTAGTTAATAGATGAATTGAGACATAAAACGTTTAATATAGCTACAATATGTACAAAACAATAATAAAAAAATAACTAAAATACGAGAAAACATAATTGTGAGATATTGTAATCAGGCCCCAGCTCAGCAATATGCTACGCTCCAAGAAGCAGAGCACTGGAAATTCTGCTGGCACCTGGTTTACAGCACTAAGTAAATACTATACACAGCGCGCAAACAAACGGCGCACTTGCTAATATACATTTTAGTAAATCGTGTTTGCGTCTAGATTAAAATTCATTTTCATAGCGTAGATTGATAATAACAAAGATGCCGAGAAATTAACAATTACCAACACACGTGCTTCCCCTTAACGTATTACGCCAAATAGATACATACATATATACCTCTGTAACAAATGTTAAGGCCAAGTCTATGAAAGTTTTGTTGTTGTTCAAAATGATTTTCACTGTTTATTTCGTTAACTATTTAATAAACGACGAAACGAAAAAATACGTATACCTATGTTAAAATCTTGTGCTTTACCCATCCCATCGGTTTTATTCGAAAAGGCGGTGGTAATTTTTAAAACTTTATAAGGTCATAACTCCAAAACGGATAGGTATTTTCTAAATATTATTTCTTTATTATCATATTAATATTATGCCATTGTATCCAACTGAGCAAGTGAGCCATTTTCTTGCGCTCCCTGTATATACACCAACTGGCATACTTAAAAATAAACAAAATGAAAGTAAGCAAATAAATTATACGATGAACAAAATATGTAATATGACCTAGCCTAGACTTCGTTACAAGCAAACACAGAACTATACCTAATCTGGGTATCCAATTCATCAGCCAAAGGAAGTCCACTGCTGAACATAGGCCTAGTCGCCCAATGATTTTAACAGTGACCTGTAGGAGGCAGCCTGCATCCAGCGACGTCCCGGGTTATACATAATCTGGGTATAATAGTATATAACTATTAATACTTACTTGCAATTACTTAACACTAAACTGGCCGATAATAAAAAATCCAATCGTCCGCAACCAAAGCCTATACCAAAATAGTACAATGAAAACAACTACATCACCGCTAAGTAAAATAAATTATCTTGATCCAAAGTTTCCAGGTAACACCTACACGAAAAAATACCATTTGTTTCACCCACATCCTGTAACGTGAAACTTTTCGGTCCATTTATATCGAGACAAGCATTGTGTTAAGGCAGTGTTTCTCAACCTGTGGATCGCGACCCCCTGGGGGGTCGTGACGCTTACTCAAGGGGTCGCTTTTCTTACAGAGAATTATAAAATAATATTAATAATAAGTATAGGTACGAAAATGGAGAAAATCATGAAAATAGTCTTCTGAATTACTAACTTTTTGTCTTTCTGAGGTACAAGGGGGTCGCCAGAAGTGTGTAACCTAACTTTTGCACGCCACATGGCAAAATGTACTGAAACTACTTATGTATTATTTAAGACCTCATGATTGTACCTACATTTTGTGCAAATAAATGATTTCTGATTCTGATTCTGAATCTGAAAAAGTGGTCGCATTTTCAGAAAGGTTGAAAAACACTGTGTTAAGGAAAGCCAATTCCATTACCAAATGGCGAAGATACGACGGTATTATTGCAGTAATTAAGGTTGATATATACGGATCTCCTTTTCTTTTTTTAACATTACCTGTTAAGTACTGCTCCTGTATTGTAAATATATTTTGTAGGCGTAAGTAGTATAGTAAGTAATATAGGTACATCATATTGTAACATCCAAACCTTTATAAATAGTTATCTAGCCCCTATATACGTAACATACTTACAAAAAAATATACGAGGATCGACAGCGGATTTCTTTCTAGACGCTTCGGCAATCGATTAGGCATAATGGGTAAAACGAATCTCTCTGAACCTAGTAAGTACGTGAACGACTGTTAACCCACAGAAAGGCTAGTGTTGAAAATAGGCATCCCCCAAGCATCGCTATATCGACCTGTTCTAATCTAAATATACATCGACATAATATCAACGACACAAACATCCGCAATAAAAGATTCCGTGAAATTGAAATAATTTTTAAATTCACTCCAAGCCTGTTGGATTTAAGTGCAGAGGCGGAGTTATATGCGATTGTGGGCGACCGCCCACGGCTTACAGGCCGAAACGCCCGAGGATTATTAAAAACCTTGACCTTCAATATTTAAGTAATCTTAAAACAAAATGTGTGAGACTGTGGGGCGTGATAAAACGGTCCTTTAACGCCTTGCAAAATGTGTATCGCCCACGTAAAATTAATTTGGTTTAGCGCGGTCGCTGCCTACAGTTAGTTTAAAAATTATACAGTTCTATGTTTATATATGGACCAAGAGCTCGTGGCCGCCACGCTGGCATAATATCATTTTATTAAAGTTTCAAGAAGTGGCGAGATGAGCGTGCCATTCGCCTGATGGTAAGCGACACGACCGCCCATGGGCTGTAGCGAAACCAAACACCATGAATTATAAAGCAATGCTTGGCATTCCACTGCGCTCGCCATCCTGAGACATAGTTAATGTGGGGCCAGGGCTATGTGTACGACTGTAAAATGTAAATAATTATTAATAATAAAAAACTGCAAATTCGTTGTCCATTTCGATAATTTATTTTTCATATCTACGGATATATGGTATAAAACACTTGTAAAGATTACATTTGAATAAAAGATTTAGCCTAATTTTGAGGATGATAGCCTCATTAACATTAGGAAGCTTTAAATTACATACATGTCTATCGCTGGATGACTCAAACGCCACTTAAATATTATGTTGCACTTAACTACGAAAGTCTCGCTTAAATGTACTGACTAAGTAGGACGCGGGTAGTTAAGTGGAATAGTTAAATGCTACTTAATATTTTATTGGCGTTTGAGTAGGTATTCGGGCGTATGTGTATTAAAATATTTTGCAGAAATATCATCATAACTCTGTTAAACACTTACCTTATTCATAGACGATTTTAAAACTTATTTTAGTCATCGAATATTTTGTCTTCTTCGCTCCAACTGAATACAAAAGTCGTTCAAAAAGGACAAAACATTCGTTAACTAAAGTAGGTTTTAAAACTGTTTATGAATAAGGCCGTTCTGCTTATGGTTATAAATGCAATTTACGAGTATATTCATACGAAATAATCCAGATACTAAGAAACAAATTATAACTTCATTTGGTGGAACACAAAGAAAAATGTTTGTATATAGTAATTTTAAATATTGCCACTATTAAGATTCAACCACAAAATATTCAAAACTAAGATTATTGAGCTATTTCATTAATTCCATTGAAAACTAGGGAGGTATCACAAACATTTATTTATTTCATACAGAAGACTTTATGTTTTAATTTGGATTTTTTTGCTACAATCCTTATTTTGTTCATTATTTTAACGATACCAACTTAATGAACATAAGGTGCCATACAGAGTCACAGACTTCTAACGGATCTATCAAATTACTATGCCATAGAAAAACTATGTTATATCTGCGTTAAGTCCTACAGATAATTTATTACATCCTACAGACTATATCCCGCACAACTCATTTGAAATTGATCAATCAAATTTATTATTATTTACATAATTTAATAAATATTTTTATTTGAAAATAAATTTTAACTATAAAGTAAGTTTATTTTCCATTGTTATTATAGCCGATATTTCGACGGGTCCCAAGAAATTAATTGTATAAGAAACACTAAAATGTGAAAATAAGTGCTATATTTTTTTTCGTTCGAATCCCGGGTCGGTCAATATTGGATTTTTCTATTCAATATCAGTCCGGAGTCAGAAATTTGTGACCGATATGGCGATAGGCTCGCCCCCTATCACATCGTAGGGCGGAACACACAAGGCGAAACGTGAGTGTCCTGGTAAGAAATCTGCCTACCCCTTTTGGGAAAAAGGCATGAGTTTATGTACATTTATATACTTTTTGATTATCTAAACATCAATCTGTTAATTTTGAAGTAACATATTAAACAACCAAATGTTGTCTAGTCCCGCCATTTTCAAACGCCAAATAATAAGAAATTATTAAATACAATCTTATTTTTTCATTATTTTTGTTCCTGGGACCAGTTGAATTATTATTTTTTACATTACTTTAATATTGCACTTGTTGCAAATCGATTAAAATTATAATTTCTACGTATAAAAACTGCTTCCCTTAAATTTATTACTATTGAAGTTATAACATAGGCAGTCAGAACATACCCCTCTCTCTCTCTCAGTGTCTCTCTCTAGTCGACCGAGGATCGTGGTGAGCATCAGTGTTACATCTGGAATGTTTTAGGTACGCCTAGAACATACCTAGGCGTATCTAAAAGATTTGACAGCCTCCGTGGCGCAGTTGGTTGGACGCCGGCTGTGAAACGTGAGGTTGCGGGTTCGATCCCCGCAACGAAACAAATATTTGTGTGATCCACAAGTATTTGTTTCGGGTCTGGGTGTTTGTGAGACCGAAATTCTCTCGTAGTTCCTGATACCCGCGACACAAGACTTTATTGATCTTAATGTGGGGTCAGGACTATGTATGTGACTGTTAGATGTGTTTATTATTTTAATATTCTTAGCCAAGTGTTGGAAGTCCATTGCATCTTTCTACAACCTTATTACTCACTATCTTAAATAACATGCATTTTTTCAGCCCGTAATTCATATCCAAAAAGTATATTATACAGCTTATACATATAACATGTTTTTAAAATAATTTACAAATCAGTTTCTGGGTACATATTCCCAATAGGTTATATATAAACTATGTCATACAACTCATATCAACCTTTAGAACTGTACACAAAATTACAAAACAATTAACCATCTATCTCTTACAGAGTAAAGTTACAAATCATCAAATTCATTCATTTCCTTACAACTCTCGTTACATTTTATCACACATTCCTGCCATCAGTTCACAACCCGGCATTGCTTAGAAATTCCAGAAGGCAGTGACCTTTGGTCCTGACTCTTCTTTTCTTTCATACAAAATATCATATAAACCTTACAGCACTTCTTTATTTCTCTTTTCTTACACAAACCTCACTAAAGAAAATTTTGCCGACCATCAGTCAAAGTATCTCAAACAAATTGAATAAGACCTACATCAGTATTTTCATAATTTCATAATTACCTATTCAAGGTGCTCACTTCTATATAACAGTGAATTTATATTAGATAAATAGTAACTGGCAGTATAGGAATTCAGTTCCAACTGTTTAGGACAAATTCTACAGGGTATATCAAGACTGCTACCGAAAACGAAGCCAGGTGGTAGTTTTAGCGACTTTAGACACAACGCAAATAATTTTTTTGCAATAAAAAGATTTTTTTGTATTTTTCCTATCTTCATATTAGAGTTGTAAATACACACATTTTCCTAAAAAAATAATGTATACCCTTTAATTTTCAAAGACGCTATAGTACGTAAGATTTAAGTTATAATTTTAGCAAAACTGTGAATTTACCACAAAATTCAAAACATTACAAAAAAAATCGTCGCGTTTTTGCAAAATTTTTGGTTGCATCGTGTCTTTATTCATTAAAACTACAACCTGGCTTCGTTGTCGGTAGCTGTCTTGATATACCCTGTATATCGAACATATTTCGAAGAATAATATATCAATGTCATTTAAACGAGTATGTGCCTCTTCTAATGGCCGCCACACACATGACGATATATCTGGGCTAGTCTGAGTTTGCGCCAGTATGCTTGAACGTGTTTGGGCAAATAACTGCACGAAATTCAGACTACAACACTCTATTTGACAAAAAATATGTTTGCGCAAATCAGACTTGCACAGTTATATGGTGTATTACTTGTGTGGCGGCCATAAGATTAAGAAGAGTTTAGACCAGTCCACACAAGCCTATTGCGAGATAGTGCACTAATGCATATTATATCTTAATAATAATCCAGCTCATACATCTCACTGTAAGGTATGTGCATTCTCTACAGCCGAGAGTGCGATTGAGATCGTTTAGGCCATAGAACAATGTGCTGGTCTAGTCAAGAACCATCTTGGTTTCATGAAAATTATTACCAAATTCAGAGAGAACATTAATTCATAAAAATCTCATAACTTAGTCACTAAGAACAGCCATGGCCATTTCCTTTGATATACTGTCAGACATGCTGTTCCTACGTTCCACTTCCCGCTCGTCACCCGACCACCAGCTTTCATCATCGTCCTGAATAAAACATAAAAACAAATCATCTTCATACGTCGGGAAATAATATTCTGGCTGGTCCCATTTCTCCTTTTTCAAAATCCAGTGCTTCTTTTCCTTTATGTGTTTTTCCAAATTTTTAGAATCATCAAACACAAGTTCACATGACAGGCATTGTTTTAAATGTATTTGACGGCGTATGTAGTTCACGATTTTGACTTTGTGATAAAAGTTCAAGCCAGTTGTCGCTTTTATGAATGAAAACTCGTGCGCTCTTTCCATATGATCTAACATATTATCATATTCCATTTCTGTGTGGTCACATAGTAAGCAAGTTATCAATGGACCATTTTCTTCAGTCCATTTCGACCATTCCGGATCACTGTCTTCGTTTGAATCATGATCAATATCTACCGGTCTCTTTATAGCAACCTTATTCTTATTACATGTCTTAAAATTACTAGATTTTTTCTTTTTATCTCCTATATAATTGACTAGATAATATTTATCATACCCTTTGTTATCAGGATTAATACGCTTATGGCCTTTCTTACGCATATGCTCTTTTAATATTAAACGGTCCTTGAAATGCTTTTCGCAGAAAATGCAATGGAGTGACTCTAATTTAGAAGCTAGGAGGTCAATCAATTCATCCACAAATATTAAGTTCTCTGGTTTGGCAATGTGAAAGTTGTGTTTTTCAAACAAATGATTTAGATAATCCGCCCTTGTAGTTGTTGATACATTTCTGCAGAACAAGCATTCTCTAACATAATTGCTGTCTTCCCTTTCAAACTGATGTCTTTCGAGCAATTTTTCTAATTTTGTTTGGTGTAAGTTAGTCCGCAACTCTTTATCTTCTGGTAGCACATCACTTAGTAGATAATATGCTTCATCCTTTGATTTTGTTCCATCTGGTTTCTTGTCGAGGAGCATTGTAGTACAGAAGAATGGCAGGTTCTCATCTGAAAATGAATAAAATCTACAATGAATTAAATAGAAACAGCAATTAAAACAGAATTCACTTAATTTATTGCACTTATTGATCAAATAATAATAATATTCCCAAAATATACATTATTTAATTAAATTAATTATGATACATTATGACAGTAGGATATCCAAAAAAAGCTTCCGCTCATAAAACAAAGAATATTGAAACTTTCTATTGGCTTTGATTTGTATAATTTAATTAATAAACAAAAAATATATGTTTTAAGAATTTCTTGCACCACCATAAGTAAAATTAATTTCTGTGTTAGCTGATGAGAAAAGATTGATTTATTTTAAAATAAGTTAACTTAAAGTTCAATCTCAAGCTAAAACTTAAGTTCATTGTAGTATTCTTTTTCGCTTAGTACAATTAAAAAGAAACTAATAAAAACTATTTACAGTCATAGTTTGAAAGTATGACTTTAAATTGTTGTTAATAATATCATATTGCTGTGCAGCCTAAGCAAATATTGTTTTTAACTTAACATCATTGAGGTATTGGAAATCAGACAATGAGTGTAAAAGAAAGGATAATGTTCCTTGCAATAGTAAATTCATAAATACATCAGCAGAATACAACACAGATTTACTAACAAATTGATACAGACAATAACACTTTTAGGCAAGCATATCCCCAGTGTTAAAAAGGTCTATTAATGATGCACTGAAGTCTTCACAGTATGCAAAAAATTATATGTAATTACATATTTTAGTAAAAGAGAGAAAACAATAAAACCACTTGACTATGAGTTTTTTTCTCTATCAGCGATTTCCCACCTTTGGTTCTGGTATGTTCTGCACATACAACTTTTCTATTCTATTATCAATTTGCATCCTTCATTGTTTCCATTATTACAGTATAATTAGCATTAGTATATTATATTAGTATTATACTGCCTCGGTGGCGTAGTGGTACTACGGTATGATTGCAAAGCTGAGGTCTCGGGTTCGAATCCCGGGTTGGGCAGTGATATTAGATTTTTCTATTCATTATCAGCCCGGAGTCAGGAATTTGTGCCCGATATGGCGATAGGCTCGCCCCCTATCACATTGTGGGACGGAATATACAAGGCGAAACGTGGGTGTTCTGGTAGCACCTCTGCCTACCCCTTCTGGGAAAAACGCATGTGTTTATGTATGATTAGTATTATTATAGTATTCATTGAAATGGTAGACTAAAAGGCCTATTCCTATAAGGGCTGTTGTCAAGCATCTGGTTGTAAAATCATAAGTTTAATCAGATATGTATACACACAATAAATTTGTAACTAATTGATGTCTGTACATGGAAGATATTTGAGAAAAACAATTATGGGGCTGTATAAACATAATAGAACCCAAAACAATGATTTTTAGAATTTTTGTCTGTTTGTGTAGTTGCATAAGATGATCTCAAAAACTGTTTAATGGTAATAATGAATATGTAAAATAGTAATGTTAAATAAAAATTTGGTATGGACATAGCTGCCTGGATTAACATACAGGATACTTTTTATCCCGAAAAAATGTAGTGTTCCCATGGGATAAGCAAGGAGTTCAAACATACTTCTAATTATTTTAAATTGGGCTTTGAGTGAGAATGAGACGGGACAGGGCAGGAAATAATTTTGTAATAAATTTAAAGTCATGTTGCACCAATTCTATACATATAACATGTGTAGGCTAAGGTGAAGCAGAAAAATGGTTATTTAGGCTGGTTCAATTTGTGTCAATTCTTTTTTTGTCATTATTAAATTAATCAGTAACTACTGGACATAATGAGAATCAACATCTTATGTCTCAGGATGGCGAGCGCAGTGGAATGCCAATCATTGTTTTCTAATTCATGGTGTTGTTTGGTTTTGGTACTATTCGTGAACAATCGTATCGCTAGCCATCAGGCGAATGGCAGATCTCGCACTAAAAAAAAAAGAAAAATACCACTATGAAATTTTCTCCCGCCTAACCACTGCTGCTGCTTTGAGCAAACTTATACATTTCTGCCAAATTATAAGAAAAGACAACCCGCTAAGTCAGATTCTCACTAACCTTTAAACCTGTGCCGCCAATATCGCAAGTATTCTCCCAAATCTGCAATCTGGTTCACATCACCAATCACAAGACGGTGTTCCATGAATAAATGTGTTAGTAACTGCTGTTCCGACGCAGGCAGGAGGAATTTTTCAGCACACAAAACACAAGTACATTCTATAGGCTCGTCGCTTTTGAATATGGTCGGTTTCTCAACCTTTTGGTGTAGGGTTAGCGGCCCGAAAAACTCTTTCTCAGTTGACGACATTTCGAGTGCAATTTAATTTTAAAAACGTGCCTTTTACAAATATAAATTATTTTCTAAAAGCCTTATAGTTTGACGTTTTAGAATACGATGAATGTGACAGCTGTCAGCAGTTAGTTGTATTTGCGTTCGGATGCACTCTGCATTAAGGAGTGGCCGCGGTATTTACAATGTTATTTATACGAGTACAGCAAAGAGTAGAATAATATATGTAGAAATTATACTACGATAGCGGATAGATGGATATAAAAGGGAAATAAGAAAATCATCCATAATCATCCATCCATCAGCCAAAGGAAGTTCACTGCTGAACATAGGCCTCTCCCAATGATTTCCACAGTGACCTGTTGGAGGCAGCCTGCATCCAGCGACGTCCCGCGATTTCAAACAAAAACCCCATTTCCTTTCCCCGGTTGATGACGGGCAGCAGCGTCATCAATGCGAGTCCCCTTCTGCGCTCGCCAACCCGCCTGCCAAGCGTGGCGAGTACTGGAAAAACCCTCACAATGGTGAATAAATAAGAAAATAGCACAGTTTAATTTGAATTTAGTTTAACACGTTAATAAACTGCATATTTTTTTATTAAGCATGGGTAGTCTATCATGAAAATTTAAAATCAGTCTTTGCACACCTACATATATCTGTATAAAACATACATAGGAATTATGATTTAGGACACTGGTCAGGAGTACACCCGTCATCCAGTACTCATAGCAGACATCGTAAGGAGGCTTCCTTACGGTATAGCCGTGACCTAGCTAAGGTATTTCTTTTTCTGAAATAAATAATAACAATTATAATCAATCATATACATAGCTTCTAGTTCTTAATGTTATGTGAGCTTCTAAAAACACAGAATTAAAATTGCCTTAGGGCATTTTAATTTTTTTTTTAGTTTTAATAATTGTAAATTAAGGGCAGTTAAATTGTACTTCACTAAGCGGATGACTAATACCTCAGTCCGCCCCGTCACCACGAAAACTGTAAAGTGATCGAAACGTCGGGAAATTAAAAAAGAACTAAAAATTTAATTAAATTCGTGATAAAATCCGTAAACATTCCTTTTATTTCAATTTGTAACATTCGCGTAAATCCAAAAAAACCATTATGCCTTATGGCTCATATTGTTTATATTATAGAATATAGATTTCAATGTGAAAACGTTAATTTTGATAACAGTATTAACGAAACTTTTATGATATATTCTTTTAAAAGCAAACGAAACCCCAATTTTTGCTATTTTTATTTTATTTCCAGTCCCCGTGACTTGCCTACGTGAGCTAAACATATATTTTATTTATATATCTCTATCATATAAATAAAATCTTACTACCCCTTTTGGAAAAAAATGCGTGTGTTTATGTATGTTTGTATTTATGCAATAAGTATATTTTCATGTTATTTGACTATTTCTACAACTTTGGAAGCAGCCTGCATCCTGCGACCTTAACCAGGACGTCCGTTCACCAGTTGGCAACGTGGCGATCTATGGGGGAGGCCTATGTTAAGCAGTGGACTTCGTGTGGCTAAAGAAAGAGAGAGAGAGAGTCAATAAAACCCTACCAATCGTAGAGGAGGCACGTGCCTTAGAGTAGGACGTATTTGGGCTGGTTCAGTAAAGCGAATAAAATTACTTATAAAACAGTAAATAAAACCTTTGAAGAGATAATTTTAGAAAAAGATTCAGTGTTGACATTAAGCCTGCCACACACATCCAAGTGCGGCAGCGCAAACGAGAACTTGTACCGGTCTCAAATCACAAATTGGAACGAAGTTTGCTATACTCATTATCAGCTCGGGGACAGGAATTAGTGCCCTATATGGCTGTAGGCTCGCCCCCTATCTCATCTTTAAACGAAACACTAGGGGAAACATGGGTGGCTTGGTTGCTACCAAGGGAACCTCTGCCTACCTCTTCTGAGAAAAGGGCGTGAGTTTATGTTTGTCTGTAGATTTAGAAGATTGATCATGAAAATACAAAATAAAAGTTAACAGAAAATGATATGATTTATTTTATAGACACAATACAATCTATTTACATCAATTAATAGGAACTTAATAATAGGTAGTACGTTTCCACATCCTAAATAAATGCCACAATAGTACAACCTACACGATTATCTTAAATATAACTAAAAATATTATTATAAAACATTAAACATCATTAATATTAAATAATAAAAACCAGGCAAACGTATTTACAAATTTTAGTTTATGAAAATGTTTTAGGAATATCTTTTACTATACTTAAATTATGACTACCCACTATCTGTTATAGCGTATATTTATTCCCACATTTACCGACACACTTCGATATTAATATTATGTAATGTATAAAAAACTACTAATACTGTTACCAAAGGCATTATAATAAACCAAATATGTAACATGTATGAAGAGCTATAACTTAAGAGACACTAAAATTAATTTTACGTTGTCGTAAATCAAAACTATAATAAACTGGATTAATGTATGAATATAAGAATCTATTGCGTAGGTGTATAACATTCTTAACAGCCTTCGTAATGAATAATTTATTTTTACTTTTAGCCCTGCGAAATTATTCAATTTTGTAAAGCTTATTCCACACGATACAATTTGGTTGGATATTTAATAACATTGGGAATCCAGTAGTCTTTTCTTGATCCCTGATGCACCTGATCTGTAGTGTATATTTATATTATAACCGATCATTTCGTGTAGAATCAGCGTTACAACCTTGAGGATGAACTACGCACTAAGATAAGACCTATCAAAAACTGTTTAAAACCTTTTTTTAGGAGTGTATCCAAATGCTTTCATGTGTAATTAATTTTCACAATGGATCTTTTTGTTCAGCAAAACGTTAGTAATTCGATTAACCCCACTTACAAGTTACATATTTGTCGCAAAAAGCCAAGTTATCCCACTAATCGTCTTTGCACGAAATATTGGTGTCCACGTACAACACATTGTAGGGAACCAAGCTGCCCTTACTGGAAGCAGTCACTTGGATCGCGTATTTTCTTCCTGCCTTCAAACCGCCTATCTTCTGCATGATTACTCTTGTCCTGAAAATAAATGCGTTTTTAATTATTATTTTTTAATGTTAAATCTTATTATTTTCGCGCATTTGTAATTTTTCCTAGCTACATAATAATTTTAAATAGTTTTAAATTTTTAATTTGTGTGTATTCAAGGATCAATATGGTACCCTAGATTTACGGCAGATGCAGGTAGCTAATTTAATTTAAACACCATGGGTTAATCAGCTAATAATTAGATACAAATTACGTAGGTACTCGACTATGTAGTACCTATCCGTTTTGTAGACGTTAGAGAGGCCTTTGTTTTTTTAATCGTTTTTTTTTTACCAGGTATATCACGATACTCACGGAGGTTTCTGCGTCTGGTTAATGCATTGCACCTTTGTAGCTACTTTTTTCAACGACATACAAGGGAACGCTTCTCCCGCCGATGTTTCTCGAACTGACATACAATATCTGAGGAAAAAGAAAGAATTAATATAACGGAACACTAGACTTCACATACATTAAGATCAATTAAGTCTCGTGTCGTGGGTATCAGAAACTACGAAATACTTTTCGGTCTCATAAATACCCAGACCCGACACAAATATTTGTGGACCACACAAACGTTTTTGTTGGTATTGGGGCCTAACCCGCAGCCTCACGTTTCACAGTCGGCGTCTAACCAACTACGCCACGGAGGCTGTCAAAGATTGATTGGCTTAAAGATTGGTGCTTATGCAAACAATCATATATTATCTTCTGGAAAGTGCGAATTGTAATAAAGTTTTAATCAATTAGAACTTTTAATAACATAAGTGCTTGCGTAGTATAGTAAAATAAATGTGGCTCGAAATGCAACTTACCTTATAACTTCAGTAGCGTTGTGTGTGGCTGGTAGAAACGCTATATCCACTGACTTGCAGGACCTCCGGGGTCTCAGTTCTCTGACCACAGCTCCGTCTCCCAGTAGTTCTGGAGTGTTGATTCCCCAACGGGTCGTTGATGCCGTGACCTAGACAAAAAATCTGTTGCAGTTAATGTGTTTTAAATTACTTTCATGACAGAACTATTTCATTTCTTCGGATTTTAATATGACCAATTTTTCTATATAAGTGCGTGGTGGCCTCGTGGTATCGGACCAGACTCGGCTGCCTACATGTTTACGGTGGTCGCGGGTTCAAATCCCAGGGCACACCTCTGACTTTTCGGAGTTATGTGTGTATTGATAATCAATCACCACGCACTTTAACGGTGAAGGAAAACATCGTGAGGAAACCTGCATACCGTAGCGTTTTTAAAGAATTTCTACGGTATGTAAGTCCGCCAACCCGCACTAGGCCAGCGTGGTGGACTATATGGCCTAACCACTCTCAATCGTACTCTCGATTGTAGAGGAGGCCCGTGCCCTGCAGTGGGTCGTATATGGGCTGATACAATACAATACAATACAATTTTTCTATTGTGGAAGCTTGTTTGTAAAATCAGATACCATATATTTTAGAAGACGTACGTTATGTTTTGAAACCTCTTCCACAACGTAGATATTGTAAATAAATTAACTTGAATTATTTATTGATTCCCAGTCAGTTAATTTTGTGCGGCAAATATATAAACTCGAATGATTATTTACGAATTTCATAAATATTTGACAGCCTCCATGGCGCAGTTGGTTAGACGTCGCCTGTGAAACGACACGTCACGGGTTCGATCTCCGCACCGATACAAATGTTTGTTTGAACCACAAACATTTGTTTCCGGTTTAGGTGTTTGTGAGAAAAGTCTCGTAGCTCCTGATAACCCCGACACAAGACTCGATCTTAGTGTGGGTTCAGGACTATGTATGTGACTGTTGGGTATATTTATTTATTTACTAAATCCAATCCAATCAAATCCATCAGCCAAAGGAAGTCCACTGCTGAACATAAACCTCTCCCAATGATTTCCACAGCGACCTGTTGGAGGCAGCCTGCATCCAGCGACGTTCCGCGACCTTTACCAGGTCGTCTGACCACCTAGCGGTACTACTACATCGCTATAATTTACTAACCTCAACGTTAACAGCTCCATCTCTATCCCATCTGCTAGGAACGACTTTGATGACGTATCTCATTCTAGTCTCTTCAGAACTCGAATCAAATTGTATAGATCCTTCATCACTTGTCTCTTGAATGGAGGATGTAGCCATCGGCGCCGCGACGAAGAATTTCGAATGGGGATCTGCAATATTGATTAGTTTATTAGTAACTTGAATAGACGCTCTGGGTGTTTGCAAATTTATAAAAAATGAAAAGTTTCGAAGAATTCAGAACCTTCTTCTTTTTTGAAGTCGGTTAATGATAAACTACAATGTATTTAGCAGCCTTTAGGACTGATTTGGTGAGACGCAGTCTAAACGCCAGGCCTCTAACCCGATAGCAGCACTGACAAAAGTACATACATACACGTCTGGATTATCTTTTTGTTTTCGAGCTTTGATTATTGTCTTAAATTTTCAAACATAATCTAGTGAATGATGTGCGTATAATTATAATATTACGTTTAGTTATTTATTATAACAAACCTATATTTTTTGCGAAGTGCAATCTTTTCCCTCTCACTAATACTTCGACGTCTACAGATCCACCACAAGTTGTAACAGTAAGCCACAGTCCACCACCTGCTCCAATTGTAGCCTGGAACAGTTACAAATTATAATTTACACCCCTTAATCTACAAAAAATTAAGGTAGAGCTAAGGTAGAAATCTTTTTTTGTTTTAAAACTTTAATATTTTCACTCTATCGTTTTATTTTTATTTAGAATACTTTTTCTATCTTTGTATCAAATTTCATCAAAATCGGTTCAGGTTTAGGCGTGAAAGCGTAATCGATAGACACACAGACAGAGTTACTTTATAATATTAGGGGAGATTTTAAATTCTAAACACTGTTATTGATTATGAAAACTCACTTTAAAATAATAAGTGCTCTTTCCCTTAACATCGGCTCGGTACGGCACGTTCTCTCGAAGCCGCTTGGCTGTAGAAGTGCGGGGACGAACGCTGCCAGTGGCTAATAAAGAGCCAGAACGACGGTCTTTGGCAACACTGAACACGCTGACGTAGTACATCTAGAAATAAATATATTATAAGTTTAATTAAACTCAAAAACAATTCCATAAATGAAATGGTTCGGTTTCAAAAGCATGTAAACAGCGATGTACGAGAAAACAAAACATGTTGATGAAGACGTTGCTACTTGACTGGATAATTGAGCCACGTCATTATATTAATAACCGTATTTAGTACATGCATACATAAACATCACGCCTTTATCCCAGAAGGGGTAGGCAGAGTTGCAAACTAGACACTTGTGCCTTGTGTGTTCCGTCCCTCGATGTGGTAGGGGCGAGCCTAATGCCTATCGCAATATCGGGCACAAATTCCTGACTCCGGGCTGATAATGAATAGAAAAATTAAATACCACTTTACCGACGCGGGATTCAAACCCAAGACCTCAGCTTTGCAATCATACCATAGTATGGTCATAGTCACCGTATTTAGTGTTATTTTTAATGAGTGTGTAATGATAAATGATACTATTAAAGCATTACATACAGTACTAGGATCCAAATTTTCTATTAAATGATGGGTTCTGTCGCCCACACAAGCTACAACCGGATCTTCATCTGTAGTGACTTTGGTGCTGCGACCTGTGAGAAATAACGACATTACTCAACACGTAACTAAAATAATCTAATTTGTGGGAATCAGGAAATTTTATAATATTTTTACAAACTGTATTAAGTATATTTTCAACTTTATCATTGCATTTGCCAAATATTCTTGATTTTTTATTTCGTTTATGAAAATCTCACAAAATTATTTGTCATGTAATTCAATCTACTATTCTAAACGTTCAACGTCATATATATGCCATGTTCAAACGTATTTATGTTAAATAATAATTTCTGGATCTTACCATCGCAATCCTTCCTTAGTTTAGAATCAATTGGATTGATGTACTGTTGGGTACCTACTTTCCCCATTTTAAGTTAAAACATTCATCACATTTTTTAACTCACCAAACTTCTTTCTCCGGTATATGCTTTTGAAATACCCCTCATAGATATTAAAAGTATCTTCCATATCAATCTTGTTGTCTTCCGAAGACATGTTGACATTTTCAATGACTCCCTTCGGGTTCAACCTGTCTGCTTCGGAACTCATTCGACTGGACTTCTCAAGGCGGCTGGTCTTGATGTCGTGCTGGGCAGCACAGAGAGAAGTGTAGTTCTTCCTATGTGATGCTACCACGCAGTATGATGTCTCTTGAGGATCTATGGGACTGAGGAGACGAATTTGATTGAGATACACGATATTTAAAAGGGTAGGCTAATTATGTATTGGTACATGAAGGTAGTCTTTAAAACACTATTTGTGGTTGATTAAAATCGAAGTTTTCGTAATTTCAAAAAAAAAAAAAGAAACCACAACTGCGAAAAGATTCGTCAAATAAGTTTTGGTTAGATGCATAACATTCGCGATAACAAAAAAAAAAGGGGAATTCTTCACAATAAAAATAATCTTAAATCTTTGATCATGGAAGAATTCATTGAATGTGCTGTACCTACTTTACCCTTAAGTCTTACACATTGTATGGTCATAATCAACGTGTAACGTAAACACATCAAAATGCTTTAAACTTTAGTGTCCATATAAATGATGGAGCTAATAAAATTATTTTGGTGCAATATGGCACCTCTTAAAATGAGTGGACTTGATCGATGCGAGATTCCTTTAAACATCAAAGTATATAGATTTATGAACGATTTCTATGCACGAATTTTCACTTATATTATTTATAATTATTTTTAAGGCAAGAAATTAAAACCTCGACTGACGACCCTCGTCTAAAGTACGGTCAATTTTACACACCTTCAGAGAACTTTTCGGCATCACGCTTTTCGCAATTTTCCTTCACATTGATAGTTACAACAATAATTAGTATACGCACAAGTAACTTATTCATAAGTAAAAGCTGTACTTAAAATTAAACCCACATTTAATCTAATTAAAGAATTAACGGTTATTAAAGACCAGGAAGTAATTAAGCCAACGGCAGCCCGTTTGAAAAATGATGTGACCAGCAAAAAAACTTGCGTGGATGCCGACAAAGTATCTATGGAAACTCAGGCAACTGACCATAGATCGAGTGCTGTAAATGGAGTCAATTATCTGGCCAGTGTCGTAGCATTGGAGCATTTCGAAAAATCCCATTGATTTACATTAATGGCTGGATGCGGCCGCGTCATACACGATGGCCGATGTAAAAAATTGTTTACGATGGCGGTTATTTTGGCGTTTTCGATATATTTAAGTTTTTTTTTAAATATTACTTTAAAATGTGATGAATGTTAAAAGAGTTAAGTTAAGAAAATACGTGATAAAAGTGTACCTAAATGGTATCAAGTTTTCTTTTAAATTATTTTATTGACTTTCAATCATGAGGAGCACTTGTTATTAAAGTTAAAACGTATGTCTTTTAATGTTTTAGTTAGGGTAAATGTAAAAAGAGGCATTTTTCAACTGATTAAATAAACCTATTTTCCTATTTGATGTTTACTAATTCTATAAAAAATGTGTCATATATTAACAAAATTTATTGACACAGAATCATTTAAAACCATAAATAAGCAAATAAATAAAAAAAAATCACTTCAAGTTTTTAAACATTTTAGTATGCATACTAACGTGCCTTAGAAATCTTTGATCGAGATGACAATATAATAGACATAATATCTAACGACTCCATCATAACCGCCTCATTCGCGTCCAGTTAGCTAAATGGTTAAGTTATCACCACCGCGTATTCATTTCTATTCGCGATGGAATTCACGTAATTAGATTAAAAAAGGGCAAAGCAGTCATTAATTAATAAATTCCTGCGAACTCTCCATCGCCAGATAGATACGTCAAACACAAGGCTTAGTTAACGGATTTCTTTGAATGATTTTTATTAATTATTTACTTACAATAATTGTGCAAGTGTAATTTGTGAGGATAATGATGTAACTCGTGTTTTAGATATTGATTGTCATTGTAACGATAGAAGAGATTATTGCTGCGAAATGGCAGATAGTAAATTAGATAGATTTGAAAATCGCATTGAGAAAAACAATGTTTGAAAGACTACATTTACCAGTGAAATTCCTATGGCTGAAGTTGACAAAAAAAATATCTAGAAAAAAAAGATTTTAGCGTAGTACCAAAAATTCTCTAGTACTTAACTCACAAGACATAAGATTATGTTATCTAGATCTGGATTCCGGGTTCATGTCGCCAATTAAGAAATGAGTGTCAATAGTGTCGAAATTCAGGATGCTGAGGTTCGGACGTCACCGTTAGACTTTGGATACTAAGAGACAGAATCAATTCGAACGAATTTAGATTGTCTTGTTCCCGTCCTTCTTTTTTATCTTAGATTCTTTGTAAAGATATATTCCAAGACGACAAACTGTCTTATGGTATTTTGAATGCAATTTGGTTTAAAACATGTTATTAGAGCATAAAGTACGTAAATTTATAACTAAAACACGGACATGATCGCCTTTCTCTCGACCTTTAATTTTATTAACTTGGAAATTATGCGATTTTAACTGGGCTGTATTTTTTCGTTCGCTTACTTTCACTTGCATACTTTTATTGTCAGTATTTGCAATGGTTATCATTATTCCTAACTTTTCACTCTTAGCATTTTAAGAAAGGTGCAAAAGTACGTTGACCTTCCAATTATGAAGGTCAAATATCTAACTCTTTATGTACCTTTGTGTTAGAAATAAGAATCCTTTATAGACAACTCCTTTCTTCTCAGACTCGTGAATGGATCTCAAAACTCAAAGCCCCAAAATTGATACAAATTAACTTCTCAAACAAATAATAAACAGACATAATCTCTCACTTAAACTGTTGAGGATTAATTATATACAGTTTTGTCATATTGATTGCCTATCAGAAATTGTAATGACCATTTAAATACGTAAAACAAACCAATCAAACAAATATAAACTCAATTTAATGTATGAAAAGATATGCATTTAGTTTTCACGCCTGCTAATTGTGAGCGACAGACGAATTTATACTCTACATCACTTGGAATTAGATTGAAATTTCTAGTTCGTGTAATATTTCCATAGGTTAAGTAAAAAGATGAAAGAATGAGGTTTGCCTTTAAAGACTTTTTATTCTATTTGAGAGAACCATCTTTAGTAGCTTATACCGATATGCTGTCGTAACGAAGTGAATTGTCCTTTTTTGCGATAGGAAGACGTGTTAGCACTTATAAGCAAAATCTTGTACGCAAGAATTTCAATTAAATATTGTGTGTTAGGCATTCGATGGGCGGCGTTTCCTATAATGGTATGTTAGTGGTATTACTGTTTTGAAATCAATGTTCATATAAACTGATATCTTAATATTGAGAGGGTTTTTTTAATCGCATCATCTTCAAGTAAGCGTGTTCGGGCTATGAACTGCTAGGTTTTGAATTCGGTTACCTACCAAATCATACATAAACAGATAGGCAGAGACGCCACCATGACACCCACATTTCGCCTTGTATGTTCCGTCCCACGGTGTGATAGGAGGCGAGCCTATCGCCATATCAATTCTTGACTCCGGGCTGATAATGAATTGCAAAATCCATTATCATTTTGCCCGACTCGGGATTGGAACCTGAGACCTCAGGATTGCAATCGTACCATAGTACAACTACACCACCGAAGCAGTCCTTCTAAATCACCTACCGACTAAATAAAATTTAGTTTCTGTAAAATATATTTGATATTAATAAAATGACGTCAAGTCTACCGTGAAACATTTTCCCGCTATACTTGACGTCATAAATTAAAATTTAGATAGAATCTTTCTGAAACATGTTGAAAATCGTGTTGCACTAAGCCAACGTAACAATGGACCGGATAGATATTTCCTTCGCCTCAAACAAAACAAAACACGCGAAATAGAAATATAATCCTGCCGCCAACTACTAAATAAAACATAAATTCCGAACGAAAGCGAAATGGAACGCAAATAAAAAAAGAGCACAAATCGGCCAATTCGAACCGGACAAAGCATGCATCGGAATGTGGGTACGGTAGCAACCCTGATCCGTGATCTCATACAATTAAAAACTTTAAAGGAATGCCACTATGTTATACAATGTTGCAAATGTGTACGCTGGCAGCCCTGACATTGCGCGATATGTGATGGATGTGGGGAAAGCTGACAGTTTTAACGAAGCCATAGCGCGTGTTGAAAATTTCTAAGCGTTATTGGCTGGTTAGCTGCACTTAACAGTTTATTTAACTTTGTTTAACGATAATTTGGTCTTTTTGTTTGTACTACAACTACTGTAGACGGTTTCCAGTAGATGTAATAACTTTGACGCTCATGTTTAGATGTAACTTTCTTGTGTTGAAGATGATAATGGCGGTGAAGATTAAGTAGTTTTATTTAATTACTTTACTTAAGGCTTTTATTAAGAAAATTACGGAATTAGTTGAAGATTTCAGATCCAACGATTATTCTATCGAGGATGCTAAAAACGGGTGAAAAGAGACCATGAAGCAAGAAGGAGGGTCCTGACCCCTGGCGCCAGCCAGATAACGCATGGTAGAAAAAAAGGTCAAAAGACTTAAGATCGTCATCGTAAACTATAAAGTTAACTGTTAAATAAATGTTCAGAGCAACCTCTTGAAAGCATCTAGAATGTTCTAAGAATCATAGAAAGTGGAAAGGGTCCAGCTGTTAAACCTATGCTCCCTGTCCCAATTAAGCTAACACTAACTTGATTTACGCGTCTATTAACACATATTTTTCTCTTTAAAAATTCAATTCCGACAGCAAAAAGTATTTTATCAATAAAATGATATATTTGTTTAGTGCACCGAATTGAGTTGGGCGCGGTGAAATCGAGTTAACTTATTAAATTATGATAAAAATGTAGCCTTGTATATAGGGCGGTGTGCACACGTTAGCAGTGCATTGCTAGCGATTTACTGGCGAATGTAGTGCATGTGTACAAGGATTTATGTCGCGCTGTTTCAAACAACGCTTTGGGAAATGGTGCTAAGACCTGTTAGACGCTGTTTACAGGGGAAGAAAATTTAAATTATGAAAAACATATTTTAATTTTGAAACAAGATATTACATGAGCTTCAATTATATTATGATGTCTTTGTGGCAAGAATGATGGCTGTTGGTTGCAAAAAAAAACATTTTTAGGAGGGGAAAAAATATACTAATGATTTTATTGTTTATTAAAATACTTCTTTGCAGTTTCTCGTGCGTTATTTTCTATTAGGAATGTTTGTAACTAAATATAATGATACTTTAGGCATATATTTGTATTTTAACCTACATGCTACATACTGTATAAGGAATACACTTAATATTTAAAAGAAACGATCAAATACTCATCTCCTAAATGAAAATCTATAATTGCAACTTTTTAACATAAAACGTATTTGTGCATACTTAAACACACCTCAAGATAAATTCCAAAGGGCAAAAATGTCAACAATATTCTATCCTCAGATGAAGCAATAACAATTTATGGAACATTAAACACACAGCACGAAAGGCCGTGTTCACAATTTCCATAACAAATTGATGAAAAAAGTATATAAAATTTCCATAAACACGGTTGTGCACGGGGCTTTATGAAGTGATATCTATTGCCTTACAAGGGGTTCGTATCATAAATTCATCCATACGTGTTCTTGTGACGAACACTGACAGAATGGATTTATGTTCGCCCAGAGATATGGCGAGGTTCGCCACGCGGATGCGCGCCGCGGGACACACTGGCCGGAACGTAAAAAGCGTTTTGAATTACAAAAATGGAACGTTGAATTCGAATAATTCTTATTTTAAATTTTGTTTAGTGTAACAGTCAGTAGTTTTAATAGAGTATGATTTTGAGTGGGATAGTCTAGGTAAAGAAAATGTTTAATGAAGCATTTTTCAAAATTAACTTTGAATACATACATACATACATTAACGTCACGCGTTTTTCCCAGAAGGGGAAGGCAGAGGTGCACAGACATATTTCGCCTTGTATGTTCCGTCCTACGATGTGATAGGGGCGAGTCAATCGCCTAACTTTGGACATCTGCCCTATAACTGATGATTTTTTGAAAGATTACACGAAATTTTGTTTTTTTTATTGGCTATACAGCATTCCAGCATGTTAATAAATCTAGCTGCGAGCATTCTGAGTTAGAATATCGAAGATTACAGTACCCATTTTATCTTTTCTCCGTCCGCAGTATACTGGGTGCATGCATAGGAAGTACAATAGCTTTTCTCTCATCACAAAAGGAAAGTAGAACGTTATATTATAGTATTTTATTAGTATGTCAAAGGTTGGCTTACATCTTTATCTTTAATAATTTTGATCAATATCCGGCGTTTCAAGCATTCATATATTTTTTCAAAATACTTTACATTTATAGTCATTTCTATTAATACGACGATAATATGTACTAGTGCGTGGTGGCCTCGTGGTATCGGACCAGACGCGGCTGCCTACATGTTCACGGTGGTCGCGGGTTCAAATCCCAGGGCACACCTCTGACTTTTCGGAGTTATGTGTGTATTGATAGTCAATCACCACGCACTTTAACGGTGAAGGAAAACATCGTGAGGAAACCTGCATACCGTAGCGATTTTAAAAAAAATTCTACGGTGTGTAAGTCCGCCAACCCGCACTAGGCCAGCGTGGTGGACTATATGGCCTAACCACTCTCAATCGTACTCTCGATTGTAGAGGAGGCCCGTGCCCTGCAGTGGGTCGTATATGGGCTGATACAATACAAAATATGTACTATGTAGTACATTTATAAGGCACATTGTATTTCACTTCGTAATACTGATATTTTCAATACCACATCATCCCACATAGCGAATCAAGTTATTTTTAAAGGACCATTTATTACCTATTTATGGTAGAGAGCACGTCATAAAACCGTAAAAGAACAATATAAAAGACATTTACAAGTTTTTATAATATTTATAGAGCAGTTATAGGGCTCGTTGATATAATTAACTGTTAGTGTATTCTGAAATATTGTTCTTATAAAAATATTTACTGTGTTTTTCTTTTTTATTGTATAAAATAGCTACACAGTCAACTGATTTGATAGGCCCATTAAACACCTAAAGAATTGCTTGAACGTTTCTGAATTTTGAAGATGACATATAATCGCTTCGTATTTAGAATTTAATCTATGTACATATGGTTTTAGGTCGGTATTATTCTGTTTCAATACTCAATATCTTTAATGCACACCACATGTTAAAAATTATACAATTTTAAAAATATGTACAATGTGGCACCCTGCTGGGCATGGCAAAAATTTAGAAGGCTTAATAAAGGTTTCATAGAATATTTCATAGAAGAGGAAGCCACAGCATTAATTCGACCAGCGAGTCTGTTTTCTGATTAATATATGCATTAAAAACACACATGGCGTATTTTTTTAAAAAGGCCTGTCCATCGAGACAAGTATTTGTGAGATCCGCAAATATTTATTTTATTTGTAATTTCACAAAGAACATGATTTAGGTACCTTAATGATAGTCAGAATATAAGTGAATGTTGGTTGTGTTTGTCTATAATTTTATCCTCTACTCTCTTAATTGTTAGGTTGTTATTTATTTGAAGATTTGAGGGGACAATCCCGCCACCTCGGTGCGATATGGCCACACTGCTCTCAGTTAACGGGACTAGAAGGTACTGACGGGTTTTTATTGAGATATTTCTAAGTGTCACAGCATAAGGTGATTTAAAGCCTTACTTACGATTATGATCTATTGGACACTAAAACATACAGCGCGACACGCTGTAAAAGTGACGTGGATTTCAAAAATATTAAACATTTTTTTTTAAATTATATTTGCTTAAAATAGAAGGAAGAATATTTTAACTGTTTACGATAAGTGATACATAATTATGTATTCGAAAATCATTATTTTTATTTTGACTAGGAAAGACGCACTACATGATGGCAACTACCGTGTCATAGAATCAAACTTGAAAGCATCAACTGACGTCAGACAGTAAACCCTCTTCATTGGAAAAAAAAATACTGCCTGTTTAATTGCTTCTTCAGCAAAAATGATAGAATGATAATGTGTCATAACTTGATACGTAAAAATGCAATAAACTATATCTAATGTAAGTTTTATTCTGTGCCGTGGCGCGTACAACACGCCCATGCAGCAGGGAACTTTTCCTTTATTTAATTCAGTTTACAGCTGTTCCCCGGTTGATTACAAACGAGACTTGTGTAACCAGTGTTTAAGTAAATGCGAACTGTATCCATTTTGACATAATTTTATAAATCGTTTTACAGCGTATCTAATTGAATAAATGTCGTTTTTAACCGTCGCATGCTGTTTTAATCGGCCGGTATATATTAATTCGATTAATGTTTTGACTAAGCTGGTTTGTAAGTGAGGTGTTGGTTTGGTGGCAGTGGATGTGGGGTGTGAAAGGTTGTGGGTTCGATTCCATAGATTAAGCAATATCAGAAATGGTGTTCTGTTTGAAGATACATGATGCTCAGGGTAAGATATTTTATAGAAGCGAGAATAAAAGTTTATGCGTCAAGTTTTACTGGAACATGCATAAAAATCAAGTTATGGTATTACATGTAGGCGTGAAAATAGGTCAGGAAACTGATAACAGATAGGAATATAGTTACAGTCCTTTAAATATTATTTTTTAAATTAAGACAAATTAGAAAAACAATATCAATAAGTATATTATATCCAATATTCAACTATTACTACAGTTTTCCAACAAGCAAATTATAACAGATCATAATCGATTAGTTCAAATCGTTATATCACAAAATCGATTAAGTACGATTTATTTAATCGATTACCCGTAGTGACGTCGGGAATCCGCGCACATGTCCCTATGGGTTTTTGTTACTCTATGTCTCTGACCATAAAAATACACATTATATGTAAATTTAAGCTGCGAGTATGTGTTCTAATGATGTGCGGCTAATTGTGAGTGATGGTTAAATGTATAATGATGCATAATACATTAATTAGTGTTGTGCTTTTAAAGTTTTAGGTTTGAAGGTCGTGTTAACAAAAATTTTGGAATTGAAAATTTTGTTTTCCAGAGCGAATATAAGGGAACATAAAAAATTAATATGAACGGTGTACAAAAAGCAATTTTACTCAAATATATTCCATCAAAATAAAATGTGAAAAAAGTGTGTGTATGTGTGTGCAATTCACACACGGCAGAAGTGAAACTTCAGAAAAATAGCCAACGAGAAAATGAGATATATTACAAGTATATTTATATATTATCCTCACCACCAATTTCCTTTTTCGACTACAGATAAAAAAACTGCATAGTCACCTGGGATCCCAGTTGGCAGCCAGCCTCCGTCTCGACCTCACCCGGAGTCGCAGCCTCACCTGCCTGGTCGCCTCGCCCCGCGCGCTCACCACGCACCCGCCGCCTTTCGCGGACCACAACTGCCGACCAATTGTCATTCATAACACGCACGAATAAATTAACTTTAATAGGAAAAGTCGATATTTTTCCCATAGCAGCCTGTGGTGGTTACGACGTTTTGGTTTTGTGATTGTGGTTGCAATTAGGAGCTGAGTATGTGCTTTAATCAATAGTTTTAATTAGATCATAATTACTTTGTTTATGTGTGTGGATTATATTTATTGCTTACCATAAAAATTGTTAAGTTCTTATATACAATATAGTCTATATTAATTTAATAAAATGCATGTATATGTAATTAAATAAAATTATATAAATTTACCTGGAGGACATATCTGTCGTAAGGTGAAATTAGTAGAGAAAATGTACTAATTTCCCCGCTTCCGCTTTCCTTTTGCAAACTAAGGTGGCCTGAAAGAAAAATGGAATTATTAAAATGGATTTGATATATTTGTTATTATCAATAATTACCTAGTGAATAACTTTATCAAGCTTTTAATCACGCTAATTTTAAATAAATATTTTTAATCAACCAAATATTAGTGTTCGGCTGGGCCTTAAACCCACGGCCCTTAAGCGTCATTTACACGGGGAGAGTTTCTCGCGGCGAGAATCGTATGCGATTATCGCATGACATAACCGGCATAGATTATCGTGTTCTGGCCACCGTTTACTCGATGCAACGCAACTTTTTTATATCCTTACGATAATCGTATTGAGAAACTCTCCCCGTGTAAATAGGGCTTTAGTTTTCCAAGCGACCGACCGTTAGGACCGACTTTTCAGTCACTGTGCTACGCTGTGTAATCTAGCTTTGGCATCCTAAGTTATATGTGCACTTACCATTTGCATTGCCAGCTTTTCCGTAATAAAGGGCCCAGTGGAAGTCCTTCGTACAAGGGCTGATTGTAATGAACACTACGGCTTGTGACAAAGACGAAGTGTTTAATTCCAAACTGAAAAAAAGATAAAAATAGCTACCTGTAGTAGACGACAAGTCGGCGTGACAATTTTCTAGTGATGTAGTAAATATCGATATTTTTTTTGCAACGCAACGAAATAACAGTAAAAATAATTAAGTAAATTCTAAACAATATGAAAATATATTGTATCTATACGTATAATAATACAATTTGTAATTGTAACTGATCGATGTCGCATCTGATAAACTTCCATCTACACATGAAAGATAAACGAGCACAACTATTATAGAAGGACCGTAATAGAACCCAAAACAATGTTTGAATTTTTGTCTGTTTGTCGGTACGGTTGTACACGCTAATCTCAAAAACGATGTATACTTATGACTAACATCTATTAAATGTTACAATTCGTCGCGTCATCGGTAATTTCGTTCAGTTTTATATGACGCAACAGCAGTACTCGCCTGCCCTGGTCATGCTCACCTAATCTCATAGTCCATTAGACAGTGTTCCACCACATTTTAATACATCTGATTCTATGCTTTAAAAATATATGGTAAGTAAATGCCCTTGAATTTAAAATCAAAAGAAATATGAATAAACCACGTACATGTTTAGCTCTTGTCTATGTAAGTACATACTTCCCGTATGTCATTCTAAAAATATTCAATGAACCGACACGACCTTCGTATTTATTGATGTATAAATGAATAATAACCATTGTCGCCACTCGTATGACGGTAGTTTATGGTAAAACTGTTTTTATTTCCTTCAGTGAATAATTTTGGAATCTATTTTTATCTTATTTTCTTCTTAAAATATATAATATTGACTGCCTCGATGGCGTAGTTGTACTACGGTATGATAATAAAGCTGAGGTTTCGGGTTCGATTCCCGGGTCGGGCAAAATGATATTGGATTTTTCTATTCATTATCAGCCCGAAGTCAGGAATTGCTCAATATCGCGATAGGCTCGCCCCCTATCACATTGTGGGACGGAACTCACAAGGCGAAACGTGTGTGTCCTGGTTGCACCTCTGACTACCTCTTCTGGGATAAAGACGTGATATTTATCTATGTATTAATGTAAAATATATTGAAAAAGTAGAACTACGCTGCAGTACAAATTAGTCGGCTTGAATGGGGTGGTAATACTGACTCCGAAACCGAAAATGAAGTACCAGCTTTGCTGTGCTCGCTTAGTGAATGAGATTGCCTAAGACTCTCTAGATGGTGGTATAATGTTAGTTTCCGCCTGGAGAGTGACCTTCTTTCACGAGCGATGGTAAAAAGTCCGTCATAGAGACCCATGAGTAGTGTGATTCAGCCCGTGTATTCGACTTACCCAGCATAGAAAGAAAGAAAGAAAAACGATTTATTAGTCACAGACGCAACATGAATCTTATTATCATAGTTGTAACTCTATTAATTTTGAACTATACATAACATTCTGTATTCTGTATCAGCCCGTATACGTCCCACTACAGGGCACGGGCCTCGTCTACAATCGAGAGTACATTTTGAGATGGTTTAGGTCATATAGTCCACCACGCTGGCCTAGTGCGGGTTAGCGTACTTACATACATACCGTAGAAATTCTTTATAATCGCTACGGTATGCAGGTTTCCTCACGATGATTTCCTTTACCGTTATAGTTCGTGGTGATTGAGTATCATTACACACATGACTCCTAAAAGTCAGAGGTGTGCCCTGGGATTTGAACCCGCGACCACCGTAAACATGTTGGCAGTCGCGACTGGTCCGTTACCAACAGGCCACCACGCACACATTATAACAACAACATAATACATAACATTAGGCGCATTGACTGGATTTTGTCGAGGCAGAATAAAAAAGTCATGAAAATTCTAATTTGTAGTTAAACTATGATCATCGATCAAAATCTATTTTGAATTGTAGTTAGTTATTTATTTGATTTGTTAGGTAAAACTGTGTATTTGGATGGCATATAGCGAATGAATTAGGGTAAGGTTTATTTTGCGCCCCAGTTCTAAACCCGGTAAATTATTTAGGCAGTCACCTGCTTGCCTGCCACGCCCGCACACCCCAATTTATTGCTAGTGCAATTTACAACCAGTTTCATTTAGAAGTCAATAGATAATTCCCACATTAGGCATGTCAATTTGAGATCGATTGATCGAATATCAATCGATTTTAAATCGGTCAGTGGCGTGATCTAAGACCCAAAGAAATTATGCGTTCTACCAACCAATTTAAATGTTTTAATAAATCAATTAATCCAAGAATTATTGTCTGAGAGGTTTGCATACTTGAATCTAGTTACACCAATATCCATATACCTTCTTCTCAATTACTTGTGTTCTTGGATAGTTTAAGAAGAAGTCAAGCAGGTCACGAATATTTCTAATAGCAAGAGGTCAATCGCCAGTCAATTCTTTATCTAGACTTTATTTTTTTATTTATTTATTGTACAAGCATACACCAACAGAAAACAAATACAAACATCAATGATAACTATAATAAAGTAAGTACAATAGGCTGCCTTATTGCACTAGGCAATCTCTTCCAGACAACCTTTGGATGGAGATAAGAGAAAGGAGGGAGAAAGAGCAGTCTTTTGTAAACAGTGATAAAAAGATATATACGATATATGTTCGTAACAATATTACAAATTGAAAAATATAAAACTGAACTGACTATCTGAATTTACCATAAAGAGTAGTGGAATCATTACTTTAAGGCCACAAATACACAATGTCATTTTAATTTTAAATATACAAGTGCTAAAATCAATTAAACATCGATTAAATTCGCATCGATTTTTCCAAAAACATCGATTTACCCCGCTCAAGGCGCGGTTATTTATGTCCGTGCGTGTGATTGCATGTGACACGTGACAACGCATGAACTACCGTATTTATTGGACACTAAGTGCTTATATATTTATAATAAATACTATATATTTTGTTTTTTAATGATCGACGTTCTTAATTCTGTATTGATAGAACACCAGGAAATGATCCCTATGTTTTGTAAACAGTTTTATTAGTCCGATTGGCATTAAGTGTAAGTTATTCATTGAAAGTAAATTACCTTAAGCCCAGTAGTAGTGCATGCACATAAAACAGTACATAATACATTAATGTTGGATATGAGATGTGGGAGCGAGTGTAATAAAACTATCAATGAAGTTGAAGTTGGGAAATATAATTGCGTTACCACTTTCGTTTTTTCTATGTACATATATCTGGTCTTGGGTTTTCCGAGGACATTTAGATTTTATACTTTTACGGCCTTATCCATAGACAGTATTAAAACCTATTTTAGTTATCTAATGAAAAGGTTTTAAAATTGTCTATGGCCTTTACATATTTCACTTGACAGCTTCGATGCACTAATCTTTTTTTTTTCGTTTAGACTTTCCATCATAATTCCTCAGTTTTTAAACTATACGGCTCACGTATTTCCGCAAAAACTTCTAACCTCTTTTTCAGACAGTTAAGGGGGTGAAAGGGTAATTATTACTAAGATTCCGGCTATCAACGGGATAGGACGAAAAACATCAACTAAGATACTTCACGGATCGGACCCGCGGCCTTTCCTTTCATAGCCGGCGCCTAACCAACTGGACCACGGAGGCTGTCGCTATTCAATTTGACCTTAATGAATTACCTATCTGACTCACTACTATTCCCCTAAAAGGTACAACAATTCCTTACCTCCTCCTCTGTCCCTCCTCTAATCTATAAACGGTCTGGTTGTCCGTCGGCAGCCATTCCACCACCCTGGCTTCCGGCCTCGTGACCAGGACTGTTGGAGACGCGTTCCCTGCTCCAGCAGCGTGGAGCACCAGCAACGCCGCCAGCCTCGTCGTGAACACGTTTAATTTTCTGATGAAGAAAACAGGATTTTAGTAAAAATATTAACTCCTACCTTTAATTAATCTCAAATATAATGGGTAGATAAATTTTCTCCCAAACCCAACATCAATGAGAAAATGCAATCAAAAGTGAAAGGGATTCCAAATATGTAAATAGCAATTATCGATCCAATCCAGGTTATTACCAATGTTTCCTCCAACATGATTAGGTGTCACATAAATTAGTTCAATTAATTTTACGGTGCCATAGAGGGAGCCACTTAACGTAATAGGCAAGCCCTGGTTTGAATTCGGACATGCACTAATGGGCCTTGTAACTGATAATTTATTGGGTCGTAGATAATGTACCTAAATTTAGTTCAAGTGGGGTACCGTCAAAAATTGACTCAATTACGGTGCATTGTAAAGCGGTTATTTATTCAATTAATTATATTAATTTATTTGATAATGTTATATAGTAATTTTCGATTTATAAATATTTATCAGGGTAACATTTGTTTTTAATGCGACAAATGTTAGGAAGTCAACGTTTCATGTACATAGCAATGAATCAACGGATCAAATAAAATATTAAGTTTTTTTTGTAGCGTGGTGGATTATATGGCCTAAACCCTCTCAATCGTACTCTCGATTGTAGAGGAGGCCCGTGCCCTGCAGTGGGACGAATATGGGCTGATATAGGATAGTACAGTGGTGTAGCTTAATTCTTATCAGTAAATATGGGTCTTCCGACTATAACAAAAATTAAGCCTAATTGTATTATTCTACAATGCATTCAGCCAAAATACCTATTAATGCCGACACTAATGCCACCCATCATACAGGGTGATACAAAAATCATCGCATAACCACGCCGTGATTTATAGTTTACGTTATTTTACGCGAAACAATGAACTTTTGCGGTGAGAGCTGGCGAATTTATGGTCATTTCGCCATACGAGCCCATTGAACTGGCCTCTTACGCGGTCGGCGGGCCTCCAATAAAAACAAGAGCCTGCGCGGTTGTTTATTGTGCGTTGGCATTTTTACATGTACGTGACTTTGGAAAAATATGAAATTGTGCGCGCTCCATTAATGAGTAATTTGAGTTTTGTTTACGTTTGTGTTGGTTTTGGTGACGTCATTGGATTTGTGACTAGATACGGTAGGCTGTGAGAAGTTATTTATAAATTGTTTATTAATTAATAACAATATGTGAAATAAATATGTTCTTTAATATTGATTAATAATTATTCCATGAGCGGTCGTATACTATCAGGCGAATGGCATGCCGGTCTCTTCATTCATCGAAATAAAAAAAAATGTAAGATAAAAATATCTGCAAGCGAAGTCATGTAACACAAGATAAAACAATGCTAATTTTCATTCCGGAAACACAATTTTTATCCGTTCGCGAAGCAGAAATCCAGTTAAAAAACTTTTTCATCATGATCGTCTTCAGGCACAAGTACAACTGCGAAAACATGCCTCCCACAAAAAAAATCCAAACTGATCTAACAAAAACCGTCTACAAAATTCCTATCCTTTCTTCCATAACCTGAATGTTACTGAAACGGAAAAATACGTCCAAAATGGATGCGCAGGACGCATTAATACGTCACCCCAGAAACGGCAGTTACACGTGTCGCGACAATTGCCACGGGGTGACATCATTTCAATATTTTGACCGCGTTTGGCAAAATACGTTTCAACTCGTTAATATGATACCTGCTGTATAATCAGCCAACTCGGCGCATAATCAATTTATAACAAGTGACATGTCATTTCAATACATCCTGTATCTGCGTTCCTATTCGACGTTTGAAATGAAAATTAGATGCAATTTATTGTTCCTTTTTTGAATTACGTAAAACCGTTGGCAGTGTGTATTTATCTTTGTTTTTTCGTAAATTTTGTGTTCAATAAACGATATGTTTAACAGTTTCGAAATTACTAAATATTTCTCTTTTCATAGTAAAGAAAACATTGTGGGGAAAACCATATAAAGGAACGGTTTTGCTGTTATATTTCGCACCGTGAGTAAGAGTACTAGAGGTCCAACTACTCGTTCCTAGTCCCTTCTTTTTTCTTCCCTCTTTTTATGTTAAAAGGGGCAAACGAGCATACGTTTCACCTGATGGTTAGTGATCAACGCCGCCCTTGAACATCTGCAACACCATAGGCCATGAGTCATTGCCTTTAAGGTGGGAATACACTTTTTGAAGGTCGCTAGATCGTATGCCGCTGCTGGCAAATGGATCCACAGATTTTCCCTTAATTTTAGATTTAAATTTTGTAGATTTTTAAGGCCGCAGGAAGTCGCTTCGATGCAGGCCACTTCCAATCGGTCTATGGGGCTATCTATGGGAGAGGCCTATGTTCAGCAGAGGACTTCCTCTGGCTGAAGAGAGAAAGAGAGAGAGAGATTTTTAATGCGGTCGGCACAGTCCTTTGAAGTAGTACGACTGAGGACTGGTACAACTTTAATCACCAATTTACAGATTACTTTCAACAAAGTACATTAAACACCGTTTGATAACAAGACACTTTTATTGCACACTTATCAGGGGTAGTAAATAATTTTAAATTACGTTAAATAACTATTTTATTTACATAGTTAACCTTTGCCTGAGACACGGGTGGGGCTATAAAAGGACCATAAAGTCGGCCCACCGTAGAAGCTTCCCGGTTTTGAGCTTCGTTAAATTTATACTAGGATTAATTGCTGGTGAAACCTCATAGGTCTTGCGAAGGGCTGTGAAGGTCTGGCTTCGATTCTGGGGTCGAGTAATCAATTGTATACTTAATTCGGAAAACATTGGATTTCTCGAAAAGGGAATGTTAGGCATACAGCCAAAATAATAGACCGATTTTTTTGATATGTCAGAGTAATCATTTAGCACTGGTACACCCAGTTATGAAACAAAACCATACCAAGAATGAATTTGATACGAATATGAAAGCTGTGGGACTGAAAGCCCCTTACATACCTTTTGATTCCCACGACACAAAACTGGTAGCTTACTCATGCACGAAAATTATACCAGCAATAAGATAAATTAAGTCTTGTGTCGTGGGTATCAGAAACTACGAGAAACTTTTCGGTCTCATAAACAATAGTGTGGCGATCGAACCCGCGGCCTTTCGTGTCACAGTCGACGTTTAACCACTACACTACGGAGGCTGTAAAATTTATTTACAGACCTTCCCACGCAATAGAGTAATTGAATTCGGAAGTGATATTTCATACTGCCATCTAAGGATTACAAACAGTTGTTTAGCTCGAAACAAGTCGTAACACCTTAAAGTTATGTCAGTCCAACTCGGAACGTTTTGAGCCGTATTGTCAAACAAATCAATTGTTTACTACCTGAGGTTGTAAATAACGCGCCAATAAGGTGCGTTCCCAAAACGGAAACTGAAATGGAGCTGTCACAAGCGAACTTGGGAATGTGTTTGACGAACTTATGGTCAATAATTTCGTTTACTGCGGATGTCGGGTTCAGGGGGGTTATTGTATGATCCGAAACGAAACTGGAATGTTTGGACTTTGACGTCTGCAGTACGTTTTAAATTTTCCACTTCTAAAAATCAACACTGTTCTCTATGATACCTATCATTCACTCCCAACTAAGTCTATAGTTAGGACGTACGATAGAGGATTGGAACATTTTGTGGAGTACCTAGGTACATACATACAGTTTTACGTTCGACGTCCGAAGTTTTGAGTTTCGTTTCGAAACATAGAGTAACCCCCGTGTTCTATGCGGATTAGTTATAATATATTGTGAGGTCTTCGGCTCAATTTCTAAACTGAAATTATTTTATTATTTTCACAACTATATTTAAAAGTACTATCCTAGTAATGACAATTACTATTTTTAATTCACATCATCTTTCATCATTGCAATATTACAATCAAGAAATATTCTTGCGCATTTTCTAATTACGTGAACGCGGAATGTCAATGAGGATTTCGTGTATAGGATGCTCAATTTTTGGGCTGTATAGTGTATATAAAAAAATATTTTAAACGACCTTGTGAAAAACCCATTTCTTAGAGATTGTTAATGCTGGTTCTTAGCAAAAACTGTCCTTAACGCACCTTAATTGGCATTACTGATGGTAACCCAGTACACATTACTTTTAATTTCTAATTCTGCCCTCGCCGAAAGCTACAAAAAGAGTACATAACTTCGTTAACCAGGCCGTTTGAGCATAATTAATCAAAATTTCGGCTTGACTCAATCAAAGTCGTTAGGGTTAAATTACAATAAAGTAAAATCAAAATATAAAAGCAATAACTAGGAAAAATCTCTACATATTGCTTCTTTAATACTGCTGAAATGCTCTTTGTATCGTCTGCTCCCAATTAACTTTAAGGCATTAATTCAATTTAATAAAAACAAATCACTTTGAAGTCCCTAGTCATCTTTTCAATTTAATAAAACCTACTTAATATCAAAGTTAAGTATAGTTGTACTAATAAAGTAGATTTCTTAATATAACATCAGAAGCTTAGATATTAAACATTGTGTCTACTAATATTTACCATTTCGGTGTTCTATTATTTTCATATCTTAAAAAAAAAAACTATATACTCTGTGATATTTAGGCTAAAGTGCTACTAATCATTGTCGTATTAGAGTACTTTTTTGCTTGCTTCTAGTTTAAAATATAAATATTATAAGTGAAGTCTTGTTATGGCGATCAATCATCTACCCTACAGTTTACTTAAGGTTTATATAGCTGTAAGTCTCCCATATCTCATAAATACACATATACCCAACAGTCACGTACATAGTCCTGACCCCTCACTATGATCGATTCTTGTGTCAGATATCAGAAACTACGAGAGCCTTTAGGTCTCACAAACACCCAGAGCCAAAACAAATACCTGTAGATCACACAAATATTTGTCTCGGTGCGTCGAACGAACCCGCGGCCTCTCGATTCCTGGCCGGTGTCTAACCAACTACGCCACAAAGGCTGTTAATACAAATAAATAAAATTCACACAGTTTTTTCGCTAAAATGACGCAGCAGTCGCAACTCCAGGATCCCAGACTATAAAATGCATTAAAATCCAACCAATCTCGCGGCGGCTGTTTAATTCCTAATTATGGAGAGCTGATTTGTGTAAGCGCTCGTAAAAATGATTTAAAATTAACAAATGGTACGCTGCAGCCGGTAATGCGAACCCGGCCTAGGATAAGTGCCCATAGCAGTAAAATTAAAGTTTATGTTTCAGGTAAATCGGTCACGCTTGGTATCTCGTGAGTATACTTACGGCCTTTTTCATAGACAGTTTTAAAAATTATTTTAGCTATCGAATGTTTTGTCTTCTTCGCTCTAATTGAATTCCGAAGTAGTTCGAAAGGGACAAAACATTCGATAACTAAAATTGGTTTTAAGTCTGTCTATTAATAAGGCCGTTATAGTGTTGCGTAGTTGTTAGTCACGTTTAGGAGGATTTTTATTCCATTATACGCCTACAGTGTATGAAAAAGAAGTTGTGCTCGACTGCATGACACTTGTATAGTCATGGTCTATTAAGAGACGATGGAAGAAGGAAAGGGAAGCCTTTTCCCTGTAGTTGGACAGTATAGGTGAAAGAAAAAGAGATTATAGTACGAGTTTTTAATTAGAGGAAGACGCCTTGTAAGTGATGGACACTCGATGTACTTAGGCCGGAGTGGTACCTCTGACATATAATATGAACTGACAGGTTTGCCGCACAAGATCTACGACGTACTTCATACACTGTCAACCCTATAAAAGTACTTCTAAGGCTCATCACTCGTTAAGTGGGCCAAGGAAACTTTTAATGGCTACTTGTTCTTGTGGTATTAAAAAGTAAAGTTTCAAGGTGAAAAATTATTGTTTATTGTATCAGCCCATATACGACGTTGGCGGACTTTTACATACCATAGAAATTTATACAAATCGCTATGGTATGCAGGTTTCCTCACGATGTTTTCCTTTACCGTTATAGTGCGTGGTGATTGACTATCAATACACACATGACTCCGAAAAGTCAGAGGTGTGCCCTGGGATTTGAACCCGCGACCACCGTGAACATGTAGGCAGCCGCGCCTGGTTTCTAATGCTAAATGGAAAATAATCGCCAACTAGTATTTAGTTATCTGACTAAGCATGACTTGTAATATATCGGTATCATAAGTTTCACCCTAAGAGTATTTATAATACAGAGGGAGCGCTGGTACTTCAAAAACTTAGATAAATATGGTGGTGCTAGGTCACCTTTTCCTGACCTCCTATTGACTGACATTTGACAGGCTGTCCAACATACACGAATTATATGAAAAAGAAAAACATAAAAAAGTTGACTTTTACTGCCTCGGTGGCGTAGTGGTGCTACGATTACAAAGCTGAGGTCTCGGGTTCGAATCCCGGTTCGGGCAAATTTATATTGGATTTTTCTATCCATTGTCAGCCCGGAGTCAGGAATTTTTGCTCGATATGGCGATAGGCTCGCCCCCTATCACATTGTGGGACGGAATATACAAGGCGAAAAGTGGGTGTTCTGTGGGTGTTCTGGTAGCACTTCTGCCTACCCCTTCTGGGAAAAAGGCGTGTGTTTATGTATGTATGTATGTATGAATTTTACTAATACCAACATTACGACTAATAAATATCTAGGTCTATGTTTTTAAAGATTCTCTCTATATTACAACTTCACTAAGGTTTCACTGCCATGACAAGCCTTATCGATGAATCAAGAAGGACAGGCATTAGGCCTTTTAAAAAAATGAAAAATTTTAGGTTTCCTGGCGATATTCTTCTTCGCCGTTGAAACGAGTTATCCACGAATACACGTGAGCAGCACTTGCCTAACCCATAGACATTTAGTTAAATAAGACGGTTTACTAGCAACCTGTCCTAATTCCTCTCGCACTATAAAATCTACGTTCAGCCATAATTTGCAAACATTACAATATGTTGAGTGGTTGGTATATTGCGAAATCTGCCATTCAGTAAAATGTCTAGGTGGCTCATAAAACGCCTGTATTTTATGAGGCGTCTAATTAACTTCTAATGAAACCAGGCATTATCGTTTAGAAAATTAACTGGGATCGTTCAGGGCAATCATTTGCTTTGGAATGCTCGGTCATTTTGCATTTAATCGATTTAATAAAAGCGTATCAAACTTTCACCGTGTTGTTGGATTTACATCCGATCTTTTTTTTTCAAGAGCGAAAGTATTAAGCTCCCCTTTCAGTACCGCGGAGGAGGCCGAAAGGGGTATGTCAGTGTCTCTGACCTTCCAGCTCGTCACATTGCGGATTGTGGCCGGGCTGGGACCCTGAGAAAACCTACGCCAGCCTACTGGCTGGGACCTTAAAACAAAATATCCTGCTACAGCAGTATCAATGTTGGATGTGAGGGCGGAATAAGTACACTTCTTTCCGATCAACATAATGTTATGTGTCGTTCCGTCCAAAAGCTCCTCAAGTATCGGACACAAACGTACAATTCAATTGTACAGCAAAACGACTCTTTTCACAACGAAAAAAAAAATGCAAACACGACTTAAGCTGTTTGAACATAAATGTCACACGGTAAACTATTTATTTTTTAGGATAAAATTTAAAATAATGTTACAGAATACTTTTAAAATAAGAATTGTATCATAATATCTAAATAATTTACGACCAATTTACATTCAATCGGTTCATACCCGAACCCTCTGGGACTCATTAGCCCATCTATAATTACATCACTCTCTCCTTAATAAATTGTATGAAATAACGAAAACCAATATCTAAACACTACGTTTTTTTTTAAATAGCCGACATACGAACCTTGTATCTTAAACAAAATTATCTTAAAATTATTTTTTCTTAAACAAAACCTTTTTTTTGTAGTCACTTAAAAACCTACAACACGCATAGTATGACTGGTTTTTCATCACGTGTGCTTTATGATCGCCACTTAGTAAGGGCAAGTACCTTGAGCTAGCCAAGATCAAAGTTCAATAAACCGGGCTATTATAAGACGTGCTATGACCTAATTAGCTTGGAGACGATACTGGAAATAAGGTTTCGTATCGCACTACCAGTTTTGAGCAATACTTTGTAAGTGTTTGCGACTTAAGGTACTTTTTATAGGGCAGATTAACACAGAAAATTATTTATGTTATTCACGCCCGAATACTCAAACGCTGCTTAAATGTTACACTACTGATTAAGTGGGACATGAGTAGTTAAGTGCAACTTAATATTTAAATGGCGTTTGAGTATGCGGGCGTAAGTGTCATATAGAATTGATGCGACGAAAGAGTCCTCTAAATTCCTTCCGCAGGAAAGCAAAACAATAATTAATGCGGTCGTCATAATAATATTAAGTGGCAAAATATATGTTGTTTCTTGTAAATTGTTTATTAGGTAAAGTGTAAATACTTTGCTGAGACAGTAAAAGAAGAGACCCCCGTGGTGGGTGGGTTTGAAATTAACTATGACTGGACAAACCGCGGATCCGTTTTCAGTTCTATTTAAGCGAATCAAATCTTAATGTCGGGAAAAACTATTACTGTGGCGTGAGACCCTAAATGTCTCAAAGTTTCTGATATACTTATGCATCACCCAATACCACCAGTAATCTGATGTTTTATTTATTCCTTGCACTTACCGTTGGCTAAAGACGAAAATAATATTCCTAACCAAAACGAGATCAGGTCAAGTCCTTTCAATGAGATCAATAGGGCATACATTTATACGCATTATATCCAAATTCAAGGAAACCCGCAAACTATATTTAACCCGTCAAAGCACTAAGACCATATGAGTTGTTACGCCACTTATAATGCGAACAAAGAAATTGTAAACAAAACACAATTAATATACGATGTATGTATGACACATAAAGACGGAAAGCTCGCCCAAACGCGAGTCATTCAGAAGTAAATTATTACGAACGTTTAAAATCTGAAATCGTCATGCCCGATACACACTGCACAACTCGGATTTTCTTTTTTATTTATCTTCAATCCATTAGGTGACACGCTTTTTAGCGTACATAAATTCACGTTTTTATAACAGAAGGGTAGAGATGACACGCGTGCCACTTAGAGTTCGCTAAGCTTATTTCCGTCCCACATATGAAGGGGCGAGGATTTTAAGGGTGAAGATAAAATTCATAATGACCGTACACAAGTGCATGTCTGTAATTTTTCAAAATTATAATGTTTAACTGAATTAATTTCAACTTTATTTAATTTAACTGAAACTTAAACGTTTGGCATGCTGTTATTTTGTAGATTCACAAAATCCACCTGTCTGCAACCATATTTAGGCTGGAGTAATTAGAAATATCCTTACATACCGATTATCCTAAAATACTCGTATACTATACATGTACAAAAAAACGCCAAAAATAAAATAAAAAAAGCACCAAAAATAAGTTACCCCTTTTGTCTTACACATTTCAAAATGAAGAGAATTCAATTGTGTCTCGACAGAAGTCACTATAAATACACGTCTGCCGCTCTGTCTGTCCGTCCGTGTCGATGTGTGTGTGTTTTGATATATTTCACTTCAACTGGTCGAATTTTGTGTCGTCTGCGAATGTATAATTATCCCAAGGCTCAAAGCTTAGCTCAATGGAAGTGGGAATCGACGTGTCTTTTTGTTCAGATGAAAATAACTCGCGACCGAGGTGCGAATGCGCTTTTTAATTGTCTGCACGTGTACTTTGATTGTGGAAGGAATAAGTTATACTAGTCTGCAACGTACGTTCCGTAATCGCTTTTTTAGATTTACGCGAATGTTACACATTGAAATAAAACGAATTCTTACGGATTTTATTGCGAATTTAATTTAATTTTTAATTTTTTTAACTTCCCGGCGTTTGAATCACTTTACAGCTTTTATTTCAAGTATCTTTTTAGTTTAATTTAATTGCAATATAATTTTTATTTTTTATTTTTTTATTATTATTCATGACATCTGCAACCGATTCAAAGCATATTGGCATATATTTTTTAACAAATTAAATTATACAATTAATCTTTATCTTAATAATTTAAAACATTTTCATAAACAAACACAAATACGTCTAAGATCTCGTCATTTGAATCTTTTAATATGATTTTTTTATTTAGTCAAAAAAATATAAATTATAAAAAAAGGAGATTGAATTACCCAATTAATAGTTACATTCTAAGTCAACTTTAATCGCATCATCTAAGTCCTTCTGTTAAAACAAAACAGACATTCCGGCATTAAATTCAATATTTCTTCAACAAAAAGTTCATCAATAGCCATAACAGGACGCGAGAGATACGAACTAAGCCGGCGTTGCGCACTGCAATCCTATAATCGTTGCGTCCATGTTTGCGCCGATTTAATACGTAGAACTTAGAGTATTCAATATCTAGAGGGAGCGCTGACATACATTTGCATATACTAAAACGTAGATATTTCTTTGTTTGTAAGTTGGTAGCACTGCTTTATTAGTTAAAATTAAGCACAACAAATTACTATAAATTATTTTAGTAACAGAAAGCATATTTGAATACCTATAATTGATAAAATTGAGTGAATTCAATAGCCCTAAACTATTTTGTTATATCTTCCTTTTTTAAATAATTCGTGCATGTTGTACAACCTGTCAAATGGCAGCCAATAGGAGGGCAGAAAAAGGTGGCCAGGCACCACCATTTTTATCTACATTTATGAATTATCTCTCTTAAAGTATATTGGAAGTACCCTCTATGTATTATATAGTCTAATACGTAGAAATGGATGTGATGCTGAAAGATTTAATGCTCATTGATCTGCGGTGTGATACGCGAACTTGGCTCTATAAATGGACTCTCCTTTAATGGCAGCGCGGTTTTCGTTGGCAGGAAATAGATATACGGTAAATTGCTTTGTTTGCAACAGGTGGGAATGATTGGTGAATGGTTCTGTGTGGAACATTCCTGGGCTAAGATTGAGGGTTGGTAGATAGGGTAAAGTGGGAAAATTTATGAAACAGGCAAACTCTCGCTTCGGCGACGGTAAAGCGCCATTTCGCCCACACGGAGAGAGTTTTTCGCAGAGAGAATCGTATGCGACAAAAGTTGCAGTGGTGAGTGAGTGGAAAAGTCTCTAAAAATCTTAAAAGAAGCGATAACCTGAAACATTTTTTCCTAGTGCTTAAGATTTATTTGCTAAAATTAGCAAGGAAATGGTTATTATTATCTTATTATCTGCAGCGCCAAGAACGCTAGCGTTGAAAATAAGCCTCGCGCGAAGATATAAATAATAAAAAACAGAAATGATTATCAAATAATAGATTAAAAATACTAAGAATGTATGCATACAAATCCAAATCGTTACAAGAAAAGTCTTAGGTACTGTTTTAAATTCCGTCAACTCATTCCCTACGAAAGTGTAAACTTAAAATAAGCAGTTTGAGACAGCGTAAAATCAGTAAGTAGCAATAAGTGAAATCGGAACTAATGTTAAACTCAAAATAAATGTTTCTATTTTGTAACCAAATTGCGTGTTTACACCAAACGTTGGAAAATAAACGCGCACGAACGTGCTGGACAGTGGTTTTAACTCGGTTGTGAATGTTCCAAGTAATTGTTTTAACTTCATCTAATGTATTGGAAGAGATTTTTGGCTTGTTTGTAAGGCGTTGTAGGTCTAGTGGCTAAGGTTCATGAAATCTTTCGTTACCTAATAAGATTGAAATTTTTAAGATTACATACATAAACATAAAAACAGGCCTTTTTCCAGAAGGGGTAGGCACAGGTGCTACCAGAACACCCACGTTTCGCCTTGCATATTCCGTCCCACGATGTGATGTTGGGCGAGCCTATCGCCATATCAGGCACAAATTCCTGTCTCCGGGCTGGTAATGAATAGAAAAATCCAATATCATTGCCGGGATTCGAACCCGAGACCTCAGCTTTGCAATCGTACCGTAGTACCACCACGCCACCGAGGCAGTTTGAAGGTTACATTTATATTTAAATTGACTGTGTTGATGACTATAATGTCATGATGATGGTGATGATGCATATAAGGATTTTAAGATTAAACTCTAACATGGAGCAAATATATGACAACCATGAAAAAGAAAACATCCCTCATGGGTACTGTTTGAATCAGCTATCTCAGATCTTTTAATTAATTGTGAATTTACTTCTACTTATTATATCTAATCAATGCATAATAAGCCCTGTCGAGAATTTAAAAAGTGTTTCTGGAAAAATGAATACTTTTGCTTCCAAAATGACATATAAACATATCCTCTATGCGGTAAGCTCTTAAACTTTTGCTTTCTAACCCATGCGCCATGAAAGTGATCTCTGTCACAAGTCCATTCAGCCGTTAATTAATTATTGACACTGCTTGCCTAAGCGAGTGTCGAAAGAGCATCCATTAGGCTACCGGCTCTTTTATTACCAACAAATTGATTAAACAATGTTGCGATCTCTTTGATAAGCTGCTTAATGTGTTTTGACTTCGAGAAACAGTCTTTCAATAGCTGTTGGTAAATGAATGTGTTAGACTCTTGGTTCATTCACATAGAGCTGTTGTATTTGATGTTGATTCAAATAGATCGGCTGTGATCAAGTGGAAACAATGAATGGAAACAGTTACAGCATGTTGTTTTTCAGTAGACAAATCACAATTCTTACAATCATTTCTAAAATTCAAAGTACTTGCAGATTCTTGATATTAAAAATGATAGATCGGAAAATATCGAACGTATAAACTTAAATTTTTGACCGTGTAATAATTTTGGTGCCTAGCTGCACTTACTCCGAAATCCAGTCTGTTTTAACTACCCATTTGACTACCACTAACATTGCTGAATTCCTCAAAAGCTGTGCACTATTCATATAACAGATTTAAAACATTCTAAATTCTAATCCCAAATCCCTAATGCCGATCCCACCAAATTCCATAATTGGATATAGCTCAAATTGCAAACACCAAAATCCTGTCAAACATGCATTCTTAACCTGCAACATCGCTTAGCGGATTACCGGGCATTAGTCAATAAATCCATCAATTGGATCCAGGCTTGTCAGTAGGGGTGACAAAACACGTGTAAACGTGACACACGGAGGCCATGTAGGGCTTCCCTCATCAAGTTACGAGGGGTCAAGTGTGCGATATTGATTATTGACAAGATACATGAAGCTATTTATATTTTTAATTTTACTCTTTATATTCCTAAACGTTTTGACTCCATCACATAGAGATAGGCAGAAAGTATCCTTAATGCATTCGATCGCGAAATATCGCATTCGTTTCGTCCACTTACTCGATTATTCTTGTTAGTTCAAGGTACTTCTGACCTGACCCTTGTATAGTGTCATTGATTCAGTTGGCGTAGTTACGATGAGGTAGACCCTACCGACTGCGCGCCAGATGAGCTTTAACGTTATAGGTATATTCTGAGTACATTCGAAGAAAAGTCAAATCACACTTCCCATATCAAGATACATAAAGCCCCATTTACAACGAGGATAGTTTCACACATCGAAGATACGATTATCGTACACTCTACAGCGCACTTCACACCGCCGGAGACAGAAGCAGATGGAGTAAGATCGTTTTAAAGAAAACGATGCACAAGGAAGGTTACGACCCAATACTAACACGACGCAAAGAAAAGTATTTTTGTATTGTATCAGCCCATATACGACCCACTGCAGGGCACGGGCCTCCTCTACAATCGAGAGTACCATTAAGAGTGGTTAGGCCATATAGTCCTCCACGCTGGCCTAATGCGGGTTGGCGGACTTTTACATACCATAGAAATTTATACAAATCGCTATGGTATGCAGGTTTCCTCACGATGTTTTCCTTCACCGTTATAGTGCGTGGTGATTGACTATCAATACACACATGACTCCGAAAAGTCAGAGGTGTGCCCTGGGATTTGAACCCGCGACCACCGGGAACATGTAGGCAGCCGCGTCTGGTCCGTTACCAACAGGCCACCACGCACAAAGAAAAGTAGGAGGCGAATAAATACTAAACAATCAATTTAATGCCCAAATACTCAAGGCATAAAGAATTTTATCCTGCATAAAGGAATGAAAAAAGGGGTGATAAATGATACACGTGTATTCTGTCGCATAATTACGTAAAGCAAATATATCAGTGGACAAAATAAAAACACGTTATTTTTCACGGCCGGCGAGGAAAGATCAAACGAGGGCGATGTGTGTATTTGTTTATGTATGTTTCTTTGTTTGTGTCATGATGGAGTGAGTAGACGGGTTTGCATTGTGAAGGTCTGTGTTTGATTCCAGATTAATACATTCATTTCTAGATTCGTACTAATGTCGGTGGTAATATTATTATCAAAATTAATGCTTTCATCTAAAATTTGCTTCCTGCGTACTATGATAGAGTTTTCGAGATGAAACCAGATCGTTGTTAACTTTTTTACGAAAAAGTTCCCGAACTAAAGATTGAACTTCAGACCTCACGGTTGATACTCTATATAGTATACTACAAGATTATTAACGTTTAAAATGTTAGCTTAAAAATACACCTATAATAAATTAGAAATTAATCCTGCATTTTGTCAACAAAACAATTGATGGAACCGTGTGATTTACGAATGCCATTATCCTGACGGAACAGGTTCCAGGTAAGGTCTAGATAAAGCCATAAACAATGGCTAGTTCTTGAAGCTTAGCGAGATAAGGCATGGAACAGAATTGTCATCTTGCCCAGGCCTAATGGCAACGGGTCATCATTTCGATAGATTTATTTCAATCAGCTCGCAACCTCCGTCGCGCAGTTGATTGGACGCCGGCTGGGATACGAGAGGCCGCGGGTTCGAACCCCGCACCGAAAAAAATATATGTGGGAACCACAAGTATTTTTTCCGGGTCTGGGTGTGCGTGAGACCGAAAAGCCTCTCGTAGTTCCTGATACCCACGACACAAGACTCGATCTTAGTGTGGGGTCAGGACTATGTGACTATTGGGTGTATTTATTTATTTATTATTGTATTATCTTTTCTCATAAACCTCGTATATTTGAAGGCGCTAAATCTCTTGCGATACATTACACAATAAGCTGATAAGATACGTGAGAAAAATAAAAAAGAATATATTTTTTAAAGAATACAGAAAGTCGTAACTAGATAAGCGAAAATGACGAAATTAATTTTATGTTGTATAAATCGTCTACGGTCTTTTTGGCGTCCGTATGCATTGTTGTAATGCTGTTGTCAAATATTAGGAATAGTTTTTGATCGACTTCAGAAAAAGGAGATTATCAATTCGATGAGTATGCATGTAATTTTGTCAGAATTTCAGTGTTTGGATATGTCAGCGTAGCCTATACCACCTTTTGAACACGTGTAGGTACCAAACTTTATATGTGTATGTATGTTTGTATGTTTTTCCATGCATATCTCAAAAATATCTTATTATCAGTAAGGTGTGGTTGTTGTTAAGATTGGTACTAAATTACATACATATATAAACATCATGCCTGTATCCCAGAAGAGGTAGGCAAAGGTACAACCAGGACACCCACGTTTCGGCGTGTGTGTTCCGTCTCATAATGTGGTAGGGGGCGAGCCTATTGCCATGTCGGCTACAAATTCTTGACTCTTGGCTGATAATGAATAGAAAAATCTAATATCACTTTTTCTAACCCGGGATTCGAACCTGAGAGAGACCTCAACTTTGTTATCATACCGTAGTACTACGCCATCGAGGCAGTCTAAATTACATAATAGTGTTAATTGTAAATTGTAACCCTGAACAAATAGGCAAGGCTGTATAATGCCGGCCGGCGTCCACAGTCTCTGGATTTTTTGATAGATGATAAAAGGCAATCCAATCCCTATAAATTCCAATTGATAATATTAGCATCGACCTCGCCTTTTTACAAAAAAATATACATCATTTTCACGTGATGGTAAGTCATGACCACAACCTTACAATGTCCGATTAAGTATAACCATCTATTAACGAGAGAGCTAATAGCTATTGTAACGTTAAATCGTCGGTCGAAATTCTTGGAGGCGTATGTTCAGCATTGGTCTTTCTTTGATTAAATAAATAAATAAACCCAACAGTCACACACAGTCCTGACCCCACATTAGGATCAATCAAGTCTTGTGTCGTGGGTATCAGAAACTACGAGAGACTTTTCGGTCTCACAAACACCCAGACCCGAGAAATACTTGTCTTAGTTGCAGATGATAAAGAATTAGTACGTAAGTATCGTTAGAAGCCCTAAAATGAAAACATTGGTATCAATTAGGCTATTGTCCTACTAAATCAATAAATAATGTTGGACTATCAAAGCCTCACATAATATGTTATGTACTTAGTATTATGTATCCTTTAGTGGGACAAACAGACGGATATAGCCGCGAATTCCCATTACAGATTTTGCCATTAATAAAGACTAGAATTCTCGCGTTATGATTTAATGCTCGAATTATCGGATGCTTTCGCAGTTCAATTTAAATCAATTTGTCAAGATGAATGGAACCGTTCAGAAATAAAACTGAAATAGTGACTCGAGTATTTATTGAAGCGATTTAAGATAGTATTAAGCATTTATTAATGGGTTCGTAATAATAATTAATCAAAGATTTTCCACACAAAATAGCGCTGGTTTGATGGCATCGCAGATATGAGTCAATCAGTTGTAATACACAACTGAGTGTACCTAAGGTTCGCTGAAGCGGAGGCATTAAGAACGGGAGAAATACTTCGGCTCCAACCAAAATAGTATTGTACTGTACTGTAGCAGCCCAGGTACGTCCTGCTGCAGGGCACGAGCCTCCCCTACAATCGAAAGTACGATTTAGAGGGGTTAGGCTATATAGTCCACAACGCTAGCCTAGTGCGGGTTGGCGGACGTTACATACCATAGAAATTCTTGCAAATCACTATGGAATGCAGGTTTCCTCACGATGTTTTCCTTCACCGCTATAGTGCGTGGTTATTACTATCACTACACACATGACTCCGAAAAGTCAGAGGTGTGCCCTAGAATTTGAACCCGCGACCACCGTGAACATGTGGTAGCCGCGTCTAGTCCGTTTACCAACAGGCCACACGCACTTTGATAACTAAAATAGCGAGGTAATAAAAGTACTGAACCGAAGAGACGAAATGCCGTTAAATAACATAATAATGCCGAAAGGAGCAGTAAAATACTTCACATTTTAAAATCTAAATGAGGTATGAAATCAAAAGTAAATAGTCAATATTTTCAAAAAAATCATTTTTAATAATACATATATAAATAAATAAACCCACGCCTTTTTTCCGAAAAGGGATAGGAAGAAGTGCAACTAGGACACCCACGTTTCGCCTTTTCAAGAAAGGAAAGATTTGTCAGAATATGTAGATTGTATCAATCTTCTAAATTAAGTTGTTTTGGTATGACAAAGTGATCACAATTCACATTATGACATGTATAATAATCAAAATTGAATAATATCTACTGACGAGAGGTAGCCAGCAATGTCTACCTGGGCGGTACTCGGCCTATACAATTTTGCCGGCCTGCTGTAATCCGGATATAAACGAAGCAGAACCGAAATATATGTCTGAACTACTATGATTTTCCTCTATTGTATCCAATGGTCGTTTTCCAAGTAATACAAGTATATATTACCATAGCTTTTTAGTATTCAAAATCCGTATCAAAATTATTCAAGCCAGGACTTGAATTTTACTGTAAACAAAATCCTAATGGGTTTATTAGCATACCTAGTAATTGATAAAGTTGTCGTGTCAGTGAAACTTTTGAACAAATTACGTGTTTCTATAAATAAAACAAATTAAACTGTCAGTACAATATCTCGCAATTAAGGACTAGAAAAGGGTTTCAAAGTAGACAAAGTTCGATAGGGTTTTTGTAATTATAATTGCCCCAAATCCATGCATTGAAAATGATTAACAATAAATGGGTATTTTGGTGTGATTCAAGATCAGCGTGGTGGATTATATGGCCTAACCCCTCTCAATCGCACTCTCGATTGTAGAGTAGGCCCGTGCTCTGCAGTGGGGCGTATAAGGGCTGATGCAATACAAAACAAAATTTATGACTAAGTATTACGAAATGTAATTAAACTTTATGTAATAGGTTTAGGATAATGTTATTTATTTTCCATTAAGTACTAATTATTTAGTTAGGAAAATGTAGTGAAAACAATTCATCCGATATATAGATAAGTTATAGGTAATATAATTAAAATAATTCCCGATAACTATATTTTTAAAACCAAAAAAGGCATCTTACAAAAGTTATGGGAATTTACAGAAAATGGTCTACGGTTAAAATCATTATTTTGTTCAGTTATTATTTAGTTGAGAACGAGTGACCAACATAATTTGAAACGCAATCTTATTTTACTCGTATTCAATTGAATTATTAGTATGAACAACAAAATTTAAAATGGTCGCAAGTTTCAGTAATACTTTAAAGGATATTACGATCCTTTTTTCCTCGAAATTCATCAGGGTAATTTCCCAAGACACCTTAGTAAGAAAACCATAAACGCACAAGTCAAACTAATATTTTTCGGTAAAAAAATAATCTTACCCCATAACTGTTATTTCACAATGCAGCTATCCGCGACACAACAACATCGAACACAAAACGGGAACTAGTGGCACTATAAAAATCACCAACGTTTATAAAGACATATTTGAAATTCAATGCGATCGTGAAAAATGGGATTGAATACGAAACCGAAATCGGGAACTTAAATTATGCACTCCGTCAGGCAGGTGGTATTATTAAAAAAAACACACACACACCGAACAACGCTTAACTATAAATCAATCAACGCTAGACTAATTAAAGAACGGCGAACACGATGCGCGGAAATTAACGAATCACATTTCGGAACTATAAGTGCGTAATCGAATTTGACGGGAATGCGTTAAGGTGAGGTCACACGGACGCGCGAAACCGAAATCGACGGGCGGAATTTAGAAACGAGAATATTGGTGTCGCACGCGCCGCAGCCGCACCGCGCCGGCCATGCGTGTGCAATGGGGACTAGCGATGCATTGGCGCTGCTATCAAATAAACAAAAACTGCATGACGGTGTACTAAAGCTCGGGTGCGAGCTTTAACTCACGAAATGTTAATTTTATTACTGATTTCGTGAAAGTGATAATGTGCGCGGTTGGTATTGATTCGGATTCGCTATCCCTTTGTTTATTGCGCTGTTCTCTCGGAAATGGGGGAAGCGTTGCTATTTCGTGCCGCGATTTCGGACGTTTTGTTTTGTGGTCGCTTGCAATTGCCTTTTTTTCGACATCCACGCTATTTTGAGGCGATATGTTTTCAAGAATGCATGTGTTTTGTTGAAACAAGACTAGGGACGAATAACTTATTTTGATATGCACGATCGCTTGTATGAAATGTACAAATAAAATAATTATGATATCATGAAAGTGCGAATTGTATAGTAATGTCTCTAAAGTCCGTACGACATCAGATGAAAACATTAACGCAAAAATACATACACCAATCAGTAATACATTAAAGTTAAAAGTATATTATACAACATACTAATTGTCGGCGCCATTTGCCCATATCTATGCAGATATTAAAACGCAAGCTATGCGAGTGTGAAAAATAAAAAGTTTTACCGGTATTCCGATACATGCAGCCATTACTGAGGGAATTAACTAAAATAAATAAGGTTTTAATGTAACAACCCTGGCTACTTAGCGTTATCACATTCGGAATCGTTCCCTATATGTGCTATTTAATTAATCGGGCCCTAGTCTGAAAAAAAATGGTTGGACGCATGCGCAGAATCTGTGGCGCGTTCGGTTAAATTTAACCGGTGACAATGGGCAGTCCGTCACCCGTTCTAAATCAAGGATTAGTTGGTACTAATTGTACTTGTGTACCGTATGATTAATGTTACTCGTTATAGAGTATACTTCGCTTTGTCTCTCAATGGGTGCATATTGCGCTCGCACTTCCTTGTGACGGGTACAAGGTTTCGGTGGTTTTGTGAGTTATTTTCCTTGAAGTATTATTTTTTTCTATATTTCCAATGAACTATAAAAATCGAATTAAAAACTAATATGTTTATTGTAATTCGACTATGATATTTTCGGTTGTATATTTTGTTATAATTTACTTAAATACACTTTTAATATTAACAAAATATCAAGATCAAAATATAATATTACAAATACTTAAAAAAATTAAATCACCTTACAGTTTCTTATTAACTTAACTCACTATTATTTTCATATCTGTATAATACACATCACTAAAAAGTTTATAGTGGCTTCCATATTTATTATTTATGACAAAATTTAAAAAAAACTATTCCATAAAATAGACCGGAAAATGTCTATGCCTGTGTGTTCGTGACTTTATACACTAGCCGCGTTTTAGACTATAAATCTCTTTTTTTGTGTAGCATACGTGACGCACCTGAAGGATAGTGGATATCGCCGGCCATTAATATCCATTCTGTGAGCTTTTCCTGTGATCTGTGGGGTCGTGGATTCTATTATAATATCAGGCAATCCACGTGAGAATTTTGGTTTAAACTCTCGCATTAGTGGTGGTGCAGCCCATATACGGCCCACTGCAGGGCACGGGCCTCCTCTACAATCGAGAGTACGATTGAGAGTGGTTAGGCCATATAGTCCACCACGCTGGCCTAGTGCGGGTTGGCGGACTTTCACATACCATAGAAATTTATACAAATCGCTATGGTGTGCAGGTTTCCTCACGATGTTTTCCTTCACCGTTATAGTGCGTGGTGATTGACTATCAATACACACATGACTCCGAAAAGTCAGAGGTGTGCCCTGGGATTTGAACCCGCGACCACCGTAATCATGTAGGCAGCCGCGTCTGGTCCGTTACCAACAGGCCACCACGCACTTTTAGCATTCGCATTAGTGGTTACTAGAAATTGTCCGGTTTCGTGGTAGATTCGGTCCTCACAAGTCTCAGTATAGTAATTTGCTGATCTGTCGTCTTGCCTTCAAAATCGCCCTGCTTAAGTATCTACTTCTGTTATCTGCTCCTATGGCCTAAACTACACTTATATAGGATGGGCGCTACATGACTTTTAGGCCATATTTTGGCTTATATTCATATAACCTTTCTGGAATGTTCCTTTTGTGTATCACCCTACTAAAATTACACTGCTATTTCTGTGATCTACAATAATTTCACTTTAAATATTCGACTTTGACCTTTCAGTGCTTGTAATACGCTCCTGTCTGCGAGTTTCAAAGTTTTGTTGCAAGAGCTATTTCCAGAGCATTTTCGTGTGAAGAAGATGAATGTTTGTGCGACTTTCAGTCACGTCTTCATAACAAGAGTTGTAAATCCCGCTCAAGGGCAGCAGTCAGAATTTAACTCGTTATCCACTGAGAAATATATCATTGGTTTTGTGGTATGAGTTGTCATCAATAAGTCCGCGCAGTGACCACGAAAGCTACAAAGTAATCGAAACGTCGAATTGTTAAAAATGTAAAATTAAACCAAATCCGCGTCAATGTCATCCACGCGGTTCTTAGTGCCATTTCTAGATCGAGCAATCGATTACCTGTATTATATCATTTAGCAAATATCATATGATGAGGACTGGAATTTGTATTAAGCACTGTGATACCCTCGTCCCTTACAGTTAATGGAACAATATGTCGCTCCTATAATAAGTTAGAGCCACGCTCAAGTTAGTCGGAATACACCGGCGCCACATAGGATTTCCGCGTCCCTTTCCCCCGACTGTTCACTTTACCATTCCTCGCTTATCAGCTGATAGAACTGTTTTTTTTATACATTTACGTTAAAATTCCTGCGTTATACCTTATAAAAAGTGCAATATAACAGAGTGTCTATCGACGAAAAATAACTTTTTTGTTTTATAAAATGTGATTTTATATGATTAATCCTGCCAGTGGTTGCACAAATAATTTTTCATTTTACCTACCTATATACCGGCTGTTTCTAGAGTCCGTGTTACCGCTCTGCTATCCTATCTAGTATCCTAAATTGTAAAACCATTGAGTCTCATATTTTCGAGACTATTATTGTTGATTTCCTGTGTGTTTAATATAAATGTGAAAAAAACATAAACACTAAATCTAAGAAATTATTTACTCAAAAAAGATAAACTCATACAAAATTTTACTTCTCGTGTTTAAAACTCAACTCGTTTGTCATCCATAACAAATGTAAAATACGATGGGAACAAATCATAAATAATTTTTAATTTCCAAACATGCGCAGCCGCGACTAACAACAGTAATTCAAATCAGTTCCCTCCGTCAAAAGCAATTAAAAAGTTATGCGTAACGAACAGCCCTAATTTCTAATTTACACGACACTAGCGCAAGCAAAAACCCGCGGCAAAACACCAACAAAGGGGCTAACGGGCTTAACATAAAAAAACAACCCAACCCGACTCAAAATTCATTTACATCAACCAGTCACTTTGCACGCCTTCACAGAACCGATTAATTTATTATTTTAAAGCACCCTTTTCGCGCATCCAATTTAAAAGTTGACGTCTTAAACAGTCTTAAATTACACGTGAAATTATTTCATTAGCGCGAGCAACCGACGGCTAGCGTCGCTCGCAGAGATTTTCGGTACCGAAACACGTAATCAACACGTCAATGTGGACACGCCCTTAGCTCTTCGCGTTAATAGGCAGATCTCGATATCGGCTCATTCTGTAAATAGCGCCAAGTTGCGTTTGCCGATTTCGAAAAATTCGTTTCGTGTTCGCTTTGATTCGTGCGTGCTATTGTTCTAATTTTAAAACGTTTTATACTAAACAGGCTTTTATACTTTATTGGCCTAATATTGGTATTATGTTTAAAGTGATTATGTAAGTAATTATACCGTTATCATACTGTCAGAAAATTAATAATAGTGCGAGATTGCGGGTAGAATAGTCTTCGTTTTTCTTACTGAACTTTTAGAAAGACTTGCTTGATTATAAACCTATTCAACAACAATCTTTTTAGGAACTTGTTAATTCTCGGACAAAGCGTTTCCTTCAATCCATCCTGAGAATGATTCTAGATCGCATAGTTCACAGCCATCTGATTACTACACAAAAGCGATTCACGCTGACATCTTAATTGCCACGATCAATCTCACACACTTACTAATCAAAGATTCGCAAGCACAAACATCCACAGCGCACAATCGCCTGTTTCAGAACAGCAAAAATAATTTTGCAAGCATTTACAAGTCAGCATTTATGATGTTGTTTAGCTTTTGTTTGTAGATTACGCCGGCAATACACACGGCGCTTTAGCATCTCCGATATTGAACATATCCCTTATATAATGTTCATTAAATTTAATGCCTCGGTATTTGTTCCGTAATTAATTATTAGATGACGGAAAACATCGTTAGATTGCGCGTGTTGTGACGTAATGGACAAGGTTATTGATCTTTATTGCCGTGTTAGAAGATAATATGATTTTCAAGCTAGATGCATGTGTTTAATTCGGTAGGATCTGATGAAATTTGCGCAAGGCGGGTGTGAATGGCGTTTCGGGAATGTTTGGTATAGGCTTATGACAAACTGGTTATCACAAGTTTGTGATGATATTGTGTTCCAATCAAATACACATACCTACAGGGTGCTGTATTTATCATACAATATTTTAAATAAGGGTCGATTATAAAATATTTACATTGGCTGTACATTTTAAAATCTCAGCCAAAATATGTGGTCGGGGCATGTTCACATCGAAGCCTATTTAGTGAATAAATAAATAAATACACCCAACTACACAGTACACAGTACTTCAAATACACAGTACTGACTCCACTCTAAGATCGAGTCTTGTGTCGTGGGTATCAGGAAATGGGAGAGACTTTTTGGTCTCACAAACACTCTCTCGCTCTGGACGAGCCTGACCATTCATGCTGAGTCATAACTGACAGCAGCGTGGCTCTACTACTTCCAGAAACGCGGACAGCATACATAAAGGACCTACAAAATATAGAACCACGGGGAATAGATCCGACAATTTTTTGCTCAAAATTTCTCATCCATTGCGCCACTTGTTCTCCCAATATATCCCTTTGTACGTACATATTATGCATACTACTTCATATTATACTAAACATCAATTTTTTAACGTCAGTTGACCTCCGGCCGCAATATATTTGCCAGTTAACGCGTCCGATCGAGGAATAAATCATGGGTATATGAGATGTCGATAAATGTGCTGTTTAAGTATATAGAGGTAAATATATTATACATATATGACATACTTTTTTCGTTTCAGAAATATTGTAACTATCTTTTATTGATTGCTTAAAAAATAGGCTTTTGTTTTTTTATAAGTGGCAAAGGAGCATAGGTACGGTTCACCTGATGGTAAGTGATCACCGCCGCCCATGAACATCTGGAACACCATAGAGCATGTAAATGTGTTGCCGGCCTTTAAGGTGGGAGTACGCTTGTTAGGTATTGTATTCTATAAGAAATTGTGTGATGCGTAAGTATGTTTCTAATATGTAAAGTATAGGACTGACTCGGTGGCGTAATTGTATTAAGGTATGATTACAACGCAGAGGTCTTTGGTTCGAATCCCGGGCCGGGCAGTGATAATGGATTTTTCTGTTCAGTATTCCCGGAGTCAGGAATTTGTGCTCGATATGGCGATAGGCTCGCCCCCTATCGCATCATGGGATGGAACACATAAGGCGAAACCTGGGTGTCCTGGTTGCACCTCTGCCTACCCTTTCTGGAAAAAGGCGTGTGTTTATGTAATGTTAAATTATTTGTGTCCAACGAAATTCGAAATAAAAATAATTATACCATAATAACTACGATCGGAAACCGCATCGATTTGCTATTAGTGGTTTACAAGACATTTCCGAACAAACTTATGTACATACATAAAAGTTTATTGTTCAATGTGATTTACAAATAACTTTTTTATATTGCTCAAATTTTTTCAATTGTACAAAATTATAGGTTCATTAAGTCATTGAAAATTACGATAGCATACTTTAAGATACGGATACATCTAATATCTTTTAGTGTGTGGCGAAATTTGGAACTACAAAAAAAAAAATCTATTTAAGGTATTGTTTGAGATATTTTAATATAAGCGACAAGCATTTATACTTGTAATCGAATAGCAATAATAAAACGTGAAGAGAGAAAAAACTATTCATAATATTTCGACAACATCGCTTTTGGCGATATAAGATAGTAGACGACTTCTGAATTTAAAAAAATACTCAAATATATAGGGTATATCAAGACTGCTACCAGCTACTGCTATATATACACCCTTTAATTTTTAAAGACGTTATAGTACGCAAGGCTTTAAATTGTAATTTTAGCAAAAACTATGGATTTACCACCCAACCACAATGATATTTAAAATATTACAAAAAAAAATCTAGCTCTTTTTTGCAAAAATATCAGTTGCATTGTGTCTAAAATCACTAAAACTACCACCTGGCTTCGTTTTCGGTGGTAGTCTTGATATACCCTGTATAATTTGTTGTTTCATCACACCAAAAGGTGAACTTTCGCGACCTTTCCCTAACGAAATACTTACCTCTATTATATTGCTACCAATCAAAATTAATTCCAGAAACGCAATAAAATGGAATTATGAGATATATTCTCGTTAGATAATCAGCAGTTTGCATAATTGCAGAAGCTTTAAATATTTATAGCTTGAACACTATTGTTTTATACGTATCTCTGACTAAGGCCTTAGTTCACGACCTTACGCAACGTAGTGGTACCGGCTGATAGGTATAGATGGCGCTAAAAGAATCATACTGTTCTTTAATACTACGTCTATGATGCCGTTCACTCTGCAATTCTTTTGAACTAGGATCAAAAGTGACAGCTGAAACTTTGTGCAGTCTACCAGTCCATGAAGTTAGAATATGATAAATTAATTGATAATATACCACCTTTATCACTATCTAAGGATGATATCAAATATACCATTCAATTTAAAGATTAAGCTTGGTGGCCACTGCTATCCCAACTAGGTTGCCAATTTTTCTCTCTGTCTGGTGGTAACCTTGTATACTCTGGATACTCTTTCTAGATAGCACTATATTTACCATGAGGAGTTAGTTTGAAACACGACAAAATATCCTTTTAATTGTTGTGGCGAGTTCAAATTCCAGAGCACATCAATAAATTTTCGGATTCATGTGTGTATTGATAGTTAATCACCTCGGTCTATAATAGAGAAGGGAATCATCTTAAAGAAACCTGCATACCATAGCGATTTGCGCGAATTTATATCGTATGTGAAGTCAGCCAACCCGCACTAGGCCAGCGTGGTAGACCCTACCCCTCCCAATCGATAACAGACCTCAATATAATTATAATTTCTTGCTTATACAATACAGTTCCAGCTACAAGCTCCGTAAGTGAGTTCTCGATCATAATAAATGGAAGCGGATTATGGTAATGCACTTTAATTATTCTCATCAATTTGTTAGATAAATTTAGTAAACATGTGCGTGATTCTGACGTTTTGATGCACATTATAGCAGCTGTAGAAATTATGGGCATTGTATGATGTATATTCAAATACCAATTTGAACAATGCATTTACTGGATCAAGCTTAGGTATTTCAATTAACGACAACGTAAGTATTGAACGTATAACATGGTTATTTTCTAAATGATTTTCAATACAAAATATTTCAACCTTAAAGATAATAAAAGTGTTGACCTGATCCATGTCATGCTTATTTTCAAAATTACTTTTCCAAACCATTTTCAATACTAAGCCTGTAAGGACTCCGTTGTAAGATGCACCCAAAGATTTTTCAGGTAAAATTTAAATGGAGTGACTCCCATTGTAATTATTATCAAGACGAGAAGTTCGCATGAGGTTAAAAGTTACGTCTGCCCACAAACAGGGGCAACACATATCGGAACTTAGTAAGGCTAATCGCTCTATGCCATTGTGACTGTGCAGGTCACTCCGAGATGTTAAGTACATACATACATACATAAACACACGCCTTTTTCCCAGAAGGGGTAAGCAGAGGTGCTACCAGAACACACCCACGTTTCGCCTTGTATATTCCGTCCCACGATGTGATAGGGGGCGAGCCTATCGCCATATCGGGCACAAATTCCTGACTCCGGGCTGATAATGAATAGAAAAATCCAATATCACTTTGCCCGACCCGGGATTCGAACCCGAGACCTCAGCATTGCAATCATACCGTAGTACCACTACGCCACCGAGGCGCCACGCCGATGTTAAGTGTTGAGTCTTAATGCTTAGTATTATCAACAGCTAAACTATCCTTCATACTAGAACGTAAAAACGATTCCACAATATTACGTACACTAGAGACCAAACACCTTATATCGAGAGGACGAAGTTTCCTGCCGGTACTCCGTGGGAGAACGGAAGGGATTTTACAGATTCTGCAGTCTACGAGCTCAGAAAGTTTATCTTTATTAAGAGACCTAAGATTTAAAATGATTAAAGATTTATTTATTTATTTTTATATAACTAAGGAAGCAAACAAATTTACGGCCCGCCTGATGGTAAGAAGTTTTCGTATCCTATGGACATCTGCAACATCAGAGGTGTCATTCACGTGTTCCGACCAAGTGAAAACCTTTGTATTCATATTATCTTTCTTTATTATCACATTATTTCACCAAAGATTCTAATAATCTAAATATTATGATAAATAAGCCGTTAAAAATTTGACAAAGCATAGGATAAAAATAAATTTAAAATTATTCTATTAGCTGGTACTAAAACAGACGCAGTTTACAAACGCACGAAAATTAAAAAGCCAATCTTAGCAGCGGCAGTTATCCAAAGTTTACAAGTAACCATTAATGTGTGGCCAATGTAATGAAAATCAGACCGAAGACCTTATCACGAAGATCTAAAGGTGAATATTGTTTAACAAAAGACCAGCTTAAATTAGAAACGTAATAAGTAATTTAACGGCGCCCGCGCATCCAAAGGGTGAGGATTCACGCCCATCGTGTGAGGCCATTGAGTTGTTGCATAGAGTGGACACCAAGAACAAAACGGTTATACTATACCGCAATTTGTGCCTCTATCTCTTTCGCTCTTACACAATCTCAGTATCTTCCTTCTCGTTTGACTGTTTTACATGTCTGACATGAGCGCTCGGATTTTCTAAGCAATTTCCACTTTACCCCAATGCGTGGCAAAGATTATGATGTAGATATGACAAATTCCGCACATTATTGAAAACTATTTGCTTGAGCGTTCTGATTTGAATTTTGCCACGACTAATATAGTTGGAGTAACTACCTTCAGTGCTATTAAACTTTGTTTGACGATATGAACCAGGTGGACCGAAGAAGTCAAAATATTTAAGCAATAGGCAGATCAGTACCTAGGGGTAATTAGCGTCATTAGGTATGAAGGTAAACAAACAATGAGGTGGATGACTTCGCATAGAACCGGGAAGAGTAACAAGATCGAAAGGGGCCACGTACGACGTTCATCCGCAAAGTGGACACGCGACGGAAGATGTGTGACCTGGGATTTAAATCCGCGATCGTGAACATGTTGGCAACCGCGTCTGGTCCGTGTACCAACAGGCCATCACGCACTTTTTTCAAACCTGTGTCATTCCAATCTAATGAGCCGACTCCTGATGTTATCAATGCTGTAAGCGTACTTATAATCCTCCTATAATATAACTTTAAATACTTCTCCCCTACTTGACTTGATCAAAGCGAAAACGATCGCGCATGACTCGTTTTAAAACATCAACGGAACGTGTTAAGTGGTTATTGAAAAAAGTTAAACATCGTCGATTGCGATGTAATAAAAATATCTCAGTAACACCTAAAATTATCGACGAATTATTATAAAAACGTCTTTATAAAAAGTATGCTGATTTCGTCCGCACTGGAGTATCGTTACTCGTCGTTTTATTTCAACGTTTAACATATTAATGCGTTCATAAAATTCTCAGTGAATATTGAGTTATCTTTGGTTAATTCATGAATGGTTTTCTTATTTATTTTATCACCGTATTGATCTACCTTACGGGAGTATAGGCTGTGAACTGCAACGTCCTGGAATCGGTTTCAGGGTTCAAAAATCACTTGGTATGATTTTTTATTGCTATAATTTCACTTAAAAAAAAAAAATTCTACGGTATGTAAGTCCGCCAACCCGCACTGGGCCAGCGTGGTGGACTATATGGCCTAACCACTCTCAATCGTACTCTCGATTGTAGAGGAGGCCCGTGCCCTGCAGTGGGTCGTATATGGGCTGATACAATACAATACAGTATAATTTCACTTTAGTATTTCGGATGCCAATGTATGTACGAGTATGACATGGCCATAGGCGCGTCTTTTTTAATCCCCTAGGGTATCGATTGAGTAGCTTAACTTTAGCGTAGCTTTGCTTTTATTATATAGAAAGATACATAAATACATAAACTTACGCCTTTATCCCAGAAGCGGTAGCCAAGGTTCTCCTGGTAGTAACCAGGCACCCACGTTCCGCCTTATCTGTTCCATCCAAGGACGTGATAGGGGGCAAGCCTATCGCCATATCAGGCACAAATTCCTAATTCCGGACTGATAATGAAGTGAAAAATCCAATATCAAAAGAAAGATACATTGTGGTTAATTTGTGGCGCCAGTAAAGAATAAAACATTTCAACAAAATATTTATTTATGACGACACACAATAAACTGCGCTAAATTATGCATGCGGTTAAGCCTATTAAAAAACCTCACCACAATTAAACTAACAGACATATTTAATTACATTACTGTGTCCTATAATTAAGAATATCCACGCCACCCATAGCGTCGACTCAAAAACAAACAAATGTACTAAGCACACTGCTGACAAATTACAGCAAATCCTTACACCTTCCGTAAGTTAAACTCTATTATTTTATAATATTCAAGTCGCTATAACGATAAAAATATGCATCCGCTGCTCGCCTTAAATATTAAGTTAAAACGTTTAAAATAATTACAGGACAATTTATTTAAACTTGTGTTCTGTTGATGCGGATAATCACCGAATTGAGTTTTTAATGTTTTTTTTTATTTGGATGAATTGATTTTTATAAAACGCTTTTTCAATATGCTTATAAGCTGAATATCGTCACAAGTTTTGCCTGGGCGTACGAATAGGATGTTTTAAATATTATTTACAAAGGCAGTTATAAATACACTGCCGCGATCGTCACGTGCCATTTTTGAAGAAAGGAATGAAAAAAATATAATTCTTATTACTAATTGAAGGAATCTTAAATAAATATATATACCTAGTTACATATTTTTGCATTACTTTGTATTCAGTTTTTGTATTCTTGAAACGACTTTTTTTAAATCTTTACTTTAACACATAAATCGTCGCAGTAAGCCTCAACCTTAAATTTTGTAAAGCGGTGATCGAGCGGATCGCAAAAATTGCATTTCTTGCTACGATCGGTGGAATGTCATTAAATTTTATGACCTATTTGAGTGCCGGCCATATGGTATTTAATTTAACCCTCAACAGTTAGTACGCAAATGCTTTGCTTAGTTCAAGCTTTGTTCATATGTACTCGGTTTGTTGGGTAATAGTTGAATTGTTTGTTACCTGTGGCAATTACAGGCAATTGTGGCAATTAACTATAAAAGTCTTGTTATTAGCAACAGTATGTCCACTGTTTTTGTTAGTTTATCTCAAAGGTTACAAATAGAAAACATTATTACGCCTGCGATCTGCAAATATGAAATGGATTAACAGCCTCCGCGGCTTAGTTGGTTAGACACCAGCTGTGAAACGAGAAGCCGCAGGTTCGATCTCCACATCGAAACAAATGTTTGTGTGATTCACAGGTATTTATTTCGGGTCTGGGTGTTCGTGAGACCGAAAAGTCTTTCGTAGGTCGTGCAGCACGCACAAATTCCCTGAGCACTGGTCATGAAAACTAGACTCTGTTGTATGCTTCTTGCTATCTCCCCCCAGGCATCCAAGGAGGAATCTCAAGGAGCTTAATTCTCGAAAAAAATCAATAATTACTACCAAATTACTGCTGTTTCTTTGTCCTATTTATATATCCATCCCATGGTTTCCTGTAACAATTTACCTGTAACGCCGCCAATTGTATTATTATTTTTATTGCGTAATTTCGTATTTGTATATCTGTATCTCAGCGCGCCAGAGGCAGAACACCAGACAAATGGTCAGACATCGTGAAGAAGGCGGTTAGTGGTAGCCTACCACGCGCTCCATGCCACTCAGGACCGAACACGATGGAAGAACATCACATGTGGCCGCGATCCTCAGCAGTGAGGGAACTTTGAGAAAGAAAGCAAGAAGATACTGCTGATAAAGGATAAAATAAATAATTTACTAAACATAATTTTTAATCTGGTTTAAACCACCAGAAAGCCTTTTACCCTCATGCCAGTCCAACTGTTAGTAAAACATCTCCTCTCTGCACGTATCTTTATATAAACAGTGTTCATTTGAAGCGATTACAGTTAAATGCGTCCTATTTATTAGTTCTCAAAGTTGATGTCCCGTGTCCGCACGTTATGTTTAAAACGCAATCATTCACGTTAATGCTGCGAGTTGTAAATAACTCTGTGCTATTAAATGGATTAATGACTGAGGGACTCGGCTTGTCATTTTGACTGATATGTTTTATTGGCTGTGGTCGACAACTTTTCGATTTCGTGTGTATTCGTTTATTGGTAATTGAAATTTTCGTGGAGGGGATGAGGTAGGTAAACAGAGGCAGAAGGTTCGATTTTTCTCCTCTTTTCCTCTGCAAGACTGCTTCGGTGGCGTAGTTGTACGGTACGATTACAAAGCTGAGGTCTCCGGTTCGAATCCCGGGTCGAGCGAAGTGAAATTGGATTTCCCAATTTATTATCAGCCCGGAGTCAGTTTGTACCTGATATGGCGATAGGCTCGCCCCCTGTCACTTCGCGGGAAGGAACATACGAAATGCGAAATGTGGGTGTCATGGTGGTACCTCTGCCTACCCGTTCTCGAAAAAAGGCGTGAATTTATGTATGTCAATATAAATTGCACAATGAGTGAAATTATGCAACAAGTTTTTGTGTTCCCATTCCACCTGGCCTTGAAAAACATCGTATAAATTAATAGGACCTTACTTTTACCTTTTTAATTGAATGAAATTGAATCTTAATTGCATCACTTTAGCGTCGTTTGTTGGCATTCAATCGGAGCCAAGGTCCCTTACATCTTCATCACATCAGTGTTAAGAGTTCAATCGTGTAACATTATCATTTTCTCTCTTGCAAATTATGATGGCAAATGATTGGCATCTTTATTTCTGTTTGAAGTTGAATGTTGTACTGTTAAGGATCATATTGTGTGTCCGATTTTGCAAGCCGGCATAATAATGTCGATAAGAGGGTTTTCTGTTGGGATTGCCCTGTACTTACTGTATGGCGTACTGTAACAACTTTATCATTCTAGTCTAAAAATAAAGTAATTTTGCTTAAGTATATGCTCTTCATTATTTAGTAGCTATATATGATATTTTCTTTCCCCTTATATAGGATATTTTCGTTGGTCTATCATGATCAGCCTGTCACAGTCCACTGCCAAAGGCCTCTCCCAAGGTACGCCACAGAGCCCGATCTGCTGCTTTATGCATCCAGTCGCTGCCGGCCCTCTTGTGCATGTCATCCCGCTGTCTGGCCTGAGGACGTCCCACGCTACGCTTGCCAAGCCGCAGTCTCCACTCCAGAACACGCTATCAAACTCATTTATTATATAACACTAATCATTTCAAATCTAAACACCTTTTACAAGTGAAGTTTTTCACTGTCTCCCACTGTTTTCATATTAACGGTAAACAGCAGAAAAACACGTTGTACATGTAAATACATCGCTATGACATCAATAGCATCGACAAATGTAAATCCACATATATTTACACAAGAATGATGTCTTACGCGATACATTGAAATTGCAGACGCAAATGTGATGCGATGTTCTTTACATTAAAATTTAAATTTTTGCCGGCACACCAAGTGGTTGATGCTATGAGATGAGTGGTGTCTGTTAAATGTTTTCTAGATATTTAAAGTGATGTGTTGTGAATAGATTTGAAATATATTGATGAAATCTACGTTATTGATGGTGTTTTGATTGAATATTTTGCAGATATACAAAATGCTGATTACTTGAGGATGTCTAACGAGGAGGAAAAACATATGATTAAAATGAGGTCGCAAATTAAGACAATAATGTATGTTCAGAAACATATTATGTAAATCTGACGTAAAAATACCTAAACCAAACAATATTGTCGTGGATTATAGTCCGCCAACCCGCACTAGGCCAGCTTGGTGGACTATATGGCCTAACCCCTCTCAATTATTCTCTCGACTGTAGAGGAGGCTCGTGTTCTGCAGTGGGACGTATCTGGGCTGATACAGTACAGTACAGGATAACAAAAATTCCGAGAGACTTATTTCGGCGCTAGTTGAAACTTGGGGCCTTCCGTTTTATAGCTAGCTTATTTACCAACGGCATCTTGAAGGCATTATTTCTATTGCATAAAAATAAAATTCAATTTCATTTAAATTTATTTCATTTTAATTATTTTAATTGGTTTGAAACGTCTATAATTAATCCGCGCAATCCTACTTAGCAATAAAAAACATCAATTACTTAAATCGAAACTAAAACTGTTGGAAGAATTCATACTCTATCCACATCACAAATATCGCTTTCATAGTATCCATCCAGTAGAACACAAGCACCAGTTATTACATATTCGTGCCTATTGTCAGTGTATCGGTCACTTATAACGAATCCGAAATCTCCGGTTGATATAAAATACAGGATTCACCTGCCAATAACGTTTCTTTGTCCAGTAGTCGATTCAAAAGAAAAAGTCCATTTTACATCGGTTCATCGAATTGACGACATAAGCATACCAAGATAAATTTACTGACAGAAAACACACACACGATACAACTGCAACCGCCAATCCGTTGGTGGAAGCAATGATTGGAGTTTTCGAAACGGCAAAATAAAGTTTGCAAAGGCATAACATTGATGAATCTCCACCGTATTAGGAACAGCCGAAACCGACGTAAACATGTAGCCGAATTAAAATTTCAAATAGCCACACACGACTTTGTTGCCAATCGTTGGGAGGGGAAAAAATCAACCTGCTCTTAAAAATTGCATTACGAATTCTACGCGGAAAAAATATTTGCTCCATCTCCTTTATTATAATGTGAACGTTTTGTATAAAACGGCTAAGGCACGATTGTTACAGTAATTTCGGATGATTCTAAAATATTTTCTGTATTTCGAAATAGTTTAGTTTGTTGTTGTGCTTGCAACTTTAAAACCCTGGGAATGAAACCTAACTCAGAGACTGTTATGTAATTCAAACAATTCTGCGAAGTAATAAATAATTTGTACCATTTTATAATTGAATTAATTGGGCAGACTTGTCTTCTAACAAGGTATGGAAATACAGACTGCATCCTTTGAAGTCATTAGAAGATGTTGGAATTAGTAATGATGATTGTAAATTATTTTAAACCATATTTATAAATAAATGTCATTATGAAATGTTTGAGAAACTGTTATAGTAAAGATTTATCGAAAAACCAAAGTACTAGGTCTTTTATTTTTAAATAGCGTTTATAAATTAAATTTTAGTTTAGAGGGCCGCAACTGGATGCATAAGCAGCAGACCGGACTCTGTGGCGTATCATGGGAGGGCCCTATGTCCAGCAGTGGACTGCAACGTGCTGATGATGATGATGATAATAATAGTTTGTACAATAATTCACATAATTATTTTTCCAGTAATAATAGTAATTAATTTTCTTTAATAATTACACATGCACTTACCGGAATAACACATATTAAAAGTGATGTACAATGTACAATGGGTGGCCTTACCGCTAGAAGCAATTTCTGCAAGGCAGCTATAACATGCATACTAATTACATAAAGAACATAATATTTAATAATAATATGAAACATTCGTGATTAGAATATACTGCAATGTTTTTCAGGTACTTCATGATCACTAACTTGATTTTGAGTTAACGTAAATACTAATTTCTGGTAAAGGTCGCGGGACGTCGCTGGATGCAGGCTGCCTCCAACAGGTCACTGTGGAAATCATTGGGAGAGGCCTATGTTCAGCAGTGGACTTCCTTTGGCTGATGGATGGATGAAATACTAATTACTAGCGATGCTTTTGGTTTTTAACTTTATCAATTTACCAAAACCTAGGTTTGTCGCCTAGACTCATAGCGTTGTTATTGTAAAGAATATATATATATATATATATATATTTATTAATTAGGTCTGGCAAACGAGCAAACAGGTCACCTGATGGTAAACGATAAATGCCGCGTTTGAACATCCACAACGCTTGGACCTTAGATCTGTTGCCAGTCCGTCAAATCGGGAGGGGAGCGGGAAGGAAAAAGGATGGGAAGAGGAAAGGGGGTATTGGGCTGCCGGCATTCCTACAAGATGTTACTCAAAATGTCCGTAGCCATAACCGTTCAATGTTAAAGGAAACCATTTCTCTTTTTAATCCAAATGCCCGTCTGGTGCCAATATACAAGCTATCAATAGGATATCACGCTTAGCTGACATTTGGAATGCAACGCTCCCTTTGATCTCGAGAGTCAGACAGACAGAGGTTTCCCAAGGATGCAGACGTTATTTGTTCATTAGCTTCCACAATGTAGTGACGAGGTAATATAGTGTGTGATGACATACAACTATCTTGCTAATTGGGTCGCGCATTTAAATGTTCCCCTTTAGTAAGGCCAGATACTACAAGCTTACTTATTGATAAGGATTGATTAGAATGTTCTTATCTCCAAAACAGTTGATGGTATGACCACACAAATAGCTTGAAAACTATAGGACCAGATTTAAAAATGGCGTAATTAAACTGCGCTGGTTATTGTTTTGAAAATGCATAAACTTTATAGATGTCGCCAATAATAAGCACCTTATTTGGATACCTAAAAAATCATTGCAAGGGCGCGTTGGACCCAATCTCTGTTTTATGTGAACGAAACCTCGTACACAGAGTTGTCTTGGAAGTAAACGTTTTATGTAAATTATATAAATAAATACTACCAACATTCACATACATACATAGTTCTGACTCCACACTAAGGTCGAGTCTTGTGTTGTGTGCATCAGAAATGAGTCTTTTTCGTCTCACAAACACCAAGACCCGAAACAAATACCTGTGGAACAAACAAATATTTGACTCGGTGCGAGGATCAAACCCGTGGCCTCTTGTTTCACAGGAACGTCTAACCAACTACGCAGGTTGTCGTATCACAGGAAGTAAACGTTTTAAGTAAATTGTTTTAGAACTGAAACAATGAAATGGTCAAGTTATAAATGGTTTTGACAATGCAAAAAGGAACTCCAATAGTTTGACGTCTTCCTGTAGCATAATGGTTGCAAATGTTTATATGGATGTGACGCATGGCATTCAGAATGTCGACATTATGCCTGATCTCAAAATTTAAAATACCTCCTGTTGACATGTCAAACAAAGGAAACGGAATGCCCATTAGAAATATTTGAGAATTGTTTAAAATGACACAGGTGAATTATTTACGTATTGTCAAGAAATGTGACGCAGTTTATTATTTCTTCGCAGCATCAAGAAGAGATTGCAAAAATTTCAGTTGTAAATAATAATAAATAAATAAATACATCCAACAGTCATATACATAGTCCTGATCCCACATTAAGATCAATTAAGTCTTGTGTTGTGGGTATCAGAAACTACGAGAGACTTTTGCGGTCTAACAAACACCCGAGACAAATACTTGTGGGCCTCATAAACATTTGTCTCGGTGCGGGGATCGAACCCGCGGCCTGGCGTTTCACAGCCGGTGTCTAACCAACTGCACCACAGAGGCTGTCAGTTGTGAATGGGACCCATCAATCTACACTGGGCCTACGTGGCCTAAACCCCTTTTAATAATAGAGGAATCCCATACACCTCAGTGGGACCATAACGACCTGGTATATTTAATATTTTTACATTAGATCGCAATACATGCTTTACCACTCTCAATCGTACTCTCTATTGTAGAGGAGGCTCGTGTCCTGCAGTGGGTCGTGTATGGGCTGATACAGTTACAGTTACATGCTTTACCAAGTCCTAAATTTTTATTGCTGTAACTTATTCACAAAACGTAGAATCTCTTGCCTTGTGTGTCGTCTTTAATGTATTGGTTAATACTTAATACTTAAATTGGTACAGAGCATTGAATCTCAATACTCGTTTTACACATGAGCACAACGAAAGCTATCCCCGGAATTTCCGACAAGCCGCCACAATCCGCTCGATTTTTTCTGCCATCAGTGTACCATCGGAATGTACTGGAATATTTGGCATATTTTATTATAATTGTATTTACAGCGGCCACGTCACGTGTTGGTTATTTGTATGGAAAATAAAAAGTAAAACCTCTAACTAAACTATAAGAAAGAATAAAAATATCGATGCATATAATTTTGCAACAGATCGATGTGTGTACATGGAAGATAAATGAGAAAAACTGATATGGGGGACTATATTAACGTAATAGAACCAAAAACAATTATTTCTAGACTTATTGTCTGTTTGTGCGGTTGTGCGCGATGAACTCAGAAATATTAAAATAAAGCTTTTGTTTGTCCTAGTATATATGCTTCATACAAATATGTACTATGCATTACTTATATTGTATATATGTATATATGTCTATTTATTATTGTGTATTTATATTATTTGTTATGTACGTTTGTGTAGTTATATGTTTAATTATCAGGCTACCTGGTTGCTCGTTTGCCGGACTGCAATAAAAAAAAATTCCGGACAATCAGCATCTGCTGGGGCTTAAACTAACTTTAATGCCTCTTGGTGTTCCCTGTCACAGACTGCCCTGCCAGGCTTAGGTGCCCAGATGGCGTGATAACCACCAGAAATATGAAGACGGAGTAGCCAAGTGTCAGTTACTGGGCAGCATCATCAACACAAGAAAATTCCACCGTAGGTTCCGCATAAATTTGACTGAAATTGAATAACATCGGAATAATGCTTAATAATATATCCCCGGTTTATTACAGCCACTTGTCACGTCTAGATTCTATTAGATTCTATTGTCGTTAATATTGCTACCTGCTGTATGTATAAGAGGGACTGACAATAACACATGACAAGCGGAATCTAGAAATATATTAATTTTTGTTATCAGTTTTGGGTTCTGTGAATGGGATACGGGATTACTGTATAATTTGCAAGTGATTTGCAAGTCTTTGTTTCTGATCGTATTATGGAACCGAAAAGTCAAATAAAGTTTCAAAGATTATTTTTTCTGTTATCCATTCCAACACTATCCAGATCCTGAAGACAGTATCAGTAAAGTCTAAAGATTTTATAATAATTCAGCATTATTTCAATTAGTATTGTTATATGTTGTGAAAGCCTTAAAAGGTGTTACTTTTATTTTTTATTTTTTTTTGTATTTCTATCATCCATCCTTCCATCAACCTAAGGAAGTCCACTGCTGAACATAGGGCTCTCCTAATAAAATCATTAGGAGAGGCCTATGTTCAGCAGTGGACTTGTGGAAATCCACGGTGACCTGTATTTCTATAGTATATGTAAATTTCTAACCACCGCTGGTTTTCCAAATAAATAAATTTATAAAGTTGACAACCATTAACTATACATTGTCGGCTCAATATTTTATCATCCCCAACGTTTACATCCCCTATTCTAAAACCCAACACCAAAATTTCAATTTCCTAAAGCATCCTGAATCTGCATTAGCAGCCACACCTTCCATCAATCAAGTCGCTCGATGCAGTCATGCATTATTTTTCGTTAATAACACTAACAATTCCCGGGACCTCAAACTCCCGCTTCCCTATCACCCCTATCACTAAAAGCCCACTAATAGATCAAACCAAAACAAACACATGCATCCAAATCGCATCGCGTTGCATCTGACATTGTCCCAATTGCGTGACCTTTGCCGTGACAGTGTAACACATTCGCGCACTTAATTCGGTCCACGCATCGCCTTGGCGGACTTGCATTATTGTATAATACGTGAACGTTCATTTGACGCGAGAGAATTCATAACAATTCAATTGCTGTATGACGTCCTTGGAATTAGAGGTGAAATTTTTTTTGACGAGATTAACTGTTTCATCTGGGTTTTTTAAATTGGATCCTTAATTAGAGATGGGACCTATAGTAATCTAAATTATTCGACATCAGTTAACATTCCTTCTACTAGTGGACATGGTCCATTGGGATAGAAATAACAATTTGATAAAGAAAATAATGCCATTGTTAATTATGCCAAACTAGAGTGTGTAAACCCGCACTGGGCCAGCGTGGTGGACTATATGGCCTATCCACTCTCAATCGTACTCTCGATTGTAGAGGCTCGTGCCCTGCAGTGGGTCGTGTATGGGCTGATACAGTACAGTACAGTACAGTACAGAGTGTGTATATCAACTTCAATAAAAAATCTTATGTTTTGTGATTGTCGCGCTATGTTTTTTAAAAGTAAATAATAAACTACTAAAAATATATTAACTCAAAAATATAAGCTCGAGGCGTCGACCTCCGCAATCAATATAACTTAAATCTGTTTCTTCCATTTACGTTAATATGGCATTTGTGTATGTTTTATTATCAAAGGTAAAGATTTTATTGATCACTGTAATATAAAAGCATCCTTTATTTAATTCTTATACAACAGCAATAAATATTGTTAACATTTAAGCCTAATTTATCTACATATTAAACACATTTCTTCATATTTATATGATGATAAAGATACAATCTATGGATTTTTTTCTGCTATTTCTATCTTTATTTCACACATAGGGTCAGTGAAACTGCTAATCATTATGCATGCAAATGAGGCTCTACCGCCCACTACAGCAACTCCTGTGAGCCAGGATCAACACGAACTGAAATAGCAACAAGTGCACATGCTACTCGACCGCAATAGAATTAATCAGAAAGAAAGGAAATGTATGTACAATAATAATATAACCAATTTTATTCAAAACAATAAACTAAAGTAGTCATTTCTTTTATTACTGGCATCGATAAGTGACTGCATAGTACAATGTAGGTACATACAGAAAATTTTCAATTTCAGAATTCAGATGTACCGAGAGTTAATTATCTGTCATGTGTCGACATCATTATGACTCGTTGGAGCCGGATTTTCACGGACTATGATATTTTTTTTTCTATTTGTTAGGGTAAGCAAACAATGACACAATACAAAGTAAATAAAACAATAATAATTAAAGTACTTATGCTAATTATGCCATCAACACCATTCACCACAAATAGAAATAATTACGAAATAGTGAGAAATAGGTAGATACTAAGTTATAACAAGAAATAATGTATTAATGTAACAAACAGTTAGTATGATTTTAAAACTAAGATTAGTAGAATAATTATTATTTGAACAAAAACTAATATATTTCAATTTTATTACTTATAGGTTATTAGTTGAATAACATTACAAACACTAGTATACAATGTTTGGCAGACAATAAGTTACCTTTATATTATCTGTAATGAAAAGCTATTTATTATAGGAATTGCATATAGTATTTGGTTTATATACCTATAGCTTATCTAGGCATGTTATGACGAGATGAATAATGTATCAATTGTAAATATCAAGACGTCATCAAAATATTTTAAGACCAATGTCAAGGTTAAAGGAAAATAATTTTGCATAAAAGGTAAATATTGTTTTAATTAATGACAATTCATACATCAAAGTAAATATAACCAAACTCCCTGATTAACTTTTAATGACCGATTCTGATCTGCCATAAACAACTAACCATTGTCAAAGAGCTTTCAACGTATGAAGGCGTGTACAAAGGATGGGTCTGTTGAAATTGGTTGTTCCAATATAATTTTACTGCTTTAAAATAGTGTTTCAAGGTGCACGTCCAAATTCCTTGATCTCGTTGAGTTTAATTTTTTTATGACGATCGTAAATGCTATCGTACGTGTTAGGGATTCAGTATTTTCGGCGCGACATATTGAAACGGCATTATTGTACAAAACCTCTGACTTGTTAGTCAAATATATATTATTACGGTGAAAAATAAATATATACTGCTTCTATTTTATTAGTTCAGTATCGTTTGACTTGACTGTAAAAGAAAACATCACTAGGATGCCTGCATAATATCTACACAGGAACTCCGGTGGTATGTGAAGTCCACCAACACCCAGTAGGGCAGCGTGGTGGATTATCAGCCTATTTCTAAAAGGTTTGATGTAGGCAGGCGGCCAGTCTGAAAATTAAGAGTCAAATCATTGTGAATCCTGTATAGAAAATGTTGCTTCGACCTTGTAAGTTTGGGATGTAAAAGACTGAAAAAGAAAGACTTCCGTCTTTTCCTAGAGTCTTCTTCCCGCCTATTGCATTACGTCGATTAGTATACTAAGGACTTGAATTACTGTTCCAGGATGTAAGTGCGGTAATTGTCACCCGCTTACCTCTTCGGATCCGTATATGTCACGTGTCTTTTGGGAGACTTTCCCGCCCACACACCCACCACTGCATCTCCTGGCAGCCAGGACCAACAGTGGCACGCAAAGAATTGACACCGAGCTCAGGAGATCGGCGAGTCTCTTAGGAACACTAGCTTGTCTCTAATCCGCATCGAAATTAATCAGGAAGAAAAAACAAATAGGAGGAGTTGGAAACAAGTAATTTATCCACCTCCCTCCGCAGCAAAGCGAGTGACAAAATATTGAGCTGAGAGTTATATCTTCCGATATAACGATATACAACTTTTTGGTAGAGACACACTGTTGTCAGCCATGACTCCGCATGAATGGGCAGGCTCATCTGGGGCGGTACCACTGTCTCACAGGAAATCGACGTGAAGCGACAGTTTGGCTGTCGCGTTTCTTTCGGTGAGTCAGATAGCCGGATGCCGAATACCACTTTCGTCTTCCCATCCTTTTCCTTCCCGCTCACCTCCCAATTGGGCCGGCAACACGTCCATGATCCAGCTTTGTAGATGTTTATGGGCGGCAGTGATCACTTATCATCAGGTGACCTGTTTACTCGTTTGCCGGACGTATGAAAGAAAAATGAATCTGGACAAGCCAGATGTTAAGCACCACGGGATAAACAATAATATGGGTCCTATAGTGTGAGCTGCTAAATTTGGTTCCAATAACACGTACGGCAAAAAACGTACCTATCGATGTCATCCGTACTTGTCTGTAATTTTAATTGTCCGAAAAATCCCATAATTACCATACAATCGTTGCACGCAGTTTCCGCGTCCAGTTCCTCATTGTTAATTTTAATTATTTTTATTTATTCCCATTGTATTATTACTTTTAATTACATTAACACATTATTTTTAATGTCAATTTAAATAGCAATGTATGTGATAGATTAGATAAATATAACGACATTGACAGTTTTATTTTAAAACAAATGGTAGACACAATGTTAATCTCAGACTATACACGTAGTATTGTATTGTATTGTATTGTATCAGCCCATATACGACCCACTGCAGGGCACAGGCCTCCTCTACAATCGAGAGTACAATTGAGAGTGGTTAGGCCATATAGTCCACCACGCTGGCCTAGTGCGGGTTGGCGGACTTACACACCGTAGATTTTTTTTTTAAATCGCTAAGGTATGCAGGTTTCCTCACGATGTTTTCCTTCACCGTTAAAGTGCGTGGTGATTGACTATCAATACACACATAACTCCGAAAAGTCAGAGGTGTGCCCTGGGATTTGAACCCGCCACCACCGTGAACATGTAGGCAGCCGAGTCTGGTCCGATACCACGAGGCCACCACGCACTTCTGTGTACACACACATACACACGCATACACGTAGTGGGGACTCATAATTACAAATCAGATCCTAGTTTTATTTTTAACAATTATAAACCTAATGCAAAAAGACCTATTGGAATCCTACTCAATTTTGAGTAGTTCTACTCTCCAGGTCCGAAGCTTTCGTCAGATCTCAACTATTTTTTTTATGGGACCACCTGTGAAGTATACGCTTGGAGACAAAAAAAGAATTTTCCAAATCGGTTCAGGCGTCTTCGAGTAATCGGTGAACATACATAAAAAAAACAAAGATTCCGACGAATTGAAAACCTCGTCCTCTTTTGAAGTCGGTTAAAAAGAGATCGAATAGTGTTAGTAAATAATCATGAAATCAATGTTTACCCATAATAAGATAGATAAAATAATGCACACGCGTGCGGGTTACACGGAATACCAAGTAGGGGCGACCTCCGTCTGACCTCGCGGTATCTACCACCATACGCGACAATTTTCCGCTATTGCAGTTCCTATTTTGTAGTATTTATAATCGAAGGACGAATAGATAAGATATCTATGGGGTTTTAACATGATTTTGAACCTTATTATATCCTTGACGGAATAATGATGATTAAGATCAATTAAGTCTTGTGTCTTGGGTGTCAGGAACGACGTCTTTTCGGTCACACAAACAACCAGACCGGACACAAATACTTGTGATTCACACAAACATTTGTCTCGGTGCGGGGATCGAAACCGTTTCTCATTTTTGAATCCCACAAGTATTTGTCTCGGTACTGGGTGTTTGTGAGACCGAAAAGACTCTTGTAGTGTCTTATACCCACGACACAAAACCTAATTGATCTTAATGTAGGGTAAGGACTATGCATGTGACTGTTTGGGTGTATTTGGATGTATTGTACTAGCCCATAACTCCTGCAGAGCATGGGACTCCTCTAGATCTGACAATTGGAGGGCCTTAGCCATAGTCCACAATGCAGGCTTAATGCGGGTTGGCGGACTGACATACCATATAATTAATTACCTACAAGTTTCCTGACGATGTTTTCTTTCAAATTTAAAGCGCGTGGTAATTAACTATACTCACATCATTTAAAAAACTTCAGAGATGTGTCCCGAGAGTTGAATCCGCGAACACCGTCTCGGAAGACGTGGCTCCGTTACCAATAGGCCACCGAACATTTGTACACATCAACACTATTATAAATTCTGAATTTTAAAAAATGCGCACGAGATTTTAAATAGTGGAAGGAGTGAAGTGCCATTTACACGGGGAGAGTTTCTCGCCTCGAAGATTACCGATTATCGTAAGGATATAAAAAAGTTGCATCGTGTAAACGTTTGTCAGAATACTATAATCTATGGCGGTTATGTCATAGGAGAATCGCATACGATTCTCGCGGCAAGAAACTCTCCCTATGTAAATGGCGCTTAAGGTGCTCTCCGTTTGACAAGTGATTAGCTCATCCAAACATTTTTGAGTCAAGAGGACATACGTCAATCTTAATCGTGCCATATTCAATAAGCAACAAAAAGCTAGGGCTTAATTAGTCACGGCGCGGCGTTAGGTGCGGCAGAATGATCATCCTGTATGCCAGAAATAAAGGGACAGCGCAGACACAGTTTTATTATTTTTGCATGGGTTTGAATGGCAGATAGGGGGCGCCGTTACAATTTCTTCCGTGGCGCCGGTAGTGCTAAAACGATCACTGCTTAATTAGTATCCAAAACTGTTGATTTAGTAAAACTACGTTTTGTATTTCATACATACATACATGAACTCACGCCTTTTTCAAAGAAGAAGGCAGAGGCGCCACCATGACACACACATTTCGTCTTGTTCCGTCCCATGATGTGATAGGGGCGAGCCTATCGCCATATAGAGCACAAAGTCCTGATTCCGGGTCGATAATGAATTGAAAAATGCATTATCACTGCCCGACCCGGGATTTGAACCCGAGACCTCAGCTTTCCAATCGTACATTTACGTCACCGAGGCAGTCCTGTGGGTCGCTCGTGAGATATTTTGTGATATTTTTTTTCTCATTTCTAACATTTTATTGTAATATATCTGTATAACCGCCATCTGCTAATCACGTGACTGCTCTATAATCTAGAGTTCCATTGAAGGGGCTCAAGCTTAGGCCATCACGCTGGTCTAGTGCGGGTTAGCGAACTTCATAAATTTAAAAATATTAAGATCGCTATGGTAAAACTTTTCCTAAAATCCACACTATCACAGTTAAGTAGATAATGATGCACTTGCCCCACTTAGTCGAACTTGACCAACTCAAGTAATGCAGATGAGTAATGAACAAGAGCTAGTGGGGCCATGATTAATGACCAACTTTACTGGATAATTAGAAATTTAGAAAAAAATATAATTGAATCTAAAACTGCTCGAGTTATTAAAAAGTTAATTGGATATGAAAATTAATATCGAGACAGAGTGATGAATTTAGGTGTTGTTGACTTTATTACGCCACAATAATTTCGAAGATAGTTTTTGACAATTTAAAGGAATCGCATGTAGTGATAACACAATTCTTTTTTACAGAAAATATTTACAGGTAATAAAGAACTAAGTTTAATAAACTGTACAATACTGTATCAACCCATATACGTTCCAATAATAATTTTTCCATATGGATAGTTGGTAACAGCCATTTTAGCGGGTTAATTCCTTATGAATATGGTTAATGGACTGGCAGAAAAAAGAACCAATTTATAAACAGTTTACTTAGGCTTGCCGGAAACTCAATACTTTATTATTTCTCTCGTTATTTTTCCTTCTTTTTCCTCTCCATGTTGAAACTCAAGCAAACTATCTACAATTTTGACAGCCTCCGTGGCGCCGTTGGTTAGACGCCGGCTGTGAAAAAAGAGGCCGCAGGTCCAATCCCCGCACCGAGACAAATGTTTGTGAGGCCCACAATATTTGTGTCGGGTTTGGTTTGGGAGACCGAAAATTCTCTCGCAGTGTCTGATACCCACGACACAAGACTTAATTAATCTTAATCTGGGGTAAGATGTATGTGACTGTTGGGTCTATTTAATTCAAGCTAGATGTTCAAGGGCGGCGGTAATGATTTACAATAGGTGTTCGCTCCTTCGCCGGATCTATGCATTAAAAAATACAAATATTTGAATGACAGAATTTACATAAAAATAAAGAGTTAATGCAGTTGTCCTACTTAGGCGCGAACTTGACCAACTGAAGTAAATGTAAGATGAATAAAGAGCATCCCGTGTGTAGGGAGACCATGGATTACGTACTTTTCAGGAAAGCGTTGAATTTTAATTTTACTTAATGAAATTATTTAACAAATTTTTTTTCATTGAATTTATTAGTATTAATTATTCAAAGTTTTTTTAAATTGTCGAAAACTACTAACAATGTGAAGTAACGATCAGTGATGCGATCAGGAAACTTAGATCACAAATGCAAATTGACCGGAAAATATGAACAGGAAATGAATAAATTAAATCCTTGTATGACAAGGACCCGAAATAATGCTTTAAAAGAAATATTGATAAAGTTCCTGATATTTTTTAAATTCGCATTAATATAATGTTAATTTCAATTTATATCCGCAAAACATTGCAGAGAAATAGTACGGACTTAATTAAATAAACGAATACACCAAACAGTCACATACATAGTCCCGACCCCACACTAAGACCGAGTCTAGTGTCGGGGGTATCAGGAACTACGACTTTTCAGTCACACCAACACACATACTGGATACAAATACTTGTGATCCACACAAACACTTGTCTCGGTGTGGGGATCGAAGCCACGCTCTCTCATTTCACAGCCGACGTCTAACCAACTGCGCCACGGAGGCTGTCAGGAATCTGAATCTCTTTTATAAATCTATCTGCTAAATATGCACAAAACGTATTATACTTACTAATACTAACATAAATTACTTACTTAGGATAGTGCAAAGAAGACAGAAAGAATCCAAAAAACTCTAAACTCAAGTGCACCTTATCCGGGAATCAAGTGTACACACTAATTAAAATATTTAGGTCCAAAACAGCGTCAACAAATATTTCATTATTACCCTCACAATTATCATCGGCTCTAAAAATCCCTATTATTTAACCGCACCTCTCCACACAAAGCGATCAGTTTTATAAAGCTTCATCTAGAGGCCCACATCAAAAAGGAAGAACGCGTCTAGAGACCTTTAAGTTCAAGTTAAGTTTAAAAAAATTGTAGACCAAATTTTTTTTTTTCCAAAAATCCGGAAACACCAAAAATCACCCACATCATATCGAGACATAAAACGTTGACATTGTATAGAAATATTTCGATAATGGCCATGTGATGGTAGTCAGTTCCGCCAGTCTAATCGCTCGTTATCTGTCGAGGCTGCGCGGCGAACCTGACAATGAATTGTGTTAGTGACGCGCCCCGATACGTCGATATCGATAAAAGTGTATTTCTTTTTTATGGAGGTTATGTGATTCGGATTTTAAAAATATTACGTTTGTATTTTAAGTTGTTTTGATTAATATGTTTGGTGCTGGCTAAACGATTTACCTATTTAAAATAATTACTAATATGACCTAAACATGTAAATACATACAAATCATTGGGAGAGGCCTATGTTCAGCAGTGAATTTCCTTTGGCTGATGGATGATCTAAATACAAACATTTAGTTTGAAAAAAAAAAAACACTTAGCCCAATCTTTGTTCGTATTTCTACCACCAATCTGCAATACAGAACAATACAAAAGCGAGATACAAGTAAGACAAAAATGCATTTTCAGTAAGATCTGTTTTGATTTATATTTAAAATTTTATTTTAATTTATTGGAGAAGAGATTGTCTTAATGACAATTCTATAATTAAATCGTATATCTTAGGTGAAATGTTTTAAATATACTTTGGAATATTGCCCATTGAGAAGCGCATAAATTTAAATGCGCGCGCATAACTCTTCTTCACTTCTACTACGACGTAAATATTCATAAATTACGAAAATCAAAACTCATCGCAGTTAACAATGATAAACTACTTTATTTATAAAATAGTAGCTTTAACTGGCGATTTCGTTCAGCGAAGAATAATTTATTGCTCATAGGTACAAATAAAACTACAAATGGTGGACTGACGACCTGGTTAAGGTTGTAGGAAGCCGCTGGACGCAGGCCGCTTCCAACAGGACGATGTGGAGATCCTTGGGGGAGGCCTATGTTCAGCAGTGGACTGTTGGACTTCCTGTGGCTGAAGAGAGGCGGGGAGGGAAGAACGGATCGCTTGAAATAGGTCATTGTAAAACTCCTTAGAGAATACATCTGTGCGAAAAATAGGCCACGTTCAGCAGTGGGCTCACCTTACTTCGATTATTCATATGGGATGGCTACCTGGCATATCAACCAGAAGGTCGTAATATCGCACTCGTAACTGTTTTTTTTTTTGCATAGATATACGTCATGTAATGACGAACCTTGATCGTGGGATACAAATTTAAAAAATCAAAATCAAATCACCGTCAAAAAATTATCGATAAACGCGGCAGAGCGGCGCGGCCGCCGCACTAAAACACTATAGGGGTCAGGCCTTCAAACGAAACAGAGAGGGTCATTTCAGTACAAATAATAGAATCCTTTATATATCCTTATGAAAATCAAACGCGGCGTAGTCGGTGCAAGCCGCAAGGTGCACCGACACCTACATCTGACACATATTCGACACATATTTGTGACACATATTCGCGCATATTCATCCTAGACCTATTTCGACAGTGACATAAATACCGATATCTCTCGCAATCAACGGCAGAAGATAAACTGAATTTGTGAAAATGTGGCGTTTATTAGTGTTTGTTGTGTGTTTGGAATGTGCGTTTTGTTTTATTAATTGTAAGTTGTTTTTTAATTTATTTAAAGTGGACAACATTTTTATCATAAATTAATATGATTACTGGCAATATTAGAATTTAAAAATGTACATTTTATTTTGAATAGCTATTAATTTTAATTACTGTCCTATTTCTTTAAGAAGCAAATAAGTTTTCAAATATTTTCATAACTAAATAGGAATATTGCTTTCTAATTTTTTCTCCTTTCTATAGAGGTTAAGCGATCTGCAATTTCAATCACTAGTAGTTAAAAATATTTTTAATTTGTTCCTTCGTTGTTATAAAAAAAACTCGATAATTTATGATAACTATTCAATTTTTCCGTTAAGAGGAAACTACATTTCTTTTTTGGCGCTTTTTCGATCGGTACATCATGACTTTCGATTATTTATTTTTGTTTACTTTTTTTCACGTTGAGGACAAAATCATAATTTTAATTTATACTTTAGAAGATCAATTATAGGGATATATTTAAATAATTCTTATAAAAACATACAGTTCACTTATAATGAGATATAAAACAAATAAATAATACAAGTAATTAACTTATATCTAGGACGCTGGGTGGGCTAAAAATAAACAAAAATGAAACAACTCAACACTGACAAGAACCACTTTTCAGTTAATAAACTTCAAGTACCAATGGCTGTTGGTCTGATGTCGATATTAAAAGTTCGCTAAGTGTTATATTAAGTGTTTTTTTTAGATACTAATATTATAATTTACGATATTTTTTCTTCTCCCAATTATATTTAATTCCATTTTTTTTAAAAGCTTTAATGTTAGACATATTACTACGGAAATCGGTTGTGCGTCTGCCTTAGATAACCCTTCCGTTTTCAATTTATCGAGCGTCTTTCCATTTTGGCCTTTGTAGGGCGGGCTTAATATTTTTATTTTATTCTATATTAAGTAAGTAATTTTTGTTTAATTTTTTACTTAGAATATCATTACATAATATAAAACAAAGTCGCTTCCCGCCGTCTGTCTGTCCCTATGTATGCTTAGATGTTTAAATCTAAGCAACGGATTTTGATGAGGCTTTTTTAACAGATAGATTGATTCAAGAGGAAGGTTTATATGTATAACATATACAGGGTGTGCCAGTTTGTATGAAAAATAACATGGTGTGGTGTGGAGTCACAAAACATCGTCACCCAGGTGAAACTGGGATGGGCCACTAGTCACAATAAAGGTTTTGGGTCGCTATTTCCGAGTTTGCGTGCGTGCGTGGTGGCCTCGTGGTATCGGACCAGACTCGGCTGCCTACATGTTCACGGTGGTCGCGGGTTCAAATCCCAGGGCACACCTCTGACTTTTCGGAGTTATGTGTTTATTGATAGTCAATCACCACGCACTTTAACGGTGAAGGAAAACATAGTGAGGAAACCTGCATACCGTAGCGATTTAAAAAAAATCTACGGTGTGTAAGTCCGCCAACCCGCACTAGGCCAGCGTGGTGGACTATATGGCCTAACCATTCTCAATCGTACTCTCGATTGTAGAGGAGGCCCGTGCCCTGCAGTGGGTCGTATATGGGCTGATACAATACAATACAATTTCCGAGTTTGTGTATCATGATTTTTTACAGTGTAATAAAATCGATTGGTAATATTGTAAAGTTGACCAGGTTAGTCTTCTACTCCAGATATATATATTTTTAAACACCAGATACATTTTTTAACCCAAGTTAGTAAGTTATGATACAGCATTATGGTATCATGAAAATAAATTATATTTTGCATGCAAAGTATCCCAATCAGCTCATCTCCTATTTAGAGTGGACTTCACTGACAAAAAAATATTTGTAAAAAAAATCTGAGTCAAATATCAAAACGGAAAATAAAAGCCTAAAGCGTAGCGGAAGACAAAATCATTAATACCACGTGGATCTAAATGAAAACAAACAAATATTAAATAATAACTGGCGATGTTACGAAACATTTTCGAGGTCAGGCCGAAATTGGACGCTGAATGGCCGCCGCCGCGCCGTATTAGGTAAATCCATTTAAATTTATCATTGCCAGGATAATAATAATGATTAGCTGCCTCGGCCAAGGTCGGAATGCAGTAGATATGTCACCCATTTACGAATTTGGACTTGTGGGTCAACCGAAAATGGAGGAGCCTTGCAGTTTTTTGCATTGAGTTTTTCGGGCGATTGGTAGTGTAACCATTTTGGATGTTATAAATCCGTAACTATTTTTTTTTATTATTGGCATTTGAGGTCATAGGTCAGTAGGTAGAACGCAAACAGGGTCAACGTGTATATTTATGTCGGCTGTCGCGATAGTTATTTTCTACTTTCGCATTTTACAGACTCTTCATCAGTTGAATTATTGTCATTTGGTCGTGCTGGTATAAAATTTTCATTAAAACTAATTGTACAAAGCTTTGACAAAGTAATAATAATAAATAATAGCGACCTACATCTCCAGATGCTCTCAATGAGCCGTTGGGTCAAGAGCCAGATTCAGAAGGCAGTGTTGCTTGACACGGCACGTATTGTGAGGCGGTTCCTTACTTTGGGGTCCTAACCACCGGTGGCTTGGATTTCGAGCCTCGCCATTGTTGGACACCTTTTTCATATTTTTATATGTATTATGTTATTTATATCGTATGTATAAAAATGTAAAAAAAAAATCAAAAAGAAAATAATCATAAATACACCCAACAGTCATAATCCTGACCCCACATTAAGATCAATTAAGTCTTGTGTCGTGGGTATCAGAAACTATGAGAGACTTTTTGGTTTCACCAAGTAATAATCTAAGACAGACTAATAATCTGAGACAATATATTATATTTGTACATGGGTAATGTACAAATATAATATATTGTCTCAGCATTTTAGCCTAATGACCATGCCAATTGGGGACAATCGGGGTGACTGGGTTAATCTGTATGGGTCACAGGCGTTACCCGACAATGCGGCGATAAAACTAAAGCATTTTAGTGTTTATTTTATCATGTCGTCTATTTGTCGTTGCTTTGTTTGTAATTTCTTGAAGTCAAAGTAAAATTCCCCACATGGGAATCGAACCCAAAACCTCACAAATGCCCTTTAGCCCCACCACTCCAACAAATCCGTAAAAAAATCCAAACGCAATTTTAATGTCATAAATGAATAACGGAAGATTCAAGTTAAAATGACTTCTTTATTGGCAACCTTGGCCATGGAACGCTATGTGGGTGGAGTGTTTATTTTGTTTTGGAATCGTTAGTGGCTGTTAGCCTTAGTGCAGGGTCACTGAACGAAGTGGGTGATTAAGCCGCTTTGACCGGTAGCAAAATTGGTCAAGAGCTACACAGTATTCGCGGTGTGGGGTTCCGTACTAGCTTTTTTTAAATGTTGTTGGTAATTAAGTATAATATTCTATTTTTTAATGTTACGTTTAGTTAGTTTAAGGCTCGATTTTATATTTTTTATTTTATAATACAGGGTATAGCAAGACTCCTTCCGAAAACAAAGTCAAGTGGTAGTTTTAGTGACTACAGACACGATGCAAGAAAAAAAAATTGCAAAATAACGTGACGATTTTTTTTTGTAATGTTTTAAATATCATTGTGTTTGGGTCGTAAATCCATAGCTTTTCCTAATTATTATTTAAAGCATTGCGTACTATAACGTCTAAAAATAAAAGGGTGTACATAATTTTTTTAGGAAAAGTTATACAATTAGACAATTTTATGGTTGCGACTGTAAATTTTAAATTGCTCATGTATTTTATTCCACTTATAAATGTTATTTGACGATTTTTAAAAATCCGATCGCGGTAGATAGTTGTACAAATAATCTATTGGGGAACCAAAGTCGTTACCTTAGGCGTTATAAGCCCACTTCTTAACCGCTGTGTAATCTACACATTGTATATGAACGTATTTTAATTACTCATTATATGAACTATGGACATTATACAAAATTTATATTATTAATACACTGAATAAAATGTAGCAATAGGAGTGAACAGCGCAGTGCTGTACTATAATATGTTTCATAATAATAGTTTTAAATGCACGCCAATTTCGATTTTATTTAAATTTAAGTGCGCACTACGGGTATTATCAAGACCAGCTTTACTTTTAAATCAAAAGGAATCATGTAAAAGCCTCTTCGAATTTGTCCGTACAGCAGTTGCTTAGGCGCCGGCTGTGAATCGAGAGGCTGCGAGTTCGATTCTCGCACAGAGAAAAATGATTATGTGATTCAAAAGTATTTATTTTATGTCTAGGTACACCTAGACAGTTCTTAGAGTAAAAGTCTCTAGTGCTATCTGGTTGAAGTGCGTGGTGGCTTATTGGTAAACGGATCAGATGCGGTTGCCAACATGTTCACAGCGGTCGCGGGTTCAAATACCAGGGCACAACTCTGACTTTTCGGAGTCATGTGTGTATTGATAGTCGATCACCACGCACTGTAACGGTGAAGGAAAACATCGTGAGGAATCCTGCATAGTGCAAATCTAAGCCATTTGTAATAATATTTATGGTATGTAAAGTGCGCCAACCCGCACTAGGCCAGCGTGGTGGACTATATGCCTAACTACTCTCAATCATACACTCGATTGTAGAGGAGTCCCATGCCCTGCAGTGGGACGTGTATGGGCTGATACATACATACTATCTGACTCCTGTAACAGAAGAGTTTAATCATAGTATGGAGTACTCCGGTCTTTGTAATGTAACTGCTAAGTATACATACATACATACATAAACACACGCCTTTATCCCAGAAGGGGTAGGCAGAGGTGCTACCAGAACACCCACGTTTCGCCTTGTATATTCCGTCCCACGATGTGATAGGGGGCGAGCCTATCGCCATATCGGGCACAAATTCCTGACTCCGGGCTGATAATAAATAGAAAAATCCAATATCACTTTGCCCGATCCGGGATTCGAACCCGAGACCTCAGCTTTGCAATCATACCGTAGTACCACTACGCCACCGAGGCAGTCTATAACTGCTAAGTATATTTATGTATTATCCCACAGTGGCCGATGTGGAATGCGGGATAGACACATCACGCAGCGGTCGTATTGTCGGCGGGGTAGACAGCCTCCCCGCCGAGTTTCCCTGGGCTGCTAGCTTGTGGCGGCAGGGGGCGCACCAGTGCGGCGCCACGGTCATCAATGATAGGTGGCTGTTAACTGCCGGACATTGCGTTTGTAGGTAAGTATGGTCGAAAATTGTTAACTCTTGATTATAATAGTGTTGTAATACATCAGCCCATATTGCCCAATGCTGGCCAACGGCTTCCCCTACCCTAAAAAAACGAATGAGAGGGTTTAGGCCATAGTCCACGATGGCCTATTGCGGTTTAGCGGACTTCACATACAGAAAATGTTGATATGTAACATGGCATGCAGGTAGCCTCTCGATGTTCTCTCTGACATTGAAATAAAACTAATTCTTACGGATTTTATCGCGAATTGGATTTAATTTTTACATTTTTAACTTCCCGACGTTTCGATCACTTCACAGTTTTCGTGGTCACGGGGCGGACCACGAAGGTTTTTTTTCTCTGTGTAATATTCGCGTAAACCCAAGACACAAATCTTCCTGACAGTTAAAGTTGTTAATATAAGTTAATTTTAGTAAGTCAGTTAAACATACTTATTTGATCAAAGCAATCCATTCATGTAGCCTAGACGATCTTTCTCCTGATTGTCCCTCTCTATAAAATAATAATATGAAATGAAATGGAAATGAAATGAAAATAATTTATTGAATCCATTAAAATGTTCAACATTATTTAGATTCAGTCATATTTTTTTCTACCACCCGGTTCGGAAAGCGGTTTTCACTAGAGAAGAACGGGCAAGAAACTAGTGTTGCTCTTTTCAAAACCAGTTTACAATATCGTGATTATTACAAAAATTACAAGTTGGTCCAAATCAGAGCAGTTCATTGATAATTTGTTATAATTTGCAAGTGACATATATTTTTAATACAATATGTTTATATTCTGTTTAATATGGCTGAGTAAAGTGAAGTAGTCCAGTACGAAGAATCACTATACCCTGTTACACCAACGCAGTGAATACTCGTGAAAATACATTTTATAATAACAATACATATCAAAATCTTTTCAGCGTGTTCGACGAGTTCTACAGATCCAAACAGCTGTCAGTGATGGTCGGTTACACGGACATATCAAACAGGGACGGGAGTGAGCCTGTTTTGAAGATAATGCCTCATCCAGAATACAGGTACTTTTTTTTGGGTTCAAGTGCAAAAGCTATTAAGCTCCCCTTTCGTTACCACGGGGGAGGTGCAAAGGGGTATGTCAGTGTATCTGGCCTTCCAGCCCAGTACAATGCGGATGTTGTGGCCAAGCTGGGTCCCTACCAATGCCTACGCCAGCATATTGACTAAAAACCCCTAGATTACCGTCACACGCATTGTGGGCGGCACCGCACATCCCAGGGTGAAATGCACCCCGATTTACGTCCGCGAGAATACAGGTACTCTCTCTCTCTCTTTAGCCACAGGAAGTCCACTGCTAAGGTACTCAATAATGAAAACATTTCAATGTTAATAACTGATTTTATAAAGACTTCATGGCGCAGTTTGTTGGACGCTGGCTATAAAATGTAGGGTGGTGGGCTCGATGATCGATCATCGCAACGAGTTTGTTTGTGTGATACATAAGTTAAATTTCATTACTGTCATACATCAGATGTCCAATAACAGTATAAATAAAATAAAAACCTAAATAAGCCTTGTTTCTGGGCGTTTGTAAAACTAGAAACTCTGTTAGTTTCTTATACCCACATAACAAAACCTGATCAAGGGGACGTATGGGGTCAGGAGCACGGGTCCGGAGTGTGGATGAGACTATTGTTTTTTTTTTTAATTAGAATTTTACATCTCGCTTCAGCCACGGTAATGTCTCATTTACAAGGGGAGAGTTTCTCGCCTAGAAGATACGATTATCGTAAGGATATAAAAAAGTCGCATCGTGTAAACGTTTGTCAGAACACGATAATCTACGGCGGTTATGTCATGCGACAATCGCACACGATTCTCGCCGCGAGAGAATCTCCCCGTGTAAATGGCGCTTAAGTTCACTGCTGAAAATAGATTTCCCCAAGTACTTGAACAACTGTTGGATTTTTACATTCGTCTTTTTGATCTTCCAACACAGATGCAGCAGGAAGTCAAACGACGTAGCTCTGCTGAAGACAGTAAGGCAGTTGAGATGGTCTCGGGAGCTGCGTCCAGCCTGCTTGCCTCAGCCATCGGCTAATGACTTCAGTGGTCTCGAGGCCACTGTCGCTGGGTGGGGGTTCACCAATGAGGACCGTGATAAAGGTACTATCATTTTGGAATAATATTCAATATTTTCAAGGTTGATATCTTGGCAGTTTATGATTAAAAATTAATGGCTTAAGTTATGCCTGAAACTTTGAAAGAGCTTTGAAAATTTCTAAGTAATCAGTTTGTAATTTATTTGCTACATAAGTTAAATATTTCAACTTTTGGACTGCAATTCCATTTTTATATAATTTTATTAGTTTTTACAGCATCTTTGCTATTAGCGAGTAAGTAATTTAAAAAACTACCCATCTTTTTAAATAGGTACCTAGCTACAACGACATAGCCACCGCTAAGCTGAATTAAATTTGCTTTTAGGGTCAAGACCCAACATTCTTCAGAAGACAGAAGTGACGGTGGTAACAAACGACCAATGCAACCAATGGTACCAATCAAAGGGCAGCAAAGTGAAAATATTCCCCACTCAGATGTGTGCGGGCCACGAAAACGGAGGAAGAGATTCTTGCTGGGTAAAAATTTTGTAATCGATATTATAGTAAAAAGAACTGAAGTAGCAGAATAAAAAATATACAGTCGTATTGAGAACCTCCTCCTTTTTATGAAGCCGGTTAAAAATGGGACCTGATCTCAAACATAGCTAAAATATGTTATCTACTAAACCAATCATCTTTTTTATTTCAACGTTACTTTTTCTCTTTAGTTAATATTTTGGATAATAGAAGACAGGATGTAAGATAACTGGATAATAATAGATCTTATTGCCCTATCCGATACAACACCAATTTTTATACTACTTTTTTTCTAAATTCTCAAGTGAATTGCAAATCTTTCCCAATAGATTGCCTGTTTTATAAACCCAAAGATTGATCAAATTAATCTACCCTATGTAAGTAGGGTCTATTTAGAGAAAGAGACGCTTATAATTAATATTAATTTTCTGTTCAGGCTGACAGCGGCGGTCCTCTTATGGTGAAATCCGAACGTCACGTCATGGTAGTAGGAGTAGTGTCAACAGGCAGTGGATGTGCCAGACCAAAGATGCCAGGAGTCTACACCAGGGTCTCGAGGTACACCGACTGGATTATGGAGAGTGTGGGTAACGACCAAGCCAGATCAGGATTAAATTGGTACCCTAGGTTCGGATGAATATATAGTAACTTAAAAGTGACCCAAGAATTTCTTGATTGACTCTGGGTAAAATAAGGTAAAGGGAAAAAAAACATAAAGAAAAATATCAATGGGCAAAGAAATATTAGAGTGTGGACAAATGAAAAAATAACTAGTACAATTTATTCTAAGCCAATGGTCCGCCAATCCGCACTAGGCCAGCGTGGTGGACTATACGGTTTAACCACTGTCAATCGTACTCTCGATTTTAAAGGAGGCCCGTGCCCTGCAGTGGGGCGTAAATGGGCTAGTACTTAAGGGTTGATTCCAGTTAATCGAATACATTTTGTCTATTATCTTACAGTTTACACTCCAAGTAAGAGGCTAAAAAAGTACTCAAACATAAGATACAAATGAATTATATTTATAAAGCACCACTTTAAATGAAAAATTTACTTTCATATCAAGCTTTAAATCTGCAAATGGTTCATGAATTTAATAGCCTATAGCGTTACTATAAAGCCGTCCTTTGAATTTCAATAATTAATGTTGTTTTACGACGTTGGAATAATGCCTATAAGGCTACTAAGTAAAATTGCGTTTACTGACTCTCTAATCCTAATAAGCATTAAGCTGGGATATCTCTTAAATGTTCTAATGAAACCAGTGTTAAGAAAATGTAAATGCTTGTATTAAGTAATAATAATGTTGATAATTACGGGAATAATGTAACACATTAATCAAAGAAATGTCTGTGATATTAGTTGTAAGCCAATTTTTAACATTCTAATAAAGAGTTTATAAAACTATGTTCTTTTCTTTACAATACTTTTCGAACTCAATCTTGCTCTCTTCTATGACGCTGAATAACTTTTGTCCAGATGTTTCTTCGTCGTCGTCTTTGAGGCAATTTAACGCGTCTTCAATAGCAGCCTTGGCTTCAACCAACAGCGGTTTTATTTCTTCGATTGATTTAACAGTTCCATCAGGATTAGCCTTTTTAGATTTCATGACTAATGCTGAATGCAGTTCGTGCTGAATAACACTGCTGTACAAACTTAACCTCGCATTACCAGGATCTAAGATTCTAGTTATTGTAATCAGATCTTTGCACATGTTAACTTTCTTTTCCAACACTTCTTGAGACATTAGCCCAGGCTGTCTACCATATAACTGGATTAGAGAATGCTTTATCGAATACAAATGGTAATGATTAGGATGTAAAAACATGGAAAGTCTACATAGCAGATTCTCTAACATTATGACAGCTCCTCCCATCATCAAAACGTTGTCCACTTCATCACCCATTTGGGAAATAACCATATTGACTTGGGAGTTATTAATTCTGACACTGCATTTGCTGCAAGCCCAGTCTGTTTCATCATCCAAAGGGTCAAGTGGGAGATGTATTCCATCGCATGGGCCCTTCTCGTCACCCAGGCATTTCATAGCACTCAAGTAAGTCCCTAACTCAGTGGGATCACTGCATCTTTGACATTTACATGAGAAATACTTCGTGTCCTTCAAATGTTGTCTCCTGGCTTGTGTTCCCCACAATGCGTGGCTGTACATTGTAGCGATATGCTCGTCTTTAGGTATAGGGAGAACTACTTTGATTGTGATTGTGTACAAATCACTTCTGTCTTTTGGAGTTTGATTGAAAGTGTGTTTTGTATTCGGTAGACAACTATGTTCGATTAAGCAGGTGTTTGCATACAAAGCAAGCAATTCTGCGCCTTCTTGCAATCGGATTTCTAATGAGTTAGTATCCATGATTCCGCATAGTCTGTGGAGCAGTTCTGTTGATACCTCCGATATGTATTTTTTAACTTCAGGCTCAAGTTTGCTGATGAAATTGTTCATTAAATATTCAACTATGAATTCGTCTGCTTCACTGCAAAGAAGAGTAGTTAATTTAATCGGAGTGCCTCCTTAATATAAAAAATGAAATATTAATTATAAGAGTTTTCAGTATGATTCGCCATTTCTAATCAGCATGCGCAAATATACATATCTCACATAAGACGTGCAATGAACTCTTTTGAAAGTTATACTATTGGTATTTGGCAGTAGGTTTGATAGAGATATTTTCGCTTCAAGTTTTTAAAGCTTAAGATCATTACATCTATTTTACAAAAAACAATAGAACATTTATTACTAAAAGTTTCGTTTCAACTAACTCATAAGCCTGTGTTCCGGGTGTCCTGCTCTCCATATGTGACTGCATTTCCAACAATTTCTTCCAGCTTCCTGGATCTGTTTTCTGGAGAAGCAGACATCGTAGCGGCAGTAACGCGTCGTGCCTGTAATCAGTAATTCGTAAAACATGTCAAAAACCGATCCTGATGGACGAATATTTTTTCTCGAAGAAAATAACAATTTATTTAAAAAGCACACGGGTCATTTTTAATCATATTATAATAGCAGACGAGCCGTGGAAGATCGTCCTTTACCACTTCATCGACCTTCACCACACTTTTCGATAGCAATCTATCAAAAGCATGTTTGTTAACCAATAAAATTTTTGATAAAAAAAATATGTCTCATCTGGTTATCAGGTGAAGGTCGATTCCATAAGAGTTTTTTTTATTTCCATTCCATATTTATTTCATAAGAGCCACTTAAGATCGCTTCAGTGGCTCTTAAACCATAAAGTAAATAATAATAAACTGCATTCAAGGCTACTTATACATTTTTTATGCAGAATATTGTTAATCCTCCCGTAAGAGACAAGACCTTCGTCAGTACAGTTCCTATCATTTTATAATTTAATTGTTTTCTTGTCATCTTTAAATAATTAGATTTGCATTGACATCAAATTTATATTCCAACGAGTTAATGTGACACGTGGCTGTCTGCATACCAAATGGTTCGCAAGGCGAAACCTTCACAAGGAAACTTAATAAATCTCATAACCTTAGCAATGCATGTGCTGCGTATTTATGGAAGATAATCATCCTCAATGGCCTGATGAATCGATAAATACGAGATCAGATTTATGAGTTTGCAAAATGTAATTTACTAAAGTTATAAATCTGTAAAACAAGAGGGTTCTTTTTTTAAACGAAGAAGTAATAAATAAGATGAAGATTATTATTCATTTATACTATTTTATACTATTTATTTTGGAAGTGGTAGAGTCACGCTGTTATCAGTCATGACTCAGCATGAACGGGCAGGCTCATCTAGGGCAGTACCACTGTCTCACAGGAAATCGACGTAAAGCGACAGCTTTGCCGTCGCGTTTCGTTCGCTAAGTGAAATTGCCGGATGTCTGCTACCCCTTTCCTCTTCCCATCTTTATTCCGTCCCACTCCCATCCCAATTGGGCCGGCAACACATCCATGATCCAAGGTTGTGGATGTTAATGGGCGGCAGTGATCACTTACCATCAGGTGACTTGTTTGCTCGTTTGCCGGACCTATGCAATAAAACAAACATCTCTACTTTCATAGTGACTAAATAATTAACAAATTAAAATAAAATAGTACAATGGGTGACCATATCACATTGAGCGATATCTGATCATTTTCCAGAGATATTGTAGCCCTATTTCAGTCCTTTGAAGATTTCTGTGTGGCCAAAACGCTATTCATAATATGAAATCTATAATAGCCCATTTATGTCCCAGTGCACGGCACGGGCCTCCTTTACAATAAAGGGTACGATTAAAAAGGGTTAGGTAATAATATAGTCCACCACACTGGGCTAGTGCGGATTGGGGGACTGTACATATCATAGAAATTCTTACAAATCGCTGTGGTATGCAGGTTTCATCACGATGTTCTCCATCACTGTCATAGTGCGTGGTAATGGACTAAACCAATACACATGATGTCGAAGAGTCAGAGGTGTGGCCTGGGATTTGAACCCGCGACCATCGACAACATGTTAGCAGCCGCGTCTTGTCCGTCATCGACAGGCCACCACGCACTTCAAATAATATGAAATGCATCATAAAAATTGACAAATCTAATGATGGGTACACTTCATCATGCCATTTAAAAAAATTGCCTCGAATAAATTAAGAAATACAGTTGATGACTAGGAGACTGTCCCGCCCTAACACCCGCCGCTGCAACTCTTGTAAGCCAGGATCAACAGTGGCACGCATTTTGATGACACCGAACATTGAAGCTCAGCGCGTCTTCGGGAATGTCTAACTTGTCTTTAACCCCCAACGAAATCATAAAGTTAAATTAATAGAAGGAGTTGGAAATAAGTTGATGACTAATGACTGCCTCGGTGGCGTCGTGGTACTACGGTATGATTGCAAACCTGAGGTCTCGGGTTCGAATCCCGGGTCGGGCAAAGTGATATTGGATTTTTCTATTCATTATAAGCCTGGAGTCAGGAATTTGTGCCCGATATGGCGATAGGCTCGCCCCCTATCACATCGTGGGACGGAATATACACAGCGAAACGTGGGTATTCTGGTAGCATCTCTGCCTACCCCTTCTGGGAAATAGGCGTGTGTTTATGTATGTAATGACATGGTAATAGTCCTCTCACCTGTAATAGTCAGACATGTTATCGAGCACACACTCCGGACGCACGCTGAGGATGTCGCACTCCACTCCGTGGTGTCTTGGATCCTTCAGGCCAGGGCAGTTTCCTGAGCACACTGGCCAACCGCATCTGAGGATGATAATGCACTTTGAAATAAAACGAATTGTTACAGATTTTATTGCGACTTTGATTAATTCTTATTTTTTTTTAACTTGCGTGACGTGAAGTCGGGAAGTTAAAAAATATAAACATTAATTCAAATTCGCGATAAAATCCGTAAGAATTATTTTTATTTAAATATGTCGCGTAAATCTAAGAAACCATAATGAACTTTACTGTGGGACGATTTGCAGAGAAAACAAAGGACAAAACAATGCCTATGATTGACTATATTCCGAGCGTATGTGCAGTGTTAAATTTGGTGTTTTAATCTGTTACCTTATTATGCAATATTAATGATATTATATTATGCAATAATTGACAGCTGCCGTGACGGAGTTGGTTAGAAGCCGACTGAAACGAAAAGCCGCGGGTTCGATCCCCGCATCGAGACAACAGATGTTTGTTTAGGGTCTGAGTGTTCGTGAGATTGAAAGGTCTCTCGTAGCTTCTGATAGCCACGACACAAGATTCCATCTTATTATGAGGTCAGGGCTGTATATGTGACTGTTGGGTGTATGTATTTATTATTATATCTACATTTAGATTTAAATTGGAACCAAAAAGACTACCAGATCTCAAGACACAGTGAGCTCCTTCTGCGTAAATTGTATCGCGAAGAACAACTTATTAATTTTATAACAAAAATGAAGGTAGTTATTGTTAAAATTACTGAGCGGATGTAAACACCTCAGTTCGCCTTGTGACCACGAAAACGTTAAAGTGTTTTAAACGTCGGAAAGTTATAGAAAAAAAAACTGAAATCCGCGATAAAATTCATAAAAGTAGTTTTATTTGTGTGTGAGTATTCGCGTAAATAAGTACGTAAAAGAAACCATTAGACTACAATTGACGCTAGGTAAGTTTTAACATATTTCTATTTAAACTCAAAAATTCACTTTTCACTAAGTACATGAAATGGGAGGTACTAAACTAAAAACAGTGATGTACTATATTTTTTTTATCAGCCCATATACGTCCCACTGCTGGGCACGGGCCTACTCTACAATCGAGAGAATCGATTGCGAGTGGTTAGGCCATATAGTCCACCATGTACATGCCATGTACATGTACCATAATATAAAGCTTTAAATCATAAATAAATAAAAGCTATTTGGCATACTTAGCGCATCTTTCTCCGATATCAGTGAAGACAGGGGTATAACACCCGACGCAAGGCATTTGTGCCTCAGGGTCTGGCATGGCCTTGGGCCCGAAGACCAGGGGCCGCTCGGTGATCACCACTTCTCCAGGAGATAGGTCCCTAGCCGCTACTATGTACCGGCCCAGGTCTTCGGAGGTTCGCACCTGGAACCCATGGTGAATAATGCAAGTATTTTTTTAATAACGGACCAAATAGAGGTAAGATATTTTTTTACAAAATCAAGTAATGTATAGTATTTTATTCCTAAAATATTTTTTATATTGGTTTAATAAAACTTAAGATAACTTTTTATACTTTTCGCAGTGCGCTTAAGTCACTACTTTATTACTTTCTCATGTGTTATCTCAAAAAAAAATAGAAACATATAAGGATTGCTTTAGGGTTTAAATAAAACCAGAGATTTACGCGCGAATGAAAGCCAGTTAGTTGGCAAATTACTTAATTAATTACATACCTCAATAGGAAAACCCTCCATTGTTTCCAAATTACTCAACGATGCTTTAAATCAAAACTATTGTTATTTGAGATGTCCCATAATGAACTTTCCAAAGTTATTCTTAGCGCGAAAATGTTACTTATTGTTTTGTGGTATTACCGCCATCTGTTGTTTACCAGTGTCATAATTACTTATGAGCTGAGTTGATAAACAGAGACATCTAGTGGTGTGTAAGTGTAACTTGTTCATCATTGACTAGTCTTTAGCTCACATTTTTAATGGTGTTCCTAAAACATAGATGGCGCGATAATTTTTTTTTATAGTCACCTCGTATGCCGAGTCACCAATGCCATTCTGGTGCCCCATAACTCGTATTCTGAAACAAAGATAAAATGAAATACTTTTTTCAGTTGAATATTATCCCATGTTTCATTGTATGTTTAACTAAATTATGTTCATCATCATTTTTATCAGCCCATAACACCCTGCTTCTCAGCGCAACATTTCCCTCAATTCGAGAGTTCTATTGCGATAAATAATAATTCTTCAGCGATCATTTAATCAACCACGCTGACGTATAGCCGGTTGACGAACTCTATTGTTCGCAGGTTTCCTCACGATGTTTTCTTTCGCCGTTAAGATATATTTTGGGCGTTGATATTTATCAGTACAATTATGGTACCATAACCTTGACCCCGAAAAGTCACAGGTGTTTCTTGGATCGTCTCCATTTCTTTACCGACAGGTTATTTTCATATTTATGTGCAATTACATCAGCTGGCCATGGCTCAATATATTATTTACTGGCAAGTAGATTTAAGTGAAATGAAATAAAATTAAAACATTTATTGAACCCATAAAATGTCATACATTATTTCGATTCAGTAACTTTTTCTTTTTTCACTACCACCCGATTTCTAGACTGTTTTTACCTGAGAAGAACGGGCAAGAAACTCTAGCGCTGCTCTATTCAAAAGAAATTTACAATATAGTGGTTATACAGGATTAAAACCAATCTTCTTTAACATAAGGTATGTCTTTGTTACGAAGGGAAGTGGTCAATAAGTTATTTACAACTCCTCCTGTTCATTTAATTTTATGATTGATTTTGTTGCGAGTTAAAGACAAGTTAGACATTCCCGGAGACTCGCTGAGCTTCAATGCTCAGTGTCATTACAATGCGTGCCACTGTTGATCCTGGACAGTCTCCAGGTATGTCTAGGCTAAAATTAAAATTTGCAAATATAATGTATTTATAGTAATCCATCAATGATATTTTAATAAAGATGACGCATATTCATATTGCGCGAGGTTTAAGAACTGTCCCACTATTCATATACCTACCTAATTATTTATCAGTATTTCATGACATTAATAGTGAATGAAACAGATCATACAGAAAGTACGAGACGGAAAGAGATAGCTTTGCGCTGTTGCTATGCTAGATGATATTACCTATACAAATTGCTCGAATTTGAACGCTTCAGTTTCGACGCTAGTGTGATATCTACCTCATTCTGTATATATGTATAAATCATTGTAATCCATACTATTTTTGGTCTCAACTCAGCGACGTTACCAATCCCAACACGCAAAGAAATGACTAGTTTTCCAAGACCTATTTTCACCTGATTTTTCCTCTTAACAAGATCTCTCTCTATCTTGGTCGTCTACGTCACACTGAGTCTGCCAACTGCACTACGATCCATAATGTCAGAGTTTACAATAGGACAGCATACGTAAGAAAGTTGGCAACAGAAGGTGCAAAAAATCAGGTCAAGGTATTGGAGCTAATGATCTAGATTATCATTGATTGTGACTCAGTATTAGATGTAGTTATAGATAGTTGAAGAAAGGGCCGTGAATCGAGAAAATAGTACTAACGCCTGTAGGCCTATTCTTGATATTTGAGTTCGATTCGAAAACTTGTAATGTTGGTACTATTTGCCGCAACAAAGGCACGCTGTTTGAGTATGTTTATTGTTGAACATAATTCCGGTATGATGTGACTAAATCAAATATAGTTAGTTAAGAGTAGACCCACTGATCAGTGTAATGGTATTTTAATATTCGCTTCTTAAAACGAGCAATAGACAATGGATATTACAGTTTACAGTTTAATATTTAGGTCTAATAATTGCATGTATTGACTGTAAACCATGAGGTTCAAATTCCAAATCTAATCCATCTATGAGGTTTTCGATCGAACTGAATTCCATAAGTTGCCTGGGACCGGATTTTGTGCCTATTTTTTTTTTGTTGACGCGGGGAAACTGAGTTACCGCTATCGTCCCACCTTGGGGGAAAGTGGAGCGATTATGTTGGGTTCACCGGTCTAGGGCATACCAACCAAAACCCCGCGTGGCCCTCTTCGGCACAAATGGAACGGCCTTGGGGACCCGAAGCAAGAGCGCCTCAGCTTTTACCGGTATCGTTCCTGCACACTGCCGCTTACTTGCGGCTCTTACTGCTGCTGAGCATCTCGGGGTCGCATTGTATCTGTGTACAAATGGCAATACGACAGTCCCCCACTGCGTGCCCGCGACCTCCAAATCCCCATTAGTCGCCTTTTACGACAGGCAGGGGATACCGTGGCGGAATTCTTGAAACGCCCCCATACCACAGGGCGAACCGGAATTTGTGCCTGGCCAGGCGGGATGTTTGTCTCTTATCACCTTTGGGACGGAAATAAGTTCGGTAACTGTGGGTACAAATAGTGTCACCTGCGTGTACTTCCTCCGAGATATAACTGTGCGTTTGTACATAGTTAGAGTTTGAATAGTAACAAAATATTCTAAATGTACAAATCTGTACTCTGCATATGTGGCCTCCATTACCAAGGGATTGTATATAAACGATTATTCGCACGAGTGGCTAAAATATACTAACAAAATTAATTCACTTCCAATAAAAAATCTCACTTTTATTTTGAAAAAAGAAATAGAAATCTACAAAATTAATAAAACTATTAGACAAAGTAAATTTAATAAGACATTTAAAACTGCATTGTAATTTATTTTTGTTGTAAATGTCACTGGATAACGTACTATTATAGAATTATATGATCTGAGCTCGTGCCAAATGTCTCACCTCTATTCTATTTTAAGTTTGATATCGATGCTGACAATCGAATGATGTTATCGATATTTCGGTCAGATTGTGCCCTTTCGAATACTAGTGTGGTACTTTGATTGGATAATTAAATTACTAATTTATTTAAGAAAACCTCTATTAATATTTTTCTCAGCATTTTTTAAATTTCAATTATGAAACATGAAAAAAAACAACTTGAAACTCATCTAAATAGATTCGATTAGATATAGATAGTTAAATAAGCTGTTATTCGTAATTAAGTTGTTATATCAGATGTATTTTTTTTACTGCGATGAATGGTGAGACGAGGATGCCGGTTGCCTGATGTTAGGCAATAAGACCCTCGACGGCTCATGGATAGTAGCAAAACCAAACAACACCATGAATTACCAAGAAATGCTTGGTGTTCCACTGCGCTTGCCATCTCGCGGCACAAGATGTTAAGTCTGTATGTTCAGTAGTAACTCTGGCCACAATGTCCTTCAAACCGGAACATAACAGTGCATTTACACTGCTATTTGTGGGGAGAAATAGACATTGTGGTGGTACCTATACAGGCTACCTACCACATACGAGAGTCTTACCAACAGTGTTACGATGGGAGCAGATAAATTTAATCATTTAATATCGATTATTTTTTGCCGTAATCGATAACTTCTATCATCGATACTTTTATTTTTAATATACAAATATCACGTAGAACTGTAATAAAAATGACAGTTTCTTAAATTAATGTCTGCGGGTTTATTGCATTTACGAGAAAGTAATGTGTACGCATTCCATTGTATTATAGTCTTTTTACTAATATATTGTACTAATTTTGATAGTTTTATTGAGAAATAAAAATTAATGCTGAAATACAAGTGCCTCTCTGTTACACTTTAATTTACAAAATATCAAGGCTTGTTGATCTGTAAGAGATTTAAACTCCACAAAAAACATAAAGTCCCTTTTACACGAGGAGTTTCTCGCGGCGAGTATCGTATGCGATTATCGCATGACATGTATGGCGGTTAGATTATTGTGTTTTCACAATGTTGGCACGATGCAACATTTTTATATCCTGACGATAATTGCATCTTCGAGGTGAGAAACTCCCCCGTGTAAATGGGGCTTTAAGGCTAAACTTGAAAGGCGAAGCACTTGGCACTATATCCAGTTGTTCACCTACATGTACGGTGCTCGGTATCTTAACGAACTGCTACGTACTACCAGCTGTAGTAGGGTCTATAATATAAACATACTATAGTTAGCTGGAAGGCGGACCCTGGCACCGGGATAATGCCAGGTAGAAGAAGAAGACTAGCCTGTCCCAGCTTCACCTGGGTGCAGATTTTTTATTCCGCACCAGATACATTTTAGTTTTCGTTTAAACTGGAACAACCCGTATATGTATTATGCATATAAACTTTCCCCTCGAATCACTCTATCTATTAAGAAATCCGCATCAAAATCTGTTGGGTACTTTTAAAGATGTAAGCATACATAGGGACAGACATACAACGGGAAGCGTCTTTGTTTAATACTTTGTGGTTATACACTCAACAATCACATATATAGTTCTGATCTCACACTAAGATCGAGTCTTGTGTCGTGGGTATCAGGAACTACGAGAGACTTTTCGGTCTCACAAACACCCAGACCCGAAACAAATACCTGTGGTTCATACAAACTTTTGACTAAACGCGCACTGTACTGTACTGTATCAGTCCATATACGTACCACTGCAGGGCACGGTCCTCCTCTACAATCGAGAGTACGATTGAGTGTGGTTAGGCCGTATCCACCACGTTGGCCTTGTACGGGTTTGCGGACAAGCAAACGAGTACTACCTAACTGTAATACATCTAAATTAATTCTACTCTCACAACACTAGATGATATAAGGAATGAAAAATGAAAAAGTTGAGATAGCAATTTGTCGACAGACGCTGATGCGTGATCAATCAAGTAACAACATAATGTGTTAACAATATACATTAGTATACTATGTAACTAATCCGCTGTTCCATAAGTAAGATGAAGTGGCAAAGGGCGGGGCACAAGCGCGGAGAACTGATGGCCGATGGGGCCAAAAAGTTCTCGAATGGAGGCAACATAGCGGAAAGCGCAGCGTAGGACGTCCGTCCACATGGTGGTAAGACGACCTAGTAAAGGTTGCGGGACGTCGTTGGATGCAGTCTGTCTCCAACAGGCCACTGTGGAAATAATTGGGGGAGGCCTATGTTCAGCAGTGGACTTCCTTTGGCTGATGGATGATACTATGTAAGTATAAAAGTTGTTCACAAACTTTACAATATAATATCTACTGCCTGTCCTTATCCATTAAATAGTTAAATACGTAGACTGCATCGATGCCCACTAACAGTGGGATGAGATCAAAAGAAGATTATAGAAAAGCTCAATAATTTAATCTCTTTTGCCACTCAAATTTGACAACAGGCATAATTAATGTTTATACAGAGTATACCGAGACTGCGACCGAAAACGACTCGAGATGGTAATTTTAGTGATTACCGACAGACACAATGCAACTAAAAATTTTTCAAAAAACGCTACAGTTTTTTTTGGAATTTTTTAAATATCATCGTGTTTGGATGGTAAATGCCTAGTTTTTGCTAAAATTACGAGTATAATTGAAACCCTTGCATCTTTTAAAATTAAAAGGGTCATATATATTATTTCGGGAAAACGATGTATTAACGATCCAAATAAGACGACAAGTAAAAAATTACAACAATAAAAAAAATCGCTATTTTTACCACCTGGCTTCGTTTTCGGTCGCAGCCTGGATATCCTGTATAATCCACAAATCTTTGTGTCTCTTGTGTCTGACGTCTGAGTTGGGATTTCGAAAAGTCTCTCATAATTTCTGATACTACAAGATAATCTTAACGTGAAGTCGGGAATTCGTGTTACTGTTGGTTTATTTACTGTTACAACACTATTACTGTTAAATAATCAGTTCAGATAGTTTCAATATTTATGTTTTAACCGTCTGAACGTATGTACATAATGCGGATATATTTCCACGAAGCCGCGTGCGTACTAAACTGGGTTACGATCTATTTTCATACTATGCAAAGAAATGCGTGCTCATAATTTTGCATTTTTGAAACCATTATATTCTAGAGGAATTTATTATGATATATTAAAAACTAAACACATTTGTTTTGACGATTTTATACAGAATGAACAAAAAATATTCATTCATAATTTTGTTTTCATAAGTTGGATCTAAAACGTTAAAAGCGTGACTGATATTTGCAAACAAAAATATAGCAATACTTTTACGATCGTCCGCCTGCCAGTCAATAAATTTAAAAAATATTAATTTCTGATGAATAATTAATTTTTTGTGACATAACTCTATTTTTTTTAATTTACATTTCAGGAGCAATTTTTTATATACTTTATCACACTGAAATTGTATTATTTTGTATAAATAATTTATATAGGTCATCGTTATCCTATTCCTTAACACGCACTCTCTAAGAATAATTAATTATATTCACTTTTTTACACGACTTCCCGCTAATTTTTGTACTAGATGTGTGTATCAATGTATTTTCTGACATTATAACAAAGCAGTAGAACAGTTTCTATTTCGGTGGAGCCCTGGTTATTGCTTCATCGTGAGCCGAGTGACGTCACGTTGGCAATTAATCTAGAATTCCTAAACGGAACACTATTCGAAATGTCTAGAACATTTGTAGGTATGAAGAGATATAAGGAGTAGAAAAAATATTAGTAACCAAAAATTAAGTGTAACATGGCATCTGTGGTTATTTTTAATCCATTTTTATTACAATATTTCAAATAAATAATTCGTGAATTTTAAAACCAATATTTAGCCTATTTTATTTAAATAAGTTAAATATAATTTATTCAAAAAAATAAAATAATTTCTTAGCACAAAAAACTGTAACATTATTTACCTTCCCGAAATATTTATATCGAACTATTTTTGATTATAAAAATTTAAACAGCCTATTGTCTAGGCGCTATTAAAAATAAAACGTAGTATTAGGACACAATAGATTCATTTACAATAACACATTCATTTTTTCCAACTTTTGAAAACAATTAAAATTCCAAATAACAAAACGCATAAAAAACTAAATATTACCTTTTTTAATATTCCTCTTTTAAAACCAATCAATCACACTGCAAAAAAACGAAGTAGTTCCAAACTCAAATATCACAACACGAAATTTGAAATAAGAATGTTCTTCCTGAACCTCGTGAGCGGAAACTGCGCGCACGCACTTCGATTTTCAGACTAATCAGGCAACGCTGAAAACAGCCATTAGTTACGTAAGCAACTCAATGGATTACCGTTCTCTATGACGACAGATAAATACTATTGAATTTGATTTTTTTACGATATTTTTTTTGCACGTGTGAATTTACGGCTGGATTAGTTCAAAATGGCTTTTATGTTTTTTTTTGTTAGATTTTTGTATTGTTGTAAACGGTTATTAGTATAACATACAATATTGTGTGGGTTTATAGCAACATACGTAATAATCTTATTTATGTTTAGGCAAAAATTAAATATTTAACTGCAAATAAATTAAAAATATGAACTACGTCAAAAATGTGTCAAATCTAGGTTTAAATCAAAATATTTGCTTCTTTTAAGTTAGAAATCATATGTTAGAGTGGAAAAGCCTTCCCTAGGCAATCATTTATATACCTACTAGTAGTTTTATGTTAATAATATTTTGAGACTATGGAAAATATCTGCCTCCTTATTCGTTTTGAGCAATATTTATATTGATTCACACGGAAATTCCTGAAAATCATGTTTTCTGTATACATACATATATCGCTATACACCCTATTGCACTTCCGCCACCTGTTGTTCGCAAATGGTACTAACTACTACTATATTATCGGCACAACAAAATAACCTTGTAGCAGAACTGATAACGTAAATAGTATTTTTATTTATTTCGTATTTTTGGTATTTTTTTCAGTATTTTCATAATTGCCTAACCCGACTCAGTAACAGGCAAGTGCGTCCAATGCCCCGTTTTAATCTATAAAAGAGGATTATTACGAAAAAAATATTTCAAACTTTTTATTCCAACCAAATTTTATTTACCAAAACAATATGTAATATTTTCTTATCAATATCTGAAAGATAAAATATGATTTGGCAATAACGCTTTTCACAGGGACGTCTCATTTCATAAAATGTTAACGCAGGTTTTGTAAAAAAAATAACAATTTCCAGCCTGTATTTCGTACAAATGATAAATGGTTCAACATGATGCATGAAGTTTTGATAATGATTCACAAACATTTCGACACATAATTATGAAAATAAACACTTTATCATTATATTAGTAATAAAGAAAACATGAAAGAGCATACAAATGTCCGTGGCAGTTTAAAATCAAATAATTTCCGCCAGTCCAAGCATTGCTGCCATATGTTTCGTGGTAATTGCATCACAAATTACTAAGACCACTTTCTACGTCAAATATTTTTTCACAATATCAATTATCAGCAAAACTATCGCGGGCAACCGTTGTTCGTCCGTTGGCACCCATCCCATGTCTTTACTGTTTGTGTTAATTATGCGAGTCTATTTAAAACGAGTATTGTACCAGATTCCAAACGAGACGGGTGTGTGTGCGTCGAATTTTTTTTCTACTAATATTTTGCGTTATGGAGTACGCCAAACGCAAAATGCCAGTGTGTGATGTATGCCAGAAACCTGCCAATCAGATTTGCGGAGGGTGCAAACAAGTTTACTACTGCTCGAGGCCCCATCAGAAGTTAGCATGGAAGGAAGGTCACAAATTCAAATGTTGTGCATTCAAAATCCAACATTCAGACACACTTGGAAGACACATGGTGGCCACCAGGGATATAAAGCAAGGTGAAATGATACTGAAGGAGAAACCAGCTGTCATAGGACCCAGGATCACGTCGCCCGTCAATTGCCTAACTTGTGGAAAGAAATTAGAACCGTTGGACAATACGTATGATTTCTATAAATGTACAATTTGCCAGTGGCCAATGTGCGGGCCTGAGTGCGAAAAAGCAGCTGTCCACCAACCTGAATGCAAGGCAATGTCCGATAGTAAATACCAAAGCAACATTAAATACGAATTTCCCGATAAGGTAGAAGCGGCTTATTGTGTGATATCTCCGCTTCGAGTGTTGCTGATGAAGCAAACAGATCCGCTGCAGTACGAAAACATAATGAATTTAGAATCACATTTGGATGAAAGGATAAACACTCCTTTGTATGTCGTGTTAAAGGCCAATTTGGTTACATTCATAACTCATGTCCTCGGTATGCCGTTTGACGAAGAAACAATACTAAAAGTTGCATCTATATTTGATACGAATTCGTTTGACGTCAGAACTCCTAATGGTAAAGCTAGACTCAGAGCCATATATCTCACTGCGTCAATGATGGACCACAGTTGCAAACCAAATACAAAGCACATATTTATAGGAGACGAGCATCATTTGGCTATATACGCCACTGTACCTATTTCCAAAGGAGAGCTGATCACGGCAACTTACACGCAATCGTTGTGGGGCACGCTAGATAGGCGAAAGCATTTGAAGAGCAACAAATGGTTCGAATGTGAATGTGAAAGGTGCAAGGACCCTACCGAGCTAGGAACAAACCTAGGAAATATTTACTGCTCAGTATGCAACGGACCTGGAAGCGAGAACCGACCTTCAAGAGGCGCTATGCTGTATTCGACAAACCCCTTGGATGAATTCGCACCTTGGAAATGCGCAATATGTGACCATTCTATTTTGAGCCGGCAAATGGTGTGGGGCAACAACGCGTTGAAACAAGATCTGAACAAATTGAAAAGTAAAGGTCCCCAGGAGTTTGAGGAGTTCATTGAAAAATACAGCCAAATATTGCACCCAAGTAACCATTTAGTCGTGCAAGCTAAACTGGCATTGACACAAATATACGGCAACTATAAAGGGTACACATTATCAGGTACATGTGCCACTTTTACTATAACTAAAATAGATTTTAAGTCTGTCGATGAAATGATTACTACGATTGCGTCAGAGTAACGTCAGGAATGCATTGATTGCATCTACATGTACCGTAGATATTGATAGCGCTATGTCGGTAACAATGTATTCATCTATTTATAAACAAATCTTCTGGGAAGCTTCTTTATTTAAATTTATCTCTTATTGTCTTTTCAATTAAAGCGAATTTTGATTAAATTAAAACGAATACCTAGTCTGTATTTAAGATATATATTTTATAGAATTTAAAATATTTTTGTTGTATAATCGAATCATGTTTTGTTTAAATTGTTACGCGTTTAATGGGTGCGAGAGAGCTTCTATCAGCACTTGCTATTTTGGATTAAAAGCTTGGTAACGAACATCGTTCATACTGTATCCAATCTTCATGGAGAAAGTTGAGTGTAACAAATCTACTCTCCCTTTAATTTGTCCCATGTTTTGATGTATTAGAGTTTAATAATAGACACTTAATTTTATATGAAGTTTATGATACCTGGTAATGCTCTATAATTTTGAAATTACTCTTAAATGCTTAATTGCTCTTAATTACATTACTAGATTCCATTTAAAACCAATTTATGCAACTTAACTGGTATAATGTATGAAATTAAAAACCCATTTTATTAACGATTTATGATACATTGCGGGTTCGATCCCCGCACCGAGACAAATGCTTGTGAGGCCCACAAATATTTGTCTCGGGTCTGGGTGTTTGTGAGACCGAAAAGTCTCTCGTAGCTTCTGATACCCACGACATAAAACTCGATCTTAGTGTGGGGTCAGAACTATGTATGTGACTGTCGGGTGTATTTATTTATTTTTTTTAAACAAATAACACTGTCATAAAATTTAAACCGTTTTTAATTTCAGAGCTTCCAGATAATCTTCTTAAAAGGAAAATTGACCTATGTCATGAGCTCATTGAAATAGCAGATAAGTTAGAGCCAGGATGGTCTAAGTTCAGAGGGACCCTGTTGCTAGATCTTCAAGCTGCTATGGCTGTGGAGACAAAACGGGAGTTTGAAGCTGGAAAAATAACGAAGGCTGGTGCTCAGGTGAATATCCTTCATGAGATATGTAACAATAATTTATTCGTGATTGCAATAAATTGAACTAACCAAAATATAAACTAGCCATCTATTAACTAGTCTTCGTACTGAAATGAAATTCGTTTATTGGTTACGTGGGTAATTGAATAGCTCTTATGCCACTTAAATACATAATAGTTAATCGCTATTTACAAAACATTAGATATAATATGTTTGTATTAAATTTATTTGGTTTTAAGAAGTCTTTTTGCTTATTACTCTAGTCTAGTGTAATTATGAACGTCATGTATGCAGATAGCGAATTTATTATCTCTATCATGAAGACTATTTTGTTAACAACGACAAAAATATATTTGGTAAATAGAAAGGACTACTACTACTACTAGATAAACTCACAACAATTTTGGACTTATTTAAAATCACAATGACTATGTACTTTTACTATGTAAAAGACTGTATCGAATATCTGTCAAAAGCAGTTACTTCTACAAACCATGCGTGGGCCATTCATTGCATTACAATAAATACATACTAAAACTGGGAGCTTGCCAAAGAAAAATAATTGCTTTCACGTTGATGCCGCACGTTTCACATTTTATATTCTATAAATATATATCAGCGAAAAATCTTCAAATATGTATACACTTACTATCGCATATAACGCCATTTACACGAGGAGTTTCTCGCGGCGAGAATCGTATGTCATTATCGCATGACATAACCGCCTTGAGATTATCGTGTTCTGAGAATGTTTACACGATGCTACTATTTTACATCCTTACGATAATCGTGTCTTCGAGGCGAGTAAGTCTCCCCGTGTAAATGGGGCTTTAGGCTTGCTTGGTTGACTAAAATACCCTCTCTCAAAACTGCTGATGTCAGGCCAGCAGTTAGTCGTAATTGTTCCGTCAGTTGGTCGGTGGTCTTAATCAGTGCCGATACGTTTATTACAATGTAACACAAGCCTTTTTCCCAGAAGGGGTAGGCAGAGGCGCACCTCTGGTAGCAACCAGGGTACCCACCTTTCGCTATTAATGTTCCGTCCCATAATATGATAGAGGGTGAGCCTATCGCCGTATCGGGCACAAATTCCCGGGCTGATAATGAATAGAAAAATCGAATATCACTTTACCCGGGATTCGAACCCGAAACTACGAACTAAATTCATCTTCACCAGTAAATACTAAATCTGTACAAAATTGTACTTACCAAAAATAGATACTTATTTCATGACAAATTAAATTACGAACTACACCTTCAATAATTAACATTGTCTCTTTACAAATTCCAGGACCAACTGATGGAAAGCATGGTTCTACTACAAGAAGCAACGAACATACTACGCGTGGAACCTCATATGAAAGAAGTACTAGAGCAGAAGATACTCGAGCTGACGAGCCAGCTGGATACAAGTGAAAGCGTTACTAATGGTTCGGAAACCGTAGTAGTTGAATAATTATTGTGTTATTGCCGCCAAGCAGCAGTGTAAACGCATTGTTGTGTTCCGGTTAGAAGGACATTGTAGCCAGTGTAACTACTGGCAAATGAGACTTAACACCTTATGTGTCATGACGAGCGTGGTGGAATGCCAAGGATTGCTTTGTGATTCAGTGTTTAGTTTTGCTACTGTCCATGAGCGCTCGTATCGCTTACCACCATTCGTTGCAATAAGTATTAGGTATAAGAAAAAATATTGTTAAATATTTCACTTTTCATTTACAGTCTCAGCTGTGCAGATAAAAACCTGCTATTAATGAATTCTCGCATCTAGAAAAATTTCTATGTGATCCTTATATTTGTTTCTGGTCTGGGTGTTGTAAGACCAAGAAGACTTTTATATATATTTTAGTCTCCTTTTAAGTTCTGATACCCATGAAAAACGTCTTGTACTATAATATAGGCTCGGGACTATTATTAATAATAAAAATGTGTGATGTATAATATATTTATTTATACAGGGTTATTTTTCAGGTTTAGACGAATTTATTTTATTGAACTGAAGAAAATAAAACTGATTGACACATGGTGGAAAATATTCAAAACTCGTAATAAGTCATTTATTTCCTTTTCATAATATCCTAATCAATGTTAAAATTATACTCAACTCAAGCATGATGTATTTGGTTTTGCTTACTATGAGCGATCGTATCGCTTACCATCAGGCCCATCAGGCGAATGGCATGCTCGCCTCGCCATCCACTGCAATAAAAAAAACTTACAAGCACTATCGTCGGTAATTTTTATACACAGACGCACGCACACGTGTGTGTGTATAGTTTATCAATAGGCTTATTATAGTCGTGCGTATTGTCTAATTATTTTGTTTTATGAGGATATAAATTAGGGAATATTTTGAAAATAAAAAACTATTTATTTTATTAATGGACTATATTCATGATTTTGAACCTCCTGGTAAAGAACACTTAGATCAAAAGAACCCTGCTTATGCAACTAAAATGTTTTTCCTAGGAGTTGGTATTTGTTTTTTAAAGTATAGTGTTAGTGTTCCAAAACACGAATATCTTTTGGCGATTTTTTTTAAAGAAGGTTTATACAAAATAAATATTTTGTCTAGATACACAGACAGAAGCCTTACAACAGTGAAATTCGTGCAGCTCAAGTTGATGACAAAATATTTTTGAAGGAATAAAAATGAAAAAAAAAAATATTAAAAAAAGTAAATCAAGGACACCGATTAACAGTGTTTGAAATGCTTAAAACATTGTGTTCATACAACCAATAGCAAAAGAAAATATTCACCGCTTCGCTTAAAATTAAAACTATCTATATTGTATATGTAATGGATTCAATTATATAAACCACTTATATCTTTGTACACATTTATTTAAACTGTATACAATATGTTTATGTTTACATATTTATATATTCTATATGAAATGTAATAAAAGACATCTAAAAATATATAATTATTGTTTATGTAAAAATTAAATCTCATTATTAAATCTCATTTTATGTGAAGTTATAGTTGAGTACAAATTGACAGCCTCTGTGGCGCAGTTGGTTAGACGCCGGCTGTGAAATGAGAGGCCGCGGGTTCGATTCTCGCACCGAAACAATTTTTTGCGTGATCCACCGGTCTTTGTTTCGTGTCTGGGTGTTTGTGAGACCGAAAATACCCTCGTAGTTTCTGATAGACGAGACAAGACTCGATCTTAGTGTGGGGTCAGGACTATGTACGAGACTGTTAGGTGAATTTACTTATTTACATTTTATGCTTATAGTAGTGTATATTAAAGTTTAATTATCAACATAGCTATGTTATGTCGCATTAGTGACGGCGCAGACCGGGACGGAATAGCAAGGGAATTAATTTTAACCAAAGGATATTCAATCTTATTTGGTAGGAATAGGACATAAATTCCAGTGTTTTATGCTTATTCCGTGGCTTCAAAAGGTATTTCCCCGTGCGGTATCAATGAGGTTAATTAAATCTCATGTCGTTCCGTCTCGGTTTGCGCTGGCCTTTAGAGACCATCAAAACGGCAATAGAAAATGGAAATTTTATTCAATGTTAAAAAAATATATTGTAAAACACTGATAATTAACAGTTTATGAAGAAACAGCCCTTGCCTAAAAACATTCTAAGTGAGTTTATTACAACGAATTTTTTTTTTTTTTACAAAATTATTATATTTGGGAAGAATATTCTCTATTAGTTTTATCCCCCTATTTCCAATGACTTGTTTATTTTATGTTACATATTTGATTTCCACTATATCGCACTTTTAGAATTACTATGATACAAGTGCAAAAAACCGTTACATTGACTTTATATTCCACAAACATTTGAAAAGTGACAAACAATCGAATACAACATTGACTTTCGTGTAATTACCATAAAATCCGCTAGATGCGAGTGGTAAGTATGTATGTTGTTTCGAGCAAAATTTGAAGGCGAGCTTTGTTGTTTTTTTTTTCAAGTTTCAAATGCGTTCTTTTTGAGTTTATACTATTTGCACAGTGCACTTACGTCATTTTAATTCCAAGGGTGCGATATAAATAGATAATGCTTTGCCTAAGACTATTGTACAATTAAGCGAGTTCGTTCTTCAAAGGCGTTACTTTCGTAGGTTTTGTGGTGACCTCATCAATCTTGACGCTGAATTCAACTGATTCCTTGTTTATATGAAGCATGTTCTTGATGACTCTGGACAGTTTCTTGTTCGGACGCGGAGAGTCTTCTATCACGAAGATTTTGTCTGTGTTCTTGTCGTTGGACAGGACATTCTTTCTTTGGAACTGAAACTTTTGATTATTGATATGAATTAATTTATTGAGATATAAATACCTACTTAATATTAGCAGAGAGTATGAATTAGTTCAGATTGTAACATGTTTCATTTAGTAATTGCAAGGAAAATAAGGGACAAACATTGTTGTATACGTGTAATAATTTGACTTATTAAGTGTTTCAATACAACGGTAGTAACAAAATTTTGATATTATGGGTTCATTATATAATTGGCCCGTTCTTCTCTATTGGAAACTGCTTTGCGAACCGGGTGGTAGAATAAAAAAAATGCTGAATCTAAATGATGTTGGAACATTTTTACAGATTCAATAAATTATTTTCATTTTTCTTTGCAAGGAATATAATTATCCAATGATGATCCATTACAAGAAAATGCTGTGATTTTCAAACCAAATAATTTCGAAATCCTAATGTCACCACGCTTTTCTCACCACATTATAATCCTCAAGAAATAAAACAATCTTACCATTGTACAAACGCAGCACCAAGATCCGAATCGAAAGCACATAACCCCTGGGGTTCTATCCATGGCCTTCCTGAATCTTGGGTTAGTGAAGCCGTAGATGAGAGGGTTGATTGCACAGTTCAAGTACATCAGCAAGTTAGCAGCAAACCACATTACAGAGAAGCTTCCATCAACCTAGATCAATAGTGAAATTATTGAGTCATTCGTATATGTTGTCATTGATTTTGACGCAATTTAAACACAGTAAAGACCCCTTATTCACATTTGAGAAAAAAAGACATTTAAATTTTCTTTTAAGCAAGTAAATTGCAGTCAAATGGTGCTTCATAGCTTTAGAATAAGAGCGAAGAAAACTTGAAGTAAATTTTATCAAAGAATCAATGGAGAAGTGAGAGCACAGTGATATAAATTTTAAAATTGATCATATTAAAGTCAGCCACTTCATCGATACACGCTTAATAAATACACTGTTATTCATCATAAATATTTTTGTTCCTATATTTGCACCAGTTACAGGTGTATTTTTTTTTATTTATGATGGAAATTATGAATATTTATGTCAATTGTGCTAAGGCATTCTTACAGAATTGTGCGTGTGCGAGTGCGTGGTGGCCTCGTGGTATCGGACCAGACTCGGCTGCCTACATGTTCACGGTGGTCGCGGGTTCAAATCCCAGGGCACACACCTCTGACTTTTCGGAGTTATGTGTGTATTGATAATCAATCACCACGCACTTTAACGGTGAAGGAAAACATCGTGAGGAAACCTGCATAGCGTAGCGATTTTAAAGAATTTCTACGGTATGTAAGTCCGCCAACCCGCACTAGGCCAGCGTGGTGGACTATATGGCCTAACCACTCTCAATCGTACTCTCGATTGTAGAGGAGGCCCGTGCCCTGCAGTGGGTCGTATATGGGCTGATACAATACAACAATTCTTACAGAATTGATCTCCAAGCATATATTGTTCCTCCAGTATATGAGAGCGGTGTAAGGTATTCTGCACACGACTGCTACAAGGAGGACTGACGATGTGATCCTCATTGCTCTTCCTCGTGCTCTCCTTATGGACTGGCCGCCACCTCTTGAAGATAATTCTCGAGCACTGCATTCCAGGCGCCACATGATTGAACCGTACTGTAGAATGAAGAGAATTGAAGTTATGTCTTGGTTGGAAACACGTGTTCCATCCTTCCTATAATCCTGGGTCCTTCCTCCGTGGCGTTAAGACACATCTCAGCGAGCTGGCATGATTGTATCGAATGGTGTGAGACTGCCGTCTGATGCCATTGGATACTCTGTCTGGACGGCATTAGCACTTACCATCAGGTGCAATGTAGTCGCTGTGCCGTGCCAGAATACAAAAAAAAAAACAACGCTGAAAATCCATTTCTTGTTCCAATAGAAACTAGATTTGTAGTTTCAGCAGATAAAAGATTAGTGGATTGATCAGATGGGTGAGAAGATACAAGTTTTTATACTTAACTAGATAAGCAAATACATTTATTGGCTAGTTTTAAACTGATGCGGGAATTTTTATGTGGGCTTTCTCGACAACTAGCTAATTGGTAATTTAGAAATAAACTGTCTTAATTATTGACATCTAAATTACTTTGATATAGAGAAACACAATAATAGAATCATCAGAATCATAATATCCGTTTCTGAACATCCGTTTAGCAATTATATTGTACTGTGCTTTATCAGTCCATATATGTCCCTCAGCAGAGCACGGACTACCCCTACAATCAAGAGGGATAAGGCCATTTAGCCAATATTAAAAATAAAATATAAATAAAGACTAATATAACCAAAGACGTAGTAAATATATTGAAAGACATACTGTAAGAACCATCACACCCAGGGGAACCCACACCAGAAGCATGAGTAGGAAGTGCCAGTACACGCCGAGGACACTGACGTCTTCAGCGCAGTAGGTCTCCAGGAAGTCCAGCCACTGTCGCTCCTGGTCATCAATATAAATAAATACACCCAACAGTCACATACATAGTCCTGACCCAACACTAAGAGCGAGGCTTGTGCCGTAGGTATCAGAAACTAGGAAAGATTTCTCGGTCTTATATGAAATCAATAACTTTATACTAACAAATAATAAAAAATCTACTTTTTCAGGGAAACAGCTTAAGATATAAGGTTTAAACATTTAACTTATGTTACTACCGCCAGCCTCCGTGGCACATTTAAATAGACGCCGGCTGTGAAATGATAGGTTTGATCCTCGCACCGAGACAAATGTTTGTGAGACCCACAAATAGTTTCAGATCTGGGTTGGTGAGGTCGAAAAGTGTCTCGTAGTTTCTGATACCCACTACACAAGCCCTAATTGATCATAATATGAGATCAGGATTGTGTAAGTGGCTGTTGGATGTATTCATATATCAGACGCTGCGGTGGGCAATCAATTGTAAAATTGTCTATTCACAATAATGTGTTTAAATGTCAGATCATAATCGAAAATAATATAAATAAAATTAAATGGAAATTAAAATAATGTTATCGCAGATATATAATATTCGGGACGTGAAAAGCCTATTGAAATATAAAAATCCCGCTTATAAATTCGTAAATTCGTTTAAATTAAATAAAAAAATATTTTATAAATTTAATCTTAAAATTACCACGTATTCCCTTTTAATAGTCCAAGGTAAAGCCAAGCCTGCGGCGACTATCCATGTGACGACGATTAGTTTCGGAGCAGCTTTCTTTGTGACCCTGGCTTCAGAGTTCAGAGCGGCGGCAGCCAATCTATCATATGAGACTAACATGACCGCACCTACGCTTGCTAGAAGAAGGGACGCTGAAATTAAGCAATTTATTAAATCCTTTACAATTAAGACTATTCTGAGACAAGGAGCTCTAGGTTCTTTGTAAGTGGATATTAAAAACCGTAGAATAAAATGAACTTATTGATTGTAAGACGTTAAAGAAGATAATTAATTCTCCATTGATCGATTTTAAAAGGATTCAAAGAATATTCTTCATTAATCGAATTTAAACAATAATTTACAGCTAAGTTGTCAATATAGTAATAACTACCTTCGCAATGAAAGGAAAAGCATGACTCATTTTAAAAGTGCAAGTCTTCCAAAATTACTACCCTGCCAATCCAAAATTCACCAACCTTGCAAAAATCCTTCGAAACGGCATCCGAAATTCTTCAAAACGAAGTTCTGGAAGAAGTCCCGTACCAGCATGAACCAGGGACAAAATATCAAGGTAAGCAGGTCTACGAAAGCCAGGTTCCCGACCAGATAATTGCTAGGACTCCAGAGCCATTTGTTCTTCGCAAGGATGATCAGGATGATAGTGTTAAGAAATATTCCAGTTATTCCTACGATTCCCATGATCGAGGATTTTATTGCGATCTCCCTTGCTGGCTTTACGTGCCATAGTGTGTTTGGGAACGGGTATTGTGAGGTGTCGAGCTGAAACATAATATGAAAGAGTAATATACAAGAAAGAAAGACTGAGAATGATATGACAAGATTCCAAGCTTCTATTTCCCGAATACTAAAACGCTTTAAATATTATGTTGCACTGTACTACGCAAGTCCCGCTTAATTGTACTAAGTAGGACGCGGGTAGTTAAGTCGAACTTAATATTTAAATGGCGTTTGAGTATTCGGGCGTTTAAGTTATATAGCCTCGCTGTAACTAACTACATTAATTCAATCGATGCATTACCTTTTTTCGAGCCATCTTAAATATGTTTATGTTATGTAAGGCAATTTTTACATTAATATTTTGTACGTTTTGTTGGATTACTGAACATTTATTATCACTTTTACTTATTTTATCATTACTTACTAATGTAAACAAGGAGGGGTAATCCCCTCCTTGCTCAAAACGTTAGTGTTCCGTTGAACGTTGTTGAAGGGGTCGTTACCCCTAATACATTAGGCTTCGTGAATGTTAATGTTATAATCACTTTTTACTTACCATCAGTTTTACTATCACTGAACTAGAAATAAAATACAAATATTTTCTATCGCCTCATTGGTCCTTATATAGCTTGAGAAATTCACTTTGATTGAATTTTTCGGTTAAATAAATCTCACATGAGTCATCTGTGGTGGTAACTTGTGCCCTACTTACGGACATAAATTCACTCCTTAACAAATTCTGGTATGAAATAAGCTTAGCGAATTCTGAACTACACTAGTGGCACTCCTGCCCACCCCTCAGCGATACGTAATACTTATGACTTACGAATGCAATAGGACCTGTTTTTATCAAAAATCCGTATCAGCGCAATAATATTTTGTATCAATTGTATCTGATTTATCTTTTGCCGAATATTGGTAATTTTATCAGTACTCACGGTCTCCAAATAATCAGCACTCCAGTTCGACCGAAAACTCCTTTCATCGTAGTCTGCATCTTCGTCCATTTTTTAGCAACACATTGCCGAAACGATATCCGTTTTGGTGAAAGCATAGACGTGACTAAATGTACCACAGATGATATTTTCCGAAACACTCGAGATAACCCAACGGTTGCAGTAGTCCATTACCATGAAAGCTTTTTTATCATTTGAACGATTGCGGTGACTATGATTTTGAAGATATGACGTATTGTTTGTTTAGAGCGTTTATTAGAAGTTTTTAAACATCTTAGAGGGTAAGAAATTGTTTAATTGTCTCATTGCAATGTTAAGTTTTATTGCAAAAGGGCAAACCAAGTAATCCATTTTTTTTTATCAGCCCATATACGTCCCACTGCTGGGCACGGGCCTACTCTACAATCGAGAGAATCGATTGAGAGTGGTTAGGCTATATAGTCCACCACGCTGGCCTAGTGCGGGTTGGTGGACTTACATATCATAGAAATTCTTTAAAATCGCTACGGTATGCAGGTTTCCTCACGATGTTTTCATAACCTACATAACCTTGACCGTTAAAGTGCGTGGTGATTGACTATCAATACATTATACACACATAACTCCGTAAAGTCAGAGGTGTGCCCTGGGATTTGAACCCGCGATCACCGTGAACATGTAGGCAGCCGAGTCTGGTCCGTTACCAACAGGCCATCACGCACTTAAATGTAATGCAAATTGGAATAAGTAAAAACTAAAGTAAAGTAAAAATATATTTATTCACCAAATTACGTTACAATTTCTTAAAACTATGTAATAAAAAATAAAAAATTCTAATCTTATAACTGACGTGGGTATATTGAAATAACTGTAATTTTCTTACGGCCTTATTCATAGACGGTTTTAAAATCTATTTTAGTTATTAAATGTTTCGTCTACTTCGCTCAAACTGAATCCAAAATTCTTTCGAAGGAGATAAAACGTTTGTTAACTAAAATAAGTTTTAAAACTATTTCTGTATAAGGCGGTTATGAGTTTGGTGGTACTATGGAACACATGGGTCCTATTTTTGTTCCTCGTCGCTGAACCTACTTACTAACGCGTTGATGCATATATTATAAGCAAAATCCTACCGCAATATAGAAAAATAAAATATTACGCTCTCTTGTGTAGGATAAGGGAAGACTCAAAATATTTTGCTGGGCATTAATGTGTAAAATATTTTTAGATTAATATTATCACAAAGTACCTGACTAATAGTCACCCTACATATCGAACAGATGATTGATAGGGTCCAAATTATGGTAGAGGTGTTATTCAAGGTTATATTATTGTGATTTCGCAAGTACTAAGATTATGTGTGTTTGTATAGGATTGGCTAGTATTAATTTATGTCGGGATTGTCTGCGTGTTTATCTACAGCCGATTTTTTATCTTCTTTGGGTACTTACGTTTCTTTTTTACATGTGGGAGTAATTGATAGTGTGACGCTATTGAGTTACTAGCCCGCTAGGAATCAACTTTATTGTTGTATATTGGGACATCCCTATTAGTTTAAGATTGTAATAGTATGTAGACATCACTAGGACTGGACGCAAGATGGCTGATTAATAAAACCTGTTAATTGAAGACTCCTGTGTTTGTTATAAATCCAAGCTTTAACACGTTAGTATTAAGATACAACATTTATAAACATGGGCAGCAGATTCAATGGGTAGTTTGGTTCTGAGAAATGCGTTGTAGATGAAAATAAAGATAAAATTGACTAGGCTCTGTTCGTTCTTGGTCGGAAAAGTCTATGGAAGTTTCAGATACTTACATCAAACAATTATTAAGATGCGTGCAAGTGTTTTAATATGAATAGGGGTACAGAGATCTTTATTACCATCGATATCACAAATTATATTTGATTTGAACCTTCAACACTCCGTCGTAGAAGGTTTTACTTATCCGTAGGTAGTACTACCAAAATCACACTTAGTCCATTTGGTACCTACCAACTAGACTATGTTTCAGCCTCATAATATTGGAATGTGAAATTGGAAAATTATTTTATTTTAATTTTGGCTTAATTATTTTCTGAAAATAATCACGTCACGCAGCTGTTCCATGTACTCACAGCGTGTACCTAAAAAAAATTCAAATGTAGGCAGTGCCATCTATTAGTAACTTAATAAAACAGTAAATACCACAATGAATCATAAACCAATTAGTTCCTATCTTATGAGAAAGATGCCGTTGTCATGTACTTACGTAAGTAACAATGAATGGAGTTCAGTTAGTGAGTGTTATCATCGCTAGATGTCACTAAAAAATAAAAAAGACACAACTTTGTTTTCGCAGTTCCCACCCTTTTTTTTTAACTCTCGACTTGTTTTCAATCAGAGAGCGGTATATCTTGAGCATATAAGAATGGAACTAAACATTTATCAAAGACAAGCAACACTAACACCTTTAATAACAATTCTTGAACATGATCATTGTAAAGATACAGAGGTTCCGAGCAACGTGGAGCCGCTATAGTTGCGAACGTCGCTTCTCTAAGAATCTTCTACCGTCGTCACGGTGAGTCTAAATAATTATTTAATCTAGACCTACTGTCTCCTATTCATCAGTTGCGTGCTGCCTTTCAAAGCCACAGCTTGGTAGTGACTACCACCCGGGCTCGAATCAAGAGTTGTTTAGTAGTTAACATGTCGCTAGTTCCTATCTTACCATACGTCTAGACTGCAATATCTTGTTACCTGCTTCCTATAACTGAGTTATTTAAACGGAGTTTGAACAATAATTAGTTTATGAATATTGTCAGGTACTCTATCTAGAAAGTACTGCGCTTACTATACGTTAAGTGCTTTAGTCGGGCCGTAATAAAAACAAAACATACTTTAAATTATAATATTAACAAAAACATTATACAGAAATAATGATAACAAAAAAGTATCTACAAATGGCGGTATTATCGCTCTAGAGCAATGTCTTACAGACAACCATGGGATGGATTTAACAGGAGAGAGAGGGCAGTGTACATAAATAAAAAATAAAAAATATAATGAAAGGTAAATAATATTAATTAACCATATAAATACACACATAACAATTAAACAAAAATATTTTTGGAATTTTAATTTTATTTGTATAAATTTAATGAACAGCTAAAATACCTAATACATAGTTTACATCCAAAGAATACTCTACACAGTATTGAATTAAGCCCGCGACAGATCCACAGACACACAGACAGACAGACAGAGGTGCAATCTCACACGCGCGCGCCGTCTCATTTGTTTACCAGCGTTAATATTCCGCGCTGTTATTAATTTTTTACTCCGGCTCTTTTGCAATGTAGGCGGACGTATTCTGTACGGTTAGCGTCTGTTTCTTTTATTCAATAATAAAATTACTCACCAACATCTCCAGAGGCTCTCTATTGGTCGTTGGGTCAAGAGCCAGATTCAAAAGGCTGTATTGCTGGACACGGCACGCATAGTGAGAAGGTTCCTCATTTTGGATCCCTAACCGCCGATGGCTTGGGTCTTAAGCCTCGCCACTGAAGGATTAATCTGTTTTTTAATATTTTTATATGTATATTTTTTTTTATTTATATATAAAAATGTAAAAAAAGTGAAATATAATAAATTACTAATTATAATATATTTTACATAATTCATTATGGATGTCTAAACTCCACTGGGAGTCTTCTATACTGATCAGGTAAAGTGCAGTCCTTTGTCGTATAATTATCAAAATACTAGAATAAAACAACGATGATGTATTTTTTTATAGCATAGGTCTGGCAAACGAGCAAACAGGTCACCTGGTGGTAAGTGATCACTGCCGCCAATGTATTATAACAAAAACTGGGCTAAGTATGGATCAACTTGACTGGGCTACAGAAAACCCAGGATATTGCATTGAAGTTGCTTTTTAGTTTTTATCAAGTTATTTAGTCAAGGTCCAATGTATATGTAGGTTTACAAATTGAGGCCACGTACCGGCAGGCGAATCGGCGGAGGTCCGCCTACAAGGAATCCACCTTGTAGGCGTACTAGGAAATTTAACTAGTTCGTCTGGATAGACGAACTAGTTAAATTTCCAGGATTTCGCTGGATGCAGACCGCTCTCATAATGTCGCTGTGGTTATCCTTGGGGTCCCGCAATATATCCACCTATGATCAGCTGAGGAACTCTCTCTCTCTCTCACACTCTACAGCCAAAAGAAGTCTTCTGCAGATCATAAGTCTATGCCAAAGGACCTTTAAGAAAAAACTTTCCTATTCCCATCCTTTTTCCTTCCCGCTCCCCTCCTGATTTTAAGGGCTGGCAACATATCTATGAACTAAGCGTCGTGGAAAAGGACTTGTATCCATAGCCGTTAAATTTTAATAAAAAAAAGAAACTAAGCGTCGTGGATGGTCATGGGCTGCATCCATCACTTCCCATCAGGTGACCAATTTGCTCGTTCGCCGGACCTATGCAATAAAACAAATAATAATAATAGAATTAGGTAGGTACTAAATCGACGAAATTTTTGAGACAATCGCAGCAATTCAGAATACGGCCGTGTGCGAAAAACCGCAACTGTCTACTGTAATTTTGCTCGAATGAGGTTATCCTACACGTCTTAATCTTTCGTTTAAATACAATGCACGGCATTATCACCCCTATTGTCAAGGCGACAAGGGTGACGGTGGGGGTGTATAATTTTGTGTGTAATGGGAATCGTGAGACGTGTCGGCGGCGTCTTCTTGACGCGTTTTGATGTGTTTTGCGACATATTGCACTTTTGTTTGATAAAAGATTTCTTTCTTCACCAATTGATGTATATATTTCTGTGGCCTGGTGCTAAAAGGGCCAATGTACGTTTTTGTACGAAACGAGATTGTAATGCCAGTTTAGTGTAAAAGTATCATATTTTTTTGTGCTAAAAGGGCGTTAGTGTATTAACAATCATTGAAAAGTTACTACGTAAAAAAGGCCAATGTGGTGTGCGCTTTCATACAGTTAATTAAAAAAGAATAAATGATAAAAGGGCTGCAGTATACTTAAGCCGATAATAAATTATTATTTTTCACTTTCCTAGTAATAGAGTAAGAACTAAAACGATCAAAGTTAACATTAGCCCTTTTTGTGATATAATTTTAGTTTGCTGCTTTATTTATATTAAAGCAAAATGGACCAATGTATACATGGGTCCATTTTGCTGAAAAAAGTAAAATGGATACAATTTAGAAAAGAAGATGCAGGAGTACTACTTTACAGATATTCATTTGATGATAGTGAAGAATTCAAAGTGTTAAGTTTAAAAAGAAACCGAAGTATGACACGTTCACAATCAGAAGATACTGCAACAGTAGCACCTCTGATGCCCCTAAATCAGAGACCTATTAAACTTCCTGCACCAAAAGTCAGAGACCTGCAATCATTTCTGGAGTACCTCCAACCATCCAGCCGTCCATTTTATGAGTCTTTGGAGACTGGCCCCGAAATGGAGGAGAAATGTTCAGATGAAGAAAATTAAAAAAAATATTGTAATCTTTCCTTAATAAAATTTCTTAGGGAAACAACATTGGCCTTTTTAATTTTATTCACAATTGGGAACTAACATATTAATTATCATCAGTGCTAAAGGGGCATAAGTTGTTAATATTTTACAAATTACATTTTTTTTCTTAAATTACAATTTCATTCATAAATCTTCATAAAAACATAAATCAAATAAAAGTAAAATATTTTTGCAATACTACAATATAACACCTAAATAATAACTATGAATGCTGATCCATTTTTATAACGCTCATTACTGAAAATAATGATTATTGATATTGGCCCTATTAGCACCAGGCCACAGATTTAATACCTACACATTATACGAGTTTACATCGTTATAGTGCATGGTGATTGACTATCAATACACACATGACTCCGAAAAGTCTCAATCGTACTATCGATACCCGCACTAGGTCAGCATGGTGGACTATATGGCCTAACTCCTCTCAATTATTCTCTCGATTGTAGAGTAGGCCCGTGCCCTGCAGTGGTACGTATATGGGCTGATACAGCATGCAAGAATGGCTTATGTCTTTCTACTACTAGATTAAAAACACTTTGAGTTAGCTGGTGCAATGATGTATTTTTTCGTGATAGGATGCATTTGCAATTCCGACACTCCCCTCACTATCAGATTTGAGCGCTAATACATGCAAAGGAATTGGTGTCGTAATAACAAAATCCCTCTTAATTCCGCTCATATGTAAGTATTATCTCCATGAAATCTCCTTTCAAGATTTCATCCACTTTTTAATATTCGACTGGATCTTCAAATTCACGTTCCCAGTCAAAACAAAACTCATTGTAAATTTAAAAATCAATCTGAATCACATTCAATTCTCTCTGATCGGAAATAATACGAGTCGGCAGACGAAGCTCGCGTCATTTCATTTCATTACACTTAATGCCTCATACAGTATGTCCCGGTGAATTTTTATGTCTGTCTGAAGACATTATTAGATTTTCCACAGTCTACGGATTGTCTCGGTTTGCGAATGATTTCTCGCCGCGACGGAAGTGAAAATATCAACGTCTGCGTTTTCGGTTATTTAAATTCAGACAGCTTATTCAGTTATTAGACTTTCGCGCGTCAATAAGCGATATTTCGATACGAACTGGGATTTCTATTTCGGGAATGACTGTGAGCTCTTTTATGCTGTTATATGAATTTCAAAAAAAATCTGTGTCATCTAATACATTGACACAGATTTTTTAATTAATTAATTATTAATTTAATTATTACATACATACATAAACTCACGCCTTTTTCTCAGAAGGAGTAGGCAGAGGTTTTCCTGATAGTAACCAGGTCACTGAACTGATCCGCTTTTCGTCTTGTTGGTTCCGTCCCACGATGTGATAGGCGAGCCTATTGCCATATCGGGCACAAATTCTTGACTCCGGACGGATAATGAATAGAAAAATCCAATATCACGTTGCTCAACCCGGTACTTGCACCCGAAAACTCAGCATTCTAACCATTGTAACTACGCCACCGAGGCAGTTGAATATTATGAATTTTGATATATAAGGCATTTTAGCCCCGAGTTATATCGTAGGATATGACAGTCATATTTATGTAAGTGATTAACACTCTGCAATTGAATCTCCCGGTGTTTAAAACAATACAATTAACATTTTAATTCACGATGATTTATTCCAAGTAAAAAGCCTGTAAAAGAAATCTTCCCAATTTCAAAACGCAAATACTATCATTGAAAGCATCTGAAAGGCGAAACATAAAATAATCTAAACTTATTCACCAGGAAGGAGTTGAAAGTTTATTCATCGCGTAATCTGACCTTTAACATGGCTCAGTTCTTACTGCACTCAGGACGATATAATGTGTGCACTGCTTATCCTGAGATGTGGAGTCTACGAGTACGAGTAGCAAAAAAAAAATCAATCTGACGCATGGTTGAGTGGGTTGGAGCTGAATATTGATTTAGGCTTTAATGTAATAGTTTCAATATTACGTCTACGTTACTTAAAATAAAACTGATTTTACGACTTCTTTCGCGGATCTGGTTAATTTTTAATTATTTTTTTTTCCTTACGTTTGGAATACTTTGCTGCTACAGCTTTGTATACTAAGTGGTTAATCACCTGCAAATTTACTGGTAAAATTCGTATCTTTATGTTAAATGATTATTTCCGGATAATATTTCCTATAAAATTTGTAAAATTAGTTTTATTTCAATCAGACTTAGATTGCAAAAGATTTGGCCAGATTGGATAAATACTGCATAAATAGCTTTAACCCCCAATTGTAGATAAGTAGCGTGGTCAGTAAAAGACAATTATGGGTCGATACATGATTCACTAAGATTTTTTTTCATCTCAAACTTTTTCTGCCAACGCTACCGTCGACAAATATTCCTGCAATCTGCACATCGCGCACGTTTGAAATATTCATACGGTAACTAGAAAGCATTAATGTTCAATGAAGCTTTTATCATATAGTGCCCCCGTCGGCAATTTGCACAGCTCCATGGAGCAGACTGAACCGCTCCTTGCCTTTTAAACTGCGATCTTTAATAGAAGTTTTGGTGTTTTATTATACTTTGCGAAATTTAAATCAATTAGGATAGCATAAAAAGGGTTTACTGGTATTGTGATATTGAGATCTGGGATTAGATTTACCGTATCAAGATGTATTATTTGTGACTACTAATTTGTCCAATTAAATGAGGACTCCAGGTTACGGAGTGCACTATAATGCAGTAATATATTATATTAATTTGATATTTCTAGTATTTCAGTAATAGAAAGTTGTACACTTTGTATACCGGTACACGAAGTACATCTAAGATTCGTCGAAGAAGATAAGCTCCAAGTAAACAATCTCATACAATTCACTCAGCAGTACCCTCACGCGTTGAAACATTATAAATAAATTAACGGAATGAGCTTAGTCATTCGTTCGTATTCATTAATTAAGACCATATACGAAGGCTTAAACCAATCTTGAGAACAATTGGCTTCATACTCAGCGCGTAGGGTGGCCCCTTTCAATATTTACGTGAGTTTTTTGTGGAACTGGAAATCAATCCAGAATTGCGTCAGTTTGTTTCAGACTTTATTCTATTTGTATCATCTGATTTACTAAGAGCATAGTTTTTGTAAAATTAGACTTCTGGAAGATCCTAAAGTCGATTTTTTTAGTGCATGGTGTAGACTGTAGATCATGCAAATGAAATCAACATTTCTTCATAACCCTACATAACAGTGCAATAAATACGCACAGGAGATGGAGATACAAGATATTTTACAGGAGTTGCAGTAGCGGGTGTGAGGGCGGGACAGTCTCCATGAATCGTCAAAAGCCATAAAATAATAATTTTGCAAAAAATAAAATTATCCCAAAATAACATTAAAACGTGGTCACAATATCAGCAACACAACAAGACGCGTATAACTCTTACTCAAAACTTTTCTATAGAATGTGCTGAAATAAAGGAAGCGCGGATTGCGGTGGGTAAGAGAGGGGGGAAGGGGGTGCTAATGATAACACACTCACACACAATCCGTTTTGTTTTGACGGCTTCAAGTCTTTTGGAATTGAAATTATAAATCTTTATCCAAATTGCGGTATGCGCGGCGAAGAAAAATTTAAGTTAAGAAAATGGAAGTATGCCTCTTCTCATAACAGATTTCATGATTGTTGAATGAGTCTAACTAAAATCTCTGCTAACCCATATACCATACCGACACACCAACAGCACAGGCATGCCAATGTTTCAAACTCATAGTTTCTGAATGTTTCATTTACAATCACCACTTTAAATTTTTCCATTTAAAGGCTCAAACCCGCACTAGGCCAGCGTGGTGGACTATATGGCCTAACCACTCTCAATCGTACTCTCGATAGTCAATTATAGAGAAGGCTCGAGCCCTGCATTGGGACGTATATGGGTTGATACAATACAAAAAGGCTCAAAATTTATATGCACGGAAAAATTGCTACCATAATTTAGTACATCTTTAACTACCCAAATAGCCCAGAGCACCTCATGCCCAAAACTACAGATTAAAAAACTACCCTTCTTAGTATTTTGGGAGACAAATAACTCTAAGACACAAACAAAAACTGAACCCCAAAAATGGTAGACTCACGAGACTTTAACAATGGTTAATAATGGTTTTGCGAATTTCGCGATATATTCATTAGGGCCTATTGTTCGGAATATATTTGGGGAAGGCAAAAATTATAACATACAGTATTGTGAGGCGGGAGGCGACGCGGAATAAGTGCCGGGATGTCGGCTAGGGTTGACGGTAAACGAAAATTGTTTTATTGATTTTGTAACTGTTTTATTGGGTCAGCGCAAGCGACTGTGTCTTTTTTAAAGAACGCTTAGATTAATTTATTTGTGTATTTTTTATGATTAAAGGTAAACAATGTTTCTATTCAGTAAATGTTTGAAATATTGTGATTTTTCTTATTATATTAAGGAAAGTTTAATGCAATCATATTAATTCATAGTCTTGTATGTTTAGAAAGCATAAAATCTGTTCCATCCAGAAACATCAGTTCCTTAAGAAATATTCAACTTATTTTTCTCGAATAAGGATTTAGCCCATATTAGATGTAATGCAGGTTTGACATCCACTGCGGTACGAAGATTGTCGAATTAGTTTAACACATAAATACATTTTGTATTTTTACGTTTCAAAACTTTCTTATTTTATAATTCTCCTAGTTTCTAATTACACTACGCAAATAAAAAACTTCTACTTTATTTTTTTTTGTGGCAGCCCTGGCACACAGGCGCCAGATTTAAGGCGGCGTCTCACGTTAACGCTAAGAAAACACCCACTCCTCAGGGTGTTCTAAATTCATTGGCTCGGAGATAAATAAAATTGTTTGTCTTCATATGTTTTCATGAGACATTATTGTATCCGGCTGGAAATATTTCTGAAAATATTTGAGATTTAGGTATTTGGAAATGTGTGTTTTTGTTGGAAAATTCCATTTTATTATAATAGCAATACGTGTTGCTATTATCATAAAAAGTAATTGGAAAGAGGCACGATCAAATTAAGGACAAATGGGATCCTGAATAACACCAAAGACTCTTATTGGACTTGGAACATGAAATACTAAACTAGATTAATCTAGTCGTACTTTTAAATTGGCATTAGTATTAGAAGAAAACACAACATTTATTTAAACATTACAGCCCAATTATGTACGATTAAAACCAAATATAAAATTAAATAACAATAATTTAAAATCACCCTGTTTGTAATTGAAATTGTTCGTATGAATTCACAAGAGGAAATCCTTTAAAACGGGTGAACACGCGATTTCAACAGCGGTGCGGTAACTTAGTCTCCATTTGCTTTGTTAATTTTATTTTAATTGTACTAAGCTTTGATTGTATAGGACATTTTATGACGATTTTTCTCGGCAGCATTTTTTTCTTGCAATGAATGGTGAGACGAGCATGCCATTCGCCTGATGGTAAGCGATACGACCGCTCATGGACAGTAGTAAGTCCAAACTACATCGTGAATTACAGAGCAATATTTGGAATTCCACTGCGCTCGTTTTTTTTTACCCTGCACACGGCATAATGACTGCACTGCTCCTGATGGTAAGCGCAAAGGCCGTCCAGACAAAGTATCGAATGGCATCAGACGGCGGTCCCATACCATTCGACACAATTATGCCGGCCTGCTGAGATGCTTCTTCACACTACGGCGGAAGGACCCAGGATTATAGGAAGGAGGGAACAGGTGTATAATATCATCCTTAGACATAAGGGGCCATTTTAATAAAATCGGATGAGCCAAGGATTAACTTTAATCCAAGGCTTTAGAATTGTCTCGATGATTTTGACTATTAATTTGACTATAATACTGAATAATGTAATAAGTGCGTGGTGGCCTGTTGGTAACGGACCAGACGCTGCTGCCTACATGTTCACGGTGGTAGCGGGTTCAAATCCCAGAGCACACCTCTGACTTTTCGGATTCATGTGTGTATTGATAGTCAATCACCACGCACTATAACGGTGAATGTAAACATCGTGAGGAAACCTGCATACCATAGCGATTTGTATAAATTTCTATGGTATGTAAAAGTCCGCCTACCCGCACTGGGCCAGTGAGGTGGACTATATGGCCTAACCACTCTCCATCATACTCTCGATTGTAGAGGAGGCTCGTGCCCTGCAGTGGGTCGTGTATGGGCTGATACAGTACATTACTGAATAATGTTACTACAATACGATGGTTGCCGAGCCTTCTATGCAATTTCGTGTTTATTAATAATACCTCGCTATTCAAAATAATCAAGGCAATTCTGAAGCCTTGGACTAAAGTTAACCCATCGCTCATCCGAGTTTATTAATAAGGCCCAAGACGTTAACTCTCATAATGTCCAGTGGCATTTCTAAACAGTGTCAGTTTTGTAAAGTGCTCAATACCTTTTGAGGTTTGATTTTCATTAATTAATATTATGGTTTAGTATAGCCCACTGACTTACTCTTGACACTCGATTTCATTTTGAATGGATCTAAAACTTGTCATTGTGGTACCTACTATTTCACGCCGAAATGTCACAGAATATTATTGTGTTTTACTTGATTGTGATTAATTAATATAACTATTAAATTAATGATAGCCTCTGTGGCGTTGTTGTACTACGGTATGATTACAAAGCTGCGGTCTCGTTTTCGAATCCTAGGTCGAGGAAAGGGATTTTTCTATTAATTATCAGTCTGGAGTAAAAATTTGTGCCCGATATGGCGATAAGCTCGCCCCCTATGCATCATAGAACCGAACACATAAGGCGGAATGGGGGTTTCCTGGTTGCACCTCGGCCTACTCCTTCTGATAAATTCGGATTCTTCGGATAAATGTCTTTGGTATGTAATAGTCCGCCAACCCGTAATAGGCCAGCGTGGTGGACTATACGGCCTAACCACTCTCAATCGTACTCTCGATTGTAGAGGAGGCCGTGCCCTGCAATGGGTCGTGTATGGGCTGACACAATACAATACAATACAATACAGACTAAACATTCTGTTCCTTGTAAAAACATTGTATAAAACTGCTCGGGAATGGTGCCCAAAACATAGTGAAGTTTCCGTTTAATGCAATTATGTGAGTCTGTCCCGTCTGCGTCGGGGTAATGAGTGATAATTGTTTGGTTTTGTTTGTGACGCAGTGTTCCCAGACGTAAAGCTGGTGTTTATGTGTGATATACAGGGTATATCAAGACTGCTAGCGTAAACGAAGTCAGGTGGTAGTATTAGTGACTTTAGACACGATGCAGCTAAAAAAATCCGACGTTTTTTTTTTCGACCCCAGGACCTTGCAAGGTTGCATAGAGTCATTTGTTACACACAGATTTCAACCAATTGCTTTGGAAATTTTTTTAGTAAGCCAATAATCAGCATTAAATTGACTTCTTGTGATTGACTGATGATATTCATGATTTATTAGTTTTTATGATGTTGCTAATACTTTGCATTAGATTATATTGTAAAATATTTTTAATAAATATTTTCATTAATTAATTTTAGCGTACAAATTAGAAATTTGTTAGAATTGTGCCGTAAAACAATTTCTTACAAAGTTGCACTTGCCGCTATTCGATACTAGATGGCGCTGCAATGACTACAGGGGATGTATCAACATCACAAAAAATGTGACGAAAGTAGTATGAAATAATCAAAATAATTACAAAACAGATATATATTTGTATCATTTGGAGAAAACAATACAAGAAATATTAATTATGCCAGTTAATTTTTTATATAAAAATTGTGAGTTAAAATGTGAACTGATTAAGGCTCTTGTCTAAGCCGGTACTACACAAAGAAATAACAAGTTTGTTCTACAATACATTTCTTCTTTTAAAGAAAAATACTAAACTTGTAACATGCAAACTCGTCAATGAAAACCAAACAAAAAACAAAACAAGATACCCGTCCATTCCCAATACATACAGATGATATCAAAGTACGGAGTTGCCGCGTGGCCTGCACTCCGTTAATAAGCCGTCAACGTGTCAAAATATCATTATCTGGCCATTGTTCTACGATATCATCTGAGCCGGCAGTAAGGATTATTGTAGTACGGCGGATCTGATACACCGGTCTTCGTTAATTGGGATGCTTTTGGTACCGTTTGTATGTTGTTTTTTAGCTACCTCCGAATGTGGTTTTTTTTTATGAAAAAAAAAAGACATTATAAACATAATGCAAAAAAACCATTGGAATTCTACTCAGTTTTGAGGAATTGTGCTCCAGGCCCGAAGATATTCGTCAGATCTCAACCAATTTTTTATGGGACCACCTGTGAAGTATACGCTTGGAAATAAAAAAAGAATTTTTCAAATCGGTTCAGGCGTTTTCGAGTAATCGGTGAACATACATAAAAAAAACCGACGAATTGAGAACCTCCTTTTTTTGAAGTCGGTTAAAAATAGGAAATAACTAAAAGCCCCTGTAGTCATAAATGTCTTTAATCAGCATCAATCGAAATGTAAATTATTGCTAAACCTTTTTTAAAAATTCGACTATTTTACAAAAAATAAAAATTGGTTAAGTGTCAGCTAATTTAAATAAAGTGGGCCTATAATCATTATTTTCCCCCATAGTTTTAGCCTTTTTAAAAGATCCTGCAATTGTAAAAGTCATTCTCAATTGTAATTCTAGCTTGATACCGCTTGAATTTCTAGTATGTCTGCAGCTAAGCCTCTCTGTGGTAAAACTACATGACGTGAAATATTATCTTTGGTGTACCGCAGCCGCGTATTAGTATACAAATAAATCGTTTTAATATAGCACTATTTCTTGTATTTTCGTCGCGTTTACAGGGTATATCAAGACGGCTGCCGAACACGAAGTAAGGTGGAAGTTTTAGTGACTATAGACACAATGCAACTAAACATTTTGCAAAAAAGCGCGACGATTTTTTTTTTGTTATATTTTAAATATCATTGTGTTTGGGTGGGACATTCATAGTTTTTTCTAATATTTTAATTTAAAGCCTTGCGTACTATAGCGTTTTTAAAAATAAAAGGGTGTACGTTATTTTTTTAAGAAAATGTATGTATTTACCACCCAAATACGATGATAGGAAAAAAAATACAAAAAAAAAGAAAATTGAATTACGTCTAAAGTCATTAAAATACCAACTGGCTTCGTTTTCGGTAGCAATCCTGATATACCCTGTATAATCTAATAGTGGGTAGTTTGTTATTATTTTACTTTTCCCTGTGGCGATAATTTGAAGTCTTGGGTACGCTGCGGAAAGCGTCGCGCGTGGTTCGCTGTTGTACCGAATTTCGCGTGTTATTTGTATACTTTGGTCTACTGGTGGTAGGTTTCTTATATGTGAGAAGCCACCTAGCTACATACGACCGCAATGTCTATTTCTTCCGCCAAACAACAGTGTAAACTCATTGTTGTGTTCCGGTTTGAAGGACATTGTATCAGCGTAACTACTGGACATATGAGACTTTACACGTTATGTCTCAGGAAATGAAATGCGAGCGCAGTGGAAATCCAATAATTGCTTTGTAATTCACAGTGTTGTTTGATTTTGCTACTGTCCATGAGTGGTCGTTTACCATCAGACAATGGCATGCTCGTCCCACCATTCATTGCAATCTAAAAATCCTGATTCAATTGCGATTATTTCTAGAAACCCTGAGTTGACGTTTCAAGTGGTAATCTGTGTACATTGCAGTGCGCATATCATCAGGTGCGTTGTTGTCGTATTCGACAGGCTCCGTGACGCAGTTGATTAGAGGCAGGCTGGGAAACGAGAGGCCGTAGGTTCGATCCCGCACCGAGACAAATGGTTATGAGGCCCACAAGTTTGTCTCGGGTCTGGGTGTTTGTGAGACCGAAAAGTCTCTCGTAGTGTCTGATACCCACGACACAAGACTTCATTGATCTTGATGTGTGGTCAGGACTATGTATTTGACTGTTGGGTGTATTTATTTATTGGTGTGCCAGTGAAAACGTTTAGTGATGTTTTGTGCTTGTGTGAACGAGTAATCATTACGGTGCTGACTTAGTTCGGGAGCCTGCGGTAAGTGCTTTATTCTTTCTATATGCGTATAGTCTTTCATTGAACTGATTGTGAATTTATTGATCTGTGTACACTTAAATGCGCGTAGTGTTTATAGCCAATCTTCTGCCTCGAGACGAGGGTTAAATATTATAATACTTTATTAGGAACTTCAAATAAACACCAAACGCAAAGTAATTCGTTCAGTAGCGTCTCTAAACATACGCGTTGTATGATTCATGCCCGTAATGGCAATAGGCTCGCCTCATATCACATTTTACACCAAACCTCGGTCAACGTGGTTGTTTAAAAGTAAATACGTGTTGTTACAATTAGATCTTCTTTTTTTGTAATCGTACAGCCTTGATAGAGTGGTCGTGGTCATGCTTAGGGCGATTGCTGAGCAATTAGATGTACGTGATGAAAAATTGTCTCTAAAGTACGAGTAATATAAGCTGCAATTATGTCACTTATATTTTTATATGAAAATTGTGAGTCAAAATGTCAACTGATTAGGCTCTCTTCTGAGCCCGTTATTCACAAAGAAATAATAAGTTTCATTTACAATACATTTCTTCTTTTAAAGAAAATAACTAAACTCGTAACATATAAATTCGTCAAGACATGGCTCGGTGGCTATCAGCTCGGAGTCAGGAATTTGTGCCTGATATGGCGATAGGCTCGCCCCCTATAACATCGTGGGACGGAAAATACAAGGCGAAACGTGGGTGTCCTGGTTTCACTTCTGCCTACCCCTTCTGGGAAAAAGGCGTGTGTTTATGTATGTATGTCACGACGTATAATAGCGTTGAAAGTGACAGCGATGCCATACAACGCTCTATGCTTTTGAAATGTCTTAAACGTCAAATGTACAGCATTAAACGTACGTTAATAAATACATGCTATCGGTAAGCGATCATCTCTTCACGCTCTCATTTGGGTAAGAAGTAAGGACTTACAGAAATCGCTTCCCACGGCAAATGCATATTTCATCATACCTCATTAACGTTGGATTATAAACTTTAAATGAAAACAATAGGATGCATTGTCCTTTGACAGATAAATGAAGTATAGAACAATAGTGTCAATTTGTTTACGAATTAAAGAAAATTACCAATAATTAATCGCATACAAATGTTTGGTTATAACCTATGATTGTGACAACTTGCGCGGTTCAGTGAACGCGAAGTATTGTTTATAAAATGGGGTTGAGGTTTTGCGGGACCAAAAAGACGAAATCCGATACAACGAATAAAATTTTTGATCTACAAAGGATTTTCGAAAATTCATTTTTTTTAGTACAGCGTGGTGGGTTAGCGGACCTAGCGCGGGTTGGCAGACTTCACATCATAGAACAACGCTTCCCAAACTATGCGTCGCGATCCATTGATAAGTCGCTAGCGAATAGTAAACGGGTCCTAAACAGATATAGAGAAGTCCTCCTCCCCCAAATGTTTAGCTACGATCAGCATTAAAACTAAATACTGAGATAAATAACTAAAATTGAACAGCTGTAGGTGTAGGTAATAACAAAGAATTGGAAACAAATACACCTTCTTATAAAAATTACAGTTTCGTAGTTATTTAGTTAGTAAGCGGTTTTATTGTCAGTACTTTTTGTTTTATCTAGTCCAATCCATCAGCCAAAGGAAGTCCACTGCTGAACACAGGCCTCTCCTAATGATTTCCACAATGACCTGTTGGAGGCAGCCTGCATCCAGCGACGTCCCGCGACCTTTATCAGGTCGTTTGACCACCTAGTGGGTAGACGTCGTTTTTGTTTTAACAATACATACTTTTATTCCCCTCTACGGACAAAAAGACTACCAAATTTGGCAGGATTTCTTAGGTGGGTCGGAGCCCAATCAACTTTGGGAACCACTGCCATAGAAAATCCTGTTAAGATCGAAATCTGTATTTCACAGAGGTAATACAGATTTCGACAAGTCTTCCTCCACCATTAAGCCATCTAGATATCGTACGTAGTACTTATTTTTTTACCGTTTTTAGAAATTTTGCGCATTCGCGTGTGTAATTAGATTTTAGGCGTAGACTATAGAATTCGTCAAGGTTTCCTAACACGCCGCGTCTAATTTCCAGTTAAATGTTGCAAAATAACTAGATAGAATTAAGCTCTCTAAATGTGTATTTTTGATACATTTAATTTAGTTTTATGTTGATATAATTTTAGTAAAACATTTAGGACGCATTACAGGAGTTTAATATTAAGAATTGATACCCATATGAATAAAGTTGATATTTCTTTCTCTGAGATAAATTTTGGAAATAATTTTATTTTTTTTTCTATGAAAGCTGGTGAATAAACGATCAGCCTATCGCTTATGCTATAAATACCGCTTATGCATTTAAGCTATAATAGGGGCATCGTAACTTCACTTGCCAGTACATCGCGTCTAATCGAAAACTCTTTGGTCCCATCGACTTATATTCAACATTGGACTTCCTGTGCCTGAAGTTAGAGAGAGAGAAAATAGAGAAAGAGGTACAATTAAGCAACTGCCTGATACATAATAAAACCTGTTGCCGACCCTCAAAAGAAAGAAAGCTCACGCGTGTCATAGTGTTCGTGGAAAGTTCCAAACAAAAGGGTTACAAATAAATGGTTTCTTTCTTTCTTTCGTTCCTATCTGCTTCACTAGGCAATTGCCAGTACAATATTACGTCCACCATGTTAAATGTACATATGCGTGCATGTCTGTTCATTGCGTGGGCGTGGTCATAGGCTTGGTTAAAGATTGGCTTCGTGTGACTGAAGGTAAAGTCGTGATGTATTGCGGTCCGCAGCGAAATTGGGCAGTTTGGTAAAATTTCTATGATATTGTATAACGAAACGTAGTACTAAATTTATGGCGTCGTAAATTAATAGGTGCGTGGTGGCCTCGTGGTATCGGACCAGATGCGGCTGCCTACATGTTCACAGTGGTCGCGGGTTCAAATCCCAGGGCACACCTCTGACTTTTCGGAGTTATGTGTGTATTGATAGTCAATCACCACGCACTTTAACGGTGAAGGAAAACATCGTGAGGAAACCTGCATACCGTAGCGATTTTAAAGAATTTCTACGGTATGTAAGTCCGCCAACCCGCACTAGGCCAGCGTGGTGGACTATATGGCCTAACCACTCTCAATCGTACTCTCGATTGTAGAGGAGGCCCGTGCCCTGCAGTGGGTCGTGTATGGGCTGATACAGTACAGTACAATACAAAATCAATACGTAATTTTGTGAAGTGAAGAATCGAAGATTTTTATATCATGGAATACAGGTCCATGGAAACTCGCAGCAACAAAGCCATACGTGGTTGGTAGAACTATGTGATGTCATCAAATTAAGACGTGGAACGTCTGTTCATATTACCATTTCCTCAAAATCCTGGACTTTTTAAGCGAAAGATATCAAAGCAATCCTCTCTAAGCAATCAATGCCTTAGCATTGCACTTTATTTACCTCATGGTACAATGTAACCCAAACTACTGGCATATCACAAAGACGTAAATAACACAACTCAAAAATAGAGCAAAATAAAAACAAATTTAATTGGATCAATTCATATTCGAAGCATTATCACACGAGGCATCTGACTCGATAGATCCTATCTAAGTTATTAACAAATTACCACCAGTCATTTATCGAAACGTCATAATCTCTCCAACGGGTTGCAACAGGGACATGCGTTGATTTACACCGATCACGGCCCCCACACGATACTGACCGATTTAGATAAAATATTCTATATATTAACATATTTATTTACTCGCCAACAACTGCCTTACGTGCGAAAATATACCTTAACACTGTGACACAAGGTGCTCCAATTTTGTAGGAAGTGCAAAAACAAAGTTTGTAATTTATATGCAAAATGGTCGCCGTGATGAAAATGTCGATACAACAAATAGTGGACTGTGTCGCGTTGATTTATAAGTGGAGACCGTATCTGGGACAAATACATGCAAAATGTACTGGAATTAAATTTTATACATAACTGTCTTATTAATATGGAGTAGAAAATACGTATTTTCGAACGGTTCGTAGTAATTTTTCTGTTGTGTTTGTTTATAACTTCCTTTAGGGGATGAGTGTTTATTACAGTATTAAAGATTTATTGCTATATTCTAAGATTGCAAATCGACGAGAATATAGATCATTTTTAGTTTATTCTTCTTGTAACGTTAGTTTTATTTTTTGATAGATAATTTTGTTTATGTTACCGTGTAAGCTGTCTAACGACACGCTTTTTGAATCGCTAGTAATTATTCTAAAATAATATACAAAACGCCTGACACACTTTTTAAAAAACGGAGGACAACCCACCTTCGCGAGGCGAGGAGGCAAAAATTTTTTATACTCCCTAAATATCCTCCCGAGACTAACTATAAAGTAAAAGTATCATTAACAGAACCGATTATTTGAATCGTGACTAACATATTTTAATACAGTTTTTATTTCAAATCGTCCTACGGTGTTCGAAATTCGAAACTGTTTGTTGAAATATTTAAAATTAGAATGATTAGTTGTTATGTCAAAGAGCAGAGAGTAAGTAGGTGCTAAGTACTCTTCTTTTATCTATGTATGGATATTAAAAAAAAAATGTAGTAGATATGATTGGCAGGCTGTTTGGCATTGGTAGTATGAAGTATGAACGCAATCAATGAATGCTACATTTTATTTTATTAATTGATGAATTTGACCCATAAATTTTATGTGTGTATAAATTTTATTTGCCACACACGGACGCAAAACGTTCTAAAATGGGTCTGAAATTTTTGTATTGGGTATCTATCTATATTAGGTTTACTAGATAACAAAATTTTAACATAACATTTAGTCTGGCTAATAAATGAGACGAGCTAGTAGCCTCATAATCGGATCGCCTTCCAATAGCCAAGTAACCGAGTATTCTAGATTTTCTGATGCCCTCAGCCAAGTCACCTGTAGACAAGTCATTAAGCTGAAGCAAAATCCAGGTACAGTCAGGTGCAATGTTTAATTCTAGGTACAGTCGAGTGCAGTTAATTAACCCTGAATATATTTGACCTTGCGGTTTCTAGTTCACTGTACATGCTCCTAATTTACCGAGCTGTGGTATTTTGTATATTCCCCATTTGTATTGTAGGTTTAGGCAGCCGTAATGTCCTATTACCTTGCGGTGATACATTTAACATTTTAATTAATTAAATATACAAATATAAATATACACCCAACAGTCACATACATATATAGTACTGACTCCACATTAAGACCGAGTCTTGTGTAGTGGGTATCAGAAATTACGAGAGCATTTTCGGTCTCACAAGCAACCAGACCCGAGACATATATCACACAAACATTTGTGTCGGTGCGGGGATCGAACCCGCGGCCTCTCGTTTCACAGGCGGCGACTAACCAACCGTGCCACGGAGGCTGTCGAGTGTGAGACCGAAAAGTTTCTCGCAGTTTCTGAAACCCACGCCACATAAACCGATCTTAGTGTAAGGTCAAGATTATGAATGTGAATGTTGGGTTTATTTATTTATTTATCAAAAAACAATATTTAAATTTAATTTGACCATGAAACCAGATCGCCAATTCAAATAGAGTATGGGCTGACACCAAGCCGTTATTTTTCATTATACGACAAAATCAAGCCATGTACCCAAAAAAGCAAAACATATTTCTGCTTTAAACACCCTTAAATAATTCCGCAACTCCCTAATTCCACTTCGCGCACCGATTCCAAACAATACCGACTAATTGAATTCGAAATACAAAACTAATAGTTAAAATCGTTCCGGCACACACGCAAAACTTCCAAACTCGGACGGCGGACTCGATAATCCACTAATCGATACATCGTTATATCGAGTTATCGAATCGAATAGAATATATTAATACGTGAGAAACGTTCGAGTTAGTTTGGAGATGTCTGCCGTTCTAAATCAGTGCAACAATGCGGCTCTAGCTTGCTCCGATTCGCTAGGTGGACGTTTGATTAGTGTGGATGTTCCTGAATTAATTGAATTAGAGATTATTGTGAATCAATCGAGTATGACACTGCTTTTGGTTTGTATAGGTTGTATTTAACATGGTGTTCTATTTTGATGGTCTCCGTGGCACAGTTGGTTTAACGCCGTCTGTGAAACGTGAGGCAGCGGGTTCGATCCCCGCATCGAGACAAATGTTTGTGTGAACCACAAGTTTGTGTCGGGTCTGGGTGTTTGTGAGACCGAAAAGTCTCTCGTAGTTGCTCATACCCACGACTCAAGACTCGAACTTAGTGTAGGATCAGGATTATGTATGTGACTGTTGGGTATATTTATGTATTTATTTATTTTGCGTCAATTAAAAAGGCTGATTGGAGTATGACGCGCAAGGATTTTAAAATATATATAATAGAAAAAAGGTTATGAAGTCAAGCGCAAAATGTATGTTGTGTATTTAAAAATGACTGCAATAAATGAGTGGGATACAAACATATTTTCGTGTATTAAAAAAACAATTATTAACTACATAAGTTTGGTTTCCAAAAAATATCTTAGTTGGTGATATATTCAGACATTACTACATGTTTTGCGAAAGTACCTCTCTGTCTCTCTCTCTCTCTTCAGCCACAGGTAGTCCACTGCTGAACATAGGCCTCCCCCAAAGAACTGCACACATACAATTACCTACCTATTTTAATATATTCCATTAAGAAATGGAGTGTAATTATAATACACGTGTCTTGCCACTAGATAACAAAATTTACAATTTTACATCATCTGGACCTGAAGTAAATGTTTCTATTTTACACATTGACCTTTGCTCAAGGACTTCTTATTCGCTCCTCCTCTCCCCCCTCTCCTAAATACCTTGACAAAATAAATTTAAGTATCTCTATACAGCCCATATACGTCCCACTGCAGGGTACGAGCCTCCTCTACAATCGAGAGTACGATTGCGGGTGGTTAGGCCATATAGTCCACCACGTTGGCCTAGTGCAGGTTGGCGGACTTACATACCATAGAAATTATTACAAATCGCTATGGTATGCAGGTTTCCTCACGATATTTTCCTTCACCGTTATAGTGCGTTGTGATTAACGGTCAATAAACACATGACTGAAAAGTCAGACGTGTGCCCTGGGATTTAAACCCGTGAAAATTAAGTAATTACAACAAATTAATTATAAATAAATGCCGCGTCTCATCCACATTAAACCGTCGAACAGCGGAGACGCGCGGACAGCAGACATCACAAAGTCCGCTCGACGGCTTATCTCGCACTGCGCATTTCCCGCTGCAACCGCGCCAAGTATGCGTCATACTGCACACTGCACACTGCACCGCACTGCACCGCACAATGATATATTGTCGTCTTAGTGAAGGATTAACGGGAGTATGGGGTGGAAGATTTAAGAAGATGTTTTTGATACACAAACAGCGGCAAAATCTTCGTAGATTCAAAATTACAGGCTACCTACTTACCCATATTACACATACATACATAAACTCACGCCTTTTTTCCTAGAAAGGGTAGGTCGAGGTTCTCCTGGTTACTATCAAGATCACCCACGTTTCGCCTTGATGTGATAGGGGACGAGCCTATCGCCATATCAGGCGCAAATTCCTGACTTGGGGCTAATAATAAAAAGAATAATCAAATAATAATTGCCGGACTCGGGATTTGAACCAGGGACCTCAGCGTTGTAAACATTCCGTAGTACAAAAGCGCCACCGAGTCAGGCGAGGCACAACAAAATTATGCAATATAAATAGTCTAAAACCAATCCAAATATAATATTATATCCACCAGCAACAATCAACCAAAACATCCAACATCCAACCAAAAAACATACACTTTCACACACACAAATATCTTAGGGTAATGTAAAGTTCACACTTGAGCCACGTGGCGTTTCTCACAAGGCGTTCGTGCCGGAAATTTAGCATTAAATATATGTTTACTATCACAAGGTGACAGGCGACTGAGCTAATACTGCAATCGCTGGTTGCAGGCCGCTTCCTAAATCTATAAAAATCATTCAGCAGTAGATTTCTAACAGCTGAAGAGAGAAGAAAAAAATATTTACCCAGAAACCATTGGTCTACAGGACGACAGACGAAGAAGCTTAGATTGCAAAATTTGCTGTATGCAGGTCGCTTCCTAAATCTATTAAAATTGTTCAGCAGTGGACTTCCAGTAGCTGAAGAGAGCTATGACTAAAGAGAGACACACACTTACAGAGAGAGAGAGAGGGAAAAAGATGCATCATCAATCCACCAAACAAAAGATAGTTTCACATACACATAAATATCTTGGGGTAATGCAAAGTTCACACTTGAGCCGCGTGGCGTGTTTCTCACAAGGCGTTCGTGCCGGACGTTTAGCATTAAATATATGTTTTACCACCTTATAAAGATTGCGTCCGAGATCCGCGCCCGGGGCATGCGGCACGAACCACTTGCGCTACGACAGTTCTTGCGCCTTGGTTAGAACGGGAGCCTGTGATGGTATTCTGGAATTTATTAATGAAGAATTTTTGGTCTTGGATATAGGGACTTGCTGTTATGAGAGTATAATGGTGATAAATAGTTTTTGCGCAAAATATTTCTATATATTTGATGAAACAAAAAATAGCTTACCTCCTAGAAGTATTTATATTTTAGTCTAATTTGTTGCAGTTGTGTTAGAATGAGAAGACACTTTTCTATTAAGATTTATGTGCTAAATGTGTAATTAGAAAGCTTGAGTTCGGTCCTCACGCAGAGACATATTTTAGTGACATCAATACGCAGGTTTTTTTTTCATGTTGGTATCGTGAAGCCTAATTTCTCGTATTTTCTAATATCCACGTATCTTACAGTGCCGTCGCGACTACTTATCTACTAGAAGATGTGATATTCTCAAATGAGCGGCTAACACATGTACAAAAATATTCAGTACACATTTTAAGTTTTATTCACTTACTTTTATATTATTCGACGTTTCCCACAATGCTTCGAAAACAGAACATGAAATTAAGACTCTCAAAGACGACACAAGACTCGATTTTAGTGTGGGTTCAGGACTATGTCTGTTACTGTAGTAGCCTAAATACGTCCCACAGCAGGGCACGAGCCTCCCGTTTAATCGAAAATACGACTTAGAGGGGTTAGGCCATATAGTTCACCACGCTGTACTGTAGGGTGCATTTATTTTATTAATTTTTATGATTTAAAATATAGTCCACGGCTCTCGCGCTACAACGTCAGTGCACATACTCGCGCGGCGGTGTGCGGCGCCCGAGGCTGCCATGTGTGCCTCGTGATGGCCAGCCGTGACTCCGCCAGGAATGTTTATTGGACAGGCCAGGGCTTGCAAAATAATTCACGCGCCATATTATTGTCAACTAAGGATAAGGAAATGTTGGTGCACCCTGGCTGTTGGACTATGTGTTTGAATGTGCAAGATTTGATTGTGATTGGGGTTTGTTTGTAACAATGATAGGGATAATTATTATAATTACGTATGTGTGTAATTTCCTTACAAATCATTAATAAAATCGTACGTTAGGAAACAAATCTCATCACTTTGTAGATTTAGGTTCGTAGCAAAGAGTAATGATGATAAGGAAAAAAATAATCTAAAACTAAATATTGCAACGCATCAAAGTCAAAATGTATCGAAACAACAAACGTATTCGTACATCGTGTGTAACTTAGCCCTTGTTTTCTTTAATAGAACATCAAAAACTTTTTTGCTACATAATTAACTGTTAATTATTACTGTACTCGGTTTTTTATAACCGTTTCGTAAAATATAAGTCATGGTAATTACTTCCTTAAGTCACACTAATTAATTCCCAATAAAATTATCAACTACGATCAAGCTACAAAATTATACCCTAGCTCCTAGTCTACCCGTTGCCCCCAATTTCCATGTGTGTTCGTGATGATTAAACGTGAATTTCGAGGCATGTTGATTGGACAGCCGCGCGCTTGCGATATTTTATGCTGAATTATTCCGGCGTATAAGGAGCTGGCTACTTGCTCATTAGATTTTGGCCTGTAGAAACTGTTGGTCTAGTAATCTTGGTCTAGTGATCTAGTAATCATTGACATATAGAGGCTGTAAACTGGGAGGCCCCGGGTTGAAAATAAAAATATATGTTTTTGAAAAAGGTTTTATAGTGATTTGATGTCATTGAGCCACAAAATGAAACGGCACGTTTTTATGAAGTCTTTGAAATAATTATTACTACTATAAAAAATCAAATATACGTCATATATTACGTAAAACATGCTAGCTGCGTACTGAAAAAAAACATTTGAAATCCCACACCACATTTATGCACTATCAAAAAACATTATTTCACTCACTCCAAAACTCTCAAAGCACTTAAATTTCATACATCATAAGTATCGAACAGCCCTGAATATATAGTGATAGACACATCCCTACCTCGGTTTAACACTTTAATGCCCGGTACACACAATCAGATATTTGTTTTAAATTATGGTAATAAAATGTCTGCGAGAGTCACGCGCGGTTGAGCGAGGCGCGTGCAAGCGGATGAGACGCGAATTAGATCATTCTTAAGATCGTGGCCATTATGTGCATTAGCGCGGGTCAAGTGCACTTTGATATCAAAAAGTATTGAGAAAGGTGATGTACGAGTAGTTGCTTAGTATTGGATAAGTTATATCATGAAACATGGCAGGAGAGAATCGTAAAAATTGCTTTTAAAATTAGCTTCGTTCAAACATATATGATCACAGAAAATTCACTGCTGGGTAAAGGACCTTCTTCAAGAATATTTTAGGCAACCTGTTGGAAAGCATGTCGCATCGTATGATTTCTTGCAGTCTTTAGCCTCGTTTCAATGTCTTATAATTGGGAAACCATACACGTCTCACGTGTTACTTGAAAACAAATACGTTTTCATGAGAAGGGGTTGGCATAGATGCCTTTAATGGTGTCAGTCAATTCCTACATGTAATAGGAAATTAGTGATCATAATTTTGTGCACAAATTCCCGTCCCTTGCAATCTCACGAAAAATACAATTTGAAAAAGACACAAATTTGACCAAAAAAATAATTTAAAAAATTATTATTAAGCCTACAAAATCAAGCCTGCGCACCAAAAAGCTCCCGTTGATCTCAAGCAGTGGATTTAAGCTGAAACAATCCTCTCCATCCTTTGGAAATAGGACAGCGAGCGGGCTAAAGGTCCGAAACGATAAATCTCCCGATCGCCACCGCCTTCCAGTCCAGATAATGTATTTCTGTTCGGCCGTTACACTTACTTTGGCAATTTGCGGGAACCTTTGTGCCCCTTAAGATATCTCTTCAGACAATTGTACTGCTGTATTCGTTTTGTATGATTATGTGTATAAAGCTGTTCGGTGTTGTTTGGTAGCAGATTTGTGTGTCAAGTAGTATTTTTAATGAATTGACGTTAGTGTTTATATTTTATATTTCATGTTCCTTTTTTAATGACATTGTTTGATACTAAGATTACTTCGTTTTTTTAATCTAGCAAATATAATATGGTGCAAGTGTAAAGTTATATGGAACGAAAATGCTGTCCACCTTGTAGGAATCTATTGTTTCAACGCTACAATAAGTCGAGAATTATGGTTTTATTTATAAAGGCTATATGTATGCAGTACGCCATGTGTTTAAGTTCATTCACGTCATGTAATTCTAATCACTGTATAGTTTTAGATTTTTAAAAAATTAACATCAAATCCTCGTATTGAATCCCGGAGTTGGTATCATCCGCTCCTTACAAATCCTTAAACAAAGTTATCGCCCGGCTACGTGATGTATCCCCATCTCCAGGAAGGGCTAAGGTCTGAGCCCATTTACAAATCACAAACACTGACCAACCACCCCGCACCCCCTCAATATACAACCCTTCCACCTTCGCCTAAACATTTGAAATATACGAGTATTTGAACGCCATTTAATTGCATCGTAAAATACTAATTTATTATTTACTTGTTGGAGTTGTTAAATTGGTAGTAGGTATTCTGTCCATAGTTTTAATGGGTCTGTCTAGGGTATTCTAGTACGTACTACTCGTAGTACACCAAAAATATAATTATAGTATATAAAAAATCGTCAATTTTCCATTTTTTTTTAGAAGTACCGTAGATTTTAATATTATAAACTAAATTGTGCAACATATATTTTCAATCGTTTATATTTGATAGTGTCTTTTGCAGGAAAATCAACTTAGATTTTGAAAATAGTAGGAACAATAATTGTGAGGTAATTTGAATGGGGCGGTACCACTATTTGAAAAAACGGCTTTGCTATATTTTGTTCGGATCCATACCCCTGTATGGATGGACTAGCAATTTGAGTAATTTTTCCCTTCCTTTTTCTTCCATTTTGATTGACCGGCCAAGCATTTACGATCTAACTGTTGGATATATTCTTGAACGGCGATGATCACTATCAGGTAAACAGCTTGCTCGTTCGCCTACAATAATCCTTTATCTTCAAACAAAAAATAACTAGGGCACATTATCATAAATCCCATTTGGGAGCATTTGAATAACTATCAGTTAATTCTTCAGATAAAGACGGCCATGTTGGCTGCGGCCGCTTCCGCCGGAAGTCCAAGTTGGAGCGACATTCAAACTCCACCGGAACTGGATGGAACGGCGACATACATTTTGAATTTGGAATGGCCATTGTCCGTCTTAGATTACGGGGCCGTGTGTTCGCGAACTGTAATGGTTTGATGGGTCACTGAACTTTGAATTGCATTCTGATTTATTTATTTATATATAAATTATTATGTAATTTTTGATAAATGTAAATGTAATTGAGTTTATAATTTTGTTTATACTTATAAATCTAGTTAAGCATATTTGAAATATAACTAGTAAGATATTTCGTTCCATTACAGGTATACTTGCAACAAAGTTATTTTTTTAGAAGATACAGTAAACATTATTTACTTAAGATTAGATTTTTCTAAATACGAAGAACGTTCGCGAATTGACCGTTTCATTATCAATACAAAGTTTCCAATCTATCAAATGAGATTTTCATAATTAATAAATACGCCAAACATAGTTTTCACATAAACTATCTATAAAACCTTACAAATACATACATTATCATAGTAATCTTCACACTACATCACCTATAAACATAAACGTATCCCATATTGAAAGGGATAAATCTCAGATATTCAAACAAAAGCTCGGGAACTATCGACGGACCAATTAAGACGTTTTGCTAATTACTAGTGCTCACTTGACCGAGACTGTGTGGGCCTGGAGCACACTCCACGGTATTAAAGTACGGGAATTCAGTGGGTTATTATTGATTTTCTGATGGAAATAAATGGTAGGTATGAGGCGGCTTATAATCTCTATCATAATGGTGTGAAGATTTACTGGTAGGGAAGTAGAAGTAGTAGTCTTGGATCAACAAAACGTGGGTAAATAGTTTTATGAGTTTGAAATTTATAAGAAACTGAAAGGGGAATATTTTTAACACTTGCAATCGCGCTGACCAAAGAATACGTGATATTAAAATAGCGATCGCACGCTTTTTGAAGCAACGTGGCTCTATCTTTAACATAACATTTTCATTACAGAAAAAGCGTACGCTAGCCGTTATTTTTCGCAAAAAAACAAATGCGCTTTTATAATACATTATACAAATAATAATTATGTATTTAACCATTCACATTTGAATGTATTCCAATGTGAATGGTGTGCATTGTGCTCCAGCCCTTACTGCGAGTGTTAATCAATTAAAACAATATTTGCACGGCCCGCGGAGCGTGACGGCCGATATAATATCTGTTGCTCGAGGACCTTGGAACAACACAAGGAAACTGAAATTAGGACAGGGTGTGTGTTTGAATTTGGAATATAATCATACTGGGACGGACTAGAATATAAATGTACTACGCACTGTAACCGTGAAGGAAAACATCGTGAGGAAACCGGCATACTATAGCGATTTGTATAAATTGCTATGGTATGTAAAAGTCCACCAACCCGCGCTAGGGCCGCGTGGTGCAGTATATGGCCTAACAACTCTCGATTGTAGTGGTGGCTCGTGCCCTGCAGTGGGACGTATCTGGGCTTTTACAGTACAGTAAGACACGGATAAAACATTAAACACCTACGCAATCAAAGAAAATACCATATACATACCTCTATATAACCAAACTCAAAAGATATAGAAACGTAATAACAGAAACTCAAAACTACCGCTTTGAGTTATCTATTCGCCAAGAAATTCATACGTCAGGAATGTCCCACCCCGGGGGTCAAGATATGGTCGAATTAATATTCATACGGCGGGCCCAGGTGGCCGTCACAATCTGAGAAGGGTGGACTTTGGATTGGTCAGTTTGAATAGGTTAGTGAGAAGGGTGGTTTGGGTCAAGGATTTGTGGATGTTGGTGTGTCGTCTCTGAGAGGATTGATTAGCTAATTTGTTTTTTTTTTATTTCAAATATGATATCCTCAGTGCGATGCAGTTTGTATTAATGATTACTATTTATAAATGTTGCGCATCCTTGCGTATGAATAACACTGTGAGTGACTGGATATTTGTCCATGAAATTCATTTTAATTCATTTTAGTCGATAATATAAAACTAGCTTGTACGGATTTTGTCGCATATTGGGTTAAATTTTTACATTTAATAACTTCCCGATGTTTCGATCACTTTACATTTTACAGTCCGCCCAGTGACCACGGAAACTCTAAATTGATTGAAACATCGGGAAGATAATAATTGTAAAAATTTAACCCTATCCGCGATAAACTCCGTAAAAACTAGTTTCATTTCATAGTGCAACATTCGCGTAAATCTAACAAACTATTATTATTTTATTCGTCATAAAGTTCTGAAATAGTTCATAAGACAAAACCTGACATTAGGTGCGATTTCGCCCATAAAAATGAATAGATTTTGTGTGGTCACTACAAATGTGGGAACATCAATACAAAATACCGCACATTAAACTCACTAATTTCCTAATAGGTAACAATATCATCGCTCATTACAACTTAACCGCTCTACCCCATCTCTAGTCTATGACGGGGTGGTTTCCTCAAGACCGTCACAGGGTGGGCAGAAATACGGGCCCTTGTCTTATCTGCGGCCACGCCGGGCGAGTCCGCTGATGGATTAACTTCATTGTTCCACTGTTGCCGAGTGACGAACAATTTATAATTACGATGTCCGAGTGTGCTCTGTGTGTTGAATTATGTGGGCCTCTGGTATTCCAGTTGGAGTAATTTTATTCAAGTTGTGTTTTTCTTAGTATTGTGTCAATTTTGGCTCGTAGGTTGAAGGGATTGGAAATAACTGGCTCGATCGGGAAAATAAAAGGAAAAATTTTGAGTTAATAAAGACATGCAAAATTATGGATAAAGGCAGTTTAGTAATGTGTAGTGATAGTATCAATATCTCAATCGGGTTGTATATTTCATAAAATGGTATAGGCCAAGGCAGCTGTAAATTAACAGGATACATCTTTTGATATCATAACTTAAAAAAGATTATAGTAATTTGATATTGACATATGATATTTAATTTAAACCACATATTCCTAGCCACCCCAGGTAACATTGTACCCAGTTTGATAAAAACTACCTAGTAGTTTTGTCAAAAATTGCGATTTTTTTTTCCAAGGCCTTTGATCAACCCGTATAGGTACGATTCTTTTTACCGCTCAGGTAAGTTCGCGATCCGAACTGAAGTCACAGCTAAGCGGTAAAAATACTCGTATCTATACGGGGTGGCCAAAAATCGTGAAAATTAAAATCGTATTTAATACAAAAAATCATCTCCCACTTTTTTCAAGTTTTGTACAATGTCAACTTGCGTGATGAAACATGTGGGTTAAATTAAGTAACACATTACAATAGCACCCTGTATATTAATCCCACAATTAATGGTATAGGAATCAAAATGATATAATATTATCATAGACGACATATGTAGCTCATTTCCTAATATATCTATGCTAGATTTGTCAAAATCATCCTCGTATATAATTCACCTGCACTAGGAATCAAATCCTCAAACGCAAAATCAAACACAGAGAACTATTTAAATATTTGTCGTGCGCTACTGACCGCCTACCTGAAGCTTGAGGGTTCAACCCTTATCAAAGCAAACTAAATTAACTGCTCGAAACATCTTGACCAAGTTATTGTTGAGACCGCTCGGCCGTTACAAATTCTAAAAACAAACTGCGCTCTCGAGGATCTTCTGTTTGTTATGTGTTATAATTGGTAGTTATTGTCGGTTGGAATTCATTAAGAAGGTTTTATTTTGTAAACGAAGACGGGTAGATGAATACGGAATTTCCTGATGAATAGTGCTCACTGCAACTAATAATCATTGATACGTAGTCAATCTTTGACAATCGTAGAATTAGAAAACTGTCAGTTTTGGGTAGAAAAAACAGGCATCACTTTCGCTAGTTAGATATACAAGCTTCCTCAAGATTCCTTTTTTCTTCTTATTTAATGATACCTTTATGTACAATTCTGTATATGTGTATTAGACTATGTGTCCTGGTAAAGGTCGCGGGACGTCGCTAGACGCAAGCTGCTTCCATGAGGTCACTGTGGTAATCATTAGGAGAGGCCTATGTTCAGCAGTGGACTTCCTTTGGCTGATGGATTGGATTAGATTTGATGTGTCCTTGCTGATTAAAGAGGGAATACACAGTCAACTTTTTCAGTTTCCTTGACTTAGTTTCTAAATGTTTCTCAATTAGTGGCCACTAGAGGTTCGGTATCTTCAAGCAGTTTCTCAAACAACCTCTTATATGAAAGACAGTACAAACAAAGCGTATCTTTCACTCGTTGACTTGGAAAAACGTGGCGTCACGCCACATCCACAAGAGTGGCCGCAATTTCCTCTGAGTGTGCAAGTCACCACGACACACATGTCATCCGAAACGCGCCCCTAAGTGGTTGGGAATAGGGGTGACAACGTACAAGGTTTGTGACTGCGATACACGGGAGTTCGTTGCGTCACACATTTTTGTTTTTGACATAGATAAACTCACGCCTTTTTCCCAGAAAGGGTGGGTAGAGGTGCTAACAAGACATCCACGTTTCGCCTTGTATTTTCCGTCTCATGATGGATGGGTTGGGGATGATAGGGGCGAGCCTATCGCCATATCGGGCACAATTCCTGACTCCAGACTGACAATGAAAAGAAAAATCCAATAATACGATATTAACATACATTCTGTAGTTACAATGTTTTTTATAGGTCTATGCTGTCGTCAGGAGAGGGTAGGATAGATTCATCATGCTGGCCTGGTTACATTTGTAAGATCCAAAAAACAAATGACAAATCAGACAAATGTTTATGAGGCCGCAATTATTTGTTTCGGGTTTTATCTGACCAAAACTTCTGTCGTAGTTTTTAATCTGATAAGTCATTAAGTGTGTGATTGCTTATATGTAAAAAGTATATAAATATGTATTTAATTGATAGTTTGTCGCTGTGCGGGTATATTAGCTTCTAGTGTCTCAATGGGTGTCAATAAAAAGTATTTTTATTGAATCTTGAAAAAAAACATTATACTGGTTTTTACTAACTTCAGCTCGTCGCAATACACCCCCGTACATCCCCAACGAAAGGGTAGGTTGTGCTGTGGCATAAATGATCACCGGGAAACACTGACGAAGACAAATGACGGCCGATGTCGAACTTACACAAAGATAAGGTAGGCTCCTTAAATTAGCTGCGTTTTACTTGACTTGGTCCTTGGATATTTTTCACTGTCTGCCGTTGAGACGGGTCGTGTGTTTGCCCTTAAAGGGTATGTATAAATGGAAGGGTAATTAAGAATTTCTAGTAATGTTTGTGGTTGGTTAATTGTTTATAAGAAATGATGCTGTTGAAATTTATTTTTAATAGCACGTGATAATATTTTAATCATCTAAATGCTTGTCTACTTAGACGCACAAGTTACCAAAATAAACAGTCTTGTGTTCTAAATAAATCGATATAAATTATAAAAACATATTGTTTTTTAAATCACTCATTTTAAATAAAATCACGAATAACGTATTTTCCTAGAACGCACTTTAGTGTGAAAACTTTGGCTCAAGAAACAATTTTCCGGGATCAGAAAACTTGCATTACTTGCGCAACTTAACCTCATGGTCGTAAATTCTTAAGCCAATTTTTTTTATAATTTTCGTAAAGTCACGGTTTCTTACATTTACGCGAATGTTTGGAATAAAACTAATTTTTACGAATTATATCGTGTATATGGTTTATTTTTTACATTTTCACCTTCCCGACATTTCGATCACTGTACAATTTTCGTAGTCCGCCCCGTGACCATTACTATTACTTACGTATTACTTCATATTCGTAAATTTTTTGCATAAAAGACTACTTATTGAGATATATCATAGCAAAACACTAAATTCTAACCAAAAAATACTAAAGTGCAGTATAATATATTATCATCCGTTAGAAAACGCCTCATGCGCTTTTTAGTTAAGTCGTAGTCACCTCCAGACCCACATAAGACCCTAAACAAACGGACTGACCACAGTAATTGTCCGAAAATTAGCTTCAACCGCATATAAATACATTAAGATAATCTACTCAGATGTGTGGTACAAAACATAGGAGTGTAGCGATTTTGAAATTGTCAGGCGAGGAATATTATTATAGTATTGATTAATATTAATTTATACTTTTTCTTGCGTTTTAAAAATGGAGCAATTTAAAGGTTTTGCTATTGTTATTGTTTTCAATTTACGAACTCCGTTTTTTTAAATACTGAACTTTTAAATAGCAAATGAGCAAACAGCTCCAAAGATGCTTTTTGTTTTGTCTTGTTGGTACTACATAGGTGTATCGTCAATATTATATTTGTAAAATAAAAGAAGAGGGTCAGAGACCAGAAATCTGTTCTTGGACCTTCAAAAATGTATTGACCAAAATAACAACAAAACTTTTGCATCATATTCGCTACTATAAAACTCGCTTACTCCCCTCTCTTGCACCTTAAACTTACCCCAACGTAAGTACACGGAGCGGGCGGCAACTCAAATAGCAAGTAGGTCTATCTAGGTGGAGGTACGTCACTACAAGGATAAGTCGTGGGCCAGTGTTTTCCAATTTGAAATGGGTAAGTTGAGTGTCCGAGTGCTGGGCTTAGAACGGATAGAGGCGGCAAGCAGAATTTATTTTAGCGGAATACGAATAGTAGGAAATATTAGTGTGAGTTTTTTAATTGAAAATGCGTTAAGGAAAAAATGGTAAAGTGTTGTTTAATTTTAAAATATAATTAGCTAAAAATCTTGACATGTTTCAACAGTTTGTTGATTCCGCTATGTATCTAATGAGTGAAAGTGAATTTGATAAATAAAGACATGATATACTCGTATGTTTCATAAGCTATATATCTTATTTAACACACATAAACACTCACAATATTATTTGATAGGAAAGATTAATTTCGGGGACGCGGCTAATTATAAAGAGTAAGCTAAATATTTCTATTAAAAAACTTACAAAAACATTAACTACGCTAATCCCGCATAAGCATAGACTAAAGAATAAATATAATCGGCTACTATAGAAAATAATTTAACACAAACAAATGAAATTTGCGAGTAAACATAATGAATATTCGTAAGTCTACGTGGAGAGGGCATGTTCCTTAAATCTTAGCACCCGCACCTAGGGGTCTCGCGTCTCGAGACGCCGCACCCACCCGCGCGGATAAATACGTGACTGCGAAACTCGTTCACCTTTACCACGTGAAATTACGTCGCAAAAACATGACCTATTTTTTAAGATAAGTTGTTTAGAGCTTTTTATGGAATATTTGGTAAAGTATGTAAAAGTAGGCAATTTATTAAGTAATTTGATTAATCATTTTAAATGTCTGGGTTTTATCACGTTATAAAATATGTCATTTTCACTACATAAAAATAAAGTAGCATATAATAAGGAAAAATTACCATGCATCCATAACTTGTATCATTATAAATTAATTCCTACCAATTTAAACCAAAACAAACATTTTCCTTGCAAAATTCCACTTACCTCACTATGCACCACGAGCCACACTAACCCTTCCACTGACCACCCCGAGGTCAAGGGGTGTTGGGCCCACTGACCGGGGGAGGGGGTTGGTCAAGGAGTTACCAGCTCATCCCGAGTTCCAATACATTTCATATTCCGTTGACAGAGGCGCAATAATAACCGAGGTCCGTGTAAAAGCAAGACATAGTTAAGACACACTGATGTTTTGTTCGCAGGAATAGACAGGGATAAGGATGTTGGACCAAATGTTCGTGCCAATATTTGCGATACATTTAAAAAAAAAACGAAATAATGTACTTATGTGGTTATATAGAGAGTTCGTGAAGTTTTAATAGTAGTAGTACACAAGGTACGGGAAACTATTCTTGTTTTTTGATTTAGGAACTAATATCAACTCGATATTGTTAATACAGGTTGACTATTTTTATGAAATATAAAATTAAATACTTTTACGTTTAATGCGATATTTTCTTGGCATCTAACGTATACTATTTTATTACTTATAATGTTTGCATCATCCATGTGTAATGCCTATTCTGTTTTGTACATACAATTTTTTTTCACATCATTTACTGTTTTTGATATTAGTTCCACGAAGTCTGTATCAGTTTTAAGATTCACATGACAGTTGGTACCATCGCTAAGAACTGCGTCTACCTCCAGCGTTTACCTACGCTCAAACAACATCCAGACACACCTACATCCAAGCGGACCAATAGTCCGACATAGTTGAATTGAAGACGTTCGGAATTTACGAGTGGAGCGGACCCTACGGGCGCCCAAGCATAGAGTGTTCAAATTCGATAGATGATTGCCTAGCAACGAATATCTGGCATTGCTCAGGTAATCTGAATAGTTTAAGGGCCGATACAATACGGACACAAACGGAATTAAGAATTATGTTTTAATAGAATGTGGCTTTAGTAATATTGATCATTAATATTCTAGGAGACTTAGTCCACTGAAAAGTTACATTTGGGGTTGCTTTTTCAGAGGACGCAATTTTTTTTATGTGTAGGGGGCGTTAGTATAAATTTAAGTTCAAGTTTGGGGTGTCGCCACCCTTGTCCCACGGCTGCTAACTTTAAGAAAGTGGTGCTAAGATATTTCGCGCTATATCTCGTAAACTACATAGTAACTCAAAAACAAAAAATGTTGTAAGACATTATTTGTAGCAAATAATAACTAGGCTCATGGAGTAGCAATATGTATGGAGTATCAACTGTGTGCTCATGTTTGATTCTTAGGTCGAATAGGTAATCAACTTTTTGTAAATATTTGGTTTAGGAAATTTCCTAAACATGAATGAATGAACATGAATTAATGAATGAATGAACGTGAATGAATGAATGAATGAACAGGAATGAATGGATGAATGAATGAATGAACATGAATGAATGAATGAATATGAATTAATGTGAATCGCCAGGGATTATAAATAAAGCCGCTATGGAAATTAATCGTTGCTATCACCATGACACCCAAGTTTAGCCTAGTGTGCTCCGTCCTACGATGTGATAGGTGAGCCTATCGCCATAGCGGGCACAAAATCCTGACTCCTGGCTGATAATGAATAGAAAAATCCGTTATCACTTTGCCCGACCAGAGATTCGAACCTGAGACCTCAGCGTTGTAACAGTACCGTAGTACAACTTCGCCACCGAGGCAGTAGGTAGTAATTGCATCCGAGCAAACCCGGGCCAGACCGCTAGTACTTGAACATGCTCGAGTTTCAATGCTTATTCTAAGTAAAGTCTTTGCGAAACTGGTTCAAACCAGCTGTACCCGGAATAACTACAAATAAGACATTTCCAGGAATCTTGTATCAGAGATGCAACTTACCTTCTTGAAGCGGAACTATTAACCACTGCTATACAAGTGTAGATGTTTCTTGGAATTCTGTGTTTTATTATGTTTTAGAGGGAAATGTATAAAATCAAAAGATAAAGCATTTTACAAAGTGCAAGGTAAATCATTTTTCCATTGGCGCGCAATAAATGTTGAAAGAGTAATGGCGTACAAGTATAAATTTTTCAAAATACAACCATTTTGCTATAAAAATCTTATAGTCCAAAACTATTATTTACGGGTATTTTTATTTTACTTGTATTTCTCTGCATTTTCTGTATCTTTCCACGTACTTGTGATTAAGAGGTTTCATTTCTTTTTATTGCAATATATGGCGAGACGAGCATGCTATTCGCTTGATGGTAAGCGATACGACCGCTCATGGACAGTAGCAAAATCAAACACCATGAATTACAAAACAATGCTTGGCATTCCACAGCGCTTGCCATGCTGAGACATAAGATGTAAAGTCTCATTATGTCCAGTAGAGTAACTACAATTACCTTCAAACTGGACCACAACAGTGCATTTACACTGCTGTCAGGCGGAAGAAATAGATATTGCGGTGTTACCCACCCAGACGGTCCTTTATATTTGAGGGACCTACCACCAGTGGGAGATATCTAAATCTAGATAAATTGTAACCTACAAACTAGACTAAAATACTTAAAATGTAGACATGACATAAGTATCAAAAACCTTCCTCATAACTTCTAGAATCTTCTGCATCCCTGTAATGGATGAAATTATAATTGAATGGAGCAAATTGAATCGCACAAACGTACTGAAGTCCGCCGCCGTCCGCAGACGTCTTGCCTTTACGTGATTCTCTTGTATGTGATGAATTTTGATTCCAATTTGCATTCTGAGATGACCGTTTCCTTATTCTGTTACCGGCGTTTTGATTTGGTATTATATTAATTTAAAATTAAATACAAGTTGTGTTTATTGTTAATGCGCTAAAAAATAAAAAATATTCAATTCAACCCGCATAGTTTTCTTTATGTCTGTACACCACCTGTTAGATAAATTCGATATATTATTTTTTGTTCAAATTTAAATATGAATTTCGTATTATCTTCCATATTGGTAAATGTAACTTGATAAAAGTTGACATCTTATTTCAATATTAATGAGTACAGAATACTCAAAGAACATGCCACCTAAATACCTATAATATATCTAGTAAAATAAATTTAAGGCTTTTTTATTAAAACTCAAAACATACGAATGAAAGACGTAGTTATTTGTTATCCCATCATCAAAATATACACCAATTTTAACTCAAAAACTTAACATATAAATTGGATAAAAATATTCAACGTTAAAAAGTCCTCATTAAACTTACGTACATATAATACCAACAAACATACAGAAACTAGATTCAATACCGATCGTCCAAAACTCGTATCGTGCAGCGAGCGATCACACAAAACAAAATGTGACCAGATAACGCCACTCAAACCCATTAGAACACCAACACAGCTGTCTTTAACTTCAGAATATGCACAGATAGATTTATTAATAACCGGGGGTGGGTAGGGGTAACTATGCCTTAGGGATGAGGGGGCGAAGTTGGCAAACGTAAGCCGTGCGCCGGACAGCACTGGTCATAACTAAGATATTTTGACCGTCAAGCAATTTCTTGGCCGGTCGCTTAGGTGTAGCGACAGGGTGTTCCAAGTTTGCAAACTCTTCAAGGATTTGCCTAATTAATTCTGTAACAATATCGCTAAGTGTTTTGATCTTGTTATTGATTGATTTTGTTTATGTTTTGTAGAAAATAGAAATGTTGGATTTTGTGGTAGTGTGTGCGTGTGTTTAGAATTTCAGTTTGTAGTATAGATTGAGAAATTTAAGTATTGTTGCTGTTTGTTTAGTGTGGCTTTCAATTGATTTATATATTAAGAAAATCTTCTATAATAGAAACTTTAAATCTATTTATGTTAATTTCACCAGACTATGTTTATGTTTAGATATTGTAGTTTGCAATTGTATATAAATATATACATGATAAAAAATCGTCAATTCAAACCCTGCGTGATTTCGATGGCTTTTAATTGCAATAAAATCGAAAGAGAATTCGAGTCAACTCCATACTACTTCATCTAAAAATCACTGACTTGTCGGACTAACTGTAAAATCTTTTCGGTCTAAAACCAATATTAATCACACAAACATTGAAATATAATACATTTGTATATACAATACATTAGTTATGCGTTCTCTCACAGCCAATTTATCGTCTATTTTACCACAAACCCTTTCAAATGAGCGAGCAAACCCGGCTCAACACCTAGTGTAAAATAATTACCGCAGTTGTTGCCCGTCAAACTGTATCTTATCTTCGCGATCTTGATATGTGGCTGAATGTTGTTGCGATATTGAAATGCAACATTAAATACCGTGATATGTTGAAGTTAGTTAATGTACTGCTAGTTTATTAGTATGTCTCGTACTTAATATAGTCGTTGAGAATGGAAACATAATAGTCGATGTTTATGATGTGGTGTTTTGAATCTATCTAAATCAGCCCACGTCAACCCACTGCTGGGTGTAGGCCTCCTCATTTGTGAGTGTGTTTTGTATAATTAATTTTATTGATGACCTATTCTTTATGGTTTTTTATTCACATGATAAATATATTATTGTATTCATATTGTATTAATTTATTACAAAATTAGTTCATTATAGTGTTGTATATTTCTGTCTTAGTCATTTTGCATCAGCCCATTCTGAGATATTGGCATATGGGAGAAGAGTATTTTACTTTTTTAATAATTCAACGCGCAATTAAGTGCGTGGTGGCCTGTTGGTAAACGGACCAGACGGGGCTGCCTACATGTTCACGGTGGTCGCGGGTTCAAATCCCAGGGCACACCTCTGACTTTTCGGAGTCATGTGTGTATTGATAGTCAATCACCACGCACTATAACGGTGAAGGAAAACATCGTGAGGAAACCTGCATACCATAGCGATTTGTATAAATTTCTATGGTATGTAAAAGTCCGCCAACCCGCATTAGGCCAGCGTGGTGGACTATATGGCCTAACCACTCTCAATCGTACTCTCGATTGTAGAGGAGGCCCGTGCCCTGCAGTGGGTCGTATATGGGCTGATACAATACAATACAAAAAAATAATTCAACGAAGTGTAATTTATAGTTACACAGTAAGCATTTAATTGAAAATATTTCATACACAATTGATTATATTACAATTAAATTAATTTACATTCTAAAAACTATTTACATGATCTTTTGAATTATTTATTTATTATAATTGTTAACAAAACAAAACGATACATGAAATTCTCAAAAATATTACTACAATGTCACGCCACCCTGTATGTTGGGCCACCAAAGAGCGTTGAATGCGATTGTAGCTTCAAACGTCTGTGTATGGGATGATATTAAATTCCGACTGACCGAAACTTGGCGTTAATTTAATATGCTAATTCTGAACTCGCTGCTACGGTGTTGTGTATTAGATGTGTTACATTTATTTTACTATACAACAATAGTAATAGGAATAGGCCAGTCTGGTCGTCTATACGGCCTAACCACTCTCATTCGATTATCTTGATTGTAGAGTAGGCTCGTGCCCTGCAGTGGGACGTATATAGGTTGATACAAAACAAAAATTATTTTAAATATTACAACAATTATTTTAGTGGGAAAAGCTATGGGTTATGTTAATATATCATTTTCCTTACTTTTCTTTTACTTAACTTACGAAAATCTGAGGTTAGGTTCGTATCAGGTAATTCGTGAATGAATTGATTTATGAATAGTTTCGGCTTGCACACGTGTCGACTTAACAGACGTTATAAATAGTCAATAACTGAAGTTACTACCTCTAGTTTAATTATGTCTTTTTTCATCGATCGAATAGCATTAGATAAGATCGAAATTATAATATTTGTTCTGAGAACGCAGAGTTCCGGCACTAAAAAGTCCATCTACGACACACAAGTACCATTTCATTGTACCATCAGGATGATACATAATGTAAGACGAATCAATCAATTTCGGAAAAGCCAAGATAAAAGAGGTTTCGGAAACGGATTTTTGGAACTAAAGGTCTATTCTCGCTTATACATTCCACCACTGTCACGTTATTATAAGGTCAGCGTCATATGAGACCAACCAATCAATTTCTATGGAGAACTATCAATTTTATCAAATTTAGACGCCCCAAAACTTAACTTAAACGCAGTTCAGAACTTAACATAGTAACACAAACAGCTAAAACGTGTAGTGAAATAGTCAGGGCATTTAAGCACTTGACTGATTGGCGCCAACTTAACCTTAAATTAAGTAATTTGTACACTTAACTACAGTTTGAAGATTCTTACTTACACAGTCGAACCTGTGCGTAGACCTACGAAAATATTAGACAGAACACTAAATAGAAATGGTCACTTCAGCCTTGGGTTGGGTAATTCACTTATTCTAATATTTGTGGATTTAAAAACTGCTGAAAATCATACTTGGCTGATTCCGTGCATGTTTATCCAAGTAGATAAAACATTTTGGAAAAGTCTGTACCTTGCTACGTCATGACTCATGATTAAGGGATTGAAAAGATGTTAATTAAATAGATTTAGATTCCCAAAGTCCCTAAAATCCCAACCTTCGTCCTTGTCCTTTCCTTTCTTTTCCCCATATAACTCTCTAGCCCACCAAAGCACCTACGACCGTTAAATGGTACAGCGGTTTATGTGCGGCAATCTCTTACCATAATGTGGGTTTATTGGGCTGTATTATGAAAGTGTATTGTGCGTGATGGCCTGTTGGTAACGGACCAGACGCGGCCACCTACATATTTATGGTGGTCGCGGGTTCAAATACCAGGGCACACCCCCGACTTTTCGGAGTCATGTGTGTATTTATAGTCAATCATTACGCACTATAACGGTGAACCAACACACCATAGCGATTCGGAAGAATTTCTATGGTATGTGAAAGTTCGTCAACCCTCACTAGGCGAGAGTAGTGGACTATGCGGCCTAACCCCTACTAATCGTTCTCTCGATTGTAGACACGTGACCTGCAGTGTGACGAAAAGACCTGATGCAATACGATTATGAAAACGTCCATTCTATCCCTTACTAAGGCTACACATCGAGTCAATTTCGGCAAGACGGATAGCAGGCCGGCCTCGAGTGGGCCTCGCACTAACGACTTTCAGGTGCGAATCGCTCGTTACCGATCAAAGGTAAACTATTCCTGGCTGTAGTTAGACTCCTGGACTGTTACTAAGGTAGCTGGGTACCTGTTGACTGCTGGTAGCCTTTATGGTAGAAGATTCAGTTTAAGTAGTGTGATATACATTGTAATCATATCGCTGTGTGAGGCGGCGTCTTTATGAAAGGGTAAACTAATGTTTTTGACAAGCAACGAAATTGATTAGAACGAAAACATGTTATCTGCGAAAGATCAGTACTTTATATTACATTAAGAATTCTTAAGAAAAGCAGATGGTTTAGTCCAATGTTGCAACATTAGAAATGGCTACATCCATTAGACTGTTAGAAGACCATTAGAAGTGCGTGGTGGCCTGTTGGTAAACGGACCAGACGCGGCTGCCTACATGTTCACGGTGGTCACGGGTTCAAATCCCAGGGCACACCTCTGACTTTTCGGAGTCATGTGTCATGTGTATTGATAGTTGTCAATCACCACGCACTATAATGGTGAAGGAATACATCGTGAGGAAACCTGCATACCATAGCGATTTGTAAAAATTTCTATAGTATGTAAAAGTCCGCCAACCCGCATTAGGCCAGCGTGGTGGACTATATCGGCTGATACCATACCATACCATTAAACTGTAGATATTGATCGCTATTTCAGATTTCACCTCACACATTAGCCTCTAGAAACATAATTTCCTCAATGAATATTCGAAGACTAACTCCACTGGGGCGATAGGCTCGCCCTATCACATCGTGGGACGGAACTGACAAGGCGGAACGTGGGTATCCTGGTACGTCTGCCTACCCCTTGCGGGATAAAGGCACGTGTTTATGTATGTATTTAACAACACTGGATAACTTAAGTGACCTCTCACGGCCAAGATGTAAACAAAACCATGCAAAATGGCCGTGCTCGTACAAAACATTTATACAAACAGATGATTCACAATAAGTCTCGGAATACTGACATGTGATTAATAGCGAGCGTCAAACACTGGCTACTCCTTTGTCATAGAAAAAACAAAATGCACATGCAGTAAGATGGTAAATAGCCTTGGTACTGAGCCAGATAATTTATTTATTGTTGGTCCAATTCACGCAGAGTCGTGGTGTTACGAGTCGTTGCCGATGCGCTGCTGGCTATTGTATAACTTGACCTGTCTGAATCCATCATGTGTATAGTTACTTTTAAGCCCTATTTACACGAGGAGTTTTTCGCCTCGAAGACACGATTTTCGTAAGGATATAAAAAAAGTTGCATCGTGTAAACATTGTCAGGACACGATAATCTGTGGTTGTGTCATGCGATAATGGCATACGATTCTCGCCGCGAGAAACTCTCTGCGTGTAAATGGCGCTTTATTTAACATTCAACTTTTGGACATGGTAGTCAGAGTAACTACTGAATATAATGAGACTTAACTTCTTATGTCTGTGATGGCGAGCGCAGTGGAATGCCATGCATTGCTTTGTAATTCATAGTGTTGTTTTGTTTTGCTACTGTTCATGAGCGGATGTATCGCTAACCATCAGACGAATGGCATGCTCGACTCGCCATTTAGCGCAATAAAAAAATGTTTAAAAATACAATATATTATATTTGTGGGTAGATAACAACGAGGAACCTCTAAGGTTTATTTTTATGCCATTAGAGTTGATAATGAGGAGTTAATAAGACATTACTATTAATTAGGAATTAATTTCATTTTTCTATGGATTGCATTTGATAGCGTGCTGTAATTCATGGATTGATTGTAGGTAAAATGTAGGAGCAGTTTTAGCATATACGAGTTTCTTGGAGTGTCGTGGTCAAAATAAAAGATTAAGTTTTCATCTAAGATGAAATAGTCCTATTATGATATTGATGTTCTACGGAGAATTTATTGAGAATTTCTACGGTATGTAAGTCCGCCAACCCGCACTAGGCCAGCGTGGTGGACTATATGGCCTAACCACTCTCAATCGATTCTCTCGATTGTAGAGTAGGCCCGTGCCCAGCAGTGGGACGTATATGGGCTGATAAAAAAAATGATATTGATTAAAAAAAAATCATTTTTCTAATAGTTATCTTTATCTGTGTGCGCCTTAGTCACTTTGTGCCTATGCCGGCCCAAAATGCATTCTAATAATCTAAATTGCTACATCACTGTTTTAGCATAGTAAGTTTGACCAATCACTGCCAAAGGAAGTTAAATAGAAACTTAGTATTCCAAAAACAAACAGATAGTCTGAAAAATATATCTGCGAAATATTTAACGCTGGGAAGCGGTCACGTTCCTAGTTTTAGAATCCTTGGTGAATTAGAGCGATAAGATAATTTCGCGACAAGAATAATCTTTGTTTAGTATTATAGGGGGTGTGTAAGTGTTGGTGCGATGGTGTGTATGAGTGCCGGTTGTTGATGATGCACTTGTGATGGTGTTGCGAGGGGTGCGCAAGCGCAACAAAACGAGCACAAGCAAGCAACAGTTTATTTTACACGTACAGTTCACACAATAGACAGAAGCAAGGTTCACACGCACAGAAGAGTAACTACACACTACCACATACTATAATATAATAAGATAGAAGGAGCGGAAGAGACAGACAATAGATAGGTACGAAAGAAAGCACAGTAAGGAACAGCTGTTTGAGCGATAATAGCTATAAGCGTAAGGTAGCAAGCGACACGGGCTCCGCGGGCGAATCTGTGTGCTGACTGGTGGGTCTCGGCAGGTAGTGGCCGGACGATCGGTTTGCCCCCCTGCGCGACCGCACCTCTCTCTCGCCTTAAGCGGTCAGCTGTCGGCTAGCCGGACCGTGCGTGAACAAAAGGCTCGAAGTAAATGCGTAAATATAATATGTTCGTGTAAAGAACAAATGTGGGTTCCGTATTTTAATTGATTATGAAGTATGTAAATAATATTGTATAAATAATATGTGTGTAAAATGTAAATATGTTTAAATATATAAATATTGTGTAAATATATAAAAATGCTTAAAAGTAAATATAACATTAAAATAAATTAAATGTTATGTACGCCACATCACTCCCCTCCTGAGACCGTTACTACGGGCGATAAAAATCAGGAAATCGCACTGTACGGCCCGAACGCGTTCTTCTGACGTCATCCTGGGCTTGGGCATCTTGCCCTGCGGGAGCAGGATTAGGTAGGGAACAAGGAGGTTGGTTGGGAGTTTGGGTGGTGGTTGAGGTGGTTGAGGTGGGATCGGGAGATGAGTCAACCAGTATGTAGGCCGGTTTGAGGCGGTCTACCGATACTGTCACACTCTTCCCTTTGACCTGTATCTTGAAGGTCTTGTCACCTCGTTCGATGACCTTGAATGGACCGGTGTATGGTGGCTGTAATGAGCCACGAGAGGTGTCGTCCCGTAGGAAGACATGACTGGATGAAGTCAAATCCTTATACACAAAGACTTTGTCTTTACTGTGACGTGCAGCTGGTGCCGGCTGGAGTTTGGACGTGAACCGGTGCAGACGTGTGGTGAACTCCGATATGTCGGTGGAATTAGGAGCCGACGTCTGGAAGAATTCTCCAGGTAACCGAAGGGGTTCACCATACACCAGCTCGGCAGAAGACGACCGCAGATCGTCTTTGTAGGCACTCCTAATGCCCAACAGCACCAAGGGTAAAGTGTCGACCCAATTGGAGTCCACGTGACACATTATGGCTGCCTTTAACTGGCGGTGGAATCTTTCCACTAGCCCGTTGCATGATGGATGATACGCGGTGGTTTTACGATGTTTGAATCCGATCACTTTTCCGAGATACTGGAAAAGTGACGATTCAAACTGTCGTCCGCGGTCCGTCACAATATCAGTGGGACATCCAAATCTGGATATCCACGATATTACTGCCTTCCCAACTGTTTCGGCGGTAATGTCCATCATGGGAACGACTTCTGGCCAGCGGGTGAAGCGATCCACCGCCGTCAAACAGTAGCGGTACCCGTGTGAGACGGGCAGAGGACCGATAATGTCCACGTGGACAAATGCGAACCGGGCGCGAGGTAAATCGAACGTGCCCAATGGAGATGACACGTGGCGATTAACCTTGGCGCGTTGGCATGCCAAACATTGCCGAGACCACTCTCGACAGTCTCTGCGCATCCCGGGCCAAACGAATCGTTCGGCAGCGAGTTTTGTCGTTGCGTTAGCGCCTGGGTGGCTGAGACTATGGAGACTGTCGAAGAGCTGTCTCCGCAAGGGTTTGGTGACAAACGGTCTTGGTGATCGAGTGCTGACGTCACAGTAAAGCTCCAGACGAGAATTGGGAACCCTCAACCTTTGTAGGCGAAGTGATGATTCATCTCCCAGAAGTTGAGTCAGCTCCGGGTCTGAAGCCTGAGATGAAGCCAGCACTTCCAGATCGATTTGCAGTTCATCGACGCGTGACAATGGGTCGGCAACGACATTGTCCTTGCCGGCAATGTGTCGTATGTCCGTCGTGAACTGCGAGATGTAGTCGAGGTGGCGGTACTGCCTAGGCGAACAGTTGGCTTTTCTCTCGCTGAAAGCGTAACTGAGTGGCTTGTGATCCGTAAAGACCACGAAGTGCCTGGCCTCCAGCATGTGCCGAAAGTATTTTATGCTTTCGTATATGGCCAGGAGTTCGCGATCGTACGGCGAGTACTTTTGTTGGGAGGGACTCAACTTCCGTGAGAAGAATGCTAAGGGCTCCCAAACGTTGTTTTTCAATTGCTGCAACACTGCACCCATTGCCAGGTCGGACGCGTCTGTTACCAGAGCGAGTTCGGCCTGACAATCTGGGTGTGCGAGCATTGCAGCATTGGCGAGGCTTTCCTTGCACCTGTCGAAGGCTAACAAGGCCTCACCTGAGATGTCAACTGGTAGAGATGCCTTGACATTGCCAGATAGTAAGGCGTTTAAAGGCGCTTGGACAGATGCAGAATTTGGAAGAAATCGCCTATAAAAGTTGAGCATTCCCAAGAATCGTCTGAGTTGTCTAATGGTCTTGGGAACGGGGAAGTCTTTAATGGCTTGAACCTTACATTCCAGAGGTTTGGTGCCGGAGGCGGAGATTCGGTAACCTAAAAATGTTACCTCCGATGCACCGAAGACACATTTAGAGGTGTTGACGAGGACGCCGTACTCCTTCATACGGCTAAAAAGTTGATGGAGGTGTGCCTCGTGTTCGGTTTCGTCTTTGGAGAAGACGAGGAAGTCGTCTAAATAACAATAGCAAAATTCGAGGCCTCTCGTCATTTCGTCAACAAACCTCTGGAATGTCTGGCCTGCGTTTCTAAGACCGAAGGTCATAAAAGGAAACTCATACAGGCCAAAGGGAGTAGTGATGGCAGTTTTTGGGATGTCGTCTTCGGAAACTGGGATTTGGTTGTAAGCCTTCATTAAGTCGATGGTGGAGAAGACGGTACATCCGGATATGGAGTGGGAGAAGTCTTGGATATGCCTAATAGGATAACGGTCTGGGACAGTGCGTGCGTTAAGCGATCGATAATCGCCGCACGGCCGCCAGCCGTTATCTTTCTTAGGCGCGAGGTGTAAAGGAGAAGCCCAGGGACTGTCAGAAGGACGCGCTATGCCATTGCTCAGCATGAGCGCAAATTCTTGTTTGGCCACCTGAAGCTTGTCCGGTGCCAGCCTTCGAGGAGTGCACGATACAGGAGGGCCGGGAGTGGTCCTGATGTGGTGTACCGTGTTGTGTTTCGGGGATATCGGTGTACCTGATGGGCGAGTGATCTCGGGATATTTATCCAGAACCCCATGGAAGCGCGTGTCGCCTGTCGGAACCTTAACAGAATAAACATCAGTATTAGCAATACTAGCGGAAGAAAATAAGGTTGTGGTATTATCTATAAGGCGTTGATTGCGGCAGTCTACAATGAGATTATAGAAGCCAAGAAAATCAACTCCTATAATTGGCTTGGTAACATTAGCCACAGTAAAACGCCAAGGAAAGTTACGCCTCAGCCCTAAATTTAAATTTAACTCGACGGAGCCGAAGGTTTCGATCGTCGACCCGTTGGCTGCGTTGAGATCGAAGTCGGTCTTGGCGCGTCGCTCCCGAAGCGCAGAACGAGGGTAGACGCACAGGTCGCTGCCGGTGTCCACAAGGAATTGGACGTTCGTGTTGCGGTCGGTGACGAAGAGGCGACCTCCACGGAATGGACAATCGTTGGTCGCCACTACCGATTGCCCGCTGCGTTTCCCGACTTCTGCCAGTCGCACGGCTTCTGGCACTTGCGAGCCTGTGCACCGAACTTGGCGTGGTACCAGCATAGCGGGTACCTTCTGTAGCTGGAGCTGGATCGGCTCCTATGCGGCGAGGCGGTACGGCGACGGTCTGCTGGCCTTGACCGGTCTGTGACGAAGCAGGCGGCACGAGTATGCTCCTCCAGTTTGAGAGTCAGGTGCTGCACCATCTTCTTAAGCTCTGAGATCTCGTCAGACTGATGTGATGCGTGAGGTCTGCTAGAAGTGGCTACGGCGTCGATGTGTGGTGACGTCAGCTCCTGGATGCGGTCTGCCAGGTCAGCGAGCTGCTCCAGCGACTGAGTTGACTGTGACGCCAGTACCGTCTGTATGGCATGTGGAAGTCGGTTGCTCCATATGGACTGGAGGAAGTCGTCCGGCACAGATGGTCCCGCCAAGTCTTGCAGATGCCGCAAAAATTGTGAAGGCTTCCTATCGCCAAGCTCTTCGTGGGTGAGCAACTGCTTCACCTTGCGTTCGTGAGAAGCCGACAACCGCTTTATCAACTCCGACTTGATCTTCTCATAGCGGTTCTTTGCCGGAGGATTAAGGATAATGTCCTTGACGGCTTTCGCGTGAGTCAAGTCCAGGTTGTTGGTGACGCTGGTGAATTTTACGTTGTCGTCTTCGATCTCTTGGCTGTTAAATTGTCCTTCCAACAACGCAAACCACAGCTCTGGGTCCTCAGGGGAGAAAGGTGGAACCCTAATTTTAATTCGTCGACCCGCAATGTCATCGCGGTCATTTGAAGGGCGAATTCGGCGCGCTCGTCGGGTAGTCACGTTGGCTTCGGTACGTGAACCAACTGTTTTAGCGGACTCACTGCTGTCACTCATAATAGTAGAGGTCGTACCTGGTCGTCTCCAATGAATATTTTGTCCTTTTCGGGGTCACCAGTTATAGGGGGTGTGTAAGTGTTGGTGCGATGGTGTGTATGAGTGCCGGTTGTTGATGATGCACTTGTGATGGTGTTGCGAGGGGTGCGCAAGCGCAACAAAACGAGCACAAGCAAGCAACAGTTTATTTTACACGTACAGTTCACACAATAGACAGAAGCAAGGTTCACACGCACAGAAGAGTAACTACACACTACCACATACTATAATATAATAAGATAGAAGGAGCGGAAGAGACAGACAATAGATAGGTACGAAAGAAAGCACAGTAAGGAACAGCTGTTTGAGCGATAATAGCTATAAGCGTAAGGTAGCAAGCGACACGGGCTCCGCGGGCGAATCTGTGTGCTGACTGGTGGGTCTCGGCAGGTAGTGGCCGGACGATCGGTTTGCCCCCCTGCGCGACCGCACCTCTCTCTCGCCTTAAGCGGTCAGCTGTCGGCTAGCCGGACCGTGCGTGAACAAAAGGCTCGAAGTAAATGCGTAAATATAATATGTTCGTGTAAAGAACAAATGTGGGTTCCGTATTTTAATTGATTATGAAGTATGTAAATAATATTGTATAAATAATATGTGTGTAAAATGTAAATATGTTTAAATATATAAATATTGTGTAAATATATAAAAATGCTTAAAAGTAAATATAACATTAAAATAAATTAAATGTTATGTACGCCACAGTATAAAAAACATTCCACATAAGATTTTTCATTATTTTTACATACATACATACATAAACACACGCCTTTTTCCCAGAAGGGTAGGCAGAGGTGCTACCAGAACACCCACGTTTCGCCTTGTATATTCCATCCCACGATGTGATAGGGGGCGAGCCTATCGCCATATCGGGCACAAATTCCTGACTCCGGGCTGATAATGAATAGAAAAATCCAATATCACTGCTCGACCCGGGATTCGAACCCGAGACCTCAGCTTTGCAATCGTACCGTAGTACCACTACGCCACCGAGGCAGTCATTATTTTTGCTAATAAATATTAGGAGTAATACAAACATGTGCCGCTAGATGTCACTAAATTTAAAATGATGACTGCACAAATTCAGTAAGATAAATGTTATATTATTTTAAACAGAACATTATTTAGTACCATGAATAAATTCACTCTTTCTGTTAATTTTATAGTGCTTTAGCGTACACTTTAGAGATAACATTTTCACTCCCCCACAAACACCTACGCGGGAATCATGAACTCAATTATTTAGAACGTTTATATTATTGTACAATAAATATTTGGAGTCCAATAAAATAACACTGAAAACTAACTAACATTATAAAGAAGCTATGTAAAATTTGTCATTGTAAATGTCTTTATAACAACTTTTTAATTCTTTAGATAGTTAGATGTAATCTTGTAGATACACCTTTTTGTCCAATGTCTATAAAACATACGTGTATTTAAGTAAAAACGGTTTATAGACAGATATGCCAGAAAACAAAAATATTCCGACTGACTTAACTATGACCTTTTCACTCAAAATCCCTTCCATCTTGACCCATGAGTAGAAAGAAAAATACTAAGTGACAGTAGCGACAGTTTGAAAGCAGTAAAGTATTGTTTTGAAGTGAACAACTTACAGGGCGGCTATTGTGGCATCACATCGCGGGAACCGACACATCTCGCTCTCATCGTGACCGTATTCATAGTCCTGTATGTAAATAATATTTGAAAAACCTTAGTCATATCTGTAAAAGAGTCATCTGTTAAGTCCCTTGCTATCAGAAACCATAATGGCTTTATTCATAGCTCTAAAACCTAGTTTAGTTAACGAATGTTTTGTCCTTTTTGAACGACTTTTGAATTCAATTTGAGCGGAGAAGATAAAACATTCGATTACTAAAATAATTTTCAAAATTGTCTATGATTAAGGCCGTTAGTATTGAGTTGAAAATTGAATTCAGTATTTTGAAATATTGTATCAGTATCAGCCCATATACGTCCCACTACTGGGCACGGGCCTACTCTAAAATCGAGAGAATCGATTGAGAGTGGTTAGGCTATATAGTCCCCCACGCTAGCCTAGTGCGGGTTGGCGGACTTACATACCGTAGAGACTCTTTAAAATCGCTCGGGTATGCAGGTTTCCTCTCGATGTTTTCCTTCACCATTAAAGTGCGTGGTGATTGACTATCAATACACACATAACTCCGAAAAGTCAGAGGTGTGCCCTGGGATTTGAACCCGCGACCATCGTGAACATGTAGGCAACCGCGTTTGGTCCGTTTAACAACAGGCCACCACGCACTTCGTCTTTGAAATACTACAAAAAAAAAAATTGTTACGCCGATGCCATTTGTGGTAATGATATGTGGGATATAGTGGATATTATGTTATTTAAGGGTTAATTTAACAACGAAAACAGAACCAGATAAACCATGGAGTTTCTTTCACTAATCATTATTCGTCATTACCATCAACAATCACATCATTTCCGTTGTTGAAAATCTACCAAAGATTTTTCAATCGGTTAAGTGCGTGTGTGGCGACCTTTGTCAGTACCAAAACCACAAGTATTTGTGTCAACATCCGGCTAAATTTGTAGGAATTTAGGTTATTTCATAATTTCTTAGATCTGTTTTGCGTATTAATTGTGTCATTTTTGCCTGCTATGCGAAATACATTGCGGTTTTTGTATCGTGGTTGAGGGCATGCGGTGTTAATCCAGCGACCATGTACGTCATTACTTGCGTCATAATTATTTTTGTTATAAAAATAAGGTGGCAGAAAGTTATTTATACAGCAATGTAGTTTTAGATTTATCTATTTTCTTTTATTTTTAATTATGTTAATTTTCCAAGACTCGAAAATTTGATTGTACTAAATAAGCGCGACCTAGTGAAGGAATGCAGGCTGCCTTCCAATGGTCACTGTGGAAATAATTGGGAGAGGCCTATGTTCAGCAGTGGACTTCCTTTGGCTGATGGATTGGATTGAATTGAAATAAGCACGATATAATGAATGATGCAATATTCTTACCAGTATAAAATCTATTTCACTAATCTGGTTCTCAGAAAAATAAAACAAATGTAATCAATCATTTGGAAAATCAATCTAATTGGAATCGGCCGTTATATCAATGCGGTAAAGTCATAGCGTGTCTATTTTGCTATCAAGAAAGACACATAAAATTATAATACAAAATAATTAATTCCTACATTTCCTACTTAACTATGAATAAGGGGCATGTCTTTATGAAACTGGCCTTTTTAAGTGGCTCAATGTCAGATCTCTAGTCTAGAACACGAATTTCACAATGTTTATGTATGAAGGGCTATTTAATAGGTGTTTGCTCGAATCATACTTTAATGTTAAAGGCTTCGGTACAAACGTCTTATACTAATACAAGCACTATCACGTCCACATAAGGTCGAATATTCTGTAATAAATTGTGCTTTCATTGCCTAGTTTTGACTCGATGAGTTAATATCATTGGAGTAGGTACTTTTATCGACCGTTTTTGGAAAGTCTACCTTCACTCGTACTATACATACCTATATTATATATACCTATGTAATCTACAAAAAATATCGATAAGCTCATATTTAAAACCTCGTAAATTGGATATTAAATTATTTCAGTGAGATAATCTGGTCATCAGTAACTATAATACAGCAATGAGTTGTTTATGATATCACGAAAAATAATTAAATAGACATTTCATAATAAATTTTCACCTAATTTCCTTATTCTTTACCAACCTCAATTCTAGATCTTTTTTTTTACGATGAATAGTGAGACGAGCATGCCATTCGCCTAATGGTAAGCGATACAACCGCTCATGGACAGAAGCAAAACCAAACAATACCATAAAGGTAAGCATGAAGACAATACCACAAGGCAATGCCCAAGCATGTAGGCATTCCACTGCCTCCGCCATCCTGAGACATAAATGTTAAGTCTCATTATGCCCAGTTGTTACTCCGGCTACAATGTCCTTCAAGCCGGAACACAATAGTGCATTTACACTGCTATTTGGCGAGAGAAATAACATTGCAGTGGTACCTACCCTGCCGGCCTCTCACACATGAGAGACCTATCATCAGTACAAATAAATTGACAATATACCTGTCATATCCAATCGTTAAAAGCGTTCAAAGATCACTTTAATTACCGAACTAATTGCATAATAACTATTTACATCTATATATTTCTAGTATATTTTATATACTGTCTAATACATTCGATTGAGAGCATCATAATTTAACAATAACACCGCTCAAAGATATGTTCCAAGATAGAGGTCTAATTATAATGGTTTTATTTCATGTAATAAAATGAAGCTAATATTTTGCATTGATTATGTTTTATTAGTTATGATTAATCATTTTTCAAATCGTTTGCGTAGTAAAATTTTATTAGTTATTGTAATATAGTAATTTGTAGATATGTTGATTAGGTATATAAAAATGTTTTTCACATTAGTTTTAATGATTGTACTTAGCCTTAGCTCCGTGTTGTCTGTAGATACATATCTATGCAGTTTAGGATTATCAATATTTTATTATATTTTCTGTTGGGCAGATTGTAAAACAAACAATGTACCATTTGATAATCTACTGAAAAATTAAATGTATATTTCACATTCATACTACTTAATGTCCGCCAACCCGCATTAGGTCAGCGTGGTGGATTATGGCCTAACCCGTTTCAATCGTACTTTTGATTGTAGAGGAGGCCTGTGCCTTGCAGTGGGAAGTATACGGGCTGATACAGATGTAGCAAAGGGTTCCTTCAACCTAATTTATTTTAAAGTACCTTTACTCTAACACCACGTGTAACAAGGATGTATTTGAAACAAATCATCAAAGAATGAAAATCATATCCATTCACTACTAAATAAAGACACGATTTTAGAGCAAATTATTGGATTCGGCCTGTATCCAGCGGCTTACTGCAACTCCTATCAGGTTATCTGTCCACTTCATAAGTGGACGAAGGACGCAGCGATTACCAGTACATCGATCAATTATTTAAAGATATTCATTTGTTATTCCTCTTTTAACTTCTAACTGTGCATCCATCATGACTGATCTTCCGTAAAACATAAATAATGACAGAGACAATACTCCCAAGAAAGGAAATGAAATAATGACAATAATTTGTATCCGATACGGTTTCACATATAATGCCTAGGGCTTTGTCATACAGCCGGCTATCTCATATTTCCGATAATTTTCTTGATCATAACCTTATTTCGATCGACTATAACAATGTCTTGTGAAAATGGCCGTCCATTCCTTGGTTATTGCTTTAAATCACGGACAAGCTGCGAAGATCAAGATTAGCTGGACGATCGTTGTTAAAATGAATTTAAGTAGTTTGATTACGATATTTTAATAGGTAATTTGTCATTGTTTACCAGTTTTTATTTTTAGTTTAAGTTGAAGAAGCTATAGAAGTGTAAGAGCGATATTGTAATCGATGGATCGATCGCGATTTAAAAAACATTTATATTTTTCAATTCGTAAAAAAAAAAATTATATACAAATTAAAAAAAGCACCCAAATTTTTCACCCATCATGACGCCTCTTTCCACTAAGTTATTAGACTAAAAGAAACTTGATTCTCGAAGAAACTCCCAGCTTCAAAACAAAAAAAAAATTGACCAAACGTTTTGATACAACCATGGCTAGCCCTCAAATTCGTCAATTAGTAACCCTGTCTGTCCAAAAATAGGAAAAGGCACAAATTCTTTATTCGCTATCAAAATGAAAACCAAAAAGCCAAATCAAAAGTGTAACACACTCGTACACAGATTGTAGAACCGAAATCAATTTCAGTTCGAACAAACAAGACCTACATGTAATCACGGCCGACCCTGCGACCTCTTAAATAACCTCAGATCCTACATCAGTGCGGAATGTAAACAGCGAACCATCTCCTCAGGCGCCATCAGTAATTTTCTAACAATGCTCTCAACGTGTCCAGAATACCTTGACCCCTGCACTAAACCTACTCTTCCCTTGATGATCCTGAAACTGGATGCAATAAGAGGGGGTGGAAGGTCAACCTACACTGGTTTTTGAATACACGCTCGATCGATCCACGATCTATCCGTGGATATTGCATATTTATCAACCTTTGACATGGGTAACAACGTGGAAGTAACATCTTCATAGACAGCAAAAAGCTTAAAACAAACATGTTGGAAGGTGTATGAACTTGCGTCTGATGTCTGGAGCGCAATATACCGTTACAGGGTGTATTTATTGAAGTACATATTATTATAAAGATCCTCTTTATACGTTACATCTATAGTGTCATACAAGCTTGTTACTTCACATATTCAATACCTATACTTTTGGGCAATGGTCTCACCCTTTAAAATTTTAGGCTCCCAAATCGAATTAGTACAATTGGTAAATTATACTAGTCATCAGTCGATTATAAAAGTTTCACGCCATATATACGTGATGAAAGAAGAAAACAGAAGAAGACAGGGTGAAGTAGCACATTTTGGAGGAGGCCTGTGTCCAGCAGTGGATAATAAAAGGCTGATGATGATGATACATGATGACGTGCAGTGATTGACTCAAGGCACTCATTATTTAAACTAAGGTAACATAATAACTACTGGACATATGAAACTTAACATCTTGTATGTCAGCATGGCGAGGGCAGTGGAATGCCAAGCATTGCTTTGTGATTAATGATGTTTGGTTTTGATACTAACCATGAGCGGTCGTATTTCTTACCATCAGGCGAATGGCATGCTCGTCTCACCATTTATCGTAATAAAAAAACGCGTTCCGCTCACAGAATTATTTGTAAAAAGCTTCTTTTTATGGTCCCATACATTCATCTTGAGATATCATTATAATAATTATTATTGCCTTCGTATTTATATTTTAGACGAAGTAATCATTACTTCATTATATAATTTTCTTTTATAACTGTCTAGCTAATTCTAAAGTGGCAGCCGAAGGCAAAGCCCTTTAAATAGAAAGGTTCTTGTGAATTTGGTGAAATTATACTTTGATTATGGCCATTTTTTTGGGAATATTACGCTATTTTAAGGAAGTGATTGATTGTTGTTACATCCAAAACGTGTAGAGAGCTAACAATTCATTCGATGATAAAACCGTTGTTGCCCTCAATCATTTATGACACCTTTAAGGTGACATTGTTGACAAGTGCGTGGTGGCCTCGTGGTATCGGACCAGACTCGGCTGCCTACATGTTCACGGTGGTCGCGGGTTCAAATCCCAGGGCACACCTCTGACTTTTCGGAGTTATGTGTGTATTGATAGTCAACCACCACGCACTTTAACGGTGAAGGAAAACATCGTGAGGAAACCTGCATACCGTAGCGATTTTAAAAAAAATTTACGGTGTGTAAGTCCGCCAACCCGCACTAGGCCAGCGTGGTGGACTATATGGCCTAACCACTCTCAATCGTACTCTCGATTGTAGAGGAGGCCCGTGCCCTGCAGTGGGTCGTATATGGGCTGATACAATAAGGTGACATTACTAAATTTTCAATAAAGTGCAGCATTTCACACCCTTTAGGTATTCTCGCATCAAAATGTGACTTCAACCGTCACTCAACAAAAATTAAAACATTATACAGGAAATAAGCAATAAATTTAATATTTATGAAATCTCAGAATATTCTATGCATAAAGCACACAAGTGAATGTCCATTCCCTCTCTTGACTCGATAAGTAAGTAAAATAGGTCAATACAAATTATACTCCAGCTAACACAGATTGTGTACACACGGTATTTGAATATTTTTATGACAAAGGATCGTCGGCATTGACGCAAAATGCATCCAGTTACGATGCAATAAAGCTGAAAATGGCCCATCATAAGCGAGCCGATGGATTATTGAAGAATTATGCTAATCGCTGTGGAATATAAACTAGATAGAAGTAATACGACAGATTGGGCGAAACAGACTATTGTGGGCAAGTTACATATGGCTGTAACTTTGATTTTTAAGTTTTTGGGATGCAAAAATAGTAAGGATAAGGTTTTCAGACCGATTTAATGTAACTTATACTAGAAAGAAAAAGCGCGGCGTATTGATTTGTAGCCAAACTCTTTCCGGTTAGTGTTATTTCCAAAACTTCAGAAATCTTAATTTGCTTTTTTTTTATTTAATTAATTATCCATCCTCATGCGAAGTAGTTGTTTCTGTGTAGCGAATGTTATTTTCTATCATTTGAATAGTTCGTCTATTTTTCGTTCTCTCACTCTATTCAGCCACAGGAAGTTCTCTGTTGAGCTCAAGCCTCTTCTAATAATGTCTTCTTTTCCACTCATCTCACATTTTCGGACCTTAAGTAACCATGATAAAGTTTTCAAAAGCCAGATTATAACCTCATATTCCATGGCCAGCCTTATTCAAAGGCCCGAAATTACCCAAACGAAGACTTACATCACTCGACCAGCGCGGTTAAACTAGGCACATCACGCATTGGCCAGTAAGTGCTATTGCTTCAGCCTGTTTGATATTCGCGAACGTGACACGGCCGTGCCCCGCGGACCAATTTGCTGTAATCGCACTACAACGATTACAGATTAAGCATTTTACATTACAATACTGGGAACCGTTGTTTTTTGCGGATGACTTGTGTGTTGCGCAATGGATTGTGAATCATCGGAACTCGTTGATTCAACCTTTACAATCACATATGAGTTATTCTCACGGTAGAAGATAAAGTACTATAATGACGATTGATTTAGGTAATGTATTTGAAAATAAAGAAAGGAATAGGCTCTGCGCCCGAGTAGCTAAATCAGTAGGCAAAGTTGCCAGTATCACTGCGTGACATTGTTCCATACATTAATATTATTTTCGTTGAAATTTTAGTCTGAGACAATGCATGTCGTAATACTTGCGAGAAGTAAAGTGTCTGGGAGTTGAACTTAAGAATCAAGAGGTCCTTTATTGACAACTTTATTTTTGGGAATTGAGCTTGCTCGTAGGCGGATCTATGCTCTGATAAATAGTTAAGATTAAAACGCAACAAACGCAAGAATACATTTGTTGTTACACATATGATTTCCTTGTTCTTTTGACCGTGTTTTGAATTTCTAACAATAACCGTTTTATGCAAATTCAACCACTTTAGCAAGACTCCGAACTTCCTTAAACTACTTTTGATCGTAGACAAAGACGTAGATCGGATAGGTCTTGGTAAATTGGTCGGTAGCTCCTATTGTTTCGGCCCTCATTTGCTTGCAAGCGATTTTATTATCATTATAATGTAATCATAATCAAGTAAATTACATTCATATGATATGGGAAAGTTAAATGTGTGCATTGTTGGACATCCATATCTGTGTATTATCTCGAAAAGTGTTCAAATTGATGTATTATTTGACGATTGTTTTGAAACAATTGTTATGTGTCGTTCCGTTTTGTGAGCCGTTATAAATGGTGCTGCTTGAGCTCTTTTAGAATGTGCGATCGAATTTTTGTGACTTCGAAATAATAAACATCTCATACTGAATGAAAAAGGTATATTTGAAATAATCTTCTTTGTGCGTTTGGGGCAGTTTAAAGAGATTTCTAAGTCTCCCATAATCTTATTGACAGTAAGAAAGGTGACAAGGATATTGTTACTTCACTGCGAGTTAACAATCCTTAATGGTCGTCTGATTAAGTTAAAAATAAGTTCTCTGGTTACGTACTTATATAAAAAAGGAGACACTCTAAATGTCTGAATTACTTGCTATTTTCTACCGAATATTACAAAAATATTACATGAAGAAATTTTAAAACCGTAACATCACGAGCTAATTAGCCTCCGCACTACATCGTATGTAGAACCTAATTAAAACATCCAACAGTTTTCTCCGAATATTTTCAGCAAACAAACTCATAAGACGTACTCAGCACAGAAATTCTTGCAAACCATGAAGACTCAACATCAGCAGTGGTACTCTTTACACTCGATTCATTGGAATTGGGTTGAAAACTTATCATTTATCATTGACATTAATTGATACTAGCGATTCATTCTATTCATAAGTTTTTTTTTAACTAAGCACTCAAAACTTTTTTTTATCATGTTCATACATTTGGTAATGACACAAAGTATCAATATTACCAATTTTCGGATTGAAATTGGATTGGTTTCGAGTCTTTGTTGTGTCGAGATTGAGATTGGTTTCAGGAGTAGCCTTGGCTGTAATTATAACATTTCCGGGTAGCGTTACATGACGCCGAGGGTGGCGAGGTGGGCGCTGCATTTTTACAAATTGATACAAATTATTTGAGCGAGCGCTCGCTTTGTTTCAACGACGCTTGTTACGGCTGCGGAACGGCATTTTATTATTTTCTTCCAGGCGACGGATGGTGGGGCTGAGAAACGCTGGGTTTGTGAGTTATGATGAGGTATACATTTTGCTAGCATGATATTTGTGTTAGTACCGGTAGAGACAATGTTATATTTTATTGAATGACGAAAAATAGTTCAGACATAGGCATGTCTGCAATCTGAACGCGCCTAGACTTAGACGCAGTGTTAGTTGTATAGTCGATAAAGGTAAAAAAGTCCGCTAAAAAGTGCGTTCCGAGATCAGTCACTGTACGTCCGGTTTTATCCGACTTTTCGTATTTATGACAAAAGCAAAAGATTATTTTTCTCCTGTCCAAATTATATTTATAGCATAATGTAGTTTTGCCAATCGACTATAAAACAAAATATAGCCAAAAACAATGTAGTGTGTGTTGATTTTCATTTATTTTTTTGGGATATGTTTTCTCGGAAAAGTCATTAATCAGTAACATTATTATAGGAGTGCTACCAACATTACGAACAAGAAAACATCTACGTTTTTAAAGACAAAAATGTATGGCAGCGCTCCCTCTATATTTATATATACTTTAAGATTGACACTGTCATCATCTTCAAACTTAGAGGTTTCACTACTTGTTAAGAGACACCCAGATCGAGGGGCTTTTTGGAAATTGTTCAATTCTTCTATCCGCCATTCTAAACTCTATGTTGTTATTTTCTAAGCGTTAAAACGCCCTTCTCTCAGCGGTTTTTCAACCCAGTAAGCGGTGCACCCAGCCTCTCATTCCTTAGACCGAGTCCGAAACATCTTATTCGCGCCCTCATAAAAGTAACTGCTTTGGCTCGTTTTTATTTCAACTGTACCTGTACGGCCGCGGTATTTTAATAAACTTACCGTAATATCACACGAAATGACACTTTATATCTCCATAATAGGGTTGTATTTCGCGTGGCATTTGATAAAAATCACGTCTCGGTAACTCATATCTAGGACAAGACGATTGTGAAGGACAGAAGGAATTTCAATTACTTTATTATGTTTCAGTGTATTGTTTTCGTTTATGAAAATGTTTGTGTTATTGCAATTAGGCGTACTTATATTGGTTAATTGCGTGAAATCGATTGTGTTGTATTGGTCAAATTACTTTATTGTTAGGCTTTGTTGTAATTGCTGCTAATATAGCAAGTGTAGGCTTCTTAGTAATTTTGATAGTTGAAGGTTTAAATATTGATATTTTTTTATTGCGGCTGATAAATAAATGCGCATAAATTACTTACACTTTACAAGATAGATGCTGTTAATATCGTTTTAGGTAAAATTTTAATTGCTTAGAAAAATTAGGTCCTTCATTATTAGCATTTATTTAGTACTACGTAACTGTTTTTGCCGGTAAAAGATAAAAGAACCAATTAAGTAAATGGCCAAACATATCATGTTGAACATCCTTATGATTACTCCTACAAGTTATTTTTTATTATACTCGTAGACTCATTATTGTTCACTACCTTCTAAGTATACTGAAATTAAACTATAACTAAAAACCATCTATCCGTACATCGAAGTAAACGGATTTGAATGGCTCGAAACATCCTGACAACTCACTTGAAATAAGTGCATGTATGTTCCTATTATTTTAAATTGATTTCTGATAAAAATTAATGTTATATCCAGAATCTACTTACAATACTGAATACTTGTACATGCTATAGATTTTACAGCGTTTGGATCCAAATCATATATTATCAACATCCCGAAATTTTATTGATTCTCACAAAGGAGTTTAGCTCTTTTTCGTATTAAGTTATTATCATCTGTTTTAAACGAATGACATTAAAGATTTTTATTTAGTCGTCGGCTATGTGAAAATACGCCAACATTTAATTTTCAAAAGTCAACAACAGACAACTAAACTAACAATGCTTTCGGCAACAAAACGCCTTCTTAAAGTCCCAAAGGGTTCCCATCCTATACATTTCTAACATTCAAATCCTACGAATTGCGCTCACGAATTATTACCGTCGGCTCGTTAAGAAATCCGGATTAAAAGAGTTGAATTAAAAATGGAGGGAGTAAGGAAACGTCGCCGTAAGTCCAGCCGCAAAATTCTTAAACGCAGTCCTTGGAAACGGGATGATTACTTCATCAAAACACACTTTAAATGTGTTACGTAAATCTAGTACCGCTTGCCCCAAGCTCCCCCCGTAAAGGGTGTTGTGGGGAGAAGTCACCCCAGGAAGGGAGGTAAGACGATATGGACGAACGTGAGCGCCGTCAAGAAAACCTTGATTGCTTTTTTAATTAGTTTTTTTTTCCGCCTCCCCCTTTATCGCATCTCGGTCGTACAAGAAATATGTATTCGCTTTCTTTTTGGCACCAGTTATTGATTGATGTTGGCTATAATGTTTGTTAGCGTTTGAGTGAATTTTTGAATCAATTCGTTCGTTTCTGGTTAGTCAAATTTTCATAACGTGGCAATTTTTTTTCTGTTTAGACTTTCTACTACTTTTTGGACATCTGCGGATGTATTCTTGCAACTTGTTTACTTCTAATTTTATCAGATCCAATTTTTTACTATTTTGTTTTCATTAATATACTTCACTCAAAGCAAAAATAGTTTTGAATATATTAAACTAAACCTCGACAACGTATGATTAGTCTTTCCCCCTTCTAAATATTCATAAATTAACTTACCCATCTAATAGTATACAATATTCCTTCTGCCTATGAAAACAGCATAGTTTCCGTGGAGTTGGTATTAGATAATTGAAAATCATAGTTCCTACTCGATTGATACTATTGGTCTAACGCTGGCTCATAAATTGGATTGTTAATTTGTTCCTGTGGAAACCAATTGTTCAGATCTTACGTGTTCAGTTTCGACTATATTGAAATTATATAACTCAAATTGGTATACATTTTCGTAAGAGTTTTTTCTCTTCTTTGCTGTCTCCGTTCTATGCTAGAAGCAAGTCCAAAAGTTGGTCCAAACTCTCGTTTCTTTACGTGTTGAATCATTTCAATCGTCAAGTGTGTTATTATTCTAAGTAGCATATTATTAATTTCTATGGCTCACTCTGCTATTCCTATAACTGAATTCTCTTTAAAATAATGGATTTTTTTAAAGTAACATCGATAAATATAATACGAGATTTCTTTGGATCGAAGTCATACCGTTTGAAATTATAAAATACAAACATAGAGTTAACTAACGCTCACCAAGGACAAACACATAGTTTTACAATGCTCAAGCCATTAAAAGCCATACTCAATACCACAAAGCAACAGAGTTGACACGCCTCAATTGAATATTATGGTCCATTTCTCCCCATCAGTGCAGAGTCAAGCGTCGGGAATGTCCATTAGTCCATAACATCGCTGTAATGAGGTAGAGTGGGCTAAATCAGGACACTGGTGAATCTTCAGCGTTCCGTCACGTACCGCGGGGACGAATTAACGCAGCTTCAGCCCAAAACTTTTGGTAATTTTTTAAAAATTGAATTTAATATATTTTGGAATTTTGGGCTTGTGAAAAAGGATTATAGTAGTTTTTTAATAGTGCAATAATAATGATAGAAGGTAACTGGATGCTTGTCGCTTTTAAATATAGCTTTAAGAGAACCCAATGTTATGATCTTGTGTGGCTATTGACAACGAATGTCATACATGGAAACTATTGCCTATTGTGCTACCATTAAGTTTATTTCGCATTTTTATTGTTATTGGTTATATGAAGACGTACATTGAAATATGGTAGGTTTATCACGATTCATATCTTATGTTTGTATTGCGTTGAAGCTAACTAAGCAAATTTTATTTTCCGTGATGCGAAAATTGTTATCTTTAGTTCATAATGACAATAGAAAGCCTTTTATCCAGTTTAAGCTTAATTCCCTACTCTCCCCTAAAAATAGAGAGTGGGGTACTACTAGAATTAGTTACAAAATTGAGACATTTATAGAAGAATCAAATCGATCATTAGACTCAAAATATATCTCGTATGTAAATCATTATGAGTCATAAAAAATCAACATGTCATTGACCTCGATATAACCCCACACATACACATACATTGTATGTACAGCCATCTTCCTTACTCACACAGATCAAGTTTTAAGTCTCGAGGCGTCCCCACTAATTTATACGTTCTTTCGCTTTCATTATAATTATTATTCTTGGCAATTTATTTTCGCACACGAGGGGGCGGTGTCCCCCGGGGGAGGCCGGGGTGGACTTCTTACAAATTCCCGTTTTTCGGTGGAACTTAACGCACCCTTTTCTTGGCCCTTTTTGTTTTTCATTACATTAACTTTTGAGACGGGGATAATGTGTTGTTAGTGTGTGAGTGTAACTTCCTTGCTTAATGAATGTTTACGCTTTTTTACTTGGGGTTTAATACATTTTGAGCAAAGACTTGTACGTATGTACGCGGTGATTATACTTTTAGAGCAATATACTATGTACACATTATTTAAGCAGCTTCAATAATAACAGAGACGTTTTTAGTTCCCAATATAACTGATTTTATACTCATCGTATAAAATCGTATCGTATTTATACATATTAACACACATGTCCTAACATCCTGACGTATACATAATGCGCATCGACCATAACTTCTTTAGGAGTTCAACAAAGTGTTGGCTGTTAACACCGTTCAAAAAACTCATAAACTTAATATTATCAATATTTAAATCAACGAAAAAGTTCCCTATGCATAACAACTAAACTATCTCGACGTCTCAACAATTTCACTCGAAACTTTAAAGTACACAATTTACGTTCACATGCGCAGGGAGCGACGAACAACTTCCACAAAACAAAAGCGATTACAACAGACTTCGACTACTCGAAAACAAAACGCAATTTTCTCTTAAGAAAATGAGGGAACTCTTTCTCCCCATTGAAAAATCATCAACACCCACCGCGTATGTACCCGGCGACCACCCCGGAGGGGGGCGAAGATCTACACCGCCGACTTGCGTACGCTTTAATTAAAAATAAAACATAAGAACGATGTAACTGGATGAGCCGAGGAGCGAAGGAAAAATGAAAGAGAAAGCCGTCCAACCCCACCCCGGCCGGGGGAGAGGGGGGCCGCTAACCGCGTGGAAGTCAGTCGCGCGCCGACCGCCGGGGGGCGAGCACCTCCCTGCGCACGCTGCTGTGTCACAACGGAATGACATCACTTTTCTTGTCGCTAATGAAGAGAACGTCTTGGATGCTCGCCTTTTTACTCGAAAGCTTCTATTCTTAACATGAGTTTTAAGCCTTTGCTAATTTGCTTAATTAGCTTCTTTTACGCTGGAAACGTCTTTAGAGCCTTTCAAAAGCGCCACAATATGAAAACTTTGAAACTTGATTCTCTATCGCACAATGGGCCATACATTTTGTTAGGCACAAACATTGCTGAACAAAACAAAAAATTAACATAAGGAAGTTGAATAAACTCAAAAACTCCATTTCAATTTCCATAATTTCGCATCTCATAAATAATATCCAGAGCGAAGACATACGGATGCAAAATAAACAGAACGTCTTAGCAAAACAAAACCAAGGCGCAGTCTAGACATTTTAATTTTCCTATCTGAGAACGCATTGGCAGATCGGGGCCTTTTCATTAGTCTCCGCCGCACATGTGAAGAAATCTTTGATGTAGACGTCGTTAGTGGCTCCGAATGTATTAAAGGAGTATCGGGTTGCCGCTTTGAGATATTTTTCTGATACAGACGGGGTGATTATGTGGGTCTTAATATTTTACATTTAGAAGACCGAGATTTTGATATTTTAGTGATGCTTTGCTTGCTATTAGTTGGGAGAATTTATATGGTTTGATATTCTTCACGTACAGTATCGAAATTGCGTCATCTTTTAGATTAGGAATCATTAAGAAACGCTTGGTTCATTTATGTAGATTCTTGAAGAACATACTGGAATATATACTCATAAAAACCGCGAGTTGTATCCTTCAATTATTGCATATTTTCCTACAAATGAATAATTTTAAGATCTTAAATAAAATTACCAAATAAAATTATGTAAGCAGGTAAGCAGGAACCATTAATTATTATGTAAAGTTTAAAAATCCTCTATTGCACCGAGAACATATTTTATTGATTCAATCTACCTTTGGTACATACGATACGATATAACGATATGTCAAGTTGACGAAGAATCAGAATCATAACCACATTCAAAGAGTCTCTTTGGTAACCAAAATAAAAGTCCCATTGACTCAGATATAAAGTTTAGTTATTTTTGTTTAAATAAAACAGTCGAAAATTTTATTTCAAATAAATCGACCGACGTTAACACAATTAGACGAGAAAAGCAATAAACAAATAACGAGCAGCTGTAAAACAAATTGAAACAGGCAAACCCCGACCTCCCCACACATTAGCCTCAAGCGCAGAAAAACATACATCAGCCGAACTAATTGGCAGAAAATTTCGAACGCAACCACAAAACAAACAATACGAAATCGGCAAAAAGGAGAGTCAACAAATCCAATATAAACCAGATGTAGAATGGAATCGCACACGCTCTCACACTTATTCAAACATAACATGGTTGAACCATGCTCACTCAATTTTCTAACCCATTTACGTCTCAGACGAACTGCTTGCATTGAAAAAGCTGGCAAGGGCGCTTTTGATCCTGATTTCGAGAGTTCCGTGGATGTGCTTACGATTTAGATTTTTCGTTCTTTGGTGCTTTTGCGGCATTTTTAAAGTATGACCTTGAAATATTTAAAGTTAATTTTAGATTATTTTTCAAATGTGGCAAGAATGCATTCGTTCTAGATAAGACTAAAATGCTCGTTTGATTTATGTAGTACATCTGATTGAATATTATAGTTAATTATAATTTAAACGATTTCATCTGAACAGTACAATTATCTTTCTTTCTTCTGGAGATAAGATATTTTATTGCAATAATGTTGTCTTCGAAAATAAATCAAAACTGATATTATGAAAGAAATAACTCGTTGACTAATTTTTATTTTAATCAATAATTACATCTTATACGACAAATGTAGGCTTTAATACAAAATGTATACTTAACTCCAAATAATTTTCGAGCCTGCTGAACCCTGAAAAAAACAAGAATAATTCTTCGACAGTCCCGCCGGTATATTTTTCCACAATATAATTTCATAAGCAACGCGTGTGTACGATTCGGCTCGTTCTCCCCTTTGAATTGATTAGCCAGTCATATCGGGCCATGAATGGATTTCTGGTCCGTTTTTTCGCCAAGTATTTGAAATCGGTTTCCCGATATCGCCATTAGTAATTTGATTTGCTATTGAAATACGTGGACGTTAGCCGAGTGGCTATTGGGAATCTCATATTCGATGCTTATGGACTAAAACTGAAGAGCTGGAATAAACTTCGTGAATTTTACAGTACTTTGATTGATATAGTTTTATAGTCAATTTCTCTTGGACTGATGGAAAGGTTAAAAGTGTTTTTGTTTTGTTTTAACCAGTATGGGTAGCTGAAGAGAGTTATTCTGAAGTCGTTATGAAATAATATTATAGTATGGTATCTCATATTAGGAGTAGAAAATATACAACAGAAAGGTAAATTATAGTTGTTGCTGATAAAGCAGAATAGGAGAAAATATCGAAGATTAATGAAATTGTACTAAACATGTCCCCAATGTTAGAAAAAAACCCAAATTTATTCATAATGCTCTCCCAGGTAAAAATACTGTGCAATTATAACCAATTTAATCGGGAGTTCAGTTTTTTAAAGACATTGTGTAATCTTACACGCAGCCGTAACTAGGTGTATTATTAAAACAGAGAAAACCCGAGAGGGTGCCAACGTTAAGCTTAGCTAGGCCCGTTTAATGATCCAATTCCTGTCATGTTCAGGAAAGGGTTTCAACCCCCTAAAAAACTTGAAACAAACGCCGCAAAAACCAAAGACGTTCTCTCTATCGCACCGAGCGGGGGAGGTGGGGGCAAAACCACCCTAAGGAGACTCCGTGAATAATTATAAAAGAAATAAGATAGACATTGACTTTGCCTCGTCAGCTCGTAGATGAATAATAATGGATTTTTGTTTGCGTGTGTAGAGCCGTTTTTATGAGTCGTAAGCTTTTATGGGACGGAATATTGTTGCTTGAATAAACAGATTATTGCGTTTCGGGTAAGATTTAACTATGTGGTTTTCGCGTTAATGGCAGTTTTAAAATTTGTTTTATGGGCGTTTTAATGCGGTTAAGTAGTGGCGGGAATCTATCGTGGAAGGTGAGTCATTATGCTTTTACGATTTTAGGTGACGCAACTTACTTAGATGAAAATATGGGGTAAGTTAAATCACCTTTTTTCTACCGCAAAGTAACCATTCACTGAATTTGATAGTATGTTCAGTGTTTAACTGGCTAATAGATTATTTCCTACCAGTTGACTAAATTTCATCGCCTCGGTGGAAACTTTAAACATAGCTTTCCGAAATTCTGTCACACTTGCGTAAGTTACTTCAGCGGGTTCTTGCGTACAGTGGTAGACCAAAGAGAATTACAAATATTCTATCACTAACTTTTTTTTAATTATAAAATCTCCCAAAATCGTTGACTCTATGCTAATTATGGCATCATTAGTCTAAAGAAAATTCATGAAAGAAAATGATATTATATTGACAGTAATAACGTTAATGACAGACAATAACAGGCATATAATTAAAATCAGAAATAAATAATAAATCATTTATTTCACTTTTGATACATAGGTCACAAGGTTGTGATACATAGATAGGTGCTCTATGATCTACCTACATGACATACAACTGTGATTTCCGTGAAAAAAGAAATGGAATAGAAATCAAAGCAAAACATTTAGATACTTCAATAACAAACCACGGTTCAACTTACACTGGTCGACAAACAAATGAAACATAAACTGTACTAAGTGCATTTCAAATAAACGTTCAAGAGAAAACCAATAATCAATACAACTCGATGGAAAATATTGCAGGTGAAATTAAACCGACGCAACATAATTTGCTGGGAATAAATAGTAATGAAAAAAATTCAATTTCATGAATGAGTTTTCCCGACGTCGCGGTTTAATTCACTTTGATCTGGGGAATGGCGTGATCGATAGAGATGTGGGAGACGTATAGTTGTGAGGATTCTGTATAATAGTGACAGTGTGTCCCAAAGGTGGGCTCAATCCATCCATCATCACCATCTAGGTATTTGGTGTAGTTCATCATACTGGACTACTGGGTTGATGCATGGTTGTATCTTGCTGGATTAGTCACTGCAGGTATTTCGATATTTTTTTAATAGCTAAGTTACATAAGTACGTACTACTTACGATATTATTTGAAGTACTCTTATCGCCCGCTTCCTCAGGAAAAGAAAAATACTATAAAATGTTTATTTTCTCTTTAAAATTCTAACACGCTTTAATTATGATGAACATTAAGTTTAATTTGGCCTGACAAGTGTCCAATCAAAAGAAAAGTGAACTATTATAGATACATAGACATGAACATGACATGACATATTTATGAAAAAACAAACGTGCTTTTTACTTCTGCCTTAGAAGTAAAAAGCTATAAACATTGATTGCAAGAAAATACAATCATGAGGCTGAGTAACCTTATTTGACCGAGCACTCGACGTCACTTTGATTGATAATGTAGAAGACATATTTCTCAAGGCCATACTGCAGTGTGGCTTATACGGTACATATAACTATGATAGTTTAATTTTTATAATTTGATAAAGCCCTTAAAATTCCGAATGGCTTTTCCGAAAATCTTTGAGGAAGTTCTGGGAAAATATGGGATGTTTTGAGGTGAAAGATGATGTGCTTAAAGACAGGTAACGCAATTAGCTAAAGTAGGTATGTCGTTTTAGTGACCACAGGGAACATGTTTTAAATATTTATCCACTGTGGGCAATAAATAGGAGAACTTTATTCGTCTAATATAACTTTATAATAATAAACACTGGGCCTAATTCCACATTAAACTAGGGTATCGTTACTTATTATTTTTACTTAACTATCGCAATTGTATAATTTAACTTAAGTAAAAAAAATATTTACACTAAAATTTCACCAAACATTTAAAACGCAACTACTCGTATAGCACCAACAAAATCATTAAACACAGCAGAATATTAATGAAAAAACGCGAGTACATACAAGCTAAGCGTTTGTTCTTAGAAAATTGCTCGCGCTGAATCTCATCCGGGGAGACGGGGACGAAGCGGCGCGGCCGTAAATTGATTACGTGTAAAATTGTTAGTCGATGGTTGACTACTACTTATATGCGCCTCGGAGCACCGGGCGACGCTTAACGCAATCCAATTTGCACACGTCAGGTGAAGGAAATTTTTAGCACTCAGGAATAAAATTAAGGAAATCGGCATAAGGAGCTCGAAGCGGGAACGGTCGGAGTTTGTTAACCTTTTTATGAGGTTGGAGTGTTGCATCGCCGCTGTATTTTGATTTGTGAGGTTTAAGTATCTTGTGCATTCGGTAGGTGTTTGATATTCTCCGAATAAAAAGTTTAAACCTTGTTAATATGAATTAATAATAAAAACTGGCAGTAATACATTTAGTGGAGATTGCATAGCAGGTCTAATTAATATCTTTTGTCACTAGTGTGAGAACGTACAAAATACCTTTTGAATAGTCCAAGAAGAACGGTAAACACTGACCTGGAACATGTATAAATCTCGGCTTATTTCATTGATCGCATCAATCTTAATTTCATTATCAAATAAGATTTTTACTCTGCTTATAAAATATCCCTAATAAAGTAGACATCAAAGCACGCGTAAAAAATCGTGCATATACATTTTTGTTTACCACCAACTCTCATTTACATCGCAACATCACAGACTACTTAAGGAAAAACAAACAGCGCATTAAATCACCAAAAACAAAGAATAAAATAAAAAAAAGAATCGCATGTGCACAGGCTATAATTAAAGCTGAAATGAATATTTAAATATTTCGTAGAGGGCGCACTCTCGTCACAATGACGTTTGGGGCGTCCAAATCTAGGAAGATACGTATTTTTGGAAGTCAAGTTCCGCCCGGAGACACAATGAGAGTGATTTACAATATTTTTTTTGTACTAATGAGCAAACCTCTGGAAATGATGAACGATTTGGCAAAAAGTAATCGTACAATCAAAAACACATATTAATAATATTATTTCTATATTACATGCGTAGCCGGTCTTCAATCAAAGGATTATGTTAAATTATTGATTTTTAGTACGATCATCAGGTTTTTTAAACTATAATTCTGTATTCAGTATTTCGAGTTGATAGTTTAGAAACGGCATTTTGTTTTCGAGTGATAAAATATATGGAGGTATCTGTAGCTTAATGTCCAGGTTAAGTAGGTACGTTATATTTTAATTTTGAACATAGACGAAAGGTAAGGCGTTTATATTCACGAAGCGACTAATTGGGCACGATGTGAAAAGCCGGGTATTGCATATGGGATATCATATTTGCAGGGATTTACATTAATAGTATTTTATACGTTTTATTAAACCTTAAAAGTAAAAAAGTAAGGTCAAAAGTACCCTAAATCGACGAGCATGCATGAAAAGATTGATGGAAGTGGATGAAGCGAAAGTAGTATGTCGGGATCGAGCAAAGTGGCGATCCATTGTCTTTGCCTACCCCTATGGGATACAGGCGTGAAGATTATGTATGTATGTATGTATTAAACCTTGAATAAACACTTATTTTAGTAGCTTAAAGTACATAGATACGAAAATTAAATATTTTAAAAATAAAACCCTCTCGGTGTGCCATCGGCTGCACCGCCGGCGGGACAAGTCAAAGATACAGATACGCGCGATGGAGGGACGGAAGAGTTTGCCAAAAATTATAATTTTAATTGCGGGTCCCTCTGCCCCCACGCTCCCGCAGGATGTACGTCAAGAGGTAAATATGATTTAAAGGGATTTTTTATTGTTTTATTATACGAACTTTTGTGATTTCTTAATCAGTATATTTATTGCTTAAAGCTGTCTGTATTGGGTGATACTATGAGACATAGGAATAATGCATAATATGCACTAGAGAAATTAGGGTAATACGGAATAAATTTGTGAAATTGACTAAGTGGATTGTTCTTAATAGGGGACGATATAGTGTTAACTATACATTATTGATACCAAAAGTTATCACGAAATGTACAATATATCCTTAAACTTTGAAATATAGAACTTCAGCCGGATTGAATGATGATGATGAAAGATGATGAAACGTCTCAAAGATTTCTTCTGCCAACCGGACACCCAAGCTATTTTGCCGTAAAATATTTAAGGCTGAATTAATTTGTCCTCAAAGATAATAGAGGGCGAGTCTATCTGATACCGGACACAAAATGCAATCTCAGCTAATAATATTTTTTAGTAGGTACAATATCACACGGTTGTTAATATGCCATACTTTCTACCATCCAAATGTCTACCCAACTCCTATTGTAAATTAGAAACACACCTCTATTACCGAGCAAACATTTTTATGGCTCCAAAAACCAACCCTCACAAAAAGTAAGTAAACCTCTCATTTCCTCCGAAGCTTAAAAAATTAATGAGTGTACACACACGCGCTAAAACAAAGGGGGTAGGTAGACAGCCGAAAATACGCAAATAAAGCGGGCACGCTAACAATTTCCTCTCACTCATTATCTGTGCATGCAGTGTGCAAAATAAATGAAAAACATTTTTGGGAATATTTTGTATCTGCACAAATATTACAAGGCATTGGCGGAGAACGGCGGTGGATTTGAAAAAAGAATGCGTATTTTTTAGTAAACGTTTTAAGTTTTTTTTTTTGTGGCAGGAGTGTCAATTTTTTATCAAGTTGCTGGTGCATATAATAAACCACAATAATTATTGACACTGGATGAGCTATTAACCTTTGAAAAATTTTGGAAAAGAGAGAAAAATTAGCACATTGATAGTCGTTAATGGTTCAAAACATCTTGCGATGAATATTTTCAATATAGCATTAACATATTTGTTTCGTGGCTGGATGTTGACTATTTCTATATAGTTGTATATTATTGTCAAGTTAGGACACTTTGCGTGACTATAGTGTACATAACTAGGCTTTTTTCATTGATTAAATAATTTTGAAATATTTGTACTATCAAGTAAAAACCAATTAATTTTATATTTTTTTTTAAAGTAAGCATAAGCATTTCAACCTTAATCCATTTCACAAATAATCGCAAAAATACACAATAACCCTTTCACTGCACATCCTATAACCAAAACCATACCATATACCATGCACACTCAGTCAATCCAACGTCAAGAAAATATGAGTACAGTTAATCTAGAGGCAAGATTACCGCACAGTACGTACTCAAGTGAAGTTAAATAGGTTTGGTTCAGACGACGGCCGCCCGCATCCCGAGTAATGTTCCTTTAAGATTATCGACTGCGGAAGGTGGGATGTCGAGCTTGGGAATATCATTTTCACTCGTAAGATTTTGGAAAACTTGAAATGGAAAACTTAAAAAAATATATTGTAGCAACCTTTAAACGTCCCACTGCAGGGCACGAGCCTTCTGTACAATCGAGAGTACGATTGACAGAAGTTAGGCCGTATTATAGTCCACCACGCTGGCGTAGCGCGGGGCACACTATACATACCATAGAAATTACAGTGCGTGGTGATTGACTCTCAATACACACATGACTACGAAAAGTCACAGGTGTGCCCTGGGATTTGAACTCGCGACCACCGTGAGCATATTGGCAGCCTCGTCTGGTCCGTTTACCAACAGGCCACCTCGCACTTTATTTTAGGAGCATATTGGTAACTCACCTCGAATTATATTTTAAATGTACAATTGGGAAGATTTAATATCATATTCAGCAAGAGGAAGTCCGTTAGATGGACTTATTCCTCTTCTACGGATAATTTTGAGAAGGTATCATCAATACTCACGACGCTTCTCAGGTAGGTCGACGAAAGCAGGACGGTTTTACTTGCACTGATGACGCTTCTGCCCGCTTAAGTTTCATCTCCTAAGATGCTGGTTAGAGCCCCTTATATAATCACTTCATATTCCATTGCCCCGGAAATCATTTTTTTTTATCAGCCCATATACATCCCACTGCTGGGCACGGGCCTACTCTACAATAGAGAGAATCGATTGACAGTGGTTAGGCCATATAGTCCACCAAGCTGGCCTAGTGCGGGTTGGCGGAAACCATTGAACGTATTGAATTAGTAGTTTTTTTGTGACAAGTCACGCACCTACCCAATAACTTAAAACTGCGTTCAAGCAAATATAATTACTTCAAGCTATAAAAACATTTAAAAAGTTTTTACATATCTAGATTTAAAAAAATATGAATTTAAGATTGTCATGTGGACAACACTAGCAGGAGAGTGGGGGCGGGCGGCTACTCATGCAAAAACCCCGTCTCAGGTAAAATGAAGTCAGGAGAGCACGTTAAGACATCGTAGTGAAATACCAATGTTGTGACAACACGTACTATGTCGTGAAGTAGTTTGGGGTGGTCAAATATGTTAGCAATTGGATGGTGGTAAATGTCACCAAAATAAGAGATTGGATTGTATTGTATTGTATTGTATCAGCCCATATACGACCCACTGCAGGGCACGGGCCTCCTCTACAATCGATAGCACGATTGAGAGTGGTTAGGCCATATAGTCCACCACGCTGGCCTAATGAGGGTTGGCGAACTTTTTACATACCATAGAAATTTATACAAATCGCTATGGTATGCAGGTTTCCTCACGATGTTTTCCTTCACCGTTATAGTGCGTGGTGATCGACTATCAATACACACATGACTCCGAAAAGTCAGAGGTGTGCCCTGGGATTTGAACCCGCGACCACTGTGAACATGTAGGCAGCCGCGTCTGGTCCGTTACCAACAGGCCACCACGCACATTATTAAATTTTGTGTGTGTCGGTTATGATTTATGCCAAAGATATTTTAGCGTAAAATTGCCATTATTCATGACTGTCAGTTAAAGTAGTTTAAACAAGCAATTTCTTTATTATTTTTTTAAGAGTAGATTTTAAAGAGTAATAAATATGACGAGGATGCTAATAATAACCTAATTGCGATGAATTTTCGCCAAGATGACTACTTTTGAAAGACTGAGACTTTTCCGTGTGCACCGCTTGTAGTTATCTTACATGTTCTTCTCATATAGGTCGTTATGTGGATTGTGTGCTCAATATTTCGCTCGGAATATATCTCACATTGCGGATATTAGTAGATGATGCATACATAAACACACGTCTTTTTCCCAGAAGGGGTAGGCAGAGGTGTAACCGAGACACCCACGTTTCGCCTAGTATTTTCCGTCCCACGATTTTTTTATTTAGAACGTTCTACGAAATTAGTAGATGCTGAACTACTCGAATACTAATTTTAATTTGTGAAGTAGAAGTAAGATTTGGTGATACAATTGTTTGAAAAATGTCATCAAATTATTAAAATTATTCAACAGTTATTCCTCTTATCAAACAAGTTTCCATAAAAATTACTTACCTGTCCATTACCGAGCATGAACAAATCCAAACCTCTGCTCTAATAAAGCCACTATGGCTTGAAATAAATATTTCGAGTGTTGAAGAAACAGCGAAGTTTGAACAGGGCAGACGCGGCACTCGAGACGGATATCTCTTGTCTTTATGAAACTCTTGAGTGGACAGCATCTTTCCTGATATCTGTGTCTTTGACCGCCGTATTATACGAAATGTAGTTGCTAATTTAGATGCTCTTAAACTAGATTAGCCGATAATTAAGTAGTACTAAATCGTGTTTCATTAGCATGTGGCCAAAGTTTGGACTCATTAACTTCATATTGGCTCTTCTGCATTTGTGTCTAGCAACGAAATGCAGATGATTTGATATAGAATAGAATAGAATATAATATAATAGAATAGAATAGAATAGAATCTAAAGATTTGGGAGCAAGACGAACGAATGACGATATCCATGAGTATCAATCCAGTCAGAAAGGATAAACATCCCCCGGAGAAAAATATATTCATACGCAATTATGTACAATTTTCGTAATAGTATGCACATCGATATTAATAATAGGCACAGGTCATTTACTACCAAGCGAATTGATTTCACAGTTGCCAATAGTTTAATTGTTATTAAAAATATATCGAACTTTAAACAAAATGTTATAAAAACCTTTTAGCCGTCATAGAAATAAAAAAGTTACCCCATCTATATTCTAAATCAAAACACTGACCTTAGCAAATACATCTGGTTAAAATAACAGGCCGGCCGACAAAGTAAGTGAAGCTGTCGATATTAGTTAAACTGTAATGGAAACCATCGCCACGCCCTGCGTATCCTCGCCCAATGATGGTGAACGCTTTCGGTATGCATTAATTTGGTCAATAAAAAATAATTTTAGACTGGTATACCTAATATATACCTTAATTGAGCTAAACTGCCCTAAGACTGAGCTAATATTGTAATATTAGCTTTTAAAATGAAGCCAAAACAAGCAAATATTATCGAACAATTGATGTAAACAAACAATTAGTTTTGAAATGAACAAACGAGAAATTGGGCACGTAGGAATCTTATCTAGAAGTGTCCCTATTGGCGTATTTGTCTGAACAGAAGAGATAAAGTACTTATAAACTTTAGACATTAGTTAATTTTTTTTATGAAAATCATCCATTGAAAGACTATATCGTGCCTCATGGTAATGCGTGGACCACAAAAAGTAGACCTATCAACGAACAACAGACAATTATAGTTTCCAATTCGGCATAACTTTGCCAATTTTCCTAATCTCTTCTTCATGCTACAGCCGGAGAATGCAAAGTTATAGGAAAATACCTTTCTTTTATAAAATTACAATTGTACTGTTCCCAACTGAATGAACTTCGCATGCGAACGCACCTGAGATCGCGTGCAAATGCTCACTCAGCTAACACATCAAAAACATTGATACGCAGAATGATTTTTATACTATTTTCTGACCCTTGCGTAAGTATTGTTTATATGAATAATATCTCGTGTCACAATATAATAATTTTATGATGATTTATTTATTTATTTATTTAAAATGGTACACCAACAGCATAATACATTAGATCGCTTACTTTACAATATATGTATGACTGTATTTAAATATAAATGCCCATGATAGGCGTACACAGCTTTGGCCAAAATAGATAACAATTATATAATATATGATGATAACATAATATAGTTATAAAGTTATATATAATGTTTAGTAGTTAGCTACGATTTATTATTTTTGTTGGGACTATCATCAAGAGTTTAATAAAGTATAAAAACTTCTTTCTATATTTCATAAAAATAAAAATATTTTTAAAAATAATATTAATCGGCTGCCTCGGTGGCGTAGTGGTACTACGGTATGATTGCAAAGCTGAGGTCTCGGGTTCGAATCCCGGGTCGGGCAAAGTGATATTGGATTTTTCTATTCATTATCAGCCGGGAGTCAGGAATTTGTGCCCGATATGACGATAGGCTCGCCCCCTATCACTTCGTGGGACGGAATATACGAGGCGAAACGTGGGTGTTCTGGTAGCACCTCTGCCTACCCCTTCTGGGAAAAAGGTGTGTGTTTATGTATGTATGTAAAAATATTTTTTTCATTTACGACGGATTTATCTATAGCCCATCACAATTACTACAGATGCTGCTGAAATTCTTGTTAGAACTCGCAAATATATCGGTTTTTACACTCTGTTTTCCTTCGTCCAATAAAGCGTAGCAAAATATATTATCTGCATGAATTACTATGACGAAAACTACTGGGGGATTACTCTATGATCCGAAACTAAACTCGAAACTTTGGACGTCATACGTAAAACTGTACCAATGCGCCTAGGTACTCTACAAAATATTCGAATCTGCTATCATACGTCCTAACTATAAACTTAGTTCGGAGTGAATGATAAGTATCATACAGAATAATGTTGATTTTTGAAGTGGAAAATTAAAAACGTATTGCAGAGGTCGAACGTCCGAACATTCGAGTTTCGTTTCAGATCATAGAGTACCCCCCTGATCCTACACAAACCAATAATATTACGTTCCAATAGTAAAGCAAGTATTTTGTATCTTCTGTAAAGGTATTTTTCTTCCCTCCAATCGTCTCTCAGCGTATAAAGCTAATTAAAAAAAAATCAAAAGACGTTGCATAAAACCACTTCTATTATTACGAAACTATACCCCAAGACCGCGAGATACCCGGATGACTCCACCGCTCCGTGGTATCTCAGCCCGATACTCCTTTAAAATGGAATGCATTTATATAAATTAAAAATATGAAGCCACACGCTTGCAATACACTTACCAGTATTCACACGACGTTGCCCAGAACACATCTCGTTTTAGAGATCCGTGGGTCGTATAGTAAATTGACATTGTTTTTTTGGGTTATATGCTACACTTGTAATAAAAATGGAGAATGTGTGTTTGATACGTATGTAAATGTTAATTTCAAAATACAGTAAAGCCGCTGCCTGCTTTATTATCTTCATACATGCATATTAAACGCAATTGTCACATACATAGTCCTGACCCCACTCTAAGATCGAGTCTTGAGCCATGGGTATCAGGAAATACGAGAGTCTTTTCGGTCTCACAAACACCCAGAGCCGAAACGAATACCCGTGGTTCACACAAACATTTGTCTCGGTGCGGGGATCGAACCCGCGGCCTCTCGTTTCACGGCCGGCGTCTAACTGCGCAACAGAGGCTGCAATATACGCTACATTTGTTGTAATATGGTGAAGAATATAAATGTGTTTGATACTATGTGAAAGTTTAAAAGTACAGTAAAGCTGCCGACTATCCAATTATTTTAAATACATGAATTTTAATTCACCAACGTGATTGGACAGGTGTGCTTCTAGTAAGAATTATTCCGCGATGTTAATAACTAATTATTATTTCAATTTATAATTTGATAAGAAGACTATACGTATTCTGTTTTTCCAACAGTAGTCTAAACACACACATACATACAGTTGAAAATTTTTTTGTGTAAAATGCAACAGCGTTGTAGAAAATCAAATGAGATTCTTAAACTGATCCCAATTCTTTATCTGAACATACAACACTCTAAGAACACCAAATAACTACCAAACAAACATACAGAACCCGCGCGAGCGTTCCTAAGCAGAAATATTTAAAAAAGCATACATTTTTTTAAAAAAGGAAAGCGTTCTTAAAAAAATTTGTTTCGCCGACACAATATAAAGCACCCCATTCACACAACAATGGACTGTTTTGTACAGTTGTGCGACTTTGCCCGACGTGTGTCAATGTACGCGCACTTAGCGAATTGTTTTTGTTTTCTATCCGTTTTATAAAAGATATTTCTTGGCTGAGAGTGCAATTTGAGCAGTTCCTTGAGACATACTTTACGCTCAAGACGCAGGTAAAATGGAAGGTGGGGTGAATGTGAATAGGGATGGCGTATCAAGAGCGTTGCTTACACAGTTTCAATTGCTCCTAGCTGGGCGCTGAGTAACTATATTTTATTATTATTGTATGCAATGTAAATGTGCATATATGTATATTTATGCAAATATCGTGAATTTATGTACGAATTATATTTACGGTTAAGGAAAACATCTATGTATGATAATTCTTCAATTTTTTCTCGAAAATATGTGAAGGCCATTTTATACTAAATCTACAAAGAGAATATGCATTAAAATCATACTTTTAGGAATATAACTAATGTGCCCTGAAGTTGTTATTATTATTTGGGTAGTAATTTTGCAAACCGTTTACTGCCTAGCAGTTTTGACTCCAATATTACGTTTCAAACTAATTACCAAAACCAAATAATTCTAGTAGTTTCACTTCCATAACGTACATATATATTTTATTCAATATAACATTGAAAATAGCATAATACATACATACATAAACACACGCCTTTTTCCCAGGAGGGGTAGGCAGAGTTGCTACCAGAACACCCACGTTTCGTCTTGTATATTCCGTCCCATGATGTGATAGGGGACAAGCCTGTCGCCATATGGGGTACAAATTACTGACTCCGGGCTGATAATGAATAGAAAAATCCAATATCACTTTGCCCGACCCGGGATTCGAACCCGAGACCTCAGCTGTGCAATCGTACCATAGTACCACTACGCCACCGAGGCAATCATAATATATTTCATTAATATAATAAATTAATTAATGACTGTTTTATTTTACGACTCATAATCTTGTATTTCCAAATAATAAAATTACTAAGTTTAGTGATGATAGTAAAGTGCTAGAAGACTTACGCAGTCTATTATTTTTATTAACCTTCTGTTAATACAGTTTTATTAGTCCATTCAATTTTATTAATATGATATATTTAAATATTTTATTACTACTGTACTCTATTACAAGTAAACCCTCCTCAACCTAGCCAACATATTGTATAGTATCAGACCATATAGGTCCCAGTCGTGTGTCGTGCAGGGCACGAGCCTCCTACATACATACATACACAAGGTCAAGCCTTTTTCCCAGAAGGGGTAGGCAGAGGAGAACCTCTGTCTCTGCGAAACGTGAGTAACCAGAAGGACCTGGTTACTACTAGGATCACCCATTTTCGCCTTGCCTGTTCTGTTTCAGAACGTTATAGGGGGCGACCACCTACTACGCCACCGAGGCACGAGCCTCCTCTACATCCGAAAATACGATAGAGAGTGGTTAGGCCATAGTCAACATATAAAGTGCGAAATCTTACTTCAAAATATCTAGTACAAGTCTCATAACATAAAAAAACTAGACAAGTTTACAAAACAACTGTCCTTCTAATACAAACGACAGCGCAAAGCAAATATTTCCAAATTAATTACCATAATACACGAAGGGAAAACAAAAAGTCGAATCGATAAGGCGGGCCGCTGTTGACATGGGGTAACCTATCGTAAAGACATTAAATTATGTGTTACAACTTCGGCAATTGTTATAACTTAGTAACATGGATGTAGGAAATGTTCAGTTACATTTTATTAGGATAATGCATTAAGTTTTATAGAGTTCATAAATCATTAGTGTGTTATGACAATTTCATGTATTTTTTGTTAATTTAGCAAAACTGAAAAAAGTCAATGGAGATAATCATGAAAAAATATTCCTCTCATTTAGTGTTACGGCCCTAAACCTATGTAAAAAAATACATAGCTGTAATAGGACTTATTTAAGTGCGTGGTGGCCTGTTGGTAACGGACCAGACTCGGCTGCCTACATGTTCACGATGGTCGAGGGTTCAAATCCCAGGGCACACCTCTGACTTTTCGGAGTTATGTGTGTATTGATAGTCTATCGCCACGCACTTTAACGGTGAAGGAAAACACGTGAGGAAACCTGCATACCGTAGCGATTTTAAAGAATTTCTACGGTATGTAAGTCCGCCAACCCGCACTAGGCCAGCGTGGTGGACCATATGGCCTAACCACTCTCAATCGATTGTAGAGTAGGCCCGTGCCCAGAATTGGGACGTATATGGGCTGATAAAAAAAAATAGGACTTATATGCAAAAAAATAATTCAGCTTTCGACGAAAAAATATCTGACATCACAAACTATTAACTCAATTAAAAACTGCCAAAAAAATAATCTTTCGTCATAGAAATGAAAACTCGAAACTCAAGTTTTATACAAGTAGAAACGTCCAATACAAAAGAAAAACATCACCAAGCCATATTCAACAAGCTTATAACCAGAGATATGGAATTAAAAAGAGAAAATCCAATGTAGCGAAGTTCAATTGATTCCAATTTGAGAATGTCTGAATGCGAGGCACTTCACACATCGCCGTCACGTCAACGCCTTCATTAATCGCTACTCCAATTATAACATTTGTACGTTCCATTCTGTACACCGTATTCGGTATTCTAAAAACATTGGAATATAGAAAATTGACTGACAGTTATACTATTTTTCCGGTGTTTAAAAATTGAGCCATTATTCATGAGGCATTATTGCATTGTCGTTTTAATTTGTCAATTATAATTTTGTATGCGATCAGCTGCATGTAAATCAGACGCCCCTTTAATATTTCTTAGCCATTTGAGTTGATTGAGTGTTGTCATATTCGAAAACGTATCCGTGTACCGAAAATCCGTAGGATCGTAACCGCATGAAAACATTTGCATGGCCAATGTTTGTATCACTTCTAATTAATCTTGGCAAAAAAATTAACTCTTATTGGGGCAGATCATGTACATCATAAACGTACAGGCAACCGTAGGGTTGGACCTGGTTAAGGTTGCATTAAGTCGCTGGATGCAGGTCGCTTCCAACAGTTCAATGTGGAGATCTTTGCCGCAGGCCTATGTTCAGCAGTGGATTTCCTGTGGCTGAAGAGAGAGAGAAGGACACATCCGCATTCCCCTAAAAACGATGACTACATAAGTGACTGTTAGAAATATTTCTTTTTTTTTCATTAGTATCAAACGCAACAACCTCACCCAGCATATCGCCATTGGTTCCGCAGCCGAGTGGGTTGTCTTTCACGGCCGTGTGGTTGATACTGTGCTCGTTAGGAATGTGGGTCCCACACTCGCACCTGACATCATTACTATTATGGAACATCGGGCCCGGCGCCTTTGTGCGGATCAGCTTTATACATGAAAAGGGGAATGCATCGTTGGAAGTTAGATATCTGTTTTATAGGATTTTGTTGGGGAAGGGAAACATCATATCCCTTGCAGTGTTCGTGGTTTATTGGTAGGATGTATAAGTTATATGGAACGTCTCGGGTTTGATTCCCTGGTTGGACAATTCACATTGTCAGATTAATGGTTCAGAAATGTTATGATTCGCTCAGGTCTACTCTAGCGATGTCACTGAGTAAAATAATTGTGTTAGCAAGACTATTATTACTTGTGAAGTTTTTGTGAGGCTCGAGTCCAACTATATTCTGATTGGCTTATTTATAAAAAAACTATTGGCTGATTACAACTGGCACATAGCAAGAAAATAATTACAAGAATCAATAAATATTAAATTGCTACATTCCCTATTTTTATTCAAAAAAGGAATTCAGCAACATACAGCCAAAGCTGACAGGCGCTAGTATTCAATATTCTTCTGTGACATAACTACTGATGAAACACCTGCCTCGAGTCAGGAACTGCTTTTGTGAAAAATCAGCGAACGTTAAAGATGAAAGGCATGAAGTCAGAATTAATTTAAATTTAGAACTATGGTAGGAAGTTTCAAATATTGTTTTTTTGGGAAAGGAAGTAAAGAACATACAACAGCCAAATGAAAACCTTCATATTTATGCCAGTATTCTAAATTTAACAAATAGACCAACATGGTTTTTGTTATCTTGCTACTGAGTCAATTTCGAAATCCAGTCTTTGTGAGACGGTTCTAGGTGTTGTCGTTGTTTTTTGGTAGATTTTGACGTCTGCTATCGACAGAGTTCTATTGTAAGGCGGTCTTAGCGCGTTTCTCTGTGCCAAATGATTAAATAGCTCTTCTGGTTCCATTGGATATTAACAATTGAAATTTTCTTTTAAATTTACAGCTATATTATGTAGCATAATCTATCTACCTGTCTCATATTTTAAGTATCATATTTTTAGTAAAAATATAACTAATGTTTTATTTATTATTCATTATTCTTTCATAAAGTCATGTTATTGAAAAAGCAATTAGTAGACCGCACTGACCATCCCTTTTATATTTTCTTTAATTTCAATTACAATAGACTTGAATTCGGAACACTTATTGTTTCAATCAATTTCATTCGGCCAATGAACACCAAACGTTCATTTCTGCGAATTCATTCGTTCAATATTCATATTTGGAATGACCTCTGCGGTGTGGGAGTGTTACCACGTGTAATCGATCGATTTGACGAGTGTAATTATAGTGAGTGTGAATAGGTTGTTGCAATGCAATGTTATACTGATCATTGATTAAATTGTTCATAAAAGGTATTTATTTAACTTGTTGCGATATTAAATTATCAAAAATAAATGATGCTAATTGCATATAAAGTAAATAACAAGAAAACCTATATGTTTATTATTTTTTAAATTCTAATTTTGAAAGAACCAATTAGCGGCGCCAAAAATAAGTTATTGGTTATCTGCGCTGATAATTCGGATTTCACTTTCCAGCACGAATATTTATAAAAGATTTTACAAATATCCGACATATCCATAATAATAAATTTCCGTCTCTCGACCAATGTTTAAAAGTCTAAAATTGGCAGCATGATAAAACGCTATAAATATATACCCAGAGCAACCCATTCAGAACACATTGTATTCATAATAATTTATAATCACACCAGCCTATTGAGCGTAATTTCAGCATCATCAATTAATTTCACGTCGATTCTCGATTCATTCACAATCGATCGATTGTAAATGGTAACACTAACTAGCCGGCAATAGGTCGCGGGCGTGGTACCTTCATTCGATTAAGAGATCGAGATTGCATTCGTAATTTGAAACGTGTTCGACAATTGAAACAGCAGGTATCGTGTAGAGTAGTGCTACCCGCGCCATCTTAAGGCCATCTCTTTGACCCACATTTCGAATTAAATCTCATGTGTTCGTTGCGTAATGTTCTAAAATTAAATTGGATCCTCTCAACAATAGCTTATTATGTTGCTATCAAGAAATATTATTTTAATGCGAAACAATCTTCTGTGATGAAGACATTACTAGTATCTATAATATTGCGTTTTTCTATCAGCTGCTTAAAGAAGTTTATTGTGTCCACTATAGGTACGGTGAGTTGGTCTTTCTTGGGATTTATTCCATCCAGACGTATATAGGCTATGCCCGAAACATGACTTCCGCGCAAAAGTCAGTAAGAAGAGTTTTCCGCTAAGATGTTCAGTGGTCGTTATTCGGCGGATAGGATTATTCAACCATATTTTTGGTTTCCGTAATTTCATTCACCGAACTAAAGCCTTGCCATTTGTACTTTAGCTGTATAGTTATCGAACAAATTAAATATATTCATCGAAAATGTACTCCGAGTGAAGGTACCTGAGGTCACAAGTTGGCTATGGACATAAAAGTATGTCACATTTAAAATCAAATTAATAAACATAGATTTAATGTAAACTGAATAAATATTCCGATCACGACATATTATTATGTCGCAACGATAAATTACAAGTAAATGAAAAACGATCAAATAAATTGTGTGTAATTGATTTACAATGTTATACTGGCAATATGTCTTAGGAATGAGTTTTCTGATTATTTTAATTTATCCGGGGCGACCTAGTATCCAAAATTATTAACTGATAACCGCATATGAACTATATGTTACCCATATATAAAAAGGGAAGAAATAGGGATACTACTTTTTACTGGCACAGTAAGGCACAATTGAACTTTGAAAGTGCGGAGCCAAATATAGTGTCTACCGGTCAGATATTATGCTTATCACGCTGGCCAACGCAATTATGGCCCCGCTTAAGACCGATATAATATGGTAAACCTATTTGAGACTGTTATTCAAGGCCTTGAGGGCTTATTAAAACATGTATCCAATCTTTTTTAGGTAAATAAATGCCAAAACACAATAATGTGACATTAGTTAGTAAATAAATAAATAAATAAAAAACTGTCAAATTCTACGGCTGGGCCAATGATGCACTCAACGACTTAGCTATCACAAATTAACGATAATTTTTAAAATATATTTTAAATTCATAACACTGGCCAGTTACAATAATGATGAGTTCTTCATTTAAAATTGATTGTCAGTCAGACGTGGAGTAGTCACGTTACCGTCGAGACAGGGGTCGTCGCCGCAGACATTCGAATTTCGAATGTTAATTTCAAATGCAAGGGTGTGACCGCGCGTGGAATACAATCCAATGTTCGTAACAAGCTTCGCAATACATCGAACCGGGGCACGCCATTCATGGTACTAATTATTTCAGATTTTAGAGTAAAAACTATGATAAAACTATAGAATTGTATTTTATCTATGGAAAATATGTTATGGTTAGAGTCACACCATAATTTCTACGACTTAACATGTTTCTAAATACAAAACCAATGGGATTTCTTTCATGGAAAAGTAATTGTTGCTTTAGATTTTAACGTTTAATTATAATTTGGTTTCCTATAGTTATATAAATATTTGATCATAATAAACATGACAACATAATATTATTATGCATCATTGGCATAACTTAAATTTAAAAAAATTATGACGTCATAAGAACATACCAATATATTATAATCAATACAATATGCCTCGCAAATATGCGTGGACATTACAGTTGTCGAAGAAAATATGAGGCTTGAAGATACTTTAAAAACCTACAAATACCTTATTATTCATTAAAAACCCACAAACTACAAATCTAAATATTTTATTTTACAAATTTTGAAAAAAAAACGACACATCTAAAACAATTTACTATCACAACGTGTTAGTCCGTGAATGGCTTGCCTTACCAACCCTATTATAGACATGTGGAATGAAGTATGCAGTGTAATTGGTTAACAAACCAGTCTTTATATTGATGACGGGTTAGCATTACCACGAGCGTGCATGCGCATTACCCGGTTAATATTTTATTTTTAAACCGACAGTCGCGTTATGGCAAATAAAAATTATCGTGTAAACTGCCAGTAACGTTTTCTGTTTTCTTTTTTGTTGGCGAAGGAGAGCGTAACGTACGGCTTAACATATTGGCATTATAAAGTAGTTGTTTGTCTGCTTTTATGTCATTAAAATCATTGGAAAATGACCACCCCGGTGAGGACGATTCCTTGGGGTGGTTACAGTACCACTGTATTAGAAAGAACCTACGGAAAGTTTTTACTTTGGTTTAGCATTTTACTTAGTATGTGAGGGTATTTGGAGAGCTTATATTGTGAGGGTGGTATTATAATTGCTTCGAAGAACGAGGCGTAGTTATCGTCAATTGATACTTTGGTATTTATATTAGGTGCTTTACAATTACTATGTCGTCTTAATATTCAAATGTTAACACAATAATGATTTAACAGTGTAGTAAAAAATATTTTACGACTGCCTCGGTGGCGCAGTTGTACTACGGTATGATTGGAAAGCTGAGGTCTTCGAAACCCGGGTCGGGCAAAGTGATATTGGATTTTTCTATTAATTACCAGCCTGGAGTGAGGAATTTGTGCCCGGGCTGGCGATAGGCTCGCCCCCTATCACATCGTGGGACGGAATATACAAGGCGAAACGTGAATGTCCTGGTTGCACGTCTGCATGCCCCTTCTGGGAATAAGGTGTGAGTTTATTTATGTAAAAATATTTTAAAAGTGTACATAACACAATCTCCTCAAGTCTTTATAAGTGTACTTAAGAGCAAGCTTCTCACCTAATGCAATGTCATCACTCATAAACACCTCAAAAATTACGAGCAAAATGATTTGAAAATGGAATAAAATTTACTTGTCTATGAAATCTAAATGGAGCTAAAACCTCATCCACACTAACCCGCATTCAATGTAAAACATACAGCGCTGAAAAGAGTTTTCACTCCTATCTTTAGTCTTTACAGACCTTTACTTTTTCATATCTTTAGAAATGTTCCGTGACTGGCGCGTTTATCATTATAATTGTATGCAATTTAGCGATGATTCATTAAGGAGTGTGCACATGAGGGGCTTTCAGCGATACGTTATGAAAAGGTTCCTTGCGTGCGGCGTGGAGAGTGCCGCGTGGATTAAAGGATAGTATGGATGTGTTTATAGCGAGATTAAAATTACTTTGGTATTATACCGTTATATTTTAATGTTATTATACTACTATCAATTCTTCTATCAGCTAAACTATGGCATTTCATTCAGTGAGATAGCTAAAAGTTTGATAAGCCTTATTCACTTACACTTTCTAACATTCTCAAACTGGCAATGCTTTACATTTTCCCAGATTGTGAAAATTCACTTAACATCACCACCAAATTTCTTGCTTGCTCATTATATCGACTGCTGAACATAGGCCTCCCTCACAGCTTACCCATAGGTCATCTAGCGACATGTTAAAGGCGGCTAGCATACAAAAAAAAAATCGTCTATCTTTCATGGGGTCGTCCCTCCACCTTATCAGTATCCGACGCTACGTTTGCCGGTACGTGGTCTCCATTAGAGACCTTCAGGGTTCATCTGCCGTCAGCTCTCCGGACTATATATCCCCGCCCACAGTCACTGTAATGTAAAATTCATTTTAACAATCAAGAGGGACATACATAGTCATAGTCCTACAAGATACACCTTCTGTCGTGGTGATAAAAAAACTACGAGAGATTTTTTTGGTCTCAGAACAAGTAGATTCAAAACAAATATTTGTGATCAAACATACTAATGATATATGTGATACTAAAACTGCTAATATACCACTAGCTGCTCTTAAATAATATGAACGTGCCACAATATTCTTTCCCCCGCCAGTACGTATGACGGATGGCTGAGACCCGGCAATCCGTTTTAGTTTCATTTATGACGTTCATAATCCATTCAGTTTGCCAACACACTGCCGTATTGTGGGCCGCCGTCACAATGTTTCGCGTTTCCAGTGTATTCAGAGATCATTTTGCCTGGTTTTTAATATGTTAATTTCTTGTTTTGTTTTTGTGTTGTACACCCCATAGAGACCAGACATAGATATATAGAGTGACTTGAGACTACTCGAACACTAACGCTTGTAAGCAAACCTTAGTTCGAGGACATTCTCGTGGAATTGACGACCTAAAGGTACACATCTTACGGGGAAACGCAAATGTTGTCAAGTCACCTCAATTTTTTATGATACATGAAAAAATTATCGAACAGGTCAATCTGTCCTATTTCTTAACAATATTATCATCAGCTTTTTATTGTCCACTGCTGGGCATAGGCCTCCTGCAAATTGCGCCATTTCACCCTGTCTGCGGCTTGTCGCATACAGCACCTGTCAGCGACTTTTCGCAAATCGTCACTCCACCTATTTCTTATACCATATTTCAATAATATTTCCTTATCATTTATCGACTTAGCAAGGCGGCCACCTTTGATATTCCGCTGTCATGTGAATATAATTAAAAGACCATTAAATAAAACAAATGAATGTCCAAATTCCGTAAACCCTTGCGCAAATGACACGTGGTTAATATGAACACGTATTATGGTAATCTCGGTCGCGAGGTGTACGACACGCGCCTAAGCTTTGCGATGCGTGCTGTGGCCTGTATGCAGCGGGCGAAACCTGTGTGGTGGACTGTTTGCTTTAGTTTCAGATTGGGGTATGAGGGAAAGATTATGGAATACAGAGTCAATACGAGTTGAGGGATTATGTGGGGCTATCTTAAAGAACCAAAACATTTGAAAATATTTTCAGTTGATTTTTTTCTCGTTGTCCTTTCTAGCGTTCGGATATGAAAGCAAAATACGATTAATAATTAAATAATTCTTGTCCTTGTCCATTTCTTCCTGTTTTTAAACCATTCATAAATAAGGTCGACCAAACATAATTTTAGTGCGACGAAAAAATACCATAAAATTTTATAACTTTACTGCTTACTTCGTATGAAAACCATCCATCCTCGGCGCAGTTTTGTTTTTTAAAAAAAAATCCGTTTTAAAAATCGAATCCCACTAAGATTTAGTTTTTAGTTCATTGCAATATACCACCATCCACAGTAAATTCATTGTAATAATGATTTACATTTTTGTGCCAATTTTTACTGGCAAACAACAATTACGAATTCTAAGATTAAAAATAATTGTGCGTTGAGAGAATTCTTGCCAGTTATAAGTAGTTATACAAAGAAGATAGTTTGCGAGGGAAACTCTTTCTGTTGTCTGCTTCTTTTTCTTTTTTAATTAAAAGTTTTTTGTTCATTTCTTTACGCACAGGAGACAGGAGACAAGGCACGTGAAATCCTTGATTAAAACGACAAGGATTAAAAAGAGAATGTGACAATAACGTATATTCAGGCGTTTGTGAGGAGTTGATTTTTTCCTAGATGCATTCATATATATTTTTGGGAGATAAAATTCAACTTTAGGCAAACTATGACCAAAATAGATCACAAAATATTAGTCTAACATGCGGTATAATAAAGTTGAAGAGCATCGCGCTAATTTCTGAAATTATCAGCTGCGTTTTAGCAAAATATATTTTTATTTGAATGTCCAATTATTAAGGGATATGATAAGCTATTTAACTCGCGATGACACTTAGAAGCCAACCAAATAATAAGTTAATATGGCAAATGTTTCTCTGGTCATTTGGGCAGAGCTGTTTCGGACAGCTAATTAAAGTGGTATGTACGAATTAAATCATTAATCACGCATAACTGGCATTTAAAAGCAGGTACATACACACAGGTAGGCCTTTTTATAACGCGACATTTCCACGAAGACACTACTCCACCTTAGATTAAAATTTTCGCAAAATACAATCTTTTTTTTCCAAATTGGTGTACTCCATGCAATTACTATAACACTCGACAGCGCTCGAGCCGACACAGGCGGTTCGGCATCGTAACGAGACCGCACTAAAATAATAACAACAAAAAAAAAATGAACAGAAAAAAGCAAAACAAAAATTTGGTTAAGCGGCACACAACCCGAAACCGAAACGTTGTGGATTGCCCTCGAAAAGATAGGTACGAGGTTCAACTGTTAGGCCGCTAGATAAGCGGAATAGGTTGTCGTAAAATACTACGATCCACTTTGGAAATCATGGCCTATTGCAGAATTTTAGGACAGTTTTGATTCCATATTCTACCATTTATATCTTTTTTTTCTCCCGATCCGTATCCGTATGCATAATGACACTTTTTGAAGAATAAAAAATGAATGAGAAAGTTGGACTTCTTTCTAATCATCTGTTCTTGGATACCAAGACAAAATACGGCCAATACATTACACCACCCTCAAACGCATCCAGTACCTAGTGGAACTTACTTATGTTGATATTATTATACGATTTCTTATCTATTCAAAGCAAAATATTAAATAACATTTTAAAGAATCATTTGTGATTTTATAATTTTGTCACCATCTATCTCTAAATCTACCTAAGAATAGTCCCGCATTAAACAGCATGTTACAGCTCTGATTATCAGTTACAAAACACAACTCAACCCTATTCACTCCAAACAGAAAAATGCTTAAGCTGTTACAGCACAAAAAAGGTTTTAATTAGAAATAGTTGTTATTGAACTCGTTATAAGTTGAGCAGTAACCCGCTGTCGCTCCGCCCTCGTATCCGCTGGTTGTGGGGCCGCTCGCTAACAAACGCTACGACTGAGTCAGATCCTTTTTTTTCCATGCTGCTCTCCTTTACCGGGAAATGACTTTCTGGCTCTTAATATCTCTCGCAATCTCATTAAAAATTCATAACTCAAAACTGCGAAAAAATGAAAATTTGTTATAGGTTTCGCTAAAGGATTAAATAAAGCAGCTCTGTGATTATTGTTTGTTGTAATTATTTTTGCATTTTGGAGTACAACAGGTCGCCCTGGAAGGCTTTGCTGATGTTTAAGATTGGTCTCCCTACACCTAAAGATGATATTTTGAAAGTATTGCAACTGCAGGAAAATCGATAAAAATACTTTCGGCAACATGTATTTATGTTGTTACCTTTTACAAAACCTCTAAGAGTAATCAACCTACGAGCTTATCAATCCAAATTGCAAAATTTAAAGGTAGTAGTTTTTTTAATATTTCACAGAGAGTAAAATTTGCACTAGAATAATAATCGCCATATATTATGCTCAAATCCAATTACACACAACCCAACCTAAAAACAAAACTTCAGATTCACAGCTCAGCCGCGGCACAAACAAAATTTGTCTCCGGTTTTTATCGTTTTGCTAAGGCCAACACAGAGATGCTGACGCTACGTTGCAAATCTTCAGTCTGAAGGAAACGCGGTAACGTCCCACCGTTGCGGAAAAAACTCCGGGAAATCCACAAAACAAAACGACCGACGCGATGTACATTTGCCATTCTCTTTGTTCCCGCGACAACTACGTATATTGTGGTTAGATTGTATTATTCTGTCTGGATGTTAAATAGATTTTTGTAGAGCTTAGATTAATGAATGGTAAGAGGTGTGGTGCATCACGAACGTTTATGATTTGACCTAGATTGAATTTGAAGTTTGAATTTGGGAACTCTACCTCACCATAAGAACTCTACCTAAATAAAAGCTCTATTAACTCTACCAAATCTAGTAAAATAGAGCGATTACTATTCATAAATAGGAAGCTTAACAATCATTATTTAACAGTTATCTTTACCCGACACTGATGATAAAAGTTAATTTTTAAAATCAATTATTTTTTCCCAAGTATAATGTACTTTCAAATACTTTCAATGCTGTCACAAGCAAGCGGCGTTATGCATGCTAATTAAAGCGGAGTGCATATCGGCTGATGAGTGGGCGGCGCTAACTGTACCAACATTAATAAGACAATCGGTCACGCTGCGTGCGTGCGCCCTAACGCGCTATCGGGATTAGGTACTTGCGTGTGCGAAAATGCTTGGGTTTTTCATCTTGGTGTAGAAGTTGAGTGCTTAAGGACTGGGTATTGAGTGGTAGGATGAGGTAGAAGTGTCAAGGTCTCGGAATATGGTACTTTGAATGCAGTGTGAAGTTAGTCGTAAGTGGTAGAGTCTTGATAGCTAGGTCACGATAGTACTACTGTCTTACAGAAAACCGTCAAGAAGTTGCAGCGTGTTACATTTGGAGTTGGTTGTATATCCAATAGCCCGCAATAATTTTGTCAATCCGATATTTTGACATTGCAGTACAGTTACCCTTAGATGCGTTGAAAATATTTTATCATTCGTGTTTCAAAAATAACTTAATCTAGGGGTGTACTGAAAACATTTAGGCGTACCACTTTCGAGATTTCTCGGGGTAACAAAAAAAGGGAATGATAATTTTCCACTCTTTAAAAAAACCTTCATACAAAAGAAAAGTTCGGGATGCCTCAGCAATGTTTATCTAACGAGGGAACTCTACTCTAAATAATAATTATTCGAATCTCAAACAATTTCGCCCACAACACTCCCGGGCGATATAAACACGTTTAGGACAGGTCGGCTGTTAATTACCGCGCGGTGTGTGCGTGCGCAGCCGGCGCGAATCGCGACTCCTGTTCGTGTGTAACCAGCTTTATATCGCCCGGTGTAAATAACAATCTCAGACGCGGCCTTTGTGGTTAGCTGAAAGTTTAACGGAAATATTGCTAGAAAATACGTAGGTTATACTCGTATGTATGTGAAAGTGTGGAGATTCCAAAATATTTTGTTGTCGCAAACTATTTAGGGTTATCTTATTTAACGGCTGCGTGTGTGTATTATTAACCGTAAGGTTTAGGGTTCAATATCAAATTTGAGCAATTCACGTGAATTACCCCTAAAAATAAAATAAAATCAGGATTTGGAATTGTGTTCGGTATGCCGCTAGGCTTGTGCTCACAATGACGTCTCAGGACATAGTTAAATAAGTTCGGCGAACTGTGATCGCCACTAATAATCATAGCCTGGAGATATACAATGCATTGCCTGTTATGGCTATTAGAAATCCCAAGTGATCTATTGGCCTAGAAATACCCGGAGCCAGAACTAATACTCATGTACAAGAAGAAAGAAAGAAAGTCAATTACAATTCAATTACAAATCAATTACAGAGAGTTGAGGTAACAAAATAAGGACGAATGTTGGCGCTAGCAAAGGTATCGTTCATTCAGCAATATGTTGCAGCACCACCTGAGTAGCACTGCAACACAGATTTTCGATGAGAGACCTTCATGACGTGCGGACGTTCAGTCGTTAATATTACAATTAATACAAAGGCTTACCAGACGACACATTAACTTAAAAGCGTCTTTATCATCTTAACCAACTGCATGATGCAAACTGTCATAATTTAAATCTAACAAAATGCAACAACAAAATAAAATATTATTAGGAATCTGTTCATAGCTATATCCCACAATACCTGAATCCCACCGATCAATACTACATACAATAGCTCAGATGCGCAGATACGGCGCGCCTAACAACAAACAAATCTCAAATAATAAACTAAACGCACGGTGTCACCTCGATTATCGTGGCTTTCTCACACACTGTCTCGCAGCCATTTGTTTAAATTACCATGTGTATACAGCGGTTAGGGTTGTAGTCCAGTGAAGGCTAATGATGATGTTTTTGAAGATATTTTATCGCTCCGTAGCTTTATTAATTAATTACCTCGAAATTATTGGACATCAGACATTTCAGCCTCCGTGGCCCAGTTGGTTATATGCCGGCTGTGAAACGAGAGGCCGCGGGTTCGATCACTGCACGGGACAAATGTTTGTGAGGCCGACAAGTCTAGGGTCTGGCTGTTTATGAGACCGAAAAGTATCTCGAAGTGTCTGATACCCATGATACAAAATTCGATCTTAGAGTGGGGTCAGGATTATGTATGTGACTGTTGAGTGTATTTATTTATTTATCTAGCTAGCGCTTATCGGACTGATGTAGTCTTTACACCGGTTAATTTAAAGATTCCGACTTACAATGTAATAAACTCACTTAATTGTCGCACGCACTAAGTCTGAGCCTGGAACCAAACGAAGATGTGTAGTATGGGCTGAATGTATGATACTCACTAAACTCACACGCGAAACAATTAGTTTGTGTTGATCTTAAAATAATTTTACTCAATACGGGAACGTTCAGCGTGAATATTCATAACCAGCCACCCACAAGATTTTCACCCACAAGATGGCGATCTATGGGGGAGGCCTATATTTAGCAGCAGACTTCCTGTGGCTGACGAGAGAGATATATATTTTTTATCTAGGGTTTTTTTTCTATTGTATTGTATCAGCCCAATATACGACTCACTGCAGGGCAGGGGCCTCCTCTACAATCGAGAGTACGATTGAGAGTGGTTAGGCCATATAGTTCACCACGCTGGCCTAGTGCGGGTTGGCTTTTTTTTCTAATATGTGTATAATTGTTGGGTAATTGGGTAATTGCTTAAAAATTATACACATGTTCGACTCTACAGATACAATTTCCGTGTCATGGCTACTTAAACTAAAAGAAACTTTTTGATGTTATTAACACCACTAATATTTGTGGATCACACAAAAATTGTCACGGTGTGGCAATAGAAACCGCGGCCTCGTTGCACAGACGGCTCACAATGATCTGTGCCACGAAGTATGTCAATAGGAAAATACCTCACTGAAGTAGGCGCACAGAGTAGGTATTCCTCTCTGACATATCTTAGCATCCACAGTGGATCACAGCCCCTACACCTGGCAGTGGAAGTAACACGCGTGGGCGCACTTCGTGATGCGTGCGCGCAGATTAAATTGCATTAATGCAATATACTAACATACTTAAAGTTAATCTTTTTGCACATTTTGTTGCCGCGATAAACACATTTGATGGGCGTGGGCCCGCACGGTTAGTTTATGTGGCGGTTGTACGTATCTCCTATTTTAGTATGGAAATTCGCTTATTCTGAAAGTTGAAAGTGCGCTGTGAGTCATATTTTTGATTAATGTTTGATCTGTTCAGTGCATTATATGCGTGTAGTAAGTTTGATGTTTCGTTGTCTAAATGTGTATTGGTCATGTGAAAGTTATGAATTATGTATTATTTAAGTGTTGACACAAATAGCATTTATACATATTATTTATAGGTACTTAGATATTAATCGTAGACAAAGCGTTTAGTTGTATGTAAAAGAGCAAAAGTTCACATATATTTTAACCATCAAAATATTTGTTATGGGACAAAGAATGTAAAATTATTAAACCTTTATCGGAAACTTGACCGTTTCGGAACTATATTATTATGAATACAGTAAGTGTTTATCTAATACATAAATTCTATTAAATCATCTGCTATGAAACAAGACAATTGCAAACTAATCTTTTCACATACAACCAAACCCAGCAATTCCGAACGTGCAGCGCTGTCGAAAGATTTCAAACAATTCGACAATTCCAAATAATGCCGTCCGATCCGGCAGTTCGCTGCCGTCCTGTCCGGTGAGTCTCGCCGTCCAGTCCGGTGTAAGCTCCGGACAAGCCGGCGCGGGATCGCGAGACACGCGCACAGACGGCACTGCAAACATCTTGGAATTGTTGATTGGCTACTGAGACACGGCCTATTTGATTTGTACACATCGGGAGCTCGGTACACAGGTATTTGTATGGAGCTGATACTACGCTTGCGGAAATATTTTGCTAACATTACTTCTCTTTTGTTAATTTCTAGTTAGTGGACTTAAAAAGCCAATAAAATATCAGTGACGGAAGCAAAAACATTTTATATAGATTTTTTTTTATCGATATCAGTCTTGTCACGTTTCCCTGTTGCATCAGCTGAATGAAATATATCCTACTCTCATGCTGCTTCGGTATAATGTAGACACGAAAATACAAATTCAAGCATCCACTGCCTGATATGAAAACCTTAAGTCGCAAAAAATAATTGAATTAGACAAATTGCAAAATGCCTGGCATGGCGATAGACTCACCACCTGTCGGCCTTCGGACAGAAATGAGCTAGGCATACCATGTAGGGCACAAGTGGCACCTATACAAACCTGTACATATAACAGTTTACAAGAGAAATGACATCAGTCGTTACGAATAAATAAATACACCCAACAGTCACATACATAGTCCTGACCCAACACTAAGATCGAATCTTCTAAATCTGCGAATTTCCAAACTATTATCCTCTCTATAGAGATCCACTCATCACATGCAACAACACTAATACACTCGACAAGAGGCGATCAAATACGTGAGATTTGCTACGTTCCCGCGTGTCCTTATTCCGTGCCTTACGCAGGACCCCCTCCTTCCCCCATACTATAATTCAGTACATCTGTATAGAACAAAGTCGATATTGAACATTGTGAGTCGTGAATAAGGGTGCGGATTACAAGTTTTGGAGATGGCGTCTGTCTGCATCCGAGGGAAGTTTGTCCGGCGAATTTGTGTATGCTTTGCTGGATTAGGATATTGTGTTGTGATGAAGGATATTCTAATGCAGTTTGGTGAGGAGTTGCATTGTGTTTTGTTTGGGTTTGGTGTTCCATGTGGACAGAAGAGTGTTAATCTTGATTGTGTTTTAGTCATCCGTAGGTAGAGAGATATACCTTAGCACAAAAAAGACAAATCTTGTATTAAAAGACTGCCTCGGTGGCGTAGTTGTACTAAGGTATGATTACAAAACTGAGAACTCGGGTTCGAATCCCGGGTCGGGCAAACTGGTATTGGATTTTTCTATTCAATATCGGCCCGGAGCCAGGAATTAGTGCTCGATATGACAATAGGCTCGCCGCCCATATATCCTGAGACGAAACAGACAAGGCGAACGTAGGTGCCTGGTTACTACCAGGAGAACCTCTGCCTACCCCTTCTGGGAAAAAGACGTGAGTTTATGTGTGTATATTAAAAGCAGCGTCGAACCCTTTGAAATGCCCACAATGTTTAAAAAAGGTTAGAATAGAAGAAGTCCTTGGAAGAATATATTTTTAGCAATGGACTTATTCAATAGTGAATACGAACAGAATATTTTGTTATTCACAAACGCATATTTTCGCAGCTTGGCTACATTCTGCCGTGTTTCTCTATCTAAATTACACTTACCATCAGTGATACTGTATAGGTACCACTGTACTGTACTGTATCAGCTTATATACGTCCCACTGTAGAACACAATCGGCCTCTACAATCGAGGTTACGATTGAGAGTGTTGAGGCCATATAGTCCACCACGCTGCCTAGTGCGGGTTGGCGGACTTCATATACCTTTTTTTTTTACAAATCGATTTGGTATGCAGGTTTTCGGTCAATGTTTTCCTTCAACGGTACAGTGCGGGATGATTAACTATCAATACATACATGACTCCGAAAAGTCAGAGTCAGAATTTAAACCCGCGACCACCGTGAACATGGTGGCAGTCGCGTCTGGTCCATTTACCAACATGCCACCTCGCACTTCAACCAGTACTTTGTTACATCGTAGTTACTAAACTATTCCATAATTAAAAATATTTTCCTAGCTACAACAGGTTTAATCAGTCCATCCAATCAGAACTAACCGCTTCTTCAAGCGTATCTCTAACACATTGGCGTAAGTCACAAATAGAATGCATGTGGAAACACATATAAAGCTGACGAGTTTGTTTGTTTGTACGCGATAATCAAAAGAACTGCTGGTTCGAATTTTAAAATAAAAATAAATACACCCAACAGTCACATACAGACATGACCCCACACTAAGATCGACTCTTGTGTCGAGGGTATCAGAAAGTACAAGAGACTTATCGGTCCCACAAACACCCAGACCCGAAATAAATACCTGTGGTTCACACAATTATTTGTTTCGGTGCGAGGATCGAACCCGCGGCCTCTCGTTTCACCGCCGGCGTCTAACCAACTGCGACGGAGGCTATCATAAATATTTTAGTGATGCATAATTCATATATAACGGAATTCCATAGGATACTTTTTAATCCGAGAAAATATATAGCTGACTCTTTCTTTTTTTTTGTCAGCCCATATACGTCCCACTGCTGGGCACGGGCCTACTCTACAATCGAGAGAATCGATTGAGAGTGGTTAGGCCATATAGTCCACCACGTTGGCCTAGTGCGGGTTGGCGGACTTACATACCGTAGAAATTCTTTAAAATCGCTACGGTATGCATGTTTCCTCACGATGTTTTCCTTCACCTTCTGGACTTTTATCTCGGAAAAACTTTTTAACGCGGGCGAAGCCTAGAGTAACACTAGTACAGAATACACGTTGTGGAAACACATCCAAAACACATTAGTCCCGCTATCACATATCAATAACGTCGTGTTGCGGAAATTGAATCCATTTAATAATATTCTCGTCCTTCAGTTGTGAATGTTTGGATACGGTATTTTAATACCATTGGGATTTTAACCGAGTATATTAATTTATTCCTTTGGGCTAGAATGTCGGTGTTTCAATATAACAGTCGCAACACACGTAACGATATAACTGTGCAAATCTGAGTTTGCACCTGTATACTGGAACGTGTCTGCAAATAACTACGCAAACTTCGTTCCAATTTTCCAAGTGTTACTTGTGTAAAAACGTTAAAGGTGATAGGCATGCTTTTTTAAATCTGTGTGTGTATCAGCCCATATACGTCCCACTGCAGGGCACGGGCCTCCTCTACAATCGAAAGTGCGATTTTAAAATCTACTTGCCTTTAATTTATGTGTAATCAGCGCTGAAATTATTTACTCTCTCATAGTTAGAATAGGTGTTATACAAGTTAAACAGATATTTTGACAAATTGTGTTCTTTCAAAAACTCACATACTAGGGTAAGCTCAATTTGGTGACCAAAACATCTTAGAATACTATATTCGTTATACAAAACAATTCAATTATTATGTAACACAAAAATATCAACAAAAACCCACTCCTCAATTTTCGCGCATCCGTACACATCACACGTAACGAGTTGTCTCCATATCGAGATTATTAATTCGGATATGGATCTCGTAGCCGGCGGGACGACTTATCGACCGACACTCCGCTCGTCGACATATCGAATGTCGTGTATCACTATATTGACTACTCAGTTACGCGCCTTGGGCTTTTTTGTAATGGGATTTTTGATTGCACGTACCTTGTATTTTTTGTGGTGACAACCCTAGTACACTATGAAGATGTCGCGTTAAATGTAATGTTTTTATTAATTAATGCGTTTATGATGTTGCATTTATTAATACGTTGAAAATATGGTATATGAGATCAATATTTTGTACTTCATCAGACTAAAGCACATGTGTTTTCGCGATCGAGGCAGTACTTATCATTCCTCGTCTGATTTCCCAGGAAAACTGCGATTAACGTAGTATAGTACCTCAATTGTTATTTATGAATAGTTATGATCACTCATCATATTAATGTCGGACTTTTACTATAAAAAGCCTATACCAAATACCTTTTAGAAGTCGCTGGATGCAGGCCGCTTCCAACAGGTCTATGTGAGGATCCTTGGAGGAGGCTTATGTTCAGCAATGGACTCCCTATGGCTGAAGAGAGAGAGAGGAAATACCTTTTAGTAGATTGACACAAATATCGCCAAGATTTCGGAAATATTCAAATATAATGTAGATACGTCGGTCCGTTCCTAACATTTAACACGGCCGTGTGGTATGTAAATGTATGGAAATTTGCGACGATTTGCCAAACTTATGACCTCAAAACTAGTCGCTTCCGTAACTAAACCAGATGTGGACCTACAACTTAATGTGTTTGGGTAGCATTATCATTAAAGGAAACTGAATTTGCATGCGATGTGTATTCATAAATTTACCGCTATCGGGAAGGAAGTAATTCTGAATTCGCTGCTGTGGGCAGAAGTTTGTTTAAAAGAGAAAACCTGTATAGATTGATTATGATCATGTTGGTAATAATTTTAATAATAGAATATTAATTCCTCAGGCATTAAGTCCGCCCTTATACTCTGTATATGAAACATAAATATGAACCCCTAGTAGCAATTGTATTGTTTTGTATTGTATCAGCCCATATACGACCCACTGCAGGGCACGGGCCTCCTCTACAATCGAGAGTACGATTGAGAGTGGTTAGGCCATATAGTCCACCACGCTGGCCCAGTGCGGGTTGGCGGACTTTTACATACCATACAAATTTATAAAAATCGCTATGGTATGCAGGTTTCCTGACGATGTTTTCCTTCACCGTTATAGTGCGTGGTGATTTACTATCAATGCACACATGACTCCGAAAAGTCAGAGGTGTGCCCTGGGATTTGAACCCGCGACCACGGTGAACATGTAGGCAGCCGCGTCAGGTCCGTTACCAACAGGCCACCACGCACTTTTAGTAGCAATAGCTCTTATATACTCAGCCTATCGCCGGCCACTGCTGGACGTGGGCCTCCTCAAGTAAACTTCAACCATCCGGTCTTTAGCAGCTCTCATCCATCCGCTACCCGCCGCCCTTGTAGTCGGTCTTGATGGAAATAAAATAAAACAAAGTGAAATGCTAAGCATGTTATGTATTTCAGATACATACAGAGATGCATGTATGCACACATAAAATGCATATTCAATATTAACAAAGATTTGGATCTAGAAAGACTGCCTCAATGGCGTAGTTGTACTGCGGTATGATTACAAAACTGAGGTCTCAGGTTTGAATCTCGGGTCGGGCAGTGATATTAAATTTTTCTATTCATTATCAGCCCGGAATCAGGAATTTGTGCCCGATATAGTAATAGGCTCGCTCTCTATCGCATGATGGGACGGAACACATAAGGCGAAACGTGGGTGTCCTGGTGGAACCTCTGCCTACCCCTTCTGGGAAAAAAGCGTGATGTTTATGAATTATGTATGGATCCAGAATGAGGGTGAAGAAAATTCAGGTTGCTTACAAAGACATGGATACAAGTTCTAGATCCTTTCAATTTGAATTAATTGGAGATAACACGGTATCGAGACAAGTGGGAATAAAGAAAGAACTCGAAACTGGCACATAAAATCAATTTTCGTTAAGGTAGCGGGCCATGCTTTTACCAGAAAATTTACTTGTACTCTTAACAGTCTACTCTCTAGTGAAAACCGCTTTTCGAACCGGGTGGTAGAAAAAAATTACTGAATCTAAATAATGTTGAACGTTTTAATGGATTCAATAAATTATTTTCATTCATTTTCATTTTCATTTAACATCAAAAATTACTAACAAATCCACCTTACAATTGCAATAATTATAATCTACGTAAAGGTAAACTTGCATGTAGCGTTCAATATTTGCGGAGTTATCCCGAGATTAGTGCGTTCGTGTGTGCCCGCCTCGGCCGGGATTAGAGCCGATCACGTGATCCGGCCCGGTACCCGCTACGTGTGCTCACTACTTGGCCGCAAGTGTGGAGCTTAAGCGATCTGTGATGGGATTTTTAAAAATAACAATATATACATTTAGTTTAGTTTTTATGCAACTTTGGAAAAGTAAGTTAAAAGTGCATGTTGGCCTGTTGGTAACGGACCAGACGCGGCTGCCTATATGTTCACGGTGGTCGCAGGTTCAAATCCCAGGGCACACCTCTGACTTTTCGGAGTCATGTGTATTGATAGTCAATCACCACGCACCATAACGGTGAAGGAAAACATCGCGAGGAAACTGGTATTTAAAAGTCCGCCAACCCGCACTAGACCAGCGTGGTGGACTATGTGGCCTAACCACTCTCAATCGTGATCTCGGTTGTAGAGGAGGCCCGGGCTCTGCAGTGGAACGTATATGGGCTGATACAGTACAGTAACTTTGGATTTTTATTGTCATTTATTACCTTTTAATTGATGCATTGACCTGGTGCCCGGATGTCAACTAGGTCCCTCATCGAAAACCAGCGCTGTGGTGCTGCTTAGGTTGTACTGCAGTACAAAGCTAAATGAGAGGTACTATTGTTGGCAGAATTAGCAGATAAAATATGGTCATCTTTATTATCTTGGTTATTTTTCATTGACTTATATTGTCTTATGTTGAGACATTTTGCGTATATTGTTGTTTTTTTTTATTTGTGCTAATTTGTATCAGCAATAAATAGATCTTTCTTTCTTTCTTTTTAGACAATAAAGTTAATTGTTGATTATAGGCTTTCACCGTAAATATTAATGGTTATTTGTCAAATTAGCCCGCGTTTAGCATTTTCTTGTGAGCTTTTCTCCTTGTCTCTCCATTATGCCTGTAGATTTCTAACGTTCTGTTGGCCAATATGTAGACAATACCCGAGAGTTAGGTTTTCAGGCCTTCGTCAATTTCATTGATCAAATATAACTTGACAGCAAATCTGTTATTTTAACCAAGTGTTTGAATAACATCAGCACCATCTTAGTTGAGCTAACACATTAACTTTATTATCAACACTGGTTAAATTACGATTCTACAACTTTTTTAACTATGCTGGCTGGTTTTTCTCAATCAAATACTTTAACTGCCAATGTTAACCAGCAATAAGACTAACAATACACGCTTTTTTTTAAATATTATATTTAAATCGCTGTCGTCTATACCATACACCTGCATAATTATAGTGTCCCTTGTTACAATTAATCTGAGCAGGGCCCTGCGACATCTGTATTCGACAATTATGTCCATATGGAATCCGCAAAGATCGTATCTCCTACCCTTTCACACGTCACCTTCTAGACAGGGACAGAACGATGTGAAAATAATTGTTTATTACCTGAAAATGGGCCAGTATCCTTGGGTTTTGGATATGAGAAGTTTATTGGGTTTAAAATTATGGGGTATTACTTAAGGTGTATTTGATGGTTTGTTGTTTAATTTAGAACGGATATGATAGTATATTTAACAAAAATAACCATTACGGAACAAAATATTTTTGGAATAGATTTAATCTAAAAGTATTTTCGATTTCATTATTTGCACCTCTGTATTGTTGGTCACTGGAACAATTTTTATATAAACAAATAATTATCATTGCTACGAAAACGGAAATAAAAAGTATCGTTGTTCATTAACGTGCTTAAATAACTTGCATAACAGAAATAAATATCATATTTTCCATTTAATTAGCACATGCGTAAAATTAAACATTAAAATTTAATTCGTGGAATTTTGTGGATGTGCGTAACTTACACCGGATCAAAAAGAAAACTCATATTTTCCATACATATCTTCGACATTTCGACAATATTATATATAAATTCATATATTTTATATATAAAAGCACGGACTAAACCTCAGTAAAGGTATACCCTACACGGTCACCATTACCAATTTTAGTAATTGATTTAACGGCGGTTTATCTCCCGCTCCTGCGCGGTGGGATCTTTGTATTATCAACTAACATATAACTTTAAAGCAATTACATGCTTATCCACATTGTGTGTGCTCGTTTATCACCACCATAAAACAGCTCCGTATCACAGGCGAGGCTACCGACAAAACACGTTATATCTAACACAATAGAATGGCCGAGTTGAGAGCCGACGACTATTTTGTAGAGTGCGTGTGTTAGCGGGGATGGGAGATATAGAAAGAAAGAAAGAAAACACATTTATTTGTCACTTATCACAACGCACACACTCATATAACATAAATTTACCTACACCATACAGAAATAAAAAAATAAAATAAAATAAAAAGTTTGTACGTCGCAAAAAAGTGACACGTAGGTGACCACTCAGCGATATAAATTATTTACACACTAGAGTTTCTTACCCGTTCTCCTCTAGTGAAAACCGCTTTCCGAACCGGGTGATAGAAAAAAAACGACTTGATCGAAATAATGTTGAAGATTTTAATGGATTCAATTTTTTTTTTTCAATTTCATTTATATAGAAACTGTCCCGCCATGACCCACCACTGCAACTCCTGTAAGCCAGGATTAACAGAGCACGCGTTTTAATGACACCGAGCATTGAAGCTCAGCGCGTCTCCGGGTCTAACTTGTCTTGAACCTGCAACTAAATCAATCACAAAGTTAAATTAATAGGAGGAGTTGGAAATGAATTACTTACATGCTGCCTTACGTACGGGACTATTTTTCGATAGTTTGCTGTTCAAACAACTGGTAGTGAAATGAGATAAAATTTTGGCAATGTGCATGCAACCATGTTTTACTAACCCTACCTCGGTGAGGCTTAGGGGGAAGTAATGAGGCTATAAATCTAAAAAAATCCTATTTCCAATGATCTCGGATCGATAATGAACTGGACTCGGAATGGTCCCCAATAGAAGTTTAGCAAACCTTTGGGCCTATCAAATAAATTTAATATTAATCAGAAGAAAAAAATAGGAATAAGGATTAATGTTTATCACAATGTTTCAGTAAAAGCTAACTTTACGAACATTTTGGCCAAATGAATTTACGATGTCAATCAAGTCATTTCAGTCATCAAATTTCATGTTTCTATACCAGCTGTGTATAAATGATTATTTTGTATGAAAAACTTAGTATTAATTTACGAAGGAGCCTTAAGGAATGTGTCTCGCTGCGAGTGTGGCCGCGACTTTACACTAAGAAGCCCAATTAATCAGTAGACGGGCTAATGAGCGAATATTTCATTGTCCAGCTCCTTGCATGATACGGGATCTATGTAGGGCTGCCGAAAACTTTACTTTACTTGAGAAATATGTCGCACTGATTTATGATCTATAAAAACATGTCATTTTCAAATATACTCGTAATTGAGTTAAGAACATGTAAATAATTTTGGTGTAAAAGTCAGTGTTCTTTATGTGCATAAAACATTTTTAGACAAATGTGATATACACGACATATGATTCATTTTTGGACGTTTTAAAATGAGTTCGTTTTAATTCTTAACTTACGTTTTTTACTGATATTTCATACATACATAAACTCACGCCTTATTCCCAGAAGGGGTAGACAGAGGTGCAACCAGGACACCCACGTTTCGCCTTGTATATTCCGTCCCACGATGTGATAGGGGCCGAGCCTATCGCCATATCGGTCACAAATTCTTGACTCCGGGCTGATAATGAATAGAAAATCCAATATCACTGCCCGACCCGGTGTTCGAACCCGAGACTCAGCTTGATAATCATTCCCTAGTACAACTGCGCCATCGAGGCAGTCTGATGTTTCAAAGATATATTATTGCGATCACATACGATAAATCAGGATCAGTACTATATTTAACAAAGTATTGCAATAAACTAACGTTCTTTTTTGTCGTCTAATTAGTAACCCAAATGATTTATAAAGTTTTCTAATTAATATGAACAACACATAAAAGCTGAGCATTAAATTATGCCAAGCAAACCACAAGCAAACCTATTAACTATTAGATATATTTAATTCAACAAAATTAAATTACAATTTAACACCACACGATGTAATATTAAATTATTCAATTACAATCAGCAGAGGTTGTACCAAAAAAGGCAACAGACATCCCGGTAAGTGCCAGTTATACGTTCAATCTATCGATTCACCAATAAATTGTATTGAAATAGTATTCCTACATTCCGTTTTACGCAGGAACTGAGATAAATCTTTACATTTAGTATTCAGCACACATTCCCGCACAATTTGCAAACTACTCGGCATTTCCACACCTTATAAATCTTCAACTTTAAAACATATTGCCTGGTTTCTTCTATTCTCGGCTAATGTACATAAATCCTATTTAAATTCTAACTCAGCATGGTTGTCGGAGTTTATTTAATAATATTTATTTTTAGCTGAAGTGCTTGAGTTGTATTCGTGGTAAGGTGATTTTTTTTAGATTCTTTCAAAACATGACTGCTGTTAGTGGAAATAACATCGCATGTAATTTTTTTAGTATATTTATCACCGGTACCACAATCTTCAGCCATAGGAAGTCCGCTGCTAATAGGCCTTCAATTCAAAGTATATTTTCGATTTTTTTTCAATTTAACTCCCTTTGTCAGTACAAAGTTTTCAAGTCTACTTCATGTAGTCCAATTTGTTGTCATGTATTTGTTTTATTTGCCAATTAACAAAAATACCCATAAGATGAACAAACCAACAGGCCTCAGGAGAAACTAGATCAGATCAGTATTAACATAAAAATACGTATTAATTTCTGTCACACGGCGATTAAAAACCATCAAGTCTAGGATCTAGATCAGATAGCGCAAACGCTGATGTTCTACATATGCTACAAATAGCGAGTGAGGATTATGTCGGTTCGTTTCCCGTGCCCAGTATATTAAACTGCTAAGCTGTTAGTAATAAAGTGATATGTCCACATGTCTCGCCTGACGCTAATGCTTATATTAACTTAATAACTGGTTTAAACGGTTTAGTGGCGTTTAACTAGTTTATGGAATCAAAAATTGTCAGGAAAATTATTTTAGTACTTGTTTTATTTTTTTATGATTTAAATTGGAGGCTTAAACAGAATTTTAAGTTAATTTTGATAGTTCAATCATTTTTTTGTCGACAAAAAATATATGGCTTTAAAATCCTTGACTGAAAAAATGTCAACAAAACAAAACAACTTTTAATGCACACCAAGTATGCAAATCAATTAAAAACGCCCTTTATAACATGTTAATTTCCACATAAAATTATCCCACGCAATTTCATACAAAAAATAATAGACCCACCACACAACCCGCGATCGCAAATTGAAACATCATGCTCAGTTGAAACGGAGTTGACACTTGATCTTAATTGCCATACGAGAACATTCGCGACAAGGCATTTCAATCTAGCCCGTCAATATCTCTGCGAGCACACCTAGGTTAATTTTCGAGACCGACGCCTCCGCTCAATCAACGGGCCGAACATTAAGTCCGGTCCACAGAAACTATTTAAATAAGCCCGCATTGAATCGGGCCCCGTTGGGTGCAGCCGGCATTAATAATTCCCTCAGACACACACACGAAGGATTAATATTATGTTATTGGCGTCTGTGTTTGACAACCCTAAGAATGGCGTCTTGAGACGATAGCTCGGGAGCTGGGTGTGGGATTTGGTTATGGGTATTTTTAGTATAATTTGTGGTGTGGATTGATGAAGCGTTCTTCGAAATAAGATAAATATGTTCAGATTTTTAATATAATAAAGATTAATATTAAGATATTAATGATGTTAACATATTACGGCAATATCGGATGTGTAATATGAAACTTTGCGTTTTGTTTGTTTTTTTGTTCCCTAAATAATATCGCAGATTACCCCATCTTATATTAGTAACTATTGAATTATACTTCATAAAACTAATTTCACATTAAGGTTTTTTCTGATGAGCAAAGATGTCCACCTGGTAAGTCTCCGAGGCAGTCGAACGTACATATAAAGGTTTTAAGAGTTCAATAAATGTAAGCTTTTCCAAACGAGTAATTATGAAACGATTTTAAATATACACCCATAGCTCATTAAGTTACAAACATCCTCACCACTCACAAATCTAATCCACCTCAACGTGCAAATGACAAGCAACACCTCCCGGTCTACTAGGGTTGTCTCAATCGGAAGACGTCGGCTGCAATGAGGGATATTGTCGGCATATGGCGAGGCACGAGGCTTCGCACGAGTACTGTCACATGCTACACTCGGACAGACAAAACATTCTGAGCTCCGTACTGGGGTAACTAAATGTTTTGATACTTGGGTTGTGTTGTGTGAAGTGATAATTGTAAAGCTGAGCTATATTTAGATAGTAAAGTATCAATATTTATAGAACGGAGTATTTTTTTAAATTTCATTGGTAGCAACGGAATTGGGTTTGAATAGTAAGAACCTGGGCGCCTTATTGAAGAGCACTTATCTGAATTTTTATGTTCTAAAATATGACCGCAATAATGATTGAAAGAGATCAAGCTAGGCAATGGACCATCGCCAAATTATGAGCCAAATTCCTCAGTACCACAGAGTGTGTAATGATAGACAAAGTTTCCAATATATCCAGAATAATCCCCTGAGGAGCACCTCAGCTCGAATTTCCATCTTATGTATAGACATCCAAAACAGCATTCACATTGAGATATATTTTCTTTTGTACAGATAAATAACAACTTTAAAATTTACACAGATCTCATAAAACACATAAATAGCATACATTAGTAAACAAGTATCAAACGAGTTGAATCCCTTCAGAATAATGACCACGGCGAGGGCGAGGTACAAATCTACATATTGGGGTGTGGGCATTTCTTGCAGCCCCGCCTGAGATATGTGTCTTGAAACTCCCCGTGTCCGAGAACGGGGTGGCTGCAGGGGTGGATTGAGGCAGATAGTTCAGTTATTTTAATTTATACTAGAGTTTTATGATGCAAATGAATAGTTTTTGGACAAATTGTATATTATATTAATTAGAAGTGTACAAGCAAAAGTTAGAAGAACGCAACGTGCAAAGTATTTTTACATAAGCCAAAGAATTTATTTAATTTAACAATGCCCCATAGGTCCAATGATTTGCTTGTAAAAGGATAATCGTTTTCTTTCTGATAGTAACCGGTATACAAAACAATAAAAAATCATATTAGCCACCCAATGCTGTGTTTCGGGTTAGCCCGAAGATTGTTACTGGCTAGCCATATTTATATCGATCGGCGAAAAACAGATTCTTCTGAACATTGTCTTCTTGGAATTGTAATTGAGTATCGTAGTTCTTTTCTCTTGGCACAAAAAAAAGTAATTTATATTTATTAACAAACAAAACAAACCTTACCAAGTCCGTGCCCCGAGCATAAATGTTTAAGGTATGCAGATGCGGTGCCGCTGTGATAAGTTAATTCCTACTGGCCTATCCCTTACCCGTATCAAAATTATAATAGCGCCGAATGTTCGAATATGTGGGCTTCTGGCTTATTGAAAACTTAATGGTCTAATATCACTGAGTTATGTAGGTTCGGTTGAGTTATTGGGCATGTGTGTGGGTGGAATTTGTTTTGCGAATTGGTCAGTTGCTAAAGCACTATAGTGGCTGTACTAAATCTTCCCATTTTAGACGTTCCTTTAATTAGTTTATGAAGGTGGTCTGTTATTTTGGGGTCATCATAGTCATCCTCAGCCTCAGTGACTCCACTGGTAAACAGAAATCCCCCAAGGATTAAGAGATATTGGATTTTGTTTTTGGTAAAGTGTAAAATTTCTGCAACGGTTGTGTTAGACAAACACTTTTTGTCTTGCCTATCCCTTCCATTTGAGAAAGCGAGCAATGCACCTATCCATGTGTAGTAGATATATGTACCTGACCAAAGCAAAAAAACATGACTCTTCCTGAAGGGAAACTATTTTCCCCTCCCTTTTGTTGAATATGGAATATTTTCAAAAAAGGGCAACGAATTCATTATTCTTCGGATGTAGTGGATGTTGTTAGTTTTCATCAAGACCATATCTTATCCATTAAAAAGTATATAAATAACAAAGAAGCCATAAAATGTGAGCGATAATTTAAGCAGTGTGGAAAATAGTATCGCGATAAGGACATCATTCTAAGCCCTTTTGTACCCTAAATATGATAAGTTAATATTAGCGTTCATCTATTTTGAACAATTCTTAATACAGTGTATAAATTACTAAGAAGCCCATACAATATGAGATATAATTTAAGCAGTGCGGAAAGTAGTATCGCGATAGGGGCATAATGAGACAGGTCTCGACGCGGAAGTGTACCGGTACACATGTTGCGTCGTGTGGACATCATTCTACGCCCTTTTGTACCGTAAATATGATCCTTAGTTCATGTTGGGCCTGGCCTATGTTGGGTAGAGACGCGTGTTAATATTTATTGATTTTAAAACAAAATATATATTTCAAGATGTCGTGGAAATATACGCTGATACAGATCACGTGCAGATAAATCTCATCTTGCACCGATCGCAGGGATTGAGTGTGGATGTTAGAATAAACAGTTAAATAGGTATTGTATTGTATTGTATCAGCCTATATACGACCCACTGCAGGGCACGGGCCTCCTCTACAATCGATAGTACGATTGAGAGTGCTTAGGCCATATAGTCCACCACGCTGGCCTAATGCGGGTTGGCGAACTTTTTACATACCATAGAAATTTATACAAATCGCTATAGTATGCAGGTTTCCTCACGATATTTTCCTTCACCGTTATAGTGCGTGGTGATTGACTATCAATACACACATGACTCCGAAAAGTCAGAGGTGTGCCATGGGATTTGAACCCGCGAACACCGTGAACATGTAGGCAGCCGCGTCTGGTCCGTTACCAACAGGCCACCACCCACTTCATTCAGTTAAATAAGTAGTCGATAAGCAAATATATTCAATTGAAATAAAACGTATTTCTTCGGATTTTATCGCGAATTTGATTTAATTTATCCATTTTTTTTTATTTCCCTACGTTTCGATCACTTTACAGTTTTCGTGGTCACGGGGTGGACTGAGGTATAAGTCATCCACTTAGTGACAATTGAGTGAAATATATTCAATATCCTATATTTTAAACTTTTAATAATTTTTCTATCGTAGCCCCGTAAAACAGTTAGATCATTTTTAATTCAATAAGGATATTTTTCAAGATGATTCCTAGTCTACACTCTATTACACAATACGATAATTACCTTACCATTTGATCGCTAGCGCTCTCCACAATACGCTTACCTTATGTCACAGATAGGCCAACATCGTAGGCGTAGCGTGGGTGCTTGAAAGTTCCACAATTATCCATGTATCTATGGTGTGTGCTCCTGGCCAACATATCCTGACCTACCCATTCGTAGTAACATCCTAACTGAGTCTAACATTAGGAGGTCAAGCTAAATGGTCGTAGATACAATCAGATACGGGTTCCGTAACGTTTGTCGGATTAGAGATGATGTGTGGCTGTAGTAGTCAGATGCGAAATTTTCATTTCCTAAATGTGCCATAGAATTTCGCAATATATCGCTTGGATGTTAGTGCGTTCTCAATAATTCTAATGTATGGTTGGTTTTATTGTGCAATCTATGGCTGGTTTAATGTGATATTAATTCAAGCATTTGAGGAGAATCATTCATCATCATTATGATAAGTGCGTGGTGTCCTGTCGGTGAATGGACCAGACGCGGCTGCCAGCATGTTCACGGCGGTTGCGGATTCAAATACCAAGGCACACCTTTGACTTTTAGGGTCATGTGTGTTGATAGTCAATCACCTCGCACTATGACGATGACGGAAAACATCGTAAGGAAACCTGCGTACCAACTAAAGTCCAATAACCCGCACTAGTTCAGCGTGGTGGACTATATGGCCTAACCACTCTCAATCATAGTTTCGATATATGGGCCAATACAGTACAGTTACAATTCATTATAATTATTAACATTAGCTTGTATTTATAATTACTGTCTTCTCTCCCGTCTATGCCCTTCCTACTTTTAGTTATAAAAACCATGTATCAGGGATCCCATGATATCCGATTTTATAAACTCCTTCGAAATCCGTTAACCCGAGTTCATCGCGCACAATCGCACAGACAAACATTCTAAAAATCATTGTTTTATTACGGTTCTATTACGGTAATACAGACCTCTCATATTAGTTTTACTCATTTATTTTCGATGTAGAGACATCAATCAGTTACACATTTATAGTACGTATAGAAGAAGATTGAACTCACAATCTATTACGTTGCAAAGTTAATCTACAATTGGCTCAAAATTTCCATTCAACACAATTCTTGATTAATACAAATAATCTTAGCAGAACAGTGAAACCTTACAATCCATGTCTGCAGCGCGACGGGGACAAAATTATAAGCAAATCAGAACTTCATACCGTGCCTCCCCGGGCACATGTGTTGCTAATACCCGTCCATTTGTCAGACTCTAATTGCCAAGTGATACTTTCGCCTGTCCCTTACTTACATCTTAATGTTAGTTTGCAAGTCCGCCTGCACGGTAAGTCTGATGTATTGGCCGGATATGTTAAGTTATTTGGTAGTTCGGGAGTGTTTTTGTTTTTTGTTGTGTTGTTTATGGTAGCCAGATTTATTTAGTGGCAGTTTTTTGAGTTATTAATCTTAAAGTTTTTGGGTTTGATACCAAAATTGAACTGTCTAATTTGTTTCTTTTTTTGCGATTGAAAAATGTAATGTTTTTTTATAAGTGGTAGAGCCACGATTTTATCAGCCATGACTCAGCATGTATGCCATACATGCATGCATGCAGCCTGCCCATAAATTGTATGGGCAGGCTCGTCCGGGTAGGTACCACTGACTCAAATAAGATCGAGGTGAAGCGACAGCCTTGCTGTCGCGTTTCGTTCATTGAGTGAGACCGCCGGATGCCTGTATTGGTATAAAAGAGCTTATGTATTAATGACGCCTGATTTTCAAGAATAAGGTTAAAGTTTTTTTCCATCAGGATATTGCGCATCTGAAGACTTCAAATTACTTTTGCTTTTACTACTTTGGCTTTCTTTATGTGTAGTTTTTTCACTCATAGCACTCCTGCGTACATTTATTCGCGTTTCAGCAAGTTAAAGTTAACTAATAACCATAGCTTCGTACCCAACACCCACAAATCCAAATACCATTCCACAAACCGAATGAAAATTTTAATAATCCATTATTTTTCGCCTCGCATGCGATCGGAATCTAAGTGTTCATTATTCAGAAAGTGCTTGAACGTAAAATAGTGAGTTTTCTCGTCGCGGCGAACTTTAGCGAAATAAAGTTTCGAACGGCATTCGAATTTCGTGTACGAACAATGAATTTTTTCGATCGGTCGCGAATTTACGCGGGGCAATTAAAAAGTTTACCAATGGGACTTGGCGATGTGTTTTTTGTTTATTTTTAACTGCGCTGGGTATGACATTATTTAAGCATGCTCATGGTACGAATGGATTTAATTAGTTAATTTTGTATTTTTCTTTTTTAAATATTTTTGTGACATGCAATATATATATATATGATTAATTTATAAATCAAGAAATACATTTTATTGTAGAGTCGTTTCTAGATGATTGACTTTTGAGTATTTTTAACTAAAAATTTACATATATAATTTTATTATTTTAGCTTGTGTTGAAATTCAAAATTGAATTTTTCACCCAAACAATCCCCTGCAATCAACCCACATAACAAACATTTGATCAAAACAGCAAATAAACATGACGTACTGAAATAAGCGAAAAAACTGCTGACGTCAGCTGTCGGCCATTTTTGAGCCAATATAGGAAATCATGTTGCCAGCCCGCCAGCGTCAGCATATTGTGCTGTATTTGTTCAATTCAGTCGATTGTTTGAATTTTATTGTTTGCTATTTTTAAAAACTACTGACTGTCCAAATTATGAACTAAATGTACTAAAACACTATTTGGATCTGATGTTGCTGATAAATGCAAATTGAAGCTCGCGATAGCTTAGTTGGGAGACCGGACTGCCGATCTAGCGGTCGGAGTTCCAATTGACGGAAAGCAAAACTTATATCGCGTACACCGAACTACGTAGATAAGTAAGTTAATTATAAACTGACAGCCTCGGTGGCGCAGTAGGTTAGACGCCGGCTGTGAAACGAGAGGCCGCGGGTTCGATCCCCGCAACGAAGCAAATGTTTGTGTGAACTACAAGTATTTGTTTTGAGTCTGGGAGTTTGCGAAATCGAAAAAGTCTCTCGTAGCTCCTGATACCCAAGACACAAGACTCGGTCTTAGTGTGAGGTCAGGACTATGTATATGACTGTTGGGTGTATTCATTTATTTCTAAAGAAAACGTTTAAATAAAACGGAAACCTTAGGGAACCTTAATATAACATATAAGGGGAAAGGGTCACCGAGGGGTTTTTAGCCAAAGACACTAATATACCCCTTTCGATCTCCCCTAGGGTACCGAAGGGAAGCTTAATAGCTTTTCCTCTTGGACAAAAAAAATATCAGTCAATATGACAGGCATCTCAATGTACAGCGACCATAGTGGTCGCCATCCATCATGACCATACTATTGCCAACAAATTTCAAATATCGCACCTAATATCTTACCATTCATCCTCCATATACTCAAAAAGGTAGAAATTATAAAAACACAAAATCCTTTACTTAATATGGAGTAACTTCATTCGGGCAAGTGTTACAATGATTATGAAAGTACATATAGGATTATACTACCAGTGTTAATACAGTACGTCATCATCATACATCATCCATCCATCAGCCAAAGGAAGTCCACTGCTGAACATAGGCCTCCTCCAATGATTGCCACAGTGACCAGATAGATTACAAGCCGTGTTTATTGTTACCAATATTCTTTAATGTTATCGCGTTCGCATGTAGATTAGAAAATCGGCAGATAATTTACTGTAATAGTGGAGAATGGGCTTCACGCAGACTAAAAAAAAATCTACAAAAAGATGAAACTAGCTTGGCAGACTAAAACTTGACAGGGTTGATATCAGGAAATCGGTCGTAAAACTAACAGACAAATGATACATACCTAAACTCATGCCATTTTACCAGAAGGGGTAGGCAGAGGTGCTACCAGGACACCCACGTTTCGCCTTGTGTGTTCCGTCTCACGATGTGATAGGGGCGAGCCTATCGCCATATGGGGCACAAAATGACTCCGGATAATGAATAGAAAAATCCATTATCACTTTGCTCGACTTCGAACCCGAGACCTCAGCGGTGTAACCCTACCGTAGTACAACAACGCCACAGAAGCACCGATGCCAATGCTAAACATTTGAAATCGAGCCATAATCTTAAAAAAAATATACTAGTCCAAAAATTTCTCAGCGAAATGTTAAACATTTGAAATCGAACTTAATTCCAAGTAAATGCTAAATAATAAAATGTTTGCCAGCGAATGGCGTGTGCAGAAATATACAACTATTTTGGCTTTGAGCTGGGATGAGATCCCGTATAAATGTCAGGTAACACAACGGTTCCATGGTGTAATGGTTAGCACTCTGGACTCTGAATCCAGCGATCCGAGTTCAAGTCTCGGTGGGACCTTTGGTCTCCCAACTGCTTTTTTAGTTTTATAATTTATATTCACTTATTTTTTTACACAAATTATTGAAGTAAAGATAATGACCGATGAAAACAATTGTATTGTAAAGATATAAAATAAACGTTATTTACAATTCGCTGAGCTGATATACTTACATAAATATCACGCCTTCTTCCCAGAAAGGGTAGGCAGAGGTGCCACCAGGGCACTCATGGTTCACATTGTGTGTTCCGTCCCACGATGGGATAGGGGGCGTGTTGGAAATGTAAAGAAACAATAAGATGTACGTTTATGATTAGACAGTGACATTGACAATTGTCTATGGAATATATTTTTAATAATTATTTCGCAGCTCTATGACACTCTGTAACTATGCTAGCACATGTTAGTTCTCCTGAAATAAATCTAAATATTTCCAAATGCATCTGGTGTTTTTGTTCGTAACCCATCAAGGCGAGCCTATCGCTATATCGGGCACAAATTCCTGACTCCAGAATAATAATTAATAAAAAAAATCCATTATCACTAAACTCGACACGGGATTCGAACCCGAGACCTCAGCTTTGTAATCACACCGACCCAGTCACCCTTCATTGTCAGTCGTATTTTTTTTTTTAATAAAATAGCTGTGCTATTAAAAGAAATCACTACCAAGTAATTTACGACATTACCAAATAACAACTCAGTGATATGGTTATTAAGATGGCTGGCTATTTCCTAACACGTCTGCCGATGTATTGTTTCAATTACAGGTTTCGAAAGAGTATTGTTTAAGTCACGTGCCTCTAAATTATAGATAGTCATAATTATATGTATTAGTTAACTGTGCGATTGGATCCGAGGCTGTTACAAGGGTTATAGTCCAAGAGACCGTGGCAGCCAGGCTTTCGTCATTTTTTATTTTTTTATTTTATTTTATCAGCCCATATACGTCCCACTGCTGGGCACGGGCCTACTCTACAATCGAGAGAATCGATTGAGACTGGTTAGGCCATATAGTCCACCATGCTGGCCTAGTGCGAGTTGGCGGACTTACATACCGTAGAAATTCTTTAAAATCGCTACGGTATGCAGGTTTCCTCACGATGTTTTCCTTCACCGTTAAAGTGCGTGGTGATTGACTATCAATACACACATAACTCCGAAAAGTCAGAGGTGTGCCCAGGGGTTTGAACCCGCGACCACCGTGAACATGTAGGCAGTCGAGTCTGGTCCGTAACCAACAGGCCACCACGCACTTCGTCATTTTATAAAAGCTGAAAATTTAATTCAATGTATATACAGGGTTAGTCAAAAAGCTGATAGGGTGATGCTATACTCATCATAATGAACAACTTTTACTATTGTGGCAACCCTGAAATATCGAAAAAAAATCAGCTGTTCCGTACAAATATAATCGTAAATATAATCGTTTGAATCTTCAAAATTTATGGAACAGCTGATTTTCTTTTCGCGATTTCAGGGTTGGCCCCATAGTAAATTTGGTCATTATGATGAGTATAGCATCCCTTTCAGCTTCATATACCCTTTATGACTAACCCTGTATAGTATGAAAGCTGATTTTATATATGTTGCTAACATAAATATCAAAAGGTTTTTTCTTGGCAGCTGGACACTTCTGATGGTTCTTTCATCTTGCCAGACACGTTAAAGCTGATGAATTCCAAAACCACGGACGGAACTTCATAATAGCTGATCGTGTGATGTCTATGTCAGAGGCATGCGCAGATTAACCTTCAGCTTTTACAAAATGACGAATGTCTGGCGGACACTAACTCTTGTTCTATATGAAAGTATCGTATCGTATCCTATCAGCCCATATACGACCCACTGCAGGGCACGGGCCTCCTCTACAATCGAGAATACGATTGAGAGTGGTTAGGCCATATAGTCCACCACGCTGGCCTAGTGCGGGTTGGCGGACTTACACACCGTAGATTTTTTTTTTTTTTTAAATCGCTACGGTATGCAGGTTTCCTCACGATGTTTTCCTTCACCGTTAAAGTGCGTGGTGATTGACTATCAATACACTATATGAAAGTAACCGTTGGATATGAGATCGTTTAAAAACTACGTAAAATAGTGTGGTGAGCTGTGTCATTTTATTTACTTGTAAAATACTATTTACATACATACATAAACACACGCCTTTTCCCAGAAGGGGTAGGCAGAGGTGCTACCAGAACACCCACGTTTCGCCTTGTATATTCCGTCCCACGATGTGATAGGGGGCGAGCCTATCGCCATATCGGGCACAAATTCCCGACTCCGGGCTGATAATGAATAGAAAAATCCAATATCACTTTGCCCGACCCGGGATTCGAACCCGAGACTTCAGCTTTGCAATCGTACCGTTGTACCACTACGCCACCGAGGCAGTCACTAACTCTTGTTCTATATGAAAGTAGCCGTTGAATATGAGATCGTTTAAAAACTACGTAAAATAGTGTGGTGAGCTCATGTTATTTACTTGTACCTACTAAAATAAGATTTTATTTAATATACGTTTATATTAGTATTTATACGTTTATAAGAATTAAATTAATATTATGGTTTATGTTCACATTTATTGTTTTCGACAAGATAACTGCCAGTTACACTTTTTAAATACGCAAAAAGGGTCTAAAATATACCAAGATGTTTCAAAGTTTCAAAATATTATGTTAAAAAAAAACACAAAATATTTTTTCTTTTCTTTTTTGTGGTTCCACCTCAAAAAATAGTTGTTATATTTAGGTATTTTATAATTTTAAAAGATTATTTTTGTATATCTCTTATTAGTTACAGTTTTCAAGTCGATTTTTTAAAATATTTTTTATTATAAAACAACTGTAAAATAGAAAATTATCTAAGTTTTTTCTTTTATAAATATAAAAAAAAACCGAGACAATCCGAGGCAGGTCCCACCGAGACTTGAACTCGGATCGCTGGATTCAGAGTCCAGAGTGCTAACCATTACACCATGGAACCGTTGTGTTACCTGACATTTATACGGGATCTCATCCCAGCTCAAAGCCAAAATAGTTGTATATTTCTGCACACGCCATTCGCTGGCAGACATTTCGTTATTTAGCATTTACTTGGAATTAAGTTCGATTTCAAATGTTTGGCATTTCGCTGAGGAATTTTTGGACTAGTATATTTTGTTTACAATTATGGCTCGACTTCAAATGTTTAGCATTGGCATCGGTACCTCTGTGGCGTAGTTGTTCTACGGTACGGTTACAATGCTGAGGTCTCGGGTTCGAATCCCTGGTCGAGCAGAGTGATATTTGATCTTTATATTCAATATCAGCCCGGAGTCATTTGTGCCCCATATGGCGATAGGTTCACCCCCTATCACATCAAGGGATGGAACACACAAGGCGAAACGTGGGTGTCTTAGTAGCACCTTCGCCTACCCCTTCTGAAAAAAATGCATGAGTTTAAGTATGTATGATTTGTGTGTTAATTCTGCGACCGATTTTCTGCCTGATATCAACTCTGTCAAGTTTTAGTCTGCCAAGCTAGTTTTATCCTTTTGATATATTTTTGGTTTAGTCTGCGTGAAGCCCATTCTCCACTATTACAGCAAATTATCTGCTGATTTCCTAATCTACATAGAACATTAATGAATATTGGTAACAACTATAACACAGCTTGTACTGTATTAACACAGCTTTGTATTATAATTCTATACTTTCATTATCATTGTTTTGCTCTATTATTACTTTTGTAAGAGATTTTTATGAAATCGCAATGTATTAGTTTAGCAAATTAAGTATAATACAACTTTTTAAATACTTAAATTACCTACTAACAGACCACGTACCATCTTTTTTTTGTATCAATGCAGGGCACGGTCCTCCTCTGCAATCAAGAGTACGATTGAGAGTGGTTAGGCAATATAAGTCCACCATGCTGGCCAGGTGCGTGTTGTCGGACTTCTACATACCACAGAAATTTATACAAATCTCTATGGTATGCAGGTTTCCTCGCGATGTTTTTCTTCACCGTTATAGTGCGTGGTGATTGACTATTAATACACACAATACTCCAAAAAGTCAGAGGTGTGCCCCGGGATTTGAACCCGCGACCACCGAGAACATGTAGCAGCCGCGTCTGGTCCGTTACCAACAGGCCACCACGCACCCACGCGTACCGATCTGTTGGTAACAAACTAGACGCGAAAAATCAAGATGGTAAATCGTGGCGTTGAGTCTCACGAGATAACCCTATAATTTGAGAGCCACGTGTGAATACTAAATTAACAACGATAATCATGAAGGGCCACGTCGTGAATCAATTTACATGCAGAGGATGTTAAAATAATTTTAATAATTTGTAAGTTAAAAACTAATCAAAGTGCGTGGTGGCCTGTTGGTAACAGACCAGACTCGGCTGCCTACATGTTCACGGTGGTCGAGGGTTCAAATCCCAGGGCACACCTCTGACTTTTCCGAGTTATGTGTGTATTGATAGCCAATCACCACGCACTCTAACGGTGAAGGAAACATCGTGAGGAAACCTGCATACCATAGCGATTTGTACAAATTTCTATGGTATGTAAAAGTCCGCCAACCCGCATTAGGCCAGCGTGGTGGACTATATGGCCTAACCACTCTCGATCGATTCTCTCGATTGTAGAGTAGGCCCGTGCCCAGCAGTGGGACGTATATGGGCTGATAAAACAAAAAGAAACTAATCCAACGTTCAACATTCTTCTATCTGCCGCATGACTTCTGCATATAATAACATTCAAACAGTTTTGATGTGTTCTGTCTTGGTGCTAAAGCTTCCACAAGGAAAAACATACTGTTCATCTATAAATCTAATTCATTAAATTGAGTAATAAGTAACTGATTTACAAATATAGTAATTTATTATACAACTCAACCGAAATGCTCAATAAGCATGCTGTGTTGAGGGTAGGATGTAATCCAATCCAATCCATCAGCCAAAGGAAGTCCACTGCTGAACATAGGCCTCTCCCAATGATTTCCACAGTGACCTGTAAGATGTAATATATAGTTTTAATTTGTAATGATAGTCAAATAATTGGGAGATCTTACCCAGTTCTGTGAACCAATAAATAAAAGTGTCCCACAATTTGCAATAGCCCATCATTATTTAAAAACAATACATTTCACCAATGATATTCCATACAAAAAACATAAATACTCATTGAATTCATATCACAAATTGCGACTCCTTCAACTGTTAGTTCGAGGAATATTTTTTCGTGCGTGGTCGGAGCGCACGATCCTATCTCCCATATTGATATCGTTAATAGCTTCGACTCATAGTCATGACTAGCGGAACGCGGCGCATGTGGGGTCCGGCGTAGCGCGTGCTTTGCTGCGATTCGCGGGGTAGTTTTAAATTGTCTAGTCTGATACCTAATAGTAGAATAATTGTGTTTCCAAATATATATTTTTTATAAGGCATAGGTTCGGCAAACGACCAAGGCCAGAGCGCTCTCATTGGTGCGTCTAACATACTATACTGTTACCATTTGTAGTTTTTTTACAGCAAATATCCGACAAACGAGCAAGCAGGTCACCTGATGGTAATTCATCACTGCCGCCCATGAACATCTACAACGTTTGGATCATGGATGTGTTGCCGGCCCACCAGATCGGGTAAGGAGCGGGAAGGAAAAAGGATGGGAAGACGAAAGGGATACGACGTTTCGTGCCTCCTTCCTTCATGCTATCGCTTCACGTTATGATTGGATGAATTAATTTGTGATTGTTTCTTTTCTTTATATTTCAAGGCCAGCTGAGCAACCGGCCGAACAGCTGATACATTTTTTGATGGCAAATAGACAATAGGTCTCCGCCGTGCGTGATGTAATTCCATCCAAATTGAACAAGCGTATTATTAGATGCATTTTGTCACCTTCTGAACCGCCCTAGCGAAAGTGTTTAGATCGTGAAGCCCGAGGTCGTACGTTCGAAGATTAGATCGGAAAACTACCTTCGTGTTCATTTTTAGTTAGATAAATCTCTTTTAAGTCACTGGCGACCGACATTTCTATCGACTGACATTTTCATTATTAACTTTTTTTGGCAATTTCAGCGTTAATCTATGTTCCTCCTTTCCAGTAGATTTTTTTGCCTAAAAATTTACCAATGTAACGCTTTTAAGCAAGTATCGTGCCACGCGCTGAGAAAGTACATCATAATTTTATAATTTACCCTCGTGTACTCACAATAGGTTACGCACTAAGCCCGTGCTTAAAGCTCTGGGGGTCTGCAGGCACTCCCATCAAAGCTCAACGAGGCCCATTGTAGCCAAGTAATTGTTGCCAAACCAATTAACTGCCAAATAACGGGATGAATGATAAGTGATACGCGTAAAAACTTGTTTATGTTGATTGAAAGATTTAATTCAATTGGATGTTCGTAGAATTTTTGTTTTTGTATAGGCTGTGTGGTATGTTACTTTACCAATTCGCAGAATCTGGAAAATGCCGTTCGATTAGTATGATTTTATGATTCTGGAGTAGGATTGTGACTGTCATATCGGTCGATTGAATATAGTCGAGAGAAAATATAGCCGTATGGACTCGATAGACGGTCAGAAAAAATATTACAAGCCAAATATTTCTGCAACATGTACGATACGTATCGCTGATACCTTCTAAATAGAGGGTAAAAAATGCATGAGATTCTTCTGTTATAAAAAAATATTTTATATTACATCTGTACTACATTTTGTCCACAAATGGAAGACATTATACGTATCAATAATACGATTCTAAATAATTTGACAAATTGCTTCCAAAATCTCCTATTACAAAATCACATCTATTCTAAATCTCCAACATACGTATACCTTAATCTGTAAGATAAAAAAAAATTATCGATCTAAAACCGATCAATAAACAGTAACCATACATTACTGTTCGGTAAAATAGGAAGAATGCGCACGCGCACGCGCACGTTCCCACGTGCTCTCTTTGTCGGCGCGCGACAAAGCCATGCCGACGATAGACCACTCGCCCATACTAAGACAAACGAACCTCAGACCTCTTCTATTTATTCATAGAGGTCTCATTCCAACAAAAACTATAGAGGAAAAATCATTCTTATATGTTATTGGAGAAAAGATCAAAGTGAGCTCTGGTGGATAATCGATTTTGAACTTTAAAACAAGTGTGCAAGGTACAGATTTCTGTGTGTTGGGTTTATTTGGGTATGTTCATAAAAATAATGGAGCTGTTACAATTGTTTGCGAGGCCGAAAGTTCCGATTAATAAGGAAAATACAATAGTTGCTAATTTTAGCTCTGATCTCATTTTGGATGTTGTAATTAAATGTTTGTTTTTTTTCTGTTACATTTATTTGGTTAAAAGCCAGCAAGAAATAAAATGAAAATCACTTTTATTCCGCAGCATGTTATGCTTAATTAATTATTTACATTTTAAAAAATTACCGCATTGGTTTTTAATAATTGATCGAATACAAAATTGACGTAAACTACTCTTATTTAAGAACCAAAAAACACGGACAAATATGACTAGCACATTATTGATATTGGCGTTAAAAACCGCACCTATAAATTGAACTGTCATTCAATATCAAAGCCGAAATGACTACCCGAATTCTAGCCCGAAGCCGAATCATCGTAAATCACCCCACTAAAACAGGGCCCCATTGACCCAGCATTTGTGCCCAATTAGTGACCATCGCGACCTAGCATGATATGTGTGGATAAAAAGCCGTGGACTTCCTGTGGCTGAAGAGTGAGAGAAAGAGAGAGCGAGTTATAAAAAAAACGACAAAAAAGAATAATAAAGTATAATAGAAACGTCAATATAAAAGCAAAAAATAGTTCTCGAATCAGTGCCCGAAGCCGAATAGTCCTAAAGTCCCCACTACAGCTGGTCCACGTTGACCCCTCATTTAAGGTAGGGCAATTGTTTATCAATATGGTTATGATTAATGAACGTTGTGTGGTGTCGTGACCGGCAGACCGCCGCTTGCGCCCAATTAGTGACCATCACGACCTACCATGATATGTGGGGTTCGCTAATTTGTTTATTAGCTGTATGGGCGGGCTTTGTGGTCGCCGGTGCATGTTGTTTATGAGATCTAGAATGTTCTGGTGAGGTCTAGGATAGTATACGGTTAGAAATTACATATTTTAGAGATGAAATCATCGATGTCAAAACATCTGCAAGATCGGTACACTTCAAAAACTTAAGATGAACCATTTAGAAATCAAGTTTAATGAATTTCCTTAATCGGATATCAATAAAATTACGTAATTCTGGTATTTAAATGATCTTCACACATATTAAGTACATGGAATGGAACGTTCCGGACAATAAAATAACCATTTCTTGTGATTTTTATAAGGACGAAGCATCCTTCAAGGACAACTAGCTCTAGGGAACTGGCTTAGTAATATCCCCAAATCCTGACATAAAATCACTTTCTCTGTTCCAAACACTACTCAGTTCATCAAACGACATATCCCACACACCCATAAACTATATCCCACAGTAAATAATAATAACAAGCCACAGAGGTGTGGGTGTGCACAGCGGCCTAATTCCCGTGCAATAATTTCGCATAATCCCGTCGCTAAATCGACTGTTTCACCCCACAATGCAACAGTATGTCACGCGTAATGTGTGCACTGACAACACTCTATACAACGACACACTTTTTGTACGGCGAGTGAGGAGTTTTGATACTTGAAGATTTTGTGAGGTTTTGTGAGTACCCTGTATTATGGTATTTTAAAGGATTATTGAAAAAAGGGTCTTGTTGCATTGTATTACGGAACCTCTATAAAACCCAATGATACTTATTATGGAAGATCCAAGGTATTTTTTTAACGCTTTTGATGAAATGGTACTACATGAATCTGGCATATCAGGCTCGTCAAATAACGAGATTCGTGAGTGTTTTACTTGCATGGAGTCGATACAATTTGTGTACATTTTGCAGAAAGGTATGGCTGATTATTTCTGAATCAATCGACTTTCAGCGATTATCCAGTCCTGTCCTATCATGTCTTTTAAATCGTCACTTTGGTACAACGATGATTTACCGACCAGTCAATCAAACCCAAAACATCACTATTCATAGCATAATATTTTACTAAAAAAGTGAACCTAAACTATACGAAAGTACCTTGTGGCCTGTTGGTAACAGACCAGACGCGCCTGCCTACAAGATCACGGTGGTCGCGGGTGGTCGCAAATCAAAAGTGCAAAAAAAAACCTTTTTTTGAGAAATGTTTAGTTGCATTGTGGCTGTAATCGCTAAAACTACCATCCGGCTTCATGTTTGGTCGCAGTCTTGATATACTCTGTATATTTTCAAGAACTCAAGTATCAAAATGTTCAGTCGTCGTGTGTTAGAGTTTGGGTCTTTTGGCGATACTAGTTCAAAGTAACGGCGTCATTTGGCCGATATACGACTTCGGACACGATCCGTCGCGACGTGTTCGCCGATTAAACACGATCTGCTTAATTCACTTGTACATGGCGGTGTTACGTGTCGCTATGGGAATGGAAATCTGTTGGCTGACCTCTTAACTATTCCTATTTAGTAGTATCATTGAGTATCAATTGTCTAGACGAAGTTTAACTTGGTGCTGGAATCGTTGCTGTCTGCATTGCGTCACAGTCACGAGTCATGTAATGCAGTGTAATGCTAAGCATTAAATAAATAAATACACCGATCAGTCACATACATAATCCTCACCCCATATTAAGATCAATTAAGTCTTGTGTCGTGGGTATCAGAAACTGCGAGAGACTTTGCGGTCTCACAAACACTGGGGTCTCAGTGCGGGGATTGAAGCCGCAGCCTCTCGTTTCACAGCCGGCGTCTAACCAACTGCGCCACGGAGGCTGTTGTCATTGCTGTGTTATCCATGGTGTTTTTTTAGTTTTTCTACCGTCTATGAGGGGTCGTATCGCTTACCATCAGGCGAATGGCAAGCTCGTCTCGCCATTCCTCGCAGTAAAAAAATCTCCGTCACAATTCGATCCTTGCCTTGCTCAGAATACTCTAGCACTTTTATACTAATATCGGCAGTCGGTATAGAGCTCCCTTTGATTATGTGAGGAAGTATAATAATCAACGCATGGTGTTGGTTCAGTACTAGTTTATTTAAGGATTTTATAGGTATATTTTATTTATTTTATTTTATTTTTATATTTTATTTTATTTTATAGGTTTTTTTATTTTTTTTATACATATTACACATATGTTAATTGTATGTTTCCAGACCAACGTCTGATTTTTCGATTCCCTCATAACTTTTCTCAAACTTGCCAATGAAATATCACCATAGCCAACAACCTAATACGTACTAATAGCAACAAAATTCCCATCCACACACTTAATAGAAAACTAAAAGTTTTCACACAAGACGGCGAGCCAGCGAGCGATTATCGTAAACATCCCGCATTACAGTGCGTGAATACAATTTAACTCGAGTAATTTGAGCTTTTATGCTAACTCGCAGACTTCCATTGTGCCGAGTGCTGAGATATTAAGGCTCAAACGACTCTTAAAAATCTAGACTAGATGTGAATTATTAATAATGAGAAGTTTATTGGAGTTTATGGAATCGTTGTGGTTTGTCGTGATAGGCGGGTAATGTACCGGCGCTTACTTTTTTTGGAATTGTTGTCCAGATTACAAAGTTGTAAAAAATGACAAGGTATTTTTGTGTTAAAAATGTTTAAATTATATGATTGCATAAAGAAATTAGGCCTCTCCCAAGGTATGATGTCACAGACCCCAGTCTGCTGATTTATGAATCCAGTCGCTGCCGGCCCTCTTGTGCAAGTCGTCCCGCCATCTGGTCAGAGGATGTCCCACGGAGGCCTATGTCCTACAGTGGACTGCAACGGGCTGATGATGATGATGATAAAGAAATTGGTTATACGTGGGTTATGTAGGATTTCGATGACTGACCATATATACGCATAAATGATTAATTTCCTACTGTACTGTATCAGCCCATATACGTGCCACTGCAGGGCACGGGCCTCCTCTACAATCGAAAGTAAGAGTGAGAGAGGTTTGGCCATATAGTCTACCACACTAGCCTAATGCGGGTTGGCAGACTTTCACATACCATTGAAATTTTTACAAATCAAAAAAAAAAAAAAAAAAAAAAAAACAAAAATAATTCCTAAATAAATCATGTTGTCAAAAACTCACATGGAGTGTTTTTCTCGTTGAGATTCCAAATCATCATGCCAAATCAGAGGTAGAGCCAAAACCAGGTTGTGTCCAGTATGCACCTATTTGTAAATAGAAAGGAACTAAAAGGACAGTACAACTTGTATTGTAAACCCATATCAACTCTAGTATACGCCTTAATGGTTTCTCTGATGTCTTTCATGCAATCATTTATGTAAGTATTAATATATTTTTTTCCAATTAATAAATAAAGAAAACTATCTCATAATTTCGACTATTTCGTTGCCAATAAGAAATCTCCGCTCCCTCGTTCACTTTCATATTGATAAATAAATAATAAATACACCCAACAGTCACATACATAATCCTGGCCCCACACTAAGATCGAGTCTTGTGTCGTGGGTATCAGGAGCTACGGGAGACTTTTCGGTCTCACAAACACCCAGACTCGAAACAAATACTTATGGTTCACACAAACATTTGTTTCGATGCGGGGTTCGAACCGGCGGCCTCCCGTTTCACAGCCGGCGTCCAACCAACTGCGCCACGAAGGCTGTCAAATTATCAATATATGGTTTCCTCAAAGCACACACATATCTGAATTTCACACCAATTAATCAGCCATCATGTGTTCTCTTTCCAACACAGCTCACAATTCCTATCTACAAAAATCACATCAAATCAATTATACCAGCATTATGTCAGCCTGAGTATCCGTGCTGGGCCGACTTTCAATCGGTACGTATAAAATCAGCGTGTAAGTAAATACGTCAGTACAACGCTTGCGCGGCCCGGACACGAACCTGGGACACGTACAGACACTACCGTATCGGGTTACTGATTTAAGGCTCGATGTCGTCACAATGTGCTGTGGAGGATGTGGGTTTGTTGATGGGAGGCAGCGGTTGGGAGGCTTGATTATGTAACAGGTGATTTCGCTTTTAATGTATTATGACAGTTTTATAAAGGTTTTCAAATATTTAAAACGAAATATTCTACGTTTTAGTTGTAGATAAAATGGAACAGTATCTTAATTTTTTCATCATATTTAAAGAGTTTTTAGTTACCATCAATAGGTATAGATATTTTAGGGTAAAAAGGCTTTAGCAATATAAAAATATTTGTACATAACTCTTACTCCAATTTAGATAGATGACAACATAAGTTAACAATCACTTTATCGTTTTAATAAATGAAACGTCATTACGTACGATTCTCGATTCCGGCAACAATATCTCTGCTCTTTTGTCATTGTGTTATAATATGAATGTATGACATAAAAACTAGGAATTATATCATACAATAATTTTACAAATAATATATCCAAATTTTGTTACCTGTAACTATTATATTTCAAATGCGTTACACATTTGAGTAAAACATTTTAAATGTAATACATTTCATCGTTTGTTCTCCCGCTTACGGTTATCAATAAATCCTCAAGTTTAGCCCCAGAGGAGCTTGTAGGGAAACAAGATTAAACGTTGTATGTGATAGTCTGTTCGGTAATTTATTCTCACAATGTAACCGTATCACATCACATGCGAAAATTTGCATTCACTCGCAACATTATGGAGTGAAAGATGACTTTCATACAGAGAGAGATTGAGGACAATTTTGTATAGACTTTCTACACCTTCGGCAAAATGCAACATAATACAAATTGCATATAGAACGGACGGATTTTCCGGTTAACAAATAAAAATTCGTTGAAAAAACTACATATTTAATTTTAAAATATAATTTTATTAATTGTGGATACTGGATAGTCAAATTGTGTCATTTTTCTTTTCTAGTCAATTTATAACCTATGTGACGGGTAGCTTGTTGCTTGACTATCGAAAACGTATTAAGATAATGCAGTTAAATAGATATAGCGTCAATTAATACGCAGAAAAATATTTTACTAAGCATATTTTACGAACATCGCATCAAAATGTGAAGAATTTTCTATCAACCCGTGTATATTTAAATTTTAACTAAACTGAAAGCTAAAAACAATGTATTTCCCCACACTGCGAACAATACACACCTAACAGTCATAGAAACCATCGGTTTGTAGGCTAAAACGAAGTGAAACAATATTTGCTCGGTACAGATAGAAATCCTACTTACAGCCGATGTTGAGATAAGCACGCAGACAAGATTCTGTGTTGGATATGTAAATATAAACATTCACTTATCGCACACCCGCACACCGTACTCTACTGCACCAGACACACTGGCACACTTTGTGGACACCATAGACTAAATAAAGGACTACAGACGGTATTATTAGGTTTTATAATTGTATTGTATTGTATTGTATCAGCCCATATACGACCCACTGCAGGGCACGGGTCTCCTCTACAATCGAGAGTACGATTGAGAGTGGTTAGGCCATATAGCACATACATAATCACCACGCTGGCCTAGTGCGGGTTGGCGGACTTACACACCGTAGAATTTTTTTAAAATCGCTACGGTATGCAGGTTTCCTCAAGTGCGTGGTGATTGACTATCAATACACACATAACTCCGAAAAGTCAGAGCTGTGCCCTGGGATTTGAACCCGCGACCACCGTGAACATGTAGGCAGCCGAGTCTGGTCCGATACCACGAGGCAACCACGCACTTCACGGTTTTATAATAGCTACTGTATAATGCTGCCTGCTAGCTATTGCCTCGGTGGCGCAGTTGTACTACGGTACGTTAATAAAGCTGAGGCCGCGGATTGTAATCCCGGTTCGAGCAAAGTAGTAGAGTCAGGAATTTGTTCCCTATATGGCGATAGGTTTGCCCCCTGTCACACATTGGGACGGAACACACAAGGCGAAACGTCGGTGTCCTAGTTGCTACCAGAAGAACCTTTGCCTGTCCCTTCTAAGAAAAAGACGTGAGTTTATGTTTGTATATATTGTATAAGCTAAGCCTACCATAGCTTAGTAACCCTTAATCTTTAAAAATCAAACTAAATCGATGGATGCGGTTTCAAACGTTTTGAAGTGTATCCTTAGATGTCACTTGTTTCAAAGGCGAAGGATAAATTCATGAAGTTGCATACTTTTTCGATGGTGTATGAAGTCATAAGGAAGGCATGACAGGCACGTACACACAAGTAAAAACAAAAGCTAATCATTCCGCAATACGGTTCAAAAGATACGCTGCATTTAGTAGGAAGGAAGTCTAGGAAATGGACCGGCACAAAGTGTAAATCTAGGCAAGTTATATGTGATAACTGAAAACTACACACAAAGTGATATTCGTTGTCGATGCCTAGGACCACAAGGTACATAATTGACAACACATGCAGCCACTTATGGAACAATGAGGCGAAATAGTGAATAAACATACCATGAGCAAAGGTTTAATTAAGTGTCATTTTCCATATAAATAAACAGTATAGAGAAAATTCAGTCGATGTATTGGTGCCGCAATCTAATCCGACAGAGTATTAAAGTTGCAGACGTAGTCCGATTAACAAGTTGAAGTGGCAGGAGGCTGGTCGCAGCTGTCAAAAAACAGATAACCGCTCGAGGAAGCCAGTTCTAGTGTGGGACGTCACTGGGTTATGTGGAACGGTGAACTTGGGATGCGTATCAGAAATCAGAAAGGCTAGATAAACAGATAAAATCAACTTATGACTGTCGTTGCGCGTGAAAAAATCAGATTTTTTTTGACTGAATATTAGTTCATAATTTGATTACCTACCTATTTATTCGCAAGCCGTGCTAATTAACTATTTAACTATTTATTTAATACATATTTCCACTATATCTTTTTGCAGAGTTATAATGATCGTTCCAAATATTATACGAGCAAACTTATGTATATAATTGAATTATTTTACTAATATCAGCTAATGTTTCTTTGTACCGAGCGTTATCCCGGTTACTGCCAGGCCGTTTTGCTACTAAGTCTTTTCTCTTTCGCCAAAAGTTAGCATCCTTGATTTGAAGACTTAATTCTTAGTGAAAACCATCAGAGTCATTTTACCTTCATCATTGATGCCATCCACAATTAGCCCATAGCCGAACATAATCTACCAAGATTCGTACAGCGACCTTATCTCAGCATTTTTATTGCGATGAATGGTGAGACGAGCATGCCATTCCATTGCTAAGCAATACGACCGCTCAAGGACAGTAACAAAACCAAACAACACTTTGAATTACAAAGCAATGCCTGGATTCCACTGGGGTCGCCATCCTGAGACAAAATGTTAGGTCTCATTATGTCCAGCAGTTATGCTGGCTACAATATCCTTCAAACCGGAACACAACAGTGAATTTAGCGAGAAAAATGGACATTGCGGTGGTACCCAGACGGCTTCTCACATATGAGAGACCTATCAGTTATGTCAGAACCAATTTCACCATACAATCCAATTTGGAAAGTTTTTAGTACATTGATTTCTCGAATACCAAACATCGATACAGCGACAATGTAAACGCGTGAATATGTCGGCAGTGTCACCACCGCATGGAGAGCCGGCAATAAAGCCGTGAGGTGCCCGATTCGATAAGATTATCTAACGCATAAATTTGTCAGCTATCTGTCAGGTTTATACGACAACGCTCTCTGTCTTGCAAACGCACACACGCAGCTCGGGATTGCGGTTTGTATGTGTTTCTAGTATTGATTTTTGTAATTATATTATTGTCTTATTGTAGATCAAAAGCTTTTTAAGTAATCTACATGTTAGTCCATCATGGTTTTTCTTTTACCTGCCACTGTCATATCTTTAATAAGTTTTGGTGTAATATGGTTTCTATCCATTTATCTATTTGGTCTTATTTTCATTATCTTACGTGTACCTTACCTTTGGTTTTAATTTTACAAACTAACGACTATATGTCAACACTTTTAGAGGAAGACAACTTAAAGTAACAACATAATATTTTGCGTTTTGAATTATATAACCCGGAAATTGAACCCAGGCCACACAGCTCATCCCATCTACATTGCTATTTAAGTCAATAATATACTCAACAAACTGTAAAAAAACTAATTTTTTTAACAAAAAATCCCCTTCTATTTTTAAGCACACATGGTTAGAGCTAAAGGGCCTAGTACATATTGCAATAACACACTAACTTTAAACTGCAAAAAACACATCCTTATATTTTTGTGCAACACATGTTTAGAGGAAAGGGCCTGTAGATACGTGCACAAACGCTGCTGGCAGTAACTCACACTGGACATTACCCAACGTAACGGCGCGTGCACATGACTTAGTACTGCATTAGCGTCCGAGATACCGATATCTTAACGCCTTATACCACAGTACTTGGCGAATGAACTGTACGCGGAGGAACAGTACGACACTTGCAAATTTAAACGTGGAATCAGTAAATTTCAGTGCATTGGAAAATAATTGTTGCTATGCTGGTGATAAGTTTTCAACCAGTGCGTCCTACCTGTCATGACCTACGGTGCCGAGACTTGGAAACTCACAGTACGATTGGTCCACCAGCTCAAGGTCGCTCAGCGAGCTATGGAGCGTGCTATGCTCGGTGTCTCTTTGAAGGATAAGATCCGTGATGAGCTTATTCGACAGAGAACCAAAGTCATAGACATAGCACACAGGATTAGCATGCTGAAGTGGCAATGGGCTGGCCACATCTGTCGAAGAACCGATAACCGCTGGGGTAAATGTGTTCTTGAGTGGAGACCGTGACTTGGCAAGCGTAGTGTAGGACGCCCTTCAGCTAGGTGGAGTGACGATTTGCGAAAAGTCGCTGGCAGATGCTGGATGCGACAAGCCGAAGACAGGGTGAAATGGTGCAATTCGCATACTGGATGTCCTCTGCTGATCATAGGGTCTCCTAAGAATTTCCACAGCGCCCGTTGGGAAGCCTCTTGCGACGCCCTGCAATATTTATTGGGCAGTCTATCAATCGTTCCTTATTTGGAGATGAAACACATATAAACCGAGAGGTCCTAAAAGGTATCTAGGATTTTAATATGCTGTATTGTTGCTGTTTTAATGTGCTGAACGAATATGCAAACATCTGGATGTATTTACATTTTGTTAATTTCTGAAGGTTATAATCTCGGTTTAGTTGACGCCGCCTGCAAGTTATACTTAACTAGACACGTTAATAGGATGTTAAGCATTTTAACGGCCAGCACGTTGTGATTTTTAATATTGATCATAATATTAAAATAGGTAATTGATATTGTATGTAAATTGAAAGGTTTCATACTCATAACCACTTTCCAACCCTATTTAAGGACTTTTATAATTCCTTTATTACAATTAGCACTAAGGTGCTATTACCAAAAACTTTTAAAATATTTTCGGTAAACGGACCAGACGCGGCTGCCTACGTGTTCACGGCGGTCGCGGTGTTCAAATCCAAGGGCACACGTCTGACTTTTCGAGTCGTGTGTGGATTTATAATCAATCACCACGCACTATAACGGTGAAGGAAAACATCGTGAGGAAACTTGCATACCATAGCGATTTGCTAGAATTTCTATGGTATGTAAAGACCGCCAACCCGCACTAGGCCAGCGTGGTGGACTATATGGCTTAACCACTCTCTATCGTACTCTCGATTGTAGAGGAGGCTCGTGCCCTGCAGTGGGATGTCTATGCTAATACAGTACAGCAAATTGTAGTACTGTTCATCTCCTCCAAACGTTATTTAGAAGAAATAGTTGTAACGCTCAAAACGTAACATAAACTTACTACATTTATGTGATAAATTCTGGTTATGGTGATTATGTTTTAGATCTAGTTTCCTTGTTTATGGTTATAGCGATAATCATGATTTGTCCGTGATTGGTTACCACAATTTTATCTATGGTATTTTGTAATATATTTATGAGTTTTCGGCTCGACAAATCTACGTTTCGATTCGATAGCAACTGTTTTGTCTGCGAAATGGCTGTGATGGCTTTATTATCCGGATTGTTCTCTATATATAGAAAATCGATCGATTTCGTCAGCTGAATCGAAGTGCCGTCGTGGTTGGGTAGAATAAATTTAACTTCGTTTTGCTCTGAGAACATATCAAAATCTGATTAACAATAAATAATTTATTTATTATCTTAACATTTTTAGTGACGATCTCAAGAAAAAAAAATTACTTATAAGTATGATCGTCGTAACGATGTTTTACACAGCTCCTTAGTATGCTGTATACTTGAAATTTTAAGTCTGTGGAATTCAGTAACCTGTATTAGAACAGCGTGGCTAACTAAAGCCTATTCCTTTGCATCCCAAAAGAAAACTCGATGGAACATATTATAAAGATCAGTAGATGTATGTAAGTAGATACTTGTAGATCGACCGGTTTAAGTAGGTATTACATTTACGAAACATTAAAACTACTCGTCTATCCGCAATAGCAACAAAACATAAAGAGCTATACGATCTGAAAGCTTTTATTCCAAAAAAGCCTGAACAAAAAATAGTTCGACATTAAAAATTCACTGTAAATAAAGTGAAAACATTTTTTCCACACGTTGCCGGGTTTATTACGCAACGCTCATAGAGTAATGGCCGGGTAATAGCCCCTCCACACCACTCGGCGTTACGTGTGAATACACCCTTAAACGCTGGCGTCCGTATGGAAAAATGAGTCCGCACGCCAACTCACCTCTTTTGTTGGAAAATGTGAAAATGTTGCGTCTTCTGTTAATGCATGCGTTCGTTAAGGCATTAATGAGTTATGAACGAGGTATTATGACGTCTTGTATGCCTTGAGTATTTTGTGCGAGGATATTATGCATCAGTTTTTTAGTGAGTTTAAGTAGCAGTTTGATAAATATTTATGTGAAACCATATCTACTCCGAAACGTAGTGGGGGTGATAAGACAAGCCGTAGATTTAATTCTCGCGCTAATTAATTCGTAGTATTGATTAACAGGAACGGATCGACACAAACGGCATATCACTTATTCTCAAAATAATTATTTTACAAGTTAACTATTTCTTGTCAGGCTTCGTACGTTTTAGGTTGACAACAAAGCATTTCGTCTGATAATCGATTCATAAGTATGAACAAATCACATTGGGATTTGTTTTAAATAGTCAGAATAGTCTGTTAGAAACCAATTATACAAAGGCTGAACTGAAAACGCGAGACACTTCCATATGATCCTGTGTCTGGTGTTCTATCGCTGCATTATTTATTGTACTTACTCTCTCTCTCTCTCTTCAGCTACAGGAAGTGCACTGCTTGTAGTCACTATTCCCTATCAATCTAGGAACACAGCCAATCTGTCGCCTGATGTACGTTACGTCACGTAGTACGTTACGTCGCCTGAACACTCTTTTAATGTCTGCATAATTTGATTCTAATTTAGACACATCTACATACGTACTAAATAATATTTATGGATTCCATTCAGACGAGAATGAAGCGTTGAAAACACCAAGTGAAGAAAAACGGAAGAAAGGAAAATATGTAATGTTTTAATATTCCCATCCGTCACTGGTCTTACTGCGGTGTAAGTGACGGGCGCAACGCGTTTTTCTGTGTGCATATTAAAACCTATTTACTAAAAAATCTAATCATAAAATTCTTTAGGAAAGACTGTCTTGATGGCATAGTTGTATTAAAGTATGATTGCAAACTGAGGTCTTGGGTTCGAAATCCAGGGTCGGGCAAAGTGATATGGGATTTTTTTATTAATTATCAGCCCGGAGCCAGGAATTTGAGCCCAACATGGCGATAGGCTCTCCCCTTCTACTGGGACGGAACACACGTGGGCGTCCTGGTTGCACCTCTGCCTACCCCTCCTGGGATAACGGCGTGATGTATTTGTATGTATATATTATGAAAGAATATGTTTAGCGAATGCAAGCCATCATTCAAAAAGTCGAATTGTTATGTTTTTAGGGGCTCCGAAATTTGTTCTTCAACCAACCAGAGTGAACGCGGAGAATGACAGCATGCCACACTATCTTAATCCCACAAAACATTACAGCATGCGTGTCCCAATCCCACACAAGGCAAAATATCCAGTAAACTACACGCGTAATCCCACACCTTGCGGCACATGGCGGTGTGACGTGCGGACGTGTCATTAGTCGGTTGATGAATGCTGGGCGTTAATGCGCCTCCCATTCAAACAGATGCGTTGGCCGACACGCGCTCAGCCTTATTCTGATAACACCTCGTTTATCATAGTAAAACTACTTGAAAACATTTGTGATTACTCGGTTGTGGTTGAGTGATTGGATCTGTAAAGGGAAACTAGGATAGGTGTTTCGCATGTGTAGTGTGTTTATAAAGGCTAATTTTACATGCACAAACTAATATTTTTGAAATTACTGCTGGACTTTTGATCGTCGATAGATGAGCTCTTACAACATTTGTGGAACTTCTATTTTGATACTGCGGTGGCAAACTCCTTACTTCAAAACGAAATAGCAGTCATACTTTAATAAGTAATCAAATAATAGTAAAATAAATACATCCAATAGTCACATTCATAGTCCCAACCCCACAATAAGATCTAGCCTTGTATCGTGGGTATCAGGAACTACGAGAGACTTTTCGGTCTCACAAACACCCAGATCCAAAACAAATTCTTTGATTCACACAAACATTTGTCTCGGTGCGGGGATCGAACCCGCGGCCTCACGTTTCACAGCCGGCGTCTAGCCAACTGCGCCACGAAGGCTTTCAATGACCTGCATGAGAATATTGAAAATTTAAAACAACTCTGACAAGTTGATGGCCTGTTCATCTTTCACTCCCGATGTAGCTACTTGTAGCATTACAGACCTAATTTTAAAATGAAATGAATGAAATACATATTTTAAAAGTTTTATGTAGATGGTACAGTCACTGCCTGACCTAAAAGTTGATCACAACAACATTGAAACACTATCCGTTTACCAAAAGCCACCACGCACTTATGTGTATTGATAGTCAATCACCACGCACTATAACGGTGAAGGAAAACATCGTGAGGAAATCTGTATACCATAGCGATTTGCAAGAATTTCTATGGTATGTAAAGTCCGCCAACCCGCACTAGGCCAGCGTGGTGGACTATACGTCCTAACCACTCTCAATCGTACTCTCGATTGTAGAGAAGGCTCGTGCCCTGCAGTGGGAGATATCTGGGCTGATACAGTACAGTACAGTTAAGCGCTATTAACTATAGATACACGTAACTTTATAAAGCCAACAGGCCTAACAGGCTTGCTCGTTCACTAGGCTATCACTACACAAGAACAGTAATTCATATTGTAAAAAATAAAATAAAAAAATAATAATTTCTAGAATAAGGCGGTGGGGAATAGAGAAAAATATGTGAATTAAAAAGATTTCCATGTTAAACGCGTTAATGCCGCGCACGGCTCAGTGTGGTAACAGTTTATTTTAATTTTAATATGGCGTGTCCTATTTTACTATCAGAATTACGTGTGGGCCCTCTCAGTGTTTCATACGGTCCTAGAAAATAGTTTCAGAAAAAATATTCACACGGACAAGCTTTTAGTTATCTTTTTTATTCAGGTATTTACATACATACATAAACATCACGACTTTCCTAGAAGGCGTAGGCAGTGGTGTAACCAGGGCACCCACGTTTCGCCTTATGTGTTCCGTCCCATGATGTGATATGCGAGCCTGTCGCCATATGGGGCACAAATTCCTGACTCCAGGCTGATAATAAAAAAAACCAATATCACTTTGCCCGACTCAAGATTCCAACCCGAGACCTCAGCTTTGTAATAATACCGTAGTACAACTACGCCACCGCAGTCCTGTTATGTTATTAATGTCAATACAATTATTTATAAATTACTACCATTTAAAACCTATATTAAACGCCCTAATAAAATAAAAAATCCTGTCAATTTATTGTTAAGTATTTATACGGACGAGTAGTTAATTAAATAAAAAACTTAAACTGCATCGCATTGTGGAGATCATTGCCAATCCCTATCTTGATTATTGACACCGGTACATACTTAGCTAAGTACTCACGAATATAGAGAGACTAGATGTGACATCATAGTTGTAACTACGCTTACGAGACTGCGCTAATTAATCGCCATGCCGAAATTGTACTGTACTGTACTGTATCAGCCCAGATACGTCCCACTGCAGGGCAAAAACCTCCTCTACAATCTAGAGTACGATTGAGAGTGGTTAGGCCATATATTCCACCACGCTGGCCTAGTGCGAGTAAGCGGACTTTACGTACCATATAAATTCTTGCAAAACGCTACGGTATGCAGGTTTCTTGACGATGTTTTATTGCCACCGAGTGTGTACTAATGACTAAAATGATATGAAATTAGAGAATGCGTAACGCATTTTGGTTGTACATTTTCTTTTATTAAGAGTACCGAAGGTTTTATAATTGATGTCAAGCTGGGTCTTCATAATTGATGTACTAGAGTTTTTTTATGGTTGTCGGTAATTATTAAAAGAGATACTTTCATATGACGTGCCACTCATTTATGAAATTAAATGACTAAAGACGATAGTCTCCTATTAATCGCACTATTTCTGGTCGATATCGTACTTGCCACCAGACGAAGAGCAGTCACTGCCGATAAGGTAAAAAAAACATAAAATACAATCCTGATCCCACACTAAGTTTCATGTCTTGTGGCGTGGATATCAGAAAATACGAGAAACTTTATGTCTCATAATCTCCCACGGCTTATTCATAAACAGATTTAAAACCTATTTTAGTTATCAAATGCTTTTTCCCTTTCGAACTACTTTATAATCCAGTTTGAGCGAAGAAGACCAAACATTTGATAATTAAAATAAGTCTTAAATCTGTCTATGAATAATTGAATCCATCGGAAATCGATACCACGGCCTCTCGTTCCACAGCCGTCGTCTAACCTAACTTGCCATGGATTCTGTCTATAAAGATATGGTACATCCATAACTTTTATATCTACAAATTTTTCTCATCACGCGCAACCACAGCAAACCTTATCGAAGGTTATACTCGATGGACCGCGGAGTCACATGCTGTCCTTAGTTTTTGCGGCCCTATGCACTTGTACGAAATATTCTTTGGTTTTGGTTTGATGTTTTTTTAAATTGTCGCCTCATTTTTGTTATGAAGTGTTTTGATTTGTTTTTAATATAGACTTAGGTTTTAAATAAAACCATAATATAAGCATACGGTGCGTCCCTTTCGTGGTATAAAAATTAATTTATCTCTATTTAGTTACTTTGTTTATAATAAATTGTTTTATTGATATAGTGGCGGCAAGGTTTGTTAAAAATATGAACCGTGAAATCCACTAAATGTGAGTTAAGCACCATTTATACGGGGAGAGTTTCTCGCGGCGAGAATCGTATGCCATTATCGCATGACACAACCGCCGACATAATCTTTGAGGCAAGAAACTCTCCGTGTAAATGGGGCTTTAATTGTATAGAGAAATCTCCCATATGCCTGAAAGTGTTGAATGAACTGGAATCTGGGTCTGGATCCTATCACTTTGGGAAAGAAATAAGCTTATATCGATAGTATAAATTGACATTGGTACGTAGCATTAGATAAACCTCTGCATTTTCGCTTCGGAGTTACAGTCGTGAGCATAATTATGTTTCCCATAAATAAATATGGGAAAAACTAAAGCCATACGACAAACGACGTAATATTTTTGTTCATTTATTTTCTGCGGTTTTCTTAAACGCTCACAATAACGAAGGCTATGTGACGCGTATGTGATTAAGGATATGAATAGTCAAAATTACTTACTTTACTTTACTAGCCTTAAAGATCCCACTGCTGGGCATAGGCCTCCCCTAATTTTTTCCATAAATCTCTGTTGAGAGCAATTTGCTTCCAGTCATTGTTAAATTTATTGAGGTCGTCCCGCCATCGCTTTCGGGGCATTGAAAATTATCTAAATTTTAAAAAATACAATATTTTTTTTATGCAACCCATGAAATGCCATACATTATTTAGATTCAGTCCTTTCTGTTCAGTTTGTCAGTTTGAACAGTCGGTTCACGAGACTGTTTTCGCCAAAGAAGAACGGGCAAGAAACTCTAGCGTTGCTCTTTTAAAAACAAGCTTACAATAGTGGCAGTGATTATACAGGAGTCGCAACGCAGTTGAATTCTCTAACCTAACGTCTAGACTCCATCATTGTTCAAGTACCCATCTGCTCTTAAAATATTACCTACTGACCAGTTTGACCTAAAGCAATCACATATTATTACCATAGAACTGTTGCGCCTAGTTATCTAGTTATACAGGTTACATCAAGAGTGCTACCGCAAACGAAGCCTGGTGGTAGTGTTAGTGACTTTAGACACTATGCCACTAAAATTTTTGCAAAAAGAAGCGCCGGCTTTTTTGTATATTTTTTCCTATTATCGTATTTGGGTGGTAAATATATACATTTTCCTAAAAAATAATGTATACCCTTTTATTAGTTATAGTACGCAAGTCTCAAAATTATTAGTTTAGCAAAAACTATGGATTTACCATCCAAACACAATTATATTATGAACATTCGCTTTTTTGCAAAAATTTTAGTTGCATTGTGTCTAAAGTCACTAAAACTACCACCTGGCTTCGTTTTCGGTAGCAGTCTTGGTATACCCTGTATAGCAACCAATACATTGTAACTATGTAAATATGAAGGTTATCTAGTGGGCCAGTGACAGCGGTCGCGCGAGGATTCAGGAATCACAGGAAAGCGCATTATTTATGCCAGTCCAGTTTTGGTCTAATTGTAATGTGCGCTAGTCCGGCCCGATTTATCAGAAGTCCGGTGTAGGGACACAAATGTGACGAGTCGCTGTTACTACTCAAAGTTTTGGACTTCCTGATTGTGAACCTATATTAATACAGGTTTTTGTTAAGTGCGTTTGCAAAGTCATATAAGATGTTTTTGGTTATTTGCTTACACTTTGCAAATTCTACATGATGATTACAGACTTTCCGAAAATATTTAGTGCTCGCTCAATATCGAAAAGTCATAGACCTGTGCCACAAATCAGACATTGCACTATCATCTCGAAACTTCGCCACCCTTCCAATAGGAGCAGGCTCCTAAATAATGCTCCATTTACACGGAGAGAGTTTCTCGCGGCAAGAATCGTGTGCGATTATCGCATGATATAACCGCCATATTTTATTGTGTTGTGACAAACTTTTAAACGATGCAACATTTTTATATCCTTACGATAATCGTCTCTTTGAGGTGAGAAACACTCCCCGTGTAAATGGGGCTTAACAGAGGAATGCAACAGTTCGGCGTTTTATTTAGTCGTTTCAAATAAGGAATATCTAATAAAAATATTTCGGTTCTTACGATGCTCCATAGCATTTCTATTCTCGCATTGTCCAGTCATCTGATTGTTCGTTATTTCACTTCGCACAAAGGTAACCACTATTACAATATTACTGACATTATTTATATCTAAACGCATGCGAAATTGAACTTTATGACTTTCAGATAAGAATCTAGATAGTGAATATACATTGTGCCGCGGCGACTTCTATGATATTTATTTTATAGCCATTGACCTTTTGGATTGTATTTTGAAACGTGTTTCGGGTTTATTGAATTTAATAAAATACAGAATGTGTCCGTATCATGCTGTCTGTACTGTGTTATGAAATGCTATATGCAATTCCCAATATAAAATGGCTTATCACGTAAATTAGAATAGTCCATATTGAGTGATATTTTTGCTCGAGAAAGGAAAATAGCCTGTTTATGTATAAAACTCTTAAAAAATATTGTCATTCAAAATCTTAAAGAAACTCTTTACAATATTAATATTTCCTATTCTATGCCGACTTCGAACGACTCTTGTAGTAGTGTAAAAACAAAGTTGATGGTTAAAAAAACCATGATCAAAAGTACTGTCCATTGCTGAACACAGGTCTATGATTGAAAAGAGAGAAATATACTGTAAGGCGCAGTACACAGCAAAGCCGCCAACCCGCCGACCTATGTTAGCAACTTTTTATTAGTTGGCGTCACTCATTGCAAATCGGAAAACTTTGTCGACGACATCACAGTGGCTCGACGTGACATGAGGACAATTTTTATGACGTTGTTGAGTATCGTCGAGCAACTGAGCAGAGTGTTGCCAATATGTCGGCGGGCAACACGTGCTGGCGCTTGTTGCTGACATGATTATTTTCTTATAGCTGTATCGCTGTATCGACGAGCTGTATCGCCGGGCCAGCGGCTTTGGTATGTAGTGCGCTTAATTACAAATACCGAATATCAAGTGAAACCATTCTAGAAAGTTCTACATCGTTGTATGTAGATAGCGATACGCGTATGGAGGTAGCGTCAGCGCAACAAGCCGGTAGTGCGTGCGTGAGATACGGACACGCAAATAACTTCCCGCCAGATTACACACTGACGGCTTGTACCGTCAGCAACACTGTCTAATAGCTAACTAAGTACGTGTTAAGTAATAGCTAGCGCCCGGTATGTATGAGACTTGATTAACATCGAAAGTCGTACATTTGAGCTCAACACACGTCTTCGCTTTTTCGAAGTTACGTATGTACATTAGATTAAATATCTTCTTCTCTTTTCGGCTACAAAAAATTCACAACATAATAGGTCTTTCGTAAAGTACATATAAAGTATGAATTGTTGAAATGTATCGTTTTAACTCAAGTGAATTTGTGATCATTTTTTAAACAACTTTTATTGATGCCTTTTAAATGTTTTATTTAAGACTGTTTTAGTTAGTGCCACTAGACTTGACCGTACTTACAGTATTTTTATCGGGCTGTTATAAGTAACAAGGTTACCGCAGTAGCGTCGGCAGAACAAGCGCGCGTGTGAGCGTGCATATAAGTCGCCGCGCGAGATTACAGAGAGTACCGCTGTTTAAGACCGTCGGCAAATAAATTACGTTTTCTAAAATGTTTAAGCAGAGTAAGGAAAAATGATTAGTTTTGGCCCACCCGTTGAACATAAATACCTGATTAATCCCAGCTAACCCTTGAAAAATATCAATTTAAATTGATCGAATTAGTCGAACTGTAGCGTGGCTGTGATACCGTGAGATGCTAAGTTAAAATCCCAAGCCAAGCAATTCACCTTGTGTTAATTCTTTGGTTCGGAAATTCTCTTATGAGACATGAAATAGAATTTGTGTTCGGTACAGAAAAATGTTAGTTCCTTATTGTAGTATGAATGGAATAATTTAAACAATCTTTAGGGAGGCACAAAGAATCTTTGTCTACCTCCTCAAGAACACAGGTGTGAACTTATTGAGCCATTATTTAAACATAGATGAAGAAAGGAAGAGTAGAGGGTACATTTCTGTGCCTTATTAAATTCTGTTGCATGAAATTGCTACTACGTGTGCCTGGTTTGTGTTAGGTCATGACAGTAGCGTCGGCATAGCAAGCGTGCGTGAAAGCGGCACGTATAAATGGCTGTGAGAGATTGCGGCGAACATATTCGTGCAGTAGCGTCAGCAAAAAGGTATAATATTATTGTCGTTTTTTGTATTCTTATTTTATATTTAGTCCCTCTGGTTTATTTTATGTTTTAACTTGGCCTGATTCAAATTTTGTATTTTCCTAAATTATGGTACTGAAAATTGTTGTGTTTCAAAATTATCTAATGTACACTCCATTTCAATAAGAGTGGCATAATGTCAACTAGTTAGAGATTCTCGCCTGTTTCCAGTTGATGATCTATCTAGACATCACAATTGCACCATTAGGCTTAGCTACAAAAATATCAGCATCTTATTTTTGTAGAATTACTTACAACACGTCAGTTATTAATTTACCTCAAATAATTAAAAATACGACTTGATTATCGTTCAAATACCTACCAAGCTTGCAAAATTAATATGCTTACCGTACACCGTCGGCACGTAAGTAGTTTAATGAACAATCCATGTAAGTTTAATCCCATTTGTCGAACGTTTAAGCTGTATGTGCGGATATCTGTAATGGAGTGCCTTGTGCGTACGCGGCGTGGTACTGCCTGCTACGGTATCTCGCGGTGGGTTCGTGTTCCTACTTTGTACTGCGTATTTCTTGGGTTTCATTAGCCTAGTAGTGCTGTAAAGGAGCCGTAAGGTCCTGCATTGCCAGTACTGGGTAGTGGGTTTTTTTTATTGGATAGTTCCGGCAAACGAGAATATAGGTCACCTGATGGTAAGTAATCACTGCCGCCCATAACTTTCTACAACAACATGAAATAAGAAGAGGAGCGCGAAGGAGAAAGGATGGGAAGTAGAAAGGGGTATAACGCATCTGGCAAAGTTAGAAGTTTGTTTATAAGAACCCGCGACCTCTCGTTTCACAGCCGGTGTCTAACCAACTGCGCCACATAATCATGACGATTTGAGGCTCCTCTACCTACTCCTCAGCGAAAGTAATATAGCAGACAGCATACCGTTTTGATCCCAATTCAAATATCGAAACTGTATAATTGAAAGGACGCACAAAAACGAATAAAAACTAAATTTTATGTTCTCATATTCACAGCCAAATTAACTGAATTCAAGCAGCAATATACCAATTTTCCCACGCAACACTTAATCTGTTTACACCATCACCCCGTTACATAATCTGTAATCTCACCCAATTCCCATAACAGTTAACACGCCACTTGAGTTCGTCTCTATACGAATCCCGGAGGAGCGCTCCCCTTTCTTCACATATTATAGTAAGTACCCTCATTTGCCGTATTATGGGAATTGCCGAAATGTTCGGTAAATACATCCTAATATTTATAGTATCAACTAGCTTCGTCTTGCAGCTTTGCTTGCGTGACAAGGTTTTTTGAGATGGCTTAATGGAATACAAAATGATTAAGACAAATAATAATACGACGATTGTGTAATAATAATTCCTCTATTCTTTTCCAACATCATGTACATTTATAGCAGGGCTCTCTATACATACAACTCGCATATTAAAACCGTGTAAAACGTTATAACTTGAATATTCGTTGCGTGATAATATTCCGACTCGGCCATCCTTCACATCAGCCGTTGACAACTCCGTTCTGTATTCAAATCCTTATTCTATTCTACTTAATATAACTGCCAGCAACATCGTCATGCTAAAATAGATTGCTTCACTTATCGCTTATAAAAATCACCCGTTACAAAATATTTGCAGTGGTAATAATTTATTTATTTATTTATTTAATCACACACACACACAGTCATTACAGGTTTAGGTACCCAATTCGATCTGGCGGGACTATAACACAATTTATACAAAAATAAAATAAAACAAAACAAAACATAATAACAATCACACTACAACAAATCAATTAAGCCAACTTAATTAAATCAAGTATAACAAATAACATATAACAAACATTTTGCGAGCTCACTCCGATTACCTGCAAAAACATCTGTTTTGACATGCACCCCATTAATAGTTACCATTGCTCGGGTGAGAGGCGTCTTGGCCAAGAGGTTGGTCCTGGAGGTCGGTACCGCCAGTAGCGGTGGGCGGCGTCGCCTCCACACATACCGGTCTGGCACACTCAGGCAGAGGCGGTACAGAACCCCCGGGTTGTGCTCTATACCACGCAATAGCTTCACCAGGTACATCGCGAGAGTGAACTCGCGCCGCACCCTCAGCTCGTTGTACCCGACCATGCCCAGTACAAACAATGTGGGGTACATTAGCGGATAAAACGGATATATCCCATAAAGTTTCAAGTACAGGTGCCTCGTGAACTTGTTCTGGACCCGTTCTAACATGGCCACGTACTTTGCCTCGTGTGGAGACCATATGACCCCGCTATGTTCTAGGTGGCTCCGGACGAGCGCATCATATAGTACCCTAACGGTAGTGATATTGGTGAAGTGTTTGGATTGTCTCAACACAAAACCGAGATTCCGATATGCTTTCTTGCATATATTGGTAATATGATTACGAAATGTCAAGTCCGGAGTGAGAACCACCCCCAAATCACGCACCTGTGATACCCGTTGTATCGGAGATGCATCTACCGTGTACTCGTAGCACATCGGTGTTCGGCTACGAGTAAAAGTTAACACCGAACACTTGGCAACATTGAAGTATAGGTGGTTGTTATAGCTCCACTCTACTACTCTATTTATATCCGCTTGTAGGAGAGCACTGTCGGTTTTATCCCTAACTTCAAGCAGCAGTTTCAGATCATCTGCAAATAACAAACATGAGCCATGCCTGACGACACTTGGTAAATCATTTATCATAATGACAAATTCCAGCGGTCCCAGATTGCTGCCTTGGCTTACGCCCGACCTGGTGTAGTATGGTTCGGACTCATATCCATTGAAATCGACGTATTGTTGTCGGTCTTTCATGTAACTAATATGTCGGCTATCGTCTCCAAAAATGTGTTTGAAGTGATAAAGCCTTGTAGATTGTTAATATTACTCTACTGGCCATGGGTCGGCTCGACTGAGGCGATCCCACTGGCTCACAGATGTGAAGTACTCGTAATAGGCAATAGCTGTCATACATACTTTCTATTGGTGATTAAAATGTCCGGAGATAATGTGATATTTCTATCCGACGGAATATCAACCACCGTTTACTATGAATGCCTATCATAGCGACTCCCGTTTACTTAGCTTGCGGGTTAAGTATATGTATATGTATTATCAGCCAGGCCAGTATGTGTGTTTGTAGTTATACAGAATTGAAGTCGAGTTAAAAACTTATTCTTCAATCTACCGAACCCTGAACCCTTAGAGTATGTTTAATATAGAGGGAGGGCTATCTACTTAAAAAACGTAGATAAAATGGTGATGCCGGGCCATCTTTTTCTGCCCTGCTATTGGCAGGTTAACCAACGTGTACGAATTATTTGAAAAGAAAAACAAAGAAATGTTTATGGTTATTGAATTTCACTCCAATTCGTTTTAGACAGATAATAACTAACAATTCGTTTACCAACGGAGTTTATAGCAATTTGTTTTTAAATTATTATTTCAATTTTCACTAATAAAGCATTGCTACCAACATAACATTATGAATAAAATATCTACATTTAGGTAGTCACAAATGTATGACAGCGCTTCCTATATTATAAATACTAGAAGCCTGGACCTTACGATTCCCTATCTATACGTCTATCAGCAACCATTAGCAAACTCACTTCACTACTAATATCCAAAACTAGATACCACAGCATATAAACAATACAGTACTTAAAGAACAAGAGCGTTATAAATCCACGTATCACGAGCATAAACAATATCTCACACGGGCGGGTTATGAAATTTATTCAGCGAGGGCCTCGTAAAACAAAAGTGCGACATAAATTGCCCGCTGTGGCCCTAACACGCATTAGCTCCGCCATTTTCCGTCATATGAGAAAGCATTTTCCGCGCGCGATACGCTTTTTTATTTCTGGGTGTTGCTCTACTTCGCTTTTTTTTTTAGATTTTTTTTAAGGGATGGAATTTCGATGTTGTATGAAATACAAGTATTTTGATTAGGAAAGTAATTTATGTGACTGAATGTTAAACTGAATTATGATTTAGTAATATAATGTTTCAACAATTTTTCTGATAGGTCTAATCTGTTTAAGACTTCGTACGTTTTCACACACAGTTTGAACCTACTATACCGAGTACTTAGATTTTGTATTTTACAAATATGAGTCTACCTAATTTCCTTAAATCTAGTTATACCTAATATTGAGAATGAAAATAAAACGACACTAAAGCAAAAAAAAACTGTACTTGCGCATTACATATATGTATCAGCTGTAGCATTATTGTCTTTTAAATTAGTATACCTAATACCAAACCATAAAACTGCATCCATATCATACTACCTATCCACGCCCAAAAACCCATAACCTCAACCTTAACCCTCCCAAAAAAAAACAAACAGTAGACTTACTACCGTGACATATCGAGTGCACCGTTTAACCCTACGGCGGGCCACCTGTTGCATGCATACGACAATCCCATATAACGCATCCCTCACGAACATGTACCGTGTAGGCTCGTCCCGGGACAAATTCGGAAGTCCCGCCAACATTCTCAACGAAAATTGTATTTATTTTGTACCAGTGGAGGGTTAAATCGAATCTGGAGTTTTGTGGTTTGTTTATTGGGTTGCGATACTTTGATTGCATGATGTTGGTGGGTTAAGTCTGTACGTTGGTAATGATGAATTCTACAAGATAATCTTTGTTTTTCAAATTAAAAACTGGTTTTAATATTCAATCAAAATCAAATACAAATAATTGTGCAGTAATGTTAATTACTTACTATGTAATTAGGTTAGAAATCATAATTATATTACCATTAATAACCGTAACTCAAAAGCATCTGTTTTCGATTTTCACATATGAGACACAACTGGTGGTAGGTACCACCGCAATGTCTATTTCTCCTGCCAAAGAGCAATGTCAACGCATTGTTGTGTTTCGGTTTGAAGGACATTGTAGCCAGCGTAACTATTGGACATAATGAGACTTAACAACCTATGTCTCAGGATGGCGAGCGCAGTGGAATGCCAAGCATAGCTTTGTTATTCATGGTGTTGTTTTGTTTTGCTACTGTCCAAGAGCGGTCGTATCGCTTACCATCAGGTGAAGGGCTTGCTCATCTCGCCATTCATTGCATTAAAAAAAGACAAATTAAATTAAAAAAGTACTTTTTAATCAATAGACAAACAGAAGGTTACTATTTTGCACAATATAAGGCCAAAAAGTTCTCGAATGTAGGCCACGAAGCGGAAAGCGCAGCGTGGGACGTCCACCCACTACGTGGTAAGACGACCTGGTAAAGGTCGCGGGACGTCGCTGGATGCAGGCTGCCTCCAACAGGTCACTGTGGAAATCATTAGGCCTATGTTCAGCAGTGGACTTCCTTTGGCTGATGGATGGACAATACAAGGAGGCATGAGTGCATGAGTATCCTTTTGGTATTAATTTATCAAGATAGTATGTTCTTATATGGTTATCACTTTATATTTAACACATATAAAAGTGAACGGCATTAAAATATAATTAGTTTAGGAATAAACAAAACACAGTCTGAAAAAATCTTTTTAATGCAATTAAGTCATAATTTGACATAAAATATTCATCTCAGTGTTGAGAGCGCCTAGAGATATGTTCATTTGCGACCCCCCGGCTCTTTTACTACACGTACTAATAAGAAGACATTAAACTGTCCACACACGTCCCACTTTCGTGACTTTTAGACGTTTACCTGTGCCGCAGGTGATGAGATATCGGCATAAACTGAGCGATGAGCGAAGGCGGATAAGGGTAATGCTGGAGGATACAAGAATTATGTTAGAAAATGATAGGTTCTTAAAATGTGTTAGTTAATTGATGAAAAAATATACATTTCTGCTCATATTATAACGATTTTTTTAAACTATCCCAAGAATAAGTAAAAGAGGAAGCTTAACAACCTCTCATTAACGTTCATGTAAGAAATTCCTGAGATGATGCCATATAACTTTAAAATATTTTATACAGCAATCGTCTCAAAATCATTAATTTATTATCCTTATCTTACCAAGGGAAATAACATGACGTCATAAAAATAGCACACAAAGCAAATAACTGACAATATTTTTAAAAACATTTTTATTTCATTATTTTTAATTTTAAAAATAAATACTTTTAAAGTCCCTTATCAATATCAAATACACAGCGATCTCTTGTAACTCGCGCCAAACCGCTGAGTTGGCAGACGTGGTTACCCAAGACCGCACACGTCGCCTGCACTAATTCTAATGATGTTATTATGACGAACGTGATTATATGGATTATATTATATGTCAGACTCATAATGTATGGGAGAGGCATTTCGATAGAGTTCAAGTTAGCAGTTTTGATCGTTGGTGGATTTGTGTCAAGGTCAGTGTTATACTTTGAATTTTTTAATCGAAAAAAATGAACAAAGTATCAACCTTGCGGACGGGGCAATGTTTTAGTGAAACAAAGAGGCTTATTTTAGAGCATATCAACGATCTTCGTAGAAAAGATATCTTAAAACAAATGATAAATGATAGAAGTAAGGAGTCGCGTTTAATAGCTTGCAAATATTCAGTAAATTGGCAAATGACCAGCAGTACATTGCTATAACAATATTTATTACTTAAACAAATCGCTATACTAAAATGCACAACAATTACAAAAATAATTTGATAAGTACTAAAAATTTTAAGAATGAAATAAAGCTATAATATATTATTAAAAAATCGGCCTTCTTAACTTAAAATTAATATAAAATAGATAATTAATATCGCCAAGTATCAAAACATCTCACACCTGCTAAACAGATGCTATCACATCCGAGCCCATACGCTAAGTAAAGATCAACTTAGATCCAACTTAAACGTAACTTACTGTCACCAGCCCATCTCAGATGTTCCCACAATCGATCACCACGCACTTATCTCTCACTTAAAAGGTTTTATCTATGAACTCTTTAAAATATAAATAGGTTTTTAATATTTTTTTCTTTTTAAGTGAGACACTCTTTTGTTTGAATTTGATGTATGAGATCTGGGGATAATCTAAAACAATCGAACGATCACTTTAACAATCAAACCATCACGTTTGTCGACTCGTATGTTCCCTCTTTACATTGGTTAAAATGAAGTACGAGAGCATTAGGGGTAGCCTATGTTCAGCTGTAGTCTTCTTGTGGCTGAAGAGAAGAGTTCTTCTCTTCTCTTCAGCCACAAGAAGACTTCAAAAGCTTCAAGAGCGTCAAAAGCTTAAACATAAGGTCTTGATGGGGCAGCCATAAATTATAATTAAACCTATCAAAATGTTTAGTTTGCTTCGTTCCTAAGGTGCAAATAGGCAAGCTTATCGTCAATTTCCTCTCTTTTAGCCACGGTTAGACCGTGCGAGATGAAGAGTCATTGTGGATGCCCTCTGTCCCATCTAGGGGACATGGGATTTGACTGATGAATGAAGTCTACTGCATAATCTTGCCCTAAGGATATCCACATCTTCTGGACGCGATCTGCAAGCACCAACGCCAAGCCATACATATGAAATAGTCCTGAGCATGTCATAATTATGATCTCTTTCTTCTCTCTCTCTCTCTCTCTATCTATATATAGCTACAGGAACTCCAATCACGATTCATAAAACCAAAAATCTCCCAAAAAGTTGATTGCTTTACCTGACCATTGAAAGCGCTGCCAGCGGATCAATGACCAACAAACAAACATGGCGACTATAGAGTAGTCCTTTTAAATACCACACAAAAGACCGAAGTCCCCATACAAACAGAACAGAGCCCCCGTTCACGAAGTTTAGCGCATCAATTATAGTACGTGGTAGCGATGCGCTGACGAGTGACAGGCTTTAGATCATATCGTCACTTGTCAACTATACAGGGTGGTGCTTAAACGGCTCCTACTTGAGTAGCAACATGTAATTTTAAGGATTTTTAAATACGAGTGCTATACATTCTTTGATGTAATAGATATTTAATTGATGATATTGGTATATCTCGCCAAGATAAACTTTTAGATGTAAAATTAGAAAAGTGATGTAAAAAATAACAGTCTTATTCGATAGTAAGGAAAATAAAACGATTCTTAACTAGTACATTTGTTTTCTTTTTAATGTAACCGCACATCCTTACACTTGAATATTACGTATCTGCAGTAAAACAAAGGTACGTTTTATTCAAAGTAATATATCTTTAAAATACCATACATTTAATCCGCACTCTGTATACAAAACCCGTTACATGATATCGGTGCGGACGCAGTGGCTCTTTACTCTATTGTCTCAAGATACATGTAAAATTAATGACCATCTATCTCATATAAGTGATTATTTTAATACTTTTATAAACAGCTCTAAATAGTTTCTTTTTAATTCGTGTCACTTACGTAAGTGCCTTTTAACGCCTCATCAGTTTAAAAGTCATGTGAATAAACTATGAACTAGTTGACTATGATGACTGCCTTGGTGGCGTAGTTGTACTATGTATGCTTGCAAAGCTGAGGTCTCGGGTTCGAATCCCGGGTCGGGCGAAAGTGATATGAGATTTTCCTATTTATTATCAGCCTGGAGTCAGGAATTTGTGCCTGATATGGCGATTGGCTGGCACTCTATCACATCGTGGGATAGCACACAAGGCGAAACGTGGGTGTCCTGGTAGCCCCTCTGCCTAACCTTTTGGGGATAAAGGAATTATGTTTATGTATGTAACAAACTATGAACTGAAGTGCTAGAATCGTTTATGAAGAGCTACTCTTAGAGTAGAGCATTTGCTAGACATGTAGTGGAGTTATATTGTAAGCCCGACTACATCGTAAGCTCGATCTGGGCTGTACCACTGTCCCAAAGGAAACAGCTTTAAAGTGATGAGTCGTAAGAGCAAGCACATAATTGAAATTGCCTAATTTCTAACTTTGCTTACTGATTTTTTTGTCCACCCTTAGTATCGATCACGAAGTTATAATCCCCAAGAATTAGATCTGTTAAAGCGATTTTTTTATTTGGGTTTTTATGGCATATTTTATCGCTCGAAAGATTCCAAAAGCTTTGTTTTCAAAAAATTCTCCAATGGAAATTTTCGCATATTATCAATCAATTAATTATAAAACCACATTATTATAGTTATTACAATCTTCTATCAACATTCCACCAATGTTAGATTTACCATGTCCACTGCACTTAGCCTCCACAAAAAGCCTAAACTGAACAAGGAAACGCATTAGGTCGTGACGCAAGCCATGTTACTCGCGTGGCGCCAACAACACAACACCTCAAAACAATTAATCACGCAGATTTCCCAACGTTTGAACTATTGGCGCGATAACATCTCTCGTGTTAGCTGCAAATTGATATTTGAATATTAAATTATGGCCAGTGAAGCTGTTACTGTTTTCGAAACTGTTCCATTTGGGTGTGGCTGATCCTTTGACATTACTGCAAAAAGTCTTGTATGTGTGTCTCTTTCCTTTGTACGGTGTGGGTAGGTGTTAGAAAAGGATAGAGAGTATATGGCATATTTCATTGTTAAATGAATTTTATTTTTTAAAATAAATTGTTTTTTATTTTGCGGCAGGGTTTATTTAATGGATTAACATGGCGAAGTGCTTGTAAGATTTATGATATACTTTGTGTTTGAATTTTGCATTTATCACAGATAATGTCTGCGAATTAATATGGATATACTCGTAATCAATATATTATGCGCTGATGGAGACAATGGGGTTTTAAAATACATTATCTTGGTGCCAAATGTCGAAAGCTGTAGTATTGAATGCAATTTTATTCTTTGGTGTAAATAATGTTCGGTAAAATGAAGAAGCAACAATTAAAATCAGATACTTTAATATCCTCAGTATTCAGTATTACATATGTATGTTACATGTTAACTCCTAAAACAAAACAAGTATCACTAAATGTTGATAACGCAGGATCGTGTGCGACATGTCGTGAATGGCGTGTGTGTCGGCGGTATCAGGCGACAAATTGTCGACCGACGCTGTCGCCTGTTGCGCAACACATTGTCGCCGCGACGCAAGTGACATTACTGAGTTATTGCTGTTTACGCCTAAATGTTAGGCACGGGGTAGAAATGTAGTGTTTATGTTGTTTTTATTTCGCAGAAAAATGGTTTCAGTAAAACTGCTGAAGGTCATTGGATGTAGGCCACTTACGATAAGCTGTTATGGATTCAAGAGGATCTATTTTGATCAGCAGTATGATGTTGGCTTTGTGATAGTTGAAGATAATTCAGTATACAACACAATAAGGCACGCATTTTACTTAAGTATGTCGAAGATCTAGAGAATTTCAACTATAATAAACATAAAAGAAATATTTGTTCACCGCACATACTTTTATTTCTAAGTAAAAGTTGACATTGAGATTAAAATTCATAAGCTTCATCTGCAACATGCTATTTAACTTTGACAGCCTCCGTGGCGCAGTTGGTTGGACACCGCCTGTGAAACGAGAGGCCGCGGGTTCGATCCCCGCACCGAGACAAATGTTTGTGAGGCCCACAAGTATTTGTCTCGGGTCTGGGTGTTTGTGAGACCGAAAAGTCTCTCGTAGTGTCTGATACCCACGACACAACTCTTAATTGATCTTAATGTGGGGTCAGGACTATGTATGTGACTGTTGGGTGTATTTATCTTACTTATTCATCGAGAATGGTTCCATGTCTCTTAGATCTTTCCAAAATATTTTAATAGTTTAGGGATACCTCACTCGGGACTTAGATTTGAAAGCTAAAATATGCATCACATAGCAAGATGTTATTTGTGTAAATACGTTATATAGGTGATAGGCGTCCTTTTGAAATCTACATGCCTTTAATTTCTGTATAATTCTTACGTCATTTTCACCTATGCTATACAAAACTTCATACAAAAAAAATCTTATCCAAAACACTCAAACTCCAATTAAAATCAAAGTAGGTGAGACTAAAGGTAATATATCTCATTAATATTAATCAGCTAATCGTTTCGCTCGTGTGAACCCGCCGATACAGTGCTTGCTGTTTAAATAGGGGCGCGTCGATTTGTGCCGGCAATTTCGGGAATCTATTGCGCGTACATTGAGTTCTGTAGGGTAATTCACGTAATTTTTTGACGCGCCGATCAAGTTGCGATGCAGTTGCAATGAAGTTTACGTCTTAGTGCAAAATGGTATTCTTGTAATTGTTTAGCTGCGCGTGAACTGCACCTAAGCTATGCGTAAACTGCGCGGGTGCTGCGCGTCAACTGTACGTCAGTCGTATGCAAAAAGATGATATGCGGACTTGACGCGAGCGTATCTGACAGCGGTTGTCAAAATTACGAGAATACGAAAAGGTCTGTTTTGATCGAAACTTAACAGCAACTGCATTGCAACTGAACTTATTTAATTACGTGAATTACCCTACTGATGTAAACGCTGTTTGATCTGAGGCAACTTATTTGTGGCAGTTAGTGTTATAAATTGGTGATAATATCGTTGTTTGGGTAAGTAGCTTGGTGGATTCTAAGAATTGGTAATGTTATATACATACACACATAAACATCACGCCATTTTCCCAGAAAGAGTAGGCAGAGGTGCAACCTGGTCACCCACGCTTCGCCCTATGTGTTTTTGGTCCCATGACGTGGTAATGTTGTGTGTGCAATTCTTCATAGGTTGTAAGCGGGTACTATACTGCACTGTATCTGCCCATAAGTTTTCTGCTAAGCAAGGGACTTCCATACAACCAAAAGTTTGGTTAAAAATTCTTAGGTCATAGTCCAACACATGGCCCTAGGGTTGACGCACTTCACGCGAAGTAATTCACCAACACACATCACACCTTTTATATAACATGCTATTAACATGGTAACCAAATTGTTTCTTTCTCGCAATGAAAATTTATGTTAATTATCACAAAAGTATTGTTCTTGATTAACATTACATATCTCTGAATAGCTAGAGATGTGCCTTGGCTTTCGAACCGACGATCTCCATCTTAACAGACGTGTGCAAACCGTTACTTTTAGGTTTCCAGCACGATGTATATTATCTATAATCCATCCATCCATCAGCTAAAGCAAGTCCACTGCTGAACTGTCCTCCCCCAATGATTTCCACGGTGACCTGTTCGAGGCAGCCTGCATCCAGCGACGTCCCGCGACCTTTACTATGTCGTCTGATCACTTTGTGGGTTAAGGTCCTACGCTGCCCTTTTCACTACGTGGCCTCCATTTGAGAACATTTTGACCCCATCGGCCATCAGCATATAATATGTGATAGAAAAGAAAAAAAAAATACAGCCTATTTACTGAATTATTAGATACAATTTACCAAGAACCCAGTCTGTTGCAATAGAACTAACCTATAAAACGAAATTTCAAAGCGATCACGCAATGCTACCATAGGAGCAAGGCACTATGGGGACAATTGCGAATTTCATTGTATTGTTCAAATTCATATGGAAATGAAATATGAGGCGAGCGGTTGAAAGGTGCGCCGGCGCAGCGCAGTTAGCCGCGTGTACTGAGGAAGACCCAGCGTCCAGCCGCACCGACTGTGGGTATTGTATATGGAGAAGTTTCAGATACTACGGAAATACTGCTGTGGATTGGACTGAGCGAATGGGACATATTGACTGGAACAGTACAACTGTCTTACAGAGGATTGGCATAAAGTAACTGCTTTGTTATACTTCCAACAAAATCATCGAATTCGGAGGCGCCATCAACCATACTATTCATCTGTACATCAAAAGTATTAAAAATGTAAATGAGATTTATTTATTTTACGATTCCCGGATACACAAAATCTAGTAGTAGGATATTGGTTAGACATGTTGCTCTCTTGCTGATCACTTTATTTCGATTACAATACACTGCACTAAGTGCAAAATTTTGAAAAGTAGGTACTAATTGTACGTAAGGTGTAGTATTTATTTTAATGTAGAAATTTTGTTGAAAATAAAAAAGAAACGAATACAGAAGGACTGTTTTGAGTTAAACAAAAGGTAGCATGGTTATTTTACCATTTGTACTGAGACAGACCTACGAACTTAATGGAATTGACCTGAACCCTAATCAAGAGGACACAGTAAAACTACTCAGCCGTAATCCAAATACCGTTACATCTGAAAATTTAACATATACATTAGGATTGTATAAAATTGTCATGCACATACCGTGGCCAGATAAATAATACGGGTCGGATAACTTGTGGCGCACAATAATAACATATTATTGGAGTAATATTGCCATTTGTGATAATGCTCGGTAATGTAACACGAAGCGGTGTTCAGGGGGCATTAGAGCCATTTTAACTTGCGACTGATGAATTTATCTGTACCGTTAGGATTTGTACGTGGATGTGACAGGTGTTGTTTTGATTTGGAATCAAGAAGTAATATTTTTTTTATTTAGTGGATGACTGTTTGAATTAATGCGGATTAGATTTGAATACTTGACACAACAGTTAAGGTGGCCATAGTATTAACCACATTAATATTTAAAACAACAAGTAAAATGATCCCTTCTTGAATGATTGAAACCAATACAAATCAAATACGATAAACATTGCATCAAATAGAAAAAATCTTTCAGGAGAGTTTCTCGCCTCGAAAATACAATAATCGTAAGGATATAAAAAAAGTTGCATCGTGTAAACGATTGTCAGAAAACAATAATGTATGGCGGTTATGCCATGCCATAATAGCATGATTCTCGCCGCGAGAAACTCTCCCCGTATAAATGGCGCTTTACACACGGAATCTAAAACCTCAATAAATGTTGTCCATTTTGAATGTCATTCGAAAAAAGACTGCTTATTACTACACAAATACATTACATACTAATTAAATCACTTCACCCGGAACCACAAAACAACTAAGAGGACCATTAATTCCATTGAAATCTAGCTTAATAATGCAGTGATTAAATTCGGCACCTCCACCAGGAATTAGCCGCGACTCGCCCTAGGAGCACTAATGTCCTACATCCCATTATCCTGGGTACATTACTTGCTTTCTATGAGACTATTGTTCTCTAACCACGATTTTGACACAGTGCAATTGTGTCGGTAGAGCAAGTCTGTGAGGTTTAGTACAATTTATTTATTTCAGTGAAGCCAATCTTAAAAAAATAAAATATGAATTTAGAGTTTTATTCAAGCTGTACTTTAAGTGTAGGTTTTTAGGAACAAACTTTATTTTAAGTACCTATTCATATTCCTTCAAATATGTATATCAATTAGGTCTTTGTCTGACCTTGTAAACTTCTGAACTAGTACTCGATAATTACAAAATATTGTTATTTGCACTTTGTTGAAGCCTAAAAAATATACGATTATGGCTTATGCTTTCACAGCGGACTTCCTTAAAATTCACTATCATTTAACACTCTCTTGATTCGAAGCAATTGAAATGAAAAAAAACACCTTTAGAATCAGATTATAATTTGTCCTACAATATAGCAATTTGTATGTATAATTAAAAACTTTAGTACTATAATACGAATGATTCATAATCTACCTTAACCCACTGTCTCAATATGAACTGTGCCCCGGCTTTAATTAGCAGTTGGAGTGCCAACAGCGTGTATCTAGTTGACATTTCGTATGTCCGCGCATGTTGTGTGTCGAAACAATGAGAGTTGGTGCAAATTGCTATCGCCAATTAATTAGGAGCCGGCAAACCGATAAGATTGTGGTTTGTTACATTCACACTTATTAGGTAAAGGAGTTTGCTAATTTGCTGAAGATATTTGTTTGGAGATGAACAGATTTGGATGTTAGTTGTTTGGATCTGGAGTTCAATAAAATTAGACAAAGTTTCAAGTTTTTGACAAAAAGATAAAGGTTCTGTTTGAGAGTTGTGACGCGGTTGTGTAATAATTTGATGTCTGTTAAAAGAACCTGTTTACATAAATCGTTTTGAAAAATGCATTGTGTTTTTACAGCGTCTCGGAGACTCTAAACGAGTACTGACAATTTGTAAACAATACTTAATGCTGATGAATGAAAAACCTACCAGTAAATTTAAAACACGTCATCCTAGCAAATACCATTTTTATTTTATTTTTTAAATACATACATACTTACACGCATTTCCAAACAGCCCGTACTAAAAATTCAAAAATAGAACCCATACATCGACCAATAAGCGAAGATCGGACAGACGTACGCATTTTATTACAAGAGAATAGAAATTGGAAATAGGGACGCGGGCGGCGGGGCGCGGGAGGGGTATCACCGGCCGCCATTTCGGCCGGTCACGTACCGCACCGATTATAATGATATGACCTTTGATTTGTACCATACGAGTCTACGAGGTTAATACATTTTTTTGTTACCTGGTCGCTTGATTCGGACGAATCGGTTAGGCGAGGTTCACATCGATTTTATTATCAATCATAATTAGGGTATATTGAAAATTGTTTAATGGTTTTAGGTTAATAGTAATCTTATGATGTGAATAGATTTGCCTATTTTTTCTGGCATGAATTGCTTTGAAAATAAGAAAGAAATCGTGGCTTTATTCCTCCAAAATCATGATCCTAATTCATTGTTACTGTTAGTGACACCAAATATATCTATATCAAAACTTTGCTATATAACGTAATTTTATACTTAAATTAAATTAATGTTTACTCAATTCGTAATTCCTGACTTACCGGCGTACAAACAAACAAAATAAACTTAAGTTTTTAAATTAAAGAAATTCAACATCTACCTCAATCAATTAATTAAAAATGCTGTTACCACCTTTTTGTAACATCGATGTACTCACACATCAGCGCACGTAAACCTTTCGAAATAATGTCGAGTAACAAATGTGTGCAACTCCTTAAATCGGCGCGGCGATATGTCGAACGGTTTGGCATTTAATAGCGCGCACCGGCTCGCTTTGTGTTTGCTCTTTATTCTTACTTCATATATTGTAATCTATACGGATTGGGGTATTGGTACTTAGTATTATAGACTTCATACTGTGCTTAGTATGAAGGGCGTAAAATGTCTTAGCATAAGGGACTAATCACATTTATCCAGCTTAATTTAGCATTCGTCCCGAAAAATGATAATTCCGCTTCTCTTCGTCTTTCGAGAGAAACAGTCATAAAATAAGTGTTTTTATCATTGCTATTATTTCGTTTGCTTATACTCGTAGCAGTGATAAGCACTTTTACGCGCTGTATTGGTGTATGGAGTTAAATATTTATTTTATTTATTTATAAATACTTTATTGAACATCACGCAAATTATCACAAACAAAAACAAAAAGCGTATAAATACGTATAACAATCGGCGGTCTTATCGCTGTCGATTTCTTCCAGACAACCTTAAGATGAACTGGAATGAACGGAAGCATGGAAAATGTGTGGTCACAATATAGGAAAAAACAAAAAAAAGAATACAAAATGTAGGTGATGAGGAATATATTATAACAAGGAAGGAACATTATAACAGGAATATATGACAAATATATTATGTAGATACTCTATTTGGCTTAGCTGACAACACCGTACTCTCACCTACCAGTTATCAGTGCAACTTTTGTCAGCCAGGATAAACAATGATACGCAAAGAATTGACACCGAACACCAAAGCTCGGTAAATATCTTCGGGACGTTTGCTGGTCTTTAACCCAAAATGACTGCTCTAGACGAGTGTAGCATGGTAGACTACACTTGGCTTCAAATTTTTGTCTACTTTCAGGTCTCTGGAAATTATTATAAACTCACGCCTTTTCCACAGAAGCGGTAGGCAGAAGTGTTACCAGAACACCCACGTTTAGCCGTGTATTTTCCGTCCCACAATGTGATAGGGGTCGAGCCTATCGCCATATAATTCCTGACTCCGAGCGGGTAACGAATAAAAAAATCCGATATCACTACCCGACACAGGAGTCCAACCTGAGACCTCAGCCTTGCAATCGTACCTTAGTACAACTGCTTCACCGAGGCAGTCTAGAAATTTAAAGAACACAATAATTTCTTCACACAAGCAATAATTATATAATACGTAACATAAAACCTTAATTTAATTCAACTACACCATTAAGAGTAGCGTGCTCTCCCGGGAAGGATGTCCCGCTGTTCCCGGCCCGGCTCGGCTCATTACTATTGTAATAGCGAATAACATATCATGTCGACGTGACGTATTGGCATCGGCAGAAACGTGCTGGACATTTATAATATCGGAAACTAATGTGTTTGAAGGAGAAAGACTCTGTTGAATAAACCTTACAACATATTTAAGATAAAAATCCATTTACTGAACCGTTGTCAAACTAACCAAATATCTAACCATACATTCAAATTTTGACGTGAGGAATTGTGGAGGAAAATACAGTGAAGATACCTGCATACCATATACTTTACAAAATTAAGGTATGCAAAATCCGCCGACCCGGAATTATCAATCAGTATAGTACACAAAGATACTCCTTGTTATAGTATAAGAAAGGCAAAACAATGAACGATTATGACATAAAAAATTAAAATTAATTCGTACGTACAAAATTCCATAAACCTTAAATTTTTAGTAATGGAAAAGTAATGAGTACACACTGACCTTTAAGATACAGGTTATCCTAGTTTAAGTGCGTGGAGGCCTGTTGGTAAAGGACCAGACGCGACTACCTACATGTTCACGGTGGTCGCGGGTTCAAAACCCAGGGCACACCTCTGACTTTTCGGAGTCATGTATGTATTGATAGTCAATCACCACGCACTATAACGGTGAAGGAAAACATCATGACGAAACCTGCTTAGCATAGCGATTTGTATACATTTCTATGGTATGTAAAAGTTCGCCAACCCACATGAGGCCAGCATGGTGGACTATATGGCCTAACCACTCTCAATCGTACTCTCGATTGTAGAGGAGGCCCGTGCCCTGCAGTGGGACGTATATGGGCTAACACAGTGTCCTAGTTTAAGAGTCAGGGTAATCACATTTTGCACCGATTTGTATAAAGTAAATGGCATTTATGAAAATATAATGCAGTACCTTATTGTAAAAAGAATTTTAGTATTATTATGTGTATGTTCCTCTTTTGCTAAATAAAGAAATTATTATGATTAAATATCATGCCGAAGCTAAAACAATATGAGAGAGAAAGTGTTAATTTGTTCCGACGTCCGTACATCTCTGTGGATATGTAAAGCGTGTATTCGAAATTAAATTGTAATAACATTCGTGTACCAATAAACAGTACACGCGAATAATCAACGCCATGTTTAGAAAGCTTGTGCGGGAACAGTAACGAAGCGTGGTTTACATAAGTTCACGCTTGTGTCAACGAAGGGATAAGCAGAGATACCAGAGCCGAATTCATTTAAGTCTAAAGTGGGATAGAAAGCTAATCATAGCTAAGTTCAGCATGAATGGGTAGGCTCATCCGGTTGGCACCACTGTCTCACAGAAAATCGACGTGAAGTGACAGCCTCGCTGTCGCGTTCCGTTCTGTGAGTGAGATTACCGGATTTCCTCTTCCCATCCTTTTTCCTTCCCGTTCCTCTCTATATTGGGCCGGCAACCCATACATGATTCAGCGTTGTGGATGTTTATGGGCAGCTGTGATCATTTACCATCAGGTGACCTGTTTGCTCGTTTGTCGGACCTATGCAATAAAAAAAATGTGTAAGTCTTGAGTTAATTATGACCAAAAACACTGCCCTCTCTATTTCCTTCTCTTCTACCCATTCTATGGTTGTCTGGTAGAAATCGCCCAGTGCGATAAGACCGCCAGTTGCACTATTGATTTTCTATTGTGTCTGTATATTGTTTTTGCCTTATCTGTGTACAATAAAGAAAACAAAAAAGGACAAATAATAAAGGGACTCAAGGATCAACTGAAGGATTAATATATCCTTTTAATACCCTTTCCATACTAATCTACTTCGGTTATCAATCCTCTATTTTGTGAGACTCGCACCAAATCTATTATCATCAGATATTTTTGTATTAATAAGTAATCAACGTCAAAAGTGCAACAACAATTCTTGAGATCTTCAAAGTGTTTCAGACCCCCACGACACGAAACAGTTGACCAAACTAAAAAGCATACGAGTATTTTCAGTTATAAAACTCCACACAGTTTATAAACTCCGCTATCGGAAACAGTTTATCTTGTGGAAAGTTAAAGGATCAACAAGCGTTACACAAATAAATTTTATGAGAAACTTCCTGCTTGCTCCCATGTTATCCTTAACACGAGGGCACCTTATCAAAGTTGTCGCCTCAACCAGTTAAGTACACCATTCAATCACCCAATAATGTGCAATACAGTGTGTAACAATGTCGCCCGACTTCCCTTGCAGTACCAAAATGTCCTATAAGACCCAACTGAGATCCAGAGTAAAATGAACTTTATATATAGAGTCGTAGAGTTAAATACCTAAATTGCCTAGTTTTACAGAAAAAGAACACGCATTTTTCTATTTCAAATATGTGCACCATTAAACTGAGCTTTCGAGTGAAGTAATAAGGTGGAGTTTTGTGTGTAGATTGTTATCTGTAGTGGCAAAGGGGAGACAGGGCAAACACTGCCATATTAAGTGAGCACATGAGAGCGGGGAAATGCGAAAATGTGTGAGAAAATCGGATATAGACGTTTATCGTTGGATTTTTCGCGTGATTTGGTACGCGACAAATCTGGGGGCTTAACGACCGATTTAACGCGGCCTTTGGCTTGAACAACATTGGGGTCAAATGTTACGGATCAAGAGGTCACAATAGGCTGGATTTTCGGAACATACTAATACGCTGTTGACGTAAGGGTACACCGATTTATTGCCGTTTATGCGGCAAAGGGGAAGCTTTATTTATCTTTTTCTATTTGACATAATTTGTCTTTAACATGTTCCGTGGACGAGTTGAGTGATTTTTTATGCCCTTTAGCGTACAGGGAAAAAACATTTTCCTTTTTTTTTAAAAGGGCTTTTTGTTCAAAACCTCGTAGGTAAAATCGAACAGCTTGCTAAGTCTATGGATTCAACTGTACCCAATTGTTCATTTTAGCTGTTTTTTTATACGCTTTCTACAATCAACTGACTTCATTTACTCAAATCTATCAGATCTGAACCCACATATGGCGACATGGTGAGCAAAGACCAAGCATACATTAACGATTTGTACGACTTTTTCCAATTTGGACAGCCTTCGTGGCGCAGTTGGTTGAACGCCGGCTACGAAACGAAAGGCCGCGGGTTCGAACCCCACATCGAAACCCATTTGTATGAATCACAAGTATTAGTTTCCAATCTGAATTGTGAGACCGAAAAGTCTCTCGTAGCTCCTGATACCCACGTCACAAGACTCGATCTTAGTGTGGGGTACTCGTACGAGTTGTTGGGTGTATTTAATTTATGTTTACTAACTAAATATCTATCGCTTGACTCACAAATGCGTATGTTAGCTCCATTCTCCATATACATAACAATGCATATTACAGCAATGTTCACATAAATTCCAATCGCAAATAATGCAGTAGAATGTATTACACAATATACTAAACGTATATAGAATAGAAAGCAACAAATGTGTTTTGCAAGCAATTAGGTACAAAATTGGATCTCTTATCACATTATAACTGTATTGATTACATTTCAACATAACACACGTTGCCACACGCATACCTCATGTGAATTGCAGTTGGGACGGACTTGGGAGTCATATTTGGGTCCGTAAATCATTTTTGCCTTTGATATTTTAACAAAACGGAGGTAACAATTAAGATACTAGTCAAGTTATGAAAATTGATTATCACTGTCCACAATATCCGGAAAATTTCAGGTCCGTTTTCGACTTTTTGGATGAAAAATACAAAAAATACGTGAATAGGTTAGTGTGCGTTAAAAGACGTATTTCAAGAGTTCCCAAAGTCATGGACCGTATTTGGGCGAATACGAATATCCTGCCACTAGTTTGTATCATTACTTGAAAAATTCTACAAAAACCAACTTACCAAAGGGCCCAGAACCCCCACTCACAGTTCTAAATGAGGCCCTTGCGTGTAATGCAGCCAAGAGAGTCCAATTCGATTGACTGTGTGTTACAATAACAAGCGCTCTGGGCGCTAGGAGCCATTGTAAACAATGCTTTCGCAATATTAATTGAATGCAATTGCAATTAAATTGTGCCGCCATATTGAGAAACAACGCGCCATGCTAAATTCAGTTTGAATTGTACTGTGTACTGTATGTTCTGTAATTGATAATACAGTAGCTTAATGAATGTTTCGATTTCTTGCTTGGGTTTTTGAATATTGAATTCACATACTCGTTTATACGGTCTGTGGTATAGCTAAGGAGAAGCCTGTTGGAAAAATAGGTATGATCTGACGAAAAATGTTATATATGGTGTTTTTTAAGGCCGAATATAAAAAATATTTAGGGAAAATAAGGAAACATTGTTCCACCTCTGTTGCTAAATGCCAAGTAATATTTTATGGGTATTTAAAATTTATTTTGGAGAACCCAGATGCATAGAAAATTCTATATCGTCTACGCTTAAACCAAGAAAGAATAATTTCAGCTCAAACCTAGAACCTTCGCCTCCATATTCCACTACAATATCGTTTACGAAGCACCATAACAGTAACACCAAAACAATCCCCGGATACGTCTAATATTACGTATTAAACGCTGAAAGCCTATTTTCGGATCTTGATATGTAAAGCTAACGTGTTCGGTACACCGCGGCGCGTTGCCAATCGTCCCGGTAAATCGACCGCGTACCCGCAACAATGAGATCTTGTCACACACGTGTGCCTGTTGGGGGCTATTCTTGGTGCTGTGCGACATTTGTGTTTCCGTGGATTATTATTATTTTATTATTTAACACTTTATTGTACACCAAATACATAAAAAGTGAACAAAATTACAAAAAAAAAATTTACAAGTGGCGGTCTTATTGCTCAAAGCAATTTCTGCCAGACAACCATGGGATGGATAAGCTAGCAAAAACGAAAGTTGGGGCAGTTTCAGGTGCACGAATATTTTTAAATAGAGCTATTAATATATATATGAATACACATACATACATACATAACCATTATACATATTATTATTATTGGATTATTGTAAGGCATGGTGACAGGTGGGTTTCTATGTGTGTGAAGTCCACACTAGTCCAGCGTGAAGGACTTAACTTTAAAAGGTTTTGGTTGTAAAGGAGGCTCGCGATCGGTAATGGGACGTTATTATATAAATAGACTGGATAATTAATTTTGGGGCGGAAACAAGTTCGATGGATCGTAAAAGACATTTGTGGCAACTCTACCTATCGTCTGGGGGATATATAGGCGTGTGGGTATATACACGAAATTGCCACATTTCCCGTCTTCATAATTGATGTGTAAAAGCTTTCTTTTTCGCTATTTATTAGGATACTCAAAGTGGCAGCACCCAGTGCCAGTTCTGGCACTATATACCTTTTTGGGGAGTTTATATGGTGCGTAGGTAATATTTCGACGCCTGAAATTAGGTTTTCCCTAGCGCCTTGCCTTAGGCCAAACGTACTATACCCTTATGCCGCTGTTGATAAAAGATGCGTCTGATCGTAAGTGCAATGATCAGTAGTATCAACAGGCGACACACTAACGATTTCACGCGATAATCGATACAATTCTGCAGGCTACATAATTATGACATTGTATACAGGGTGTTCTGTGGTGTATATTGTATGACAGTCTCCGTGGCGAAGTTGGTTAGACGCCGATTGTAAAAGAGAGGCTGTCGGTTTGATCCCCAGACCTAGTAAAAAAATTCTACGTTCTATATGGATTTGTTTTGTGTCTGCGTATTTGCGTGATCAAAAAGAATCTCGTAGTTTCAGATATCCGCGGCACAAGATTTTTAAACCATTATGTGGGCAGGTATATTTATCTGATTGTAGCGTGTATTTATTAATGACACACATGCTCAAATGTCGAAAGAGAAACCTGCGACATATCTCGCACCCTCCACAATAGGTCCCCAACGTTCATTCCATATTGTCGTATTCACGTTGTCCCTCTATTGCATCTACAGGCACGTTATCGTTAATTGCAATCACGCTGTCATTTTACGGTTACGCATTAGCATTATTGCGGCTGTCGCGGCTATCGATAGCCAGTGATCGCTATGTGCGAACTTATTGTGTTGCAAATGTTCTTTGTAACCAGAGCGGGACCTTGTGAGCCGTGTGTAGTTCTAATGGTAATGTGAGGTTTTGGACTTCATTGGAATTATTGCAAGTAATATCTCACCTGGATACCATCTGAAGTAAGTTGTTGGATGCAGGCAGCTTCTAATAGGTCGTCATAGTAATTCTTGGAGGATTAATTTATATTTTATTACTCGTCTTACAAGTTTTTCTGTGGTTGAAGAGGGGAGAGAGATTCTATCTTATGTGACTTTAACATATATTTTTTAAGTTTTGTTGATATGGATCATGATATTAGGAATTATCTTATGTGATTTGAGCTTATAAATTTGCTATGTGAGTGTAGAGTATAATATAAGGAGTTAAGTTGAGCGGTAGTGAAAAACTCTGTAATAATATATAATTTTAAAATACACATTTTGCCTAGTTACTAGCCCAATAAAATCCAATAATCTAACTGCAATTAACTATGAGTAAACTATGAGTAAACTCAACTCTGTTAACTCAATGAGAGTTTATCATTGAGAGTTTATGCAATTAATGTAAACTCTCAAAACCCCGTTACAATACAAATGAGACCGCTATACACTCCGACATCTCTCCATACTCTGATATACATCGAGCCTTTGCAAATAAATTAAATAAAAACCAATATACTATGCCACAATCGTTCAATTACCATAAAACATACAGCGGAAAGCCAGTAAACCTAACTGCGCATACAGTTTACGATTATTCCAACATAAGCTAGTGTTTTACGCCCCGATGCGCCCGACACGTGTTCTCAAACTACCCTCGACAGTGGACTTCAGTTTTTTCTCACGTGCAAACTTCAAGTTGTAGTAAAAGTGAACGTTGGAACTTAAAAACTGCGCTTGAAAACTTTCATGGCGCTTACTTAGCAGTTTGAGTGTGGAATTTATTATATGGAAAATGGCTTATTTTGTTGTTATGGGCGGGTATTTTTGTAGTTTTATATCAGGTATTTCTTCTAGTTTTGGATGGGTATAGCGCTTAAGTCCGTACTAGGATGTTCAATGCGCGAATTTTGATCTTTTTCTCCTTGTACGCTCAGTTCTCCATCTATTTCTCTGTTGTACTGTATTCCGGTTCAAAGGACATTGGGGCCAGAGTAACTACTAGACATAATGAGACTTAACATCCTATGTTTCAGAGTGGTGAGCGCAGTGGAATGCCAAGCATTGCTTTGTAATTTATGGTGTTGTTTTGCTACTGTCCATGAGCGGTCGTATCGCTTACCATCAGACAAATGGCATGCTCGTCTCGCCATTCATTGCATTAAAAAAATAAGGGCTTTTGGGCATCGTCATTCATACTACATTAGGTGTCACACTGCAAATTTTCTAAAATTATAGGAAAACAATACGAGCCTAGTACATGTTGTCGAATAGGTGGAATACAAAGGTTGAGTAAATAATGAATACGGTTATTATAATTACTCCTCATACTGTGTTGTGTTCCGGAAACAGCTCGTACACTTTCGGTTTCGGTCAGACCGCCATAATGATATTTCCATCCATCCATCAGCCAAAGGAAGTCCACTGCTGAACCTATGTTCAGCAGTGGAAATCATTGGGTGAGGCCTATGCCTCTCCCAATGATTTCCACAGTGGCCTGTTGGAGGCAGCCTGCATCCAGCGACGTCCCGCGACCTTTACCAGGTCGTCTGACCACCTATTGGGTGGACGTCCCACGCTGCGCTTTCCGCTTCGTGGCCTCCATTCGATAATAATAATGATATTTACTGATGCAAAATACATATCTCACTAATCAACATCTGGGTCCTGCTACACTTGCGATCAAAACACTATAATTACGTTACCAAACCAATACAAAATAACACAATCCTAGAAACATACGATAAAAGCATTAATGGGTGAAAACCTACTAAACTTGCTTTTTAATCTCTGTGTCCCCCTTAACGGGCTAGGCGTGATAGTTGCTAAATAAACCGCTATCTGTTTTCAATATCTGCAATCGTGAATTTTAAGCCGGGCCAACAATGTTGTTAACTAAGAACAATGTGGAGCAGAGCGTGGAGGTGGTTTGGTATCGAGTCGAAAATCACACCAACTTTCGTTATCATGGTGGATGAGGGCAATAGATTTAAAATCTTTATTAGTCTAGTGGTAGCTTCAGCGCGGTTTTGATTGTGAGGTCCTGGATTCGATTACCGATCGAGAAAACTTTATTAGGTTCTTGAGACTTTTGAGCCTAAAACGGGAGTAGATTTGTTTTTGAAACGTAATATGTGTTAAAAAACAATGCCTTTTAATTTTAATACGTTTTAACATAGTTAATTGAACCAAATATTTTCTTACGTTCTTCAAATAACTGCATCAATTCCTCGCGATTTGCAATAGAAAATTGCTATTCGAATTATGCAACTAATCATTAATTATGAGAGCTTAATTACTTATTAAAATTATTTAACAAAGGTGGGTGGCCGTCGTTGCATCTCTGTCGACTCCTTTGAGGCGACCTATGCATGTAAAAATCGAACACAACTCGGAGACCCTATAATACCTACATCATCTATATACCTCACTTTTACCTATTAAAAACCAAAAAACAATTCTACTCCCCCTGAAAATTATCAAACACCCACAAAAAAACTCAAATTCACAATAAAACTTAATCCGCCAACGTACAGCGGAGTGCATAAGTGGTTGGGTCAACGACGTCCTTCCATAAAATACAAATAAATGCTGTCGAGCCGGACATTTAGAGCGGCGCACGTGTAGTCCGGCACAAATGGTCCCGCTCGGACATTCCCACAGGACCCGCGCGCATTACGTTACGTATGACCACGCGTGCGCTCCGGTGTAGAGCGGGAATAGAGTAGACACGGCACGGGGATAATTTGGATTGCTATATAAAACATTTAAAATGTATATTTATTTATTTATTTAGTCCTTTATTGCACTTTAAAGAATTACATTAAAGAAATGGCATAACAGTACAAGAGGCGGTATGTTAGTATGTGGCAAAAACTGCTTTAATCCTCCCCGAATTCCCAAGAGGGAGAGGACGTCCAAAAGCTACGCGGTGTTCCAATATCAGGGAACTCGAAGCCCTTCACTTAGACACAGAGACTGTCCAGGACAGAGCGGTCTGGCGCAAAGTGATAAGGAGACCTGACCCGAAATAAAGAGAAAAGGGAAGGAAGAAGATGTTATGTGTGGCGGCGTTCGAATGTCAAGCTCGGTGACCACTGAAAAGCAGAGTTGCGCTGTGGTTCGCGCCGCAGCGCAACATTATGCTGATTGGTCACGTAAGTGTCGCAGCGATGCGACGCCCAAACTCCTTAGTATCTTAATATTTCTTGTATATTAATTAATTTATTATTATTATTAATTACTGTACTGTATCAGCCCATACACGACCCACTGCAGGGCACGAGCCTCCTCTACAATCGAGAGTACGATTGAGAGTGGTTAGGCCATATAGTCCACCACGCTGGCCCAGTACGGGTTGGCAGACTTTTACATACCATAGAAATTTATACAAATCGCTATGGTATGCAGGTTTCCTCACGATGTTTTCCTTCACCGTTATAGTGCGTGCGTTAATTATTATTTATTAATTCGTGTTGTGTGAGTGTGTGCGTTTCATTTTTTTTTTTTCAAAACAAAGACTAGACTCGTATTCGCGCTGAACAGTCTGATATTTGGCAGTTAGCTGTACTTATGTATCATTATTTACTGAACTTACTTTGGGCCACTAAATAGAAAGGCTTGAGCGGGATGGTACCACTGTCACAAAAAATCAACGTCAAGGACGACTCTTCTTTCGTATTTCGTTTGGTAAACGAATTGCAGGAAGCCCAATACGTCTTTCCTTCTTCGGTCCCTTTTTCCGTTCCAATCGTCTGCTATTTTGTAGAGCCGGTAACGCACCTAAGAACGCCCGCACTATAACGATGAAGGAAAACATCGTGAGGAAACCTGCATACCATAGCGATTTTAAAGAATTTCTACGGTATGTAAGTATGTACGGTATGTAGTCCGCCAACCCACACTAGGCCTGCGTGGTGGACTATATGGCCTAACCCTTCTCAATCGTACTATCGTTGTAAAGGAGGCCCGAGCCCTGTAGTGAGACGTATATGGGCTGATACGCGCATAGCTCTGGGCAGCATTAGCACTACACAATCTTTAAGTGTGGTAATCTTTATCCAATCAATATAAAGGAAGACTTTTTGTATTTAGGGATGTACCCTCTATCGGTACCTAACACCAAATCGATCCACAATAGATCCAGTGCCCCAGCGGCGCGCGGCCGTGCGCACGATTCAGATTAATCTATCGAAAATCGTTTTACAACATATTATTTATAGAGCGCATGCGCCCGCAATGATCATCAGTCCGTGTGCGTTAGTGATGCGCCGACGCATTCCGCGCCCCTCCTTGTCGATGCGCGTATATCGATACGACGTTATCGATGTAAGAATCTATACGTTATCGAATTCCATCTGGTTGCGGTTTTGCAAATCATTCTTGTTGTATTCATTAGTATTATTGGATTGATTTGGTAATTGATTGTGTTTTGTTTAATGTCTGCTACATGAGTATCCTGTGCTTGGAGATCGTGAGAACCTTGGCAATTGTCTTTTAATAGTAGAACGAAGAAAGAAAGAAGAGGAAGGAGTGTGGAAAGGCGTCGGAAAATCATAATTGTTTTCTATAAAAAAGGCCACCATAAAGACCAAATAGCTTCATATGTTACTCACTGAATATCGGCTAGTTTTGACCATGTAATATATAAAAGACCTTCCCCGACTTTATAATTAGAGTAATTCAAGATGTCATAGCGAAGAAACTGTTGGAAATTGATGTTTTTTTTAAATAACAATAATAAAATATATTTATTCACCAAATTGCGTTACAATTTCTTAAAACTATGCAAATAAAATAATAACTAAACTAATAACAATTGCCAGGGGCTCCCAAACTAAGCTTAGCCTGTACTCTTGGGAAAAATTGATTTCCTGTATTCATTTACATTCATTCATAATCTCACGATTATCTCACTAGGGCCTTCCACAGACGAGCATATTTCCTTCAAAATATTCAATAGGGGACGAGGCCATCAACGTGAACAAAATAATTACACCTGCACTGATTAACAATTTAAATACTCCCAAAATTTAACACCCCATTAAAACTTAACACAAATCGGAGAGATTAAAACTTTCCTAATGAACGACATAATCACCTGCCATTAGTGCATTTATTTTTCATAACTAATCCGAGATTGGGAAATTACGAGTTTATATCGTAAAACAGGAGATTGTAAAAGCATTTCGCCCGGCGCAGTCAACAATTAACCTCAGGCAGTAATGAAACTTCCGAACTAGCCTCGGGAATCGCGGAGCCTATTTTAAAGACATTGAATATTTAAGAGAGCTAATTGAAATGAGCGCGACACTTTGGAGTGTCGCCAGGGCAATTACCTAGCTTCTAAGATGAGATTTAACGTGCCATGGTTAAATTCTTCAAGTTTCAGTTATTATTTTTTTATTTGAGCGTGGGTTTTGGTCTTTTTAATTTGTTAGTCCTATTGATTTAGAAGTTAACTTATAATACCGGTGTAGTGCGGGTTGGTAAATAATTATTCAAAAATTTATTTGTGAGACCGAAAAGTCTCTCGTAGTTTCTGATAGGACACAAGACGCGATCTTAGTGTGGGGTCAGGACTATATATGTGACTGTTGGGTGTATTTATATTTATTTATTTATTATTAAATATAAGTAGTAACACAATGCCAATTACTAATAAATCAATCAACAATCTACTCTGCTTCTTCTACTGGTTAATTTACTCGGAAATCGTGAAATAGTCGACATCGGGTAAATCATATAATCTTTAAACATTCGGATTTCAGCTATAACTTTACATTTTAATATTTATTATTTTCTTGGCATTATCGATAGAACATTTTGCGCGTCACTTCAACCGTCATTTGATACCGCTGGCTGTTACTGGGAACATGTGAGGCAGTCCTCTTTTATATCATACGGGAACGTCTTGTGGCAACATTATATGCACACTTATTCATATAACTTAATAATAATAATAATTTCTCCTTACAATAGAGCATGTCGTAAGTTAGATTTTTGTCAGTAAGGAACACTGCGATGAAATATTTTGTCCCAGAACAACAACGTCCAAAAAGTACTACAAAAATATATTTTTTCGATATGAGAGTCATTTCACATTCCACTTCGCGTCTGCTAGAACAACAAGTTTCTACCTATTGAATGGTGTTTTTATATCAGATAATTGTAGTCACTGCCGCCATACTCAAGTACGTGTCAATAGACAGCTTATTAACTGAATGTATGTGTTTTTTATTTTCGTTTAAAAATTATGACAGTGCAATGTAGCGACACAATTATCATATTAACTTCACATTCCATTATATTATTTTCGTCGTAAAATATGAAATTACTAAACTTATCGCGGAAATTAATCCTAATAAAAAAATACAATACTATAGATTGTACTCGCTTATTTCATTGCGATTGACATAAAAACCATTTTCCCTGTAACCATATTATTTTTTGTCCAAAAAATTACTAACACCCCTAATGCTGATACAGATTTATCGATAACAACCCGATCTGTCGCATGTAGCCGCATCACTAGGCAGGGTAGTTACCGGGCCGGGCCGTGTGCGAATCTCTTCCGGTGTAGGAAACGCTATGTTAATGGCGGCTTGTTTGCACAGCGATGTGATCCCGATGTCCGCTGCATTGGAACCTGAACGTGGCTTAATTATTACTCTAAATCGAGAGGAATCGAACGTGAAGTTAGTCATCTCTCCTTAATTTCATAATAATCAACGGATATATAATCAAATACTGTCTATCTGCCTATCTACAAATCTGCCTACCCCTTCTGGGAAAAAGGCGTGTGGTTATGTATGTATGTATATAATCAAATATTAATGCAGCTCCACTTATAAACTAATGTTAAAAGTCAAAATATTTTTATGGAAACTGAATAATTAACTCGGTGTGGATTGCTCAACCTTGGAAACAAACTCAGGATTTCACGAATCACAACCACTAGACGTGCATGGCGATAGGTCTGCCTCAAATCATCTCGATACTCTTCATATACGATACTCTTCATATTCATTCCTCTGGATACGAAAATAAGCTTGACCAACTGTATGACCCTGTATCCTTATGGGATACCAGCATATTTAACACAAATTTTAATAAATTACAAGAAATGAAAATATAAATACATACGTACATATACATCACGCCTTTTTCCCAGATGGGGTAGGCAGAGGTGCAACCAGGACACCTACGTTTCGCCTTATGTGTTCCGTCGCAAGCGAGCCTATCGCCATATCAGAAACGAATTCCTGATACCGGCTGATAATGAATAGAAAAATCAATTATCACATCGCTACACCCGCAATTTGAACCCGAGACCTCAGCTTTGTAATCATACCGTAGAATAACTACGCCACCGAGGTAGTCTAAAAGAAGATACTATAAAAATGCGTAAAATAAACCTTTTAAACGGAAAAAAGTTTCAAAATGCATCTATCAAGTTTATCACGTCGATGTCTTATATAAAATCATTCCGTTTGTCCAAATACAAAACGACATTGACTTTGTAAAGTGAATGCTTCGACTTCTCTATTGTTAAGGGGATGGATATTTTTTGCTAGTATTTTCATGAGTATACGGACTAGGAACATAGCATGAACTTAAAAGAACATTAGAAGACCAAGTTTTGAATCGCGCAGAAGGTGGGAGGATATATTGAAACAATTCGATCCAAAATGGCAGATTAAAGCCTTACATAGGGACAAAGGGGACAAGGGGAAGGCTTAACTTAAACATCATCTTCAACCTTAATTAAACATCACTTTCAAGAATTTCCACGCTAACCTCCAGCAGCAGCATTAGATAAAGTTCTAACAATTTTCTGCAACCTTATTTATTACGAAACTAACTGATCAATTACAAAATTCATGCATTACGTCTTCAAAGATTCTATCAGCCTTATACACATGTGTGTACTACGCCTTAAATAATTCAGGCCCAGTGTCCCCTTTCACGTCCATGGCTCGATTCGAGCATACAAATCGAGTGTAAAGCCATAATTGTTAATTTCAAACAAAATGCCCGCAATAGCTTTCGCGCTGCACTAACTAACGATCCCATTGCTAGATGCCTATCGGGTTTCTGCGCATAGTAATGGGCCGGTTGCACTGCACGTTAATTGAATACTAAGCTGTGGTTTAAATAGTTAGAGGAATGTGTGATTATTTAAGTCAAATCCTATTCGAAAATATAAATATACTGTGGACTTCTGCAATACAAGTTTGCTTTGGGTCACGTCATGTAACCTACCATAGAATGTCATATGATTCCACAACTATTCTCCTGTTTGACAAAGGCACAAAAATTACGTTTTGAAAGATATGTTATAAAACCTAAATCAGGAGCTCGGATCACACTTTATTTACGCCAATCGGTTTCTGTATCTGTATCAGCCCATTTAGTCCTACTGCAAGGCACGGGCCTCCTGCATAATCGATACCATTATTACACCAATAATAAATAGTAATTTGAAATATTATTATCAGCTATGAAACTTCGAACAGACGATATTATGATGATTTTTTTGTAGTTTCATTACCGATAGTTTCCTTTCGATGAAAACGATCTGCTACAAACCTTTTATATTTTTTTATATATCTACATATAAAGCATATGGATTTACATAACTTTGTCCAATTATAACAAAAACAAAATTGGTAGTGTCTTATTCTTACACGTAGTTTAAATTAAATTCATGACAATTAATTATCGACTCATCATATCTACTCGTATTACCGAATATCCTATTTGCCAAATAAATAAATACTGAATACCATCTGCCTCAAAAAATCCACAGACTTTTTAAAAAATCTACCATAGCATTACAACGAAAAATTCACTTAGTCGGTGTAAAACACCCAACTAAACAAGCTTCTTAACCCAAAACTATTAGTTAACCCACGGCCCAGTACAACCAGCCGCACTAAACTATGCGAGTACATAATGCATGCGCGCACGCACGGAGCGACGCCGCCGAGATCGACGGATCGTATCGATGCACAATGCTCCAGTCGTGATCTCGATTACGTTATTCGAAAGTTTAGCCGTTTGTGTAAACTGGCCCTTTTGTTTTGAACCGTGGCTGACCATGGGAACATTGTGTCCCGTCCTAATGCTCCTCTTTGTATGGAAATTGTTCTGTGTGTACTTCAGACTGGGGAATGGATGTAATCTCTGTGTCTTTAGGATTTTCGACTTCTAATCTCATTTTTGAAAGAGTGGGGCTTTAGTCCAGAAGATTGTCTAATGCTAAGTGTAAAAAGGCTTTCGCAACCATTACAACAATGAAAAAAAAATATAAATGAATTTCAACAATTTTTTTCAAATTTGTAATTTTTTCGAACTGTCAAAAGTCGTTGAACAAAAGTTCTATATAGTCAAATTGCTATGAGAAGATTAGTGACGTTTTTGACACGTCATTTCACGTTAAAAGATTTCATAATTATCCTAATACAATTTTTATTTCAACTTGGAAAATATCGTAGTACGCATTTCTACTATTCATTGTATTTTAATAAAATTATAAAATGAATCTTTATTTCATTTATTGTATTTGATATTTTTATACATAAATAAATAATAAATAAACTGCCTCGGTGGCGCAATTGTACTACGGTACGATTGCAAAGCTGAGGTCTCGGGTTCGAATCCCGGGTCGGGCAAAGTGGTAATGGTTTTTCAATTCTTTATCAGCCCGGACTCAGGAATTTGTGCCCGGTATGGCGATACCCTCGCCCCCTATCACATCCTGGCACGGAGCATACAAGGCGAAATGTGGGTTTCATGATGGCGCCTCTTCCAACACCTTCTGGGAAAAAGGCGTGAGTTTATGTTTGTATATATGTAAACATGGGACGAGCCTGACCATTCATGCTGAGTCATGACTGATAACAGCGTGGCTCTACCACATATGTAACCTAAACAGCAGATATCATATGCAAGATATAAAAGACATAAGTATATTTTGCAAAAAAAATGTTTTATTTTTAACTGACAATTTTTTCCCCATCACTATTGCATTTCGAATAACGTCTGTCTGTCATCGTCGTAGCAAGTTGGGTAAAGCTGTGTAATACATAATTTAATAATTTCGGTCCATAACGTTAAGTCATAGTCTAGTCGCAGGCAAACCGGACTGACAAGTTACAGGTCGCAGGTTCGGGCCCAAGGCGTGACTCTCAGACTTTGATACACCTCTGACACGTTACGTGCGTATTAATAGTTAATTATCGGTTAGATTAACGGAGAATGTTAATACCGTGGGACCTACGTACCTGGGATATGCACTAGAATTTCTTAGGCATGTGAAATCCGTTAATTTAGATCAAACCAGGGCTGGACTAAAATTCCTATTGACGATATAGAATTGTCAGGCAGACAATCGGTTATAAAGTAATTAGCTAAATCCTTAGAGTATTTAGTTATGAATATAGAGAGAGAGATAAAACGTAGAAAAAAATGGTGGTGCCGGGCCATCTTTTTTGGCCTCCTAGCTAACATTTGTCAGGTTGTTGGACAACCTGTCAAATGCACAACATTTTTGAAAAATAAATTAATAAATAAATAGTTTAGGGCTATGGAATTCCACTCAAACTCGTTTTAGACGGATAATAACTAAACATACTTTCGGTTACCAACGGAATTTATAGCAATTTGTGGTAAAATAATTAGTTCAATTTTCTCTGATCTAGCAATGCTACCAACATTACGAACAAAAAAGCTACGTTTTTGAAGACGAAAATGAATGACAGCGCTCCCTCTATATTTTAACTACTCTAAGGTCAAATGTTATTCTAGGGCGTGTAAAAAGCCATTGCGTGAACTCTATCTACATATGTGTCTATAACACTCAAGAGAGCCGACGAGCTGTTTAACTAAGGGTATCTAGAGCGGTGCCTCTATCTCGCCTAACCCCAATCTCATACAACTTACCTGATTATAGTCTAGGCATTACAAACTACTGATCGCAGGTGTCAAACAGAGAAAAAATATGTGTATAAGGACAGGCAAAAGAAGATAGGAAATGACCAGCCTACTTTCATTCACGTTATTTCTTTACATTCTTACAGCTCACTAAACATCGGGTACAGATCACGCATCAAATAATTAAACCGACACAAAAACGTATGTAGGCTGTAAAAATAAAAATCGACGCGCTGGGAATCTATCAAATTTAATCCGTGACGGCCGGTGAGTGTAAACACTGACTCGAGAACATTTCCAAAAAGCGTACTTTGACATCGTTCCATCGACCGGTGAATAAAGTCGATTGTGAAAAAAAACCAACCGAACTCAATGCGTCTCATTTTATGAATGAAATAAGATTTTTTTCTACGGAACCGCGACAAATACGTGCCTTCCTTTCTCGGACGTCTGACGCGGCGTGCATTCATTTTCGATTACTTTTTAATTCCGTTTCGAACTATCGCACTTTGACTGTGTATTCTGAAAGCGACTTTAATAGATTACTTTACGGTTCAATTTTGCGCTTAAGTGAGATTTTTTATATGGATATAGAATTTTCTTTGAGGAGTGGCAAGTAACTTTGTCGCGTCTCGCGTCTGCATCGGCTAGAAATATAACGCTTCCGACACAGATGTGGTCCGAGTAACGAGATTTTATTTCTATAGGATGATTTATTTGGTTCGGTTTTGGATTTGATTTAAAGGCTAAGATCAGATGCATCGATGGTAAATCAAATTGCTCCAGACTAGTGTTATTTGTTCACAACTTTGCCGATTGGCGAGGGATAATCTTCTCCCCTGTATTCAGTGACTTCCCGCAACCCTAACCAGGTCGTCCGTCCACCTTGTACGCGGGCGTTCGACACGCATTTCCAACAGGTCAATGTGGAGATCCTTGGTGGAGGCCTATGTTCAGCAGTGGACTATCTGTGGCTGAAGAGAGAGAGAGAATCTTCTCACCGATATTTCTTTATTTGGACTACAAACTATGAGATACATTGTAGTCGCTTTATCGCACTAGTACAAAAGTGTTACAAAAGGTTCTCATACTTACCAAAAAAAAATTCATATTTCGCAAACCCTTAACTCCTCACCCCACACATTTTATACAACTGTTAACTAAAAACTTACAGCATAAACCTAATTAAAGAGCAGCCTGTATCCACTAGCCAGTCAAAGGCACGCGGGTTGGGGCAAAAAGTGTTTGTGCTCGTGGGAAGTCAATTACAAGATTAGAACCTCGGACAGCGCCCACTGGTTAGCGGGCCTCTTTGCACACTTAATTTATTCCCTATCTTATTTCTACAGCTATATGGATTTCGGTTTTGTACTGTACTGTATGAGTCCATATACTTCCCACTGCAGGGCCTCCTCTACAATCGAGATTACGATTGAGAGAGGTAAGGTCATGTAGTCCACCACGCTGGCCTAGTACGGGCTGGCGGACTTTTCCACACAGAAATTAATACAAATCGCTATGGCAGGTTTCCCCGCGATGTTTTTCTTGACCGTTATAATGTGTAGTGACTATCAATACATACATGACTCTGAAAAGTCAGAGGTGTGCTCTGGGACTTAAACCAGCGACCACCGTAAACATGTAGGCGGCAGATCTGATTCGTTATCAACAGGCCACCACGCACGCATTTTGATTTTAAATATTAGTATTACGACATCCAAATTGTACGTAAAGAGGTGAATTAGGACTGAAGAAGTAATCGGCAATGATGCAATGGATTTTCCAATTTGTACGTTTAAATGAGGTAAATTAGGACTGATGTGAATGGTGATTGATAATTTAATTGTTATACAGGTTATTGGTGATGTCAAATGTTTTTAGTATATTATCTCTCATCTCTTACACAGAACTATTACATACATAGTTCTGACCACACATTAAGATCAATTAAGTCTTATATCGCGGATATCAGAAGCTATGAGAAACTTTTGGGTCTAACCAACACTCAGACACGAAACAAATACTTGTGGGCCTCACAATCATTTCTCTCGGTGCGGGGGCCGAACCCGCTGCCTGCATTTGCATAATATTTCACAAACATTTGTGCAAACATCAGCCACTCTTTACTTCTACAATCTAAGTGCAACTCAAAATTACGACATCAGAAGTCAATTTAAATTTTGAAATAGACATAATGCGGAAAAAACGCAGCTCCCTCACGTAATGCATTTCGTCTCACGTCGAATGCAGTGATGCTAGTCATTGCGAATCAGTTTATGCAAAAAACATTCAAATTTCACTTCATTTAGCCATTCAATGCATACATCTCCAATTTGTATTTATTTTCGTTATATTTAGTTCTTTATTTTCGTTTTTATTTCGATTTGGTTTGAATATTAAATAGTATTCATTGAGATGTTTCGTGTTGTAAGTTTGATGTTTCGTCGCTGCAGGCTGCCTCCAACAGGTCACTGTGAGAGAGAATTGGGAGAAGCCTATGTTCAGTAGCGCACTTCGTTTGGCTGATGGATTGGATTGAGATGTTTTGAAACTCGAGTTTAATGCTGTTGGTTTTTGAGCGACTAAATTCTAATTACAAATGTATGTTTGGGCTACTTATGCTAGAATACTAGTACTTTGTTACTCATTTAAATTGTGATATTATATTATGCCCTCACTTTAATTTATTCTCTAATCTATGATACAGTGTTGAAGTCATATAGATCGCTGTCACATTTTCTCTGATAACTTTGAACGACAGTTAGCACTATCGATTGGCAGTAAGGGGCGCCGATGCGAAGAACATTTCAAATTCTACTTACATCGAAGGCATCGCCTTTAACCATAGGTTCCACTACTAAACATATGTATATCATATATAACAGCCTGTGTGGCGCAGTTGGTTAAACGCCGACTGTGAAACGGGAAGCCGCCGGTTCGATCTCCGCATCGAAACAAATTTTTGAGTGAACCACAAGCATTTGTTTCGAGTCTGGGTGTTTGTGAGATCGGAAAGTCTCTCGTAGCTCCTGATACCCACGACACAAGACTCAACCTTGGTGTGGGATCAGGAATATGTATGTGACTGTTTGGTGTATTTATTTATTATTATCAGTCCTAAGGGTCACTGTGATTTTGTGGAAGCAGCTAGCATCCAGCAACTCATTATCACCTCCATAATGAAAATAATTGATAACAATTTTGAAACGCATTCTGATGAACCCTGGTCAATCAGACCACTGATTTGTTAATAGGAGAAAAAAGTTATTGAACAACAACAAAAGACATGCAGATAAATTGGATCCAAATCGATTTTATAGTTCTGGCAAGTTAATGTTTTTCAAAATGCAGCAATTTCTAATAGGAATACAGTAAAAACGAAATCGTTTACGTGATAAACAAAAAATATTGGGAAAATTTAAATTAAATTTGCGTTCTGTTGAAACAGCGTAACTAACATTATTACATTATTGTAGGGTCATTTGAAACTGGAAAGTCTGTGAAATTCAATTTCAGTAGTCTATTTTATTACGCAAGTACTCAATATATACCTATTTTTTTAAATTTGCAACTGATATTAGTATCATCATCATCATCATCCATCAGCCAAAGGAAGTCCACTGCTGAATATAGGCCTCTCCTAATGATTTCCACAGTGACCTGTTGGAAGCAGCCTGCATCCAGCGACTGAGAGAAATGAGGAGATCCGTAGGAGAACTAAAGTAACCGACATAGCCCAGCGGATTAGCAAGTTGAAATGGCAATGGGCGGTGCACATAGCACGGAGAACTGATGGCCGATGGGGTCAAAAAGTTCTCGAATGGAGGCCACGAAGCGGAAAGCGCAGCGTGGGACGTCCACCCACTAGGTGGTCAGACGACCTGGTAAAGATCGCGGGACGTCGCTGGATATTAGTATACAATCTAATAAATATCGTAGGAGCAGGAAAATATTTCCGGACAAGTACAGCCTAGCGACCTTCAAAGAACGTGCGTGTTCCCTTAAAGGCTGACATCGCATCTCCATGCCTATGGTGTTGCATATGTTCATGGGCAGCATCACTTACTATCAGGGGAACCGTATGCTCGTTTGCCCCTATGATAAAAAAAAAACACTCAACACAGATTCCCAATGGATTTTAGATGTCTTTGTAGACCTAGGTATATGAAGTATCCTTCCTAGGACTGAGAACGATGATAGTTCTTATTATCTAAGTTTAATTTGATTGGATTTTATTTATTTGTTTTGTTGTTTTATTAAATTGGAATTGATTAAGACTGCCTCGGTGGCGTAGTTGTACTACGGTACGGTTACAGCGCTGATGTCTCGGGTTTGAATCTCGGGTCGGGCAATGTGATATTAAATTATTCTATTCATCATTAGCTCGGAGTTAGGAATTTGTGCCCGATATGGTGATAAGCTCATCTCCTATCACATCGTGGGACGCAACATACCAAGCGAAACGTGGTGGTCCTGGTTGATACCAGAAGAACCCCTGCCTAGCCCTTCTGGGAAAAAGGCGTGAACTTATGTATGTATTTAATTGGAGAGACATGATTTTAACTACATTTTTATTGTGGATGAGGTGTAATTACATCATTGTCGCTTGCATAATTTCAGTACTCTTAACATTATACTTAATTACATATTAAAGAAGTTATACATAGACTCAATCACCACGCACTATAACGGTGAAGGAAAACCTCGCGAGGAAAACCTATATACCGTAGCGATTTGTATAAATTTCTATGGTATGTAAAAGTCCGCCAACCCGCATTAGGGCAGCGTGGTGGACTATATGGCCTAACCACTTTCAATCGTACTCTCGATTGTAGAGGAGGCCCGTGCCCTGCAGTAGGTCGTATATGGGCTGATACAATACAATACAAAAATGTACATAGACTCAATTGAAATTACATACATACATTCATCAGCCCCCACTGTCCCACTGCAGGGCAAAGGCCTCTCTATCCTCCTTAAATTTGTCCCGGTTCAGGGCTCGATCTTGCCAGTCTCGCTCCCACCTGACCAACTCATCTCGCAATTTTTTTCTGGGCCTACCGCGACGTTTCAGTCATTTAAAATTACTTAATTATAATGTTTAATTACGAACAGTTGTATAACATCAAACCCAGTGTATCAAAGTTAATTAAACTAAGTGGTTCAAGTTACTTTTATTCTCCCGTTCTGCCGTTGAGAAAGCTGTCAAAATGCCACAGTGAATTTTCTAATACGACTAACAATATCATTACGAATTTGTTCTGCTAAATTACCGTTTCCAACATATTTAAATTTGATTTAAAAAGTATTTGAAATTCACTTATCGTCTACGATTTAATGATTTATGGAATGCAAGATGCTTAGCTCTGTTGCCGGGAATTTTGTTTCGCGATATATTGGCTTACAATTTAATTTTTTGTCCAACCCCTAAATTTATTTTGTAACAAGTCTTCGCAACTGTGATTTCGGGTCATACAATAAGCTTATACAGACTGCTCATATACAGTACATGTTCTATTATGCGAAGATCCTGTGAATGCCGTAACAATTTTATCGTATCGTATAAAAAAATTTTGCTTCGGAAATGCCCTACTATGACGAATTCTATTGAAACGAATGCACTAGCAACTATAAATAAAAAAGTAACAGAGGCACACTAGCTACTTCAAACTGTTAAAGGAATGAGCCCGCTTGACTGTGGTACCACTGGTACCACTGTACCGCAGAAAACCTATACAATTAAAAAAATATATTAAAAAGTGGCCAAGTTAGATTACGAGGGCATCGAGCGTGGCAACACTATTTCACATAAAACCTATGCTAAAAACTATTTGAAAACAAAAACTAAACTGGCAGTCTAAAAGAAAAAGAAAACATTCTAAATTCAAATTTTCGACCAGTTCGTTCCACACACTAATTACCCCAGTTAGCAGAGCAGGTAAACTCATAAAATTCCACTTCTTACGCTTCCCAGTTAATTATCCCCGGCCGTGTCATTTAATCACTAAGTAGCAGAGAAACGAACGTGTTGAGGTTATACAACTCATATCAATGGTATATAATCATTTATGCGCTTGTACATTTGTAATGATAGGCAGCGGACATACAGTGAGGGTTTTTGCTCGTTGAGTGGAATGGGGAACCAAAGACCACTAAATAGTATGTTCTGTTGTGAGAAAGTCAGATTATACGATTCTGTGACTTTTTTATGACAATTAAAATTATCATTTATAACTTCATCATTTCATCCTTTTTGATTTGAGTCATAATTATTATTAATAAATATCAATTCATTACAAGTGAAATAGTTCAGAATATTAAGCAATATTTCCATCGTGCAGGAATAGTCGGGATGCAGATGATTGTATAAGAAAAATCAAGATGTCAGGAACAGACGGGTCTACATTGATTCTCTAGCCGTATATATTCATCCGAAACATTCGAATTTAAATTGAGTTTTCAATTACAAAAAAAAAAAAAACATCTCAAAACAAACACCACAAAACATCCGGCTCAAAGGACCAAACCCATACAGCCTCAGCCCACCACATCTCGCTTACTTGACACACTTCTTATAATTGTAGCAATTTACGTCACAAGCGAGGGCGCTGGACACGTCAAAACATATAGTGGCATTACCCAACCAGCTGATTGAGCTATTCAGCTGTAATCAACGCAGCATTTATGCCAGTTTCGCTCACTAGTCGAGCACGTGAGTGTCCCTGCGGGCTGTTGTGAATTGTTATATTTGTCGATCTAATTTATGCAACGCAATGACGCCGATCTATGACTGTTGTAAGGAGAGATTTGCTCAGCGTTGATACGGATCTTTGCGATTGCAAAATATTTGTTTTGGGTATTGTGATCGTGAAATCCGGTTAATTTTTTCATTTCCACATGTTTAGGCGATGTATGGACTATGTGTTTGATTATAATCGGTGTGAATTTGTTCATCAAGGCCCTCTTCTCATTACAAAATTGCTCAATAGACAGTTGCGTCACGTCTCACGAGCAACGTTTCATAGCAAAAAAGTAATATAATATATTTTCCTTATTTTGACTGCCTTTTGATTGTACGATTACAATTGTAAGGTTACAACGCTGAGGTCTCGTGTTCGAATCCCGGGTCAGCAACATAATATTGGAATTTTCTATTTATTATGTATCAGCCCGGAGTCAGGAATTTGTGCCCGATATGGCGATAGGCTCGCCCCCTGTCAAATCGTGGGACGGAACATACAAGACAAACGTGGTTGTTCTACTGCTTTAGGGAAAAAGGCATGAGTTTATGTATGTTTATTTATTTGCCTTGCATTGCAGTCATATCAGATGCAACACATTTGCACAGCACATCTTTTCAAATGGCTAACTCACACCACAGTTACTTAGACTTCAGTAGGAAAACTGGATCACAGAAATATTGTCTCAGTAGAATCGAACCCGCGGTCTACGTTTCACAGTCGACGTGTATCTCAATCAAAATCAACCGCATACATGAACAAACTTCCTGTCTCACCGTGTTTGGAGAGCATTGCCTCACTGCGTAACTCGGTGGAAGCTCATTTCACGCCCATTGTAGATCGTGAAAGCAATCGCCACACTTTTTGTTACATTAATTGCCGAAGGTTTTTAATTACGTATACTGTAATGGAATTGATATTTGTAGATGTAATATATTTGACAGTGAATGTTTTGTTCCGGGTTCGATTCCCGGATGTGTTATGCTTCTGCTGATTGTAGTAATCATATTCTATGTGTACCTGTAGTAACATTAAATTTAAGTATTGTAATTTAGTACTTAATACTATCGGGGTATATTATCCTGAAATAATTAAATTATTATTTATTGTTTTTTTTTATTTTTTTATTTAACATATATCATCCCACATATATTATAAATAATGTTATCAGAGTACACGCATGGCATTAGAGGATATAAATAATAGAAGAATTGTTATCTACACAAAATATTTATTGTTGGAAATCACATATGTCCATAATATCAAATCCAAATCGCCTAAATTTAGGTCAGATAAAATTCCTATAAGCCAGAAAGTCATTAATTGTATCCCCGGAATCTCTTATTATTTTGTGAATTTTTCTTTTTGAAATACATCCAGAGATTGTAATTAGAATGACGTAAGATTCCATAACACTCGAGATTTTAGCCAACATTCGTTATTCTGTATATACATACATACATAAACACCACGCCTTTTTCCCAGAAGGGGTAGGCAGACGTGCAACCAGGACACCCAAGTTTCGCCTTGTGTGTTCCGTCCCATAATGTGATAGGGGGGTTTATAATGAATAGAAAAATCCAATATCACTTTACCCGACCCGGGATTCGAACACGAGACCTCAGCTTTGTAATCATACCGTAGTATAACTACGCCAGCTGGTACTGGTAGCCAGTTTGTACGAGGCTGTATATTCACAATTTTACTATCTAAACTTCTAGCTTCATGACGTCACCACTCCCAAATTCTCGACCTAATATTTCTTCACCATCACAAGTGTCAATAGTCAATCGAATTAAAAGGCGCTACTGACTCAATCAGATTGTCACTTGTCAATCGTTATCACTAATGACAAATTGACATGATCATTAAGTCATCGAGTCATGACTGACGCGTGTCTTCGTTGTCAGTGGACATTATGAGTCAATGATTTATGTTGTAATGCTGTCAGTATTGTGCAGTAACTATTATGATAAAATCTGTGAAGTTTGATAATTGTTTTGATTTTTATATTTTTTACGGATTACTAAGGGCAAGAGCCAACATCGCTAGGGTTATATGTTATTCTGAAGCATAAGCTATAATGCTGTAAACTTTTATAAATATATTTTTTCCAAAGAGGTAGGTAAATGTGCCAGCCACTATAAATTTGCCAACTTGCCGATTTTTTTTTTAAGTTAAAGATGTTATAGAAGATAAAAGTATGAAATTCGTTAACTCTAATCTTGGACATGTCAAATCACAAAAATAGCAAAGCAAACCCGAAAAACTCACATACAGTATATAAAGTACGGGAACCAAACCCTGGACTTCGTAATCCACAGCCATGAACAGTGCCAGTGATATATGAATGAGATGCCTTGCCATTATTCTAAAACAATAAATCAGTAAATTTATTACGCAATATCCATTTTATGTAGATTATGTCCAACAGTATAAACCATATGGACAAGCAGGAAGTATCTCTCAGTAAACCATCGAACAATCAATTCAAAACTTAATAAATCCAAATTCGTCGCGAATTGTGCAACCTATTGTACTATGGACAGAGAGAAAAAAAATAACAGTATCGTTACTCATAATCGCTCATTACAAAAGAGGTTTCACTTCCACGACCGTCACGTCTCACGATCAATTGGAAATATTATTTACAACGATATTCAGTGTACTGGAAACGACATACTGACCAATGTAACTGTACCTATATTTAGTATTACCACGGGCTGCTGCCAAGCGGTGAAGTGATCGAAACCTCGGAAAGTTAACAGCCTCCGTGGCGCAGTTGGTTAGACGCCACCTGTGAAATGAGAGGCTGCGGGTTCGATCATTGCACCGAAACAAATGTTTGTGTGAACCACAGGTATTTGTTTGGGTCTGGGTGTTTGTGAGACCGAAAAGTCTCTCGTAGTTTCTGATACCCACGACACAAGACTCGATCTTAGTGTGGGGTCAGAACTATGCATGTGAATGTTGGGTGTATTTATTTATATTTATTTATTAGTTAAAAAATGTAAAATTTTAATTTTAATCGCTATAAATTCCTAATAGTTAGTTTTCTTTCAATCTGAAACATTCGCCTAAATCCAAGAAACCATTATTACCAAAGGCTTTAACGGTGAAGGAAAACATCGCGAGGAAGTAAAAATTGTTTGGTATGTAAACTGAGCCAACCCACTAAGGCAAGCGTGGAAGGCCTTAGTCCAGTTAGAGTATAACAGAAGGCGATTAACGACATATACAGTACAATGCACATAGTTCGAATGACGCAGTTACGCAGTACAGTTGAGAAGAGTTCGATGACCTTGGTATAGGATACTCCGAATAAATTAGACACCGAGAAACAATATTAGATAACCAATGAAATATCAAATGGACAAATGGAAAGAGTTATAGGAGCTTTGTTCAGCTATGGACCATGAAATAAATAAATTTAAACACCCTACAGTCACATACATAGTCCTGACCCCACACTAAGAACGAGTCTTGTGTCGTGGGTATCAGGAACTACGAGAGACTTTTTCGGTATCACAAACACCCACCGGAAACAAATACTTGTGGTTCACACAAACATTTGTTTCGGTGCGGGGATCGAACCCGCGGCCTTTTGTCAGTTGGCGTCTAACCAACTACGCCACGAAAGCTGTCGAATTTATGTATTCTGAAAAACATCTAACTAAAATAGTTTTTTTTTTCTTTTTTTTTCATTTAGCTAAAATAGTCACGCCCTGTTACTTTCATTCAACAGCGCACTTTACCACTTCCATTGCATCTATCTCAACGTGCACAATTCTAAGTCCGATAGTCAGAATCGTGGTTCGACTACCGTTTTGTTATTGTTCAATATGTTTTCCAATAATCCAGTTATATTACTGAGAAAGCACCGCTTCGCACGGACACTCCGAGAAAACTGCGTAAGGCTGCGTATCTAGACTTTAGTGTTTTATTTTTCTTACTAAAATATAAAATATCTGCACAGAAAATGAAAAATTTAATATTGGTAGAACGCCTTGAATAGGGAGGATTGGAGGAAGGCCTTTTACCTGCAGGACAATAGCATTTATATAGAAATAAAAAACATTACGAAAGTATTTTTTTCTTTCTTAAAAAAAAACATTAAACAGTCACATACATAATCCGGTCCCCATACTAAGGAGCAATACTCATAGATTCCAAAAACTACGAGAGACCTTAAAGTCTCGCAAAAACCCAGCCCCTAAACAAATACCTATGTACAGTGACATAATAGCTCGTTGGAGCAGTGAATGTATGATAGTTGTAGTTGAAGTGCAGCAGAATCAGATTCCAGTTGAAGTTCAAAGATTTATTCTTCATTAGCTCGTATTGTGAGTTAGCAAATTTTGTTCTAATACGCGACGCGTGTTTTTAGCAACGAACGTTATTGCACACTAGTATATAAAATTGTTCACTGAAGTAAATGTAGAGTCAGCATAAATTGACGTAAACACATACATTGATGTACGAAACCGTACAACCTGTGGATCACATATACATTTGTGTCCGTCCAGGGATCGAACCCGCGGCCTCTCTTTCCACAGCCAGCGTCTATCTGCACCACTTGTGGATCATACAAGCATGTGTTGCAGTACGGGAAAAGAACTCGCGATCTTTTGTCTCACAGCCGCCGTCCAACCCACGGAGGCTGTCAAAATTGATGAAGGTGGACGAAGACAGAGTGATATGTCAGAATCGAACAAAATCAGTCTCTGCCTACCCGTATGAGAGCAGGCGTGACAGTTAATTACATCTACATATACAGGGTCCATATCCAGACTGCGGTCGCAAACGAAGCCAAGTGGTAGTATTAGTGACTTCGGATACAATGCAGCGGAACATGTCTAAAAAAAAAGCGACAATTTTTGTTGTTGTAATATTTACTTGTGATCGTATTTGGGTAGTAAATACATCGTTTTCCCAAAATAATAATGTACACCTTTTTATTTTTAAAGACACAATGGTACACAAGGGTTTAAATTATAATTTTAGCAAAAATTACGGATTTACTATCCAAACATGTTGACATTTAAAAAATTGCAAAATAAAACCTGTCGCTTTTTTCGAGTAATTTTTAGTTGCATTGTGCCTGTAATCACTAAAACTACCACCTGGCTTTATTTTCAGTAGCAGTCCTGATATACCCTGTATGCATGTAGGTGTTAGCAGTTAGAGAATAATTTCTTTACACACCGCTCATGTCCCACATGTCTGTACGCAGCCTAAGGCTCGGAGCAGTAGGTTCATATCGCGATATCATGTGGAATCACTTTATACGCAGCCCTGGGCGGCTATTTACTCGAGATTGCGTTATAGGTCAACGTATCCTGCATTGGAAATTGATGTGTGTAATATTTTACGTTATTCTATAGGAAACAAAATAAAATAGTCTTGTAGGTGTGGTGTTAAAATTGTTTGTGAGCATCAAGTTATGTCTGAAAAATTGGTGTGCTAACTAATTTGGTTCTTGGTTCCGAAGTTTTAGGGTTTGATCTTTGCACAATTACATAACCCATGGACTCCGATATTTGTGCATACGAGTATTGTTCATGAATGCGTTCAACGTATAGAACTCCATGCGCTTATTTTATCTTTTTATTCTTAAATATGCCCCCCATACGTTGATATTTTTCTATGAATTATAGTGCGATCATTGTCCCGTACCATAACAAAGTCGCTTTAAAAGAAAAATGCGTATGTTGATCTCTCTGTCTCCCTTTCACTCCAGCCATAGTAAGTTCACTGTTGAAAAAAAGTCTCCTTAAGGAATCCCAACGTGACATTTGAAAGTAGCCTGCACATTACTATCAACAATCTGTCAAGATACTTCACCCTACTCTCACGAAGTCCACTGTTGACCATACGCCTCCCCCAAGGATCTCCACATTGACCTGTATCTGTGCCTGACCTCGCCAACCCGCCTGCCAAGCGTGGCGAGTACTGGCAATTACTCCCCCTTGCCCTCAATATGATCACGTCCTACTCTAACAGATATAAAATATGACTCCTTGGCCGTCCAAAGACCAATGTTTGCGCAAGCTGATTGCTCAAACAAGGCTTGACCAGTCCACATACTGATCGCGTATAATCCTAGCTCGGACGACAGAACCAGCGCCAAACATCTCATTACTGCGAGCCGCTGCAAATTATGCACGCGATGGGCCATTCTGATACTTTGGTTTATTTTGTTTAAATATATGTGGCTATTTTTAAATTATTATTGCATAGGTCCGGCAAACAAGCAAACAGGTCACAGGTGATGGTAAGTGATCACTGTCGCCCATGACGTTACGCCAAGCGTTATAGACAACGCTTGAATCATAGATGAGTTGCCAGCCCTTGAAATCTGGAGGGGAGAGGGAAGGAAAAGGATGAGATGAGGTAAGAGGTATTAGACATCCGACCATCTCACTCACCGAACGAAACGCGAATATTTGGCTTTATTTGAAGATATCATGTGTAAGAGGCGTGATCTGTGATGTGGTAGTGCCTTCAAGTTATAAGCTAAAGCACCAATTGTTAGACTCACTATGAACAGCTGTCTCAGACAAAATAGATGTTTGAAAACAAACAAATGTTTTATTCAGTGAGATTACAGGAAGCCTCTCCCTCCTCCTTTTTCCTTTTTCTGCCCTCTTAATTTGAGAGGCCAGCAGTTCACCTACGATCCAAGCGTTGTGGGTGTTTATGGAAGTTAGTGTTCTCTTAATATGGATGTAAAAAGGACTGTTCTCTAAGCAATACCCGAAAGATTTCATACAAATTAACAGTCCAAAAATACCTCACATGACTAGTATAGTCCTATAAAAATACCTCTGACTCGGCTACAGAATAACTCAGTGCCGGCGTAATATTTCGAGCGGCAACCTCATAATTACACTGACACATGACTTCTGTGTTCCGCGCGTGAGGCCCCGACGTGTGCCGCCGACTTATCTCGAACTTTAACGGGAGTCTCAAGATATTAGATTTGATAACACTGTGGACTGGAGCGTTCCACTGTTTTATCGAAAATGGACGTTCGAAAACATACAAATGTTAAACGATAAGACCGCCATTTGTACTTTGTTGTTTTAACATTTTTTTGTTATATTTTTCGTGTTTATTGTGTACCATAAAGAATAAAAATAAAATAAATAAATGTTTTATGGGACGAATGAGATTTCTAGATTTTCCATATCTTTTTCTTCCTCTCGTCTGTTGTCCTCTTGTCCCGCCCTGTTTAAGAGACTGTAAAGCACCTTCTTGTTAGCGTTGTGGCTGCAACACATCTACGAGCCAATTCTTCTACATGTTTATGGGTGGCAATATTCTGTTTAAATACTCTTCAAAATATTTATAAGAGCGTCTTTACTTCACATCTCTCACACGGCTACACAATAACTCAGTCCCAGCGTAATATTTGGAGAGGTACTATATGTGATTTAAAATAGTCTGTCTTATTTCTAAATGAATTTAGATATTGACAATGCCAAATCTTTCTCCAGATACATTCTTGACTACTTTTCCAATGCGACATACAGCAAAATTTGTAAACATTATTGTTAATTTAAACTCGATGCATGAGCAATACCTACTCATTCAAACATATTATATTTAACGTTATAGTAGTCACAGCTTCCCCACCAAATTAACAATCAAGTTTGTACACCTGCAACCTTGCCTATGTGAATGGAACTAGTGCTGTCCTGTGATTATCGTATAAATCAGTCCCGATTCAACCGGTAATTGCATCGATATATCGATGTATCGATAGATATCGCATGCGGATCCCGGTAGAGCCGGTAAATTAAACCGGCGTCCAATATAATTTCATGTGAAATGTGTGACGTTTAATAAATTATTAGGCATTAGATGTTGCGTGGCATAAATCATTGTGCTACAACTTATAAATGCGCCATTATGAATTTATAGACGATATAAATTGTCGATCCCCATTTTTATTGATATCGATATGTCGATGTGTCCGGTTATTATTGTTTTATAATATGTTTGATACTAATCGAATTTTATACCGATTTATCGATGTTTTGTTTGGTTAGTCAAATATTTGAATGGCCGGCTTGAAACACGAATTTTGAATGTAGAGCAAATTTAAGTGCATAATTAATAATAATTACCGCAAATTACAGATATTATATGCATATGCAAGTAAGGCTTTGGGTTTAAACTTGCACATAGTTAATAATCTTATTCATAATTGATGTTGGATCAGCACATATTTAAGGCATATTGCACAAAGAATTTAGCTCATAATTTTTATTTAATATCTATCTAAACGAGAAATGACACTATACTAGAGAAATAGTACTTTAAATTAAAAGGCTGGTACTCGACAGCCTCCGTGTCGTAATTAGTTAATAAGTCGGCTATAAAATGAGAGATCACCGGTTCAAAACCTGACTTCAATTCGAATATTCGTGAGCTCACAAATATTAAGGATCTGGGTGCTGTATCACCAAAAAGGTAACAAGTTTTCTGTATCCACGACATAAAGCTTGATACTGTATGGTCAGATCTGTGTAGTTTTTTTTAGTATTCAATGTCTTGCTGGTGGTAGGACACTCAATTCTGCCTTGATAACTACCGCCCCACACAGCGTTTAAAGACCCTCAATAAGTCAATAAGGACCCATGCATGTGACACGTTTCGGTTTCCTTCTGTGTATATCTAGATAGAATTAATTCGACATAACTGTGGCGACTAGACACCTTTTTGTTTCTATGGATTTTTTTTATAGTATAGGTTGGGAAACGAGCAAGCAGCTCACCTGATGGTGAATGATCACTACCGCCCATGTACATCCACAACGCTTCGATCATGGATGTGTTGCCGGCCCATCAGATCGGGAGAGGAGCTGGAAGGAAAAAGGATGGAAAGAGGAATGGCGTATGGGCACCGAAACGCGACAGCAAAGCTTTGCTGTCATGTCGATCTCCTGTAAGACAGTGGTACCACCCAATAGCACCCAATAGCGACTATAGGGTGGCTCTACCACTATCACATGCACTCACTCTGCAGTGCTCTTACCATCACACGCATGAATAGATCTTAATATGAGGTCAATACTACGTCACTGTCGTATGGGAATTTATAGTCACCTTAAGAAAAAATACGTTGGGCCATAACAGTACCGTTGGCACATCACACGCCGAGAGCGACGCATCAGTATCGGTAAATCATATCGAGATGGACACAGAGTGGGCCATAATTGCACCCTGAGGCCTTCCCGATGACACATTCCATCACAACTGGACCTTCCTTTAACGGCTGTGCTGCTGGCAGGTGGGAATATAGGGTAGTATTGGAAATGGCCGGAGTTGGAGTAGAGAGTCGACTTGGTTTGTCATGGATGCTTTGCTAAATATCCTTATCCGATATTTACGGCCATCTGTAGAGAATGTTTTTTACAGTTGTTCAAAGAGAGTTTATTTAACAAGGAACTCTCTGGAATCTAGATGATGCCCATTCTTTTAGTAAAAGATATCTCTACTGCAATAAATTATTATTACTCAGAGCCGAATCCTTTATCTGGAATAAGTGACGCTCTCCGCTCCCGTTTGATGGCAAATATCTTGGGTTTCTCTTGTCTTGAGAACATGTCAAGTCATCTGTTCTAGTTCCAGCTATTACAATAGCAGCTCTCGTGAAGGCGCATCATCTATAGGACTATTAATATCATCAATAAAAGTTGTCCTAGAAATAACATTGGCCATATCAAATAGAATAACGCCGAACCACACTAACATAAGGAGAGGGCTGTATAATACAGTAGGTTGTATACACTACTAAAATTGATCAGGAAAATAACACGCCAAATTCAGTACATTACAATATATTCAATAAGTTAATTCTAAAACTATTTATCACAACGCACAGATAACATAATTTATCCCGTGTCAAATGACGTCACAAGTCGCGACGTTGCAAATAAATCGGTTTGACTGCAACACCAGACGATCCTTCTATATGTCATTGTAACTTGCTAATCGAGTTCCCGAGAAAATTGCTCTAATAAACGTACATATTAACATATGCAAAAGGACCATCCCCGAGGAATCGATTATTATAATCGATAACTTACATATCGGTAATCGATTAGTCGTTTTTATGACTTCCATGTGTTGGCCACTTGTCTATTACTTTTTTTATTTAGTGTCCAGTTTTTATGGCTAGTGTTTAGATGTAAAATGTGGGTATTAAAATGCATTTGTGTTTTTTATAAAATACGTACCATTAATGCTTAATTTAGAAGTTATGAAAATAACATGCATTAAATTTTATTTATATTGTACGTAAATAGCACATGAGCATCGTAATTTCTTGACTTTAGAGGTTAAATTTGAACAACTATTTTAATAAATGATTTCTTTTTGACTTAGATATGACATTGAGTTAAGAAACCGTACTTTGAACAAAAAACACAGAAAGAACAATTTTTGACAATAAAGACGAATATCGAAGAATGAATACTTCCCCTTATAAAACTGTGGACGCTACAGCAACATACAATTTTACTTCATCCTGATGGCGTTTAATGGAATTTAATATAATGTGACAACAATAGTATCCTAACTAACCTCTTTTATGACGAGAGCAGAGCGTTTAGCCTCCCCTTTGTATATCTCAAAGGAGGCTGAAACACACCCGCATCACTGCCCTTCCAACCTTCCACAAAAATCCGAAACAAAACAAACATTTCGCAAACCACGCGCCAGTACAATTTATGTGGCAGACAGCAATGTCGAAACAAAGTTAACATGGTACATAGAAACTAAAAGTGATCCGGTGCTCGTGACACAGTTCGCGGGCTGGCATATATTTAACCATAAATACATGTATGTCCAACATTCCACTGTATAATAACACTCGTAATAACTGCGCTGTGGTTTAATCACTGTTAAGGCGAAGGATTGAAAGTAAAAGTTAGTCGAAATGAGGTGAAGAATTGGCGCATACCACATAAAATAGCAAAAAATGTGAATTTTACAAATGACCCAATTTATAGTTTTATTTCAAACGTATAGTAAATAAAGTGTCTTGGTGAAAACGCTCTATTAATTTCTTCAATAATGTAACATTTTCTTTGTTGTTGTGTCAACCAAACCACTAATAGAGTTTCGTGCTTAACTCTTCAACAAGATTGATCGACGAACTGACAAAGGTCGTTAATTTTAGGTTGTTATGGATATTTTTGCGGGAGTCTTATGTTTCCTCGAATTGAAATGAGAAGTCCTTGATGCCCAGTTGCATTTTGAAGTCCTTCTATCATATCTAGCGACCACTAACAATCACTGTTTAAGACAAAAGCCGAAAATTAATTAAAAGTGATTTAATTTTGTACGTCTAACTCTTAAACAGTGTGAAGGACAATTTATAAAGGAAAAACGGTGGTTCCGTTTAACACAGACCACTATATTAAAACTATTCCAAAGGATATATAAATATTTATAAATTATGTCAAATCATGTCCACCGTACAAGGTGAGGCAGAATTTTAAGTGCCAATACAAGTCGTATAAAATATGTTTTCTTATCCGCAAATGTTTTAACACCCGATAAATTGTTTAAACTTCATATTTTATTTCACTGTTTACATCGTAAAACGAGAATCTTGTTTTAAAAAATACACCTAATAGTACTTACTACACATGGTATTCTGTGTGACGTCATATTTATACATTGAAATAATCAAAAATGTTTTTATTTATTATATTGCATGAACCAGAAGCACGTACTAACCTAAGCCGAAAACATAATATCACACTTAAATTAAAACAATCACCTAATACTCAGTAAGACTGATCCTAACACTACGCTTAAAACGCTCATCTCAGTACCCAAAATCGCTCACATCAGAACGCTTCATCTAAAACCTTCGCCTTAACAAAAGCGGTTATACTACATTACAAAATCGTTAATGTCATCATATCAATACTTGAGTTAATTAGTTTTGTAAACCAACCGTCTAATCGACCGCTAATAAAAGTAATGATTAATATAACGAAGCAATCGGAAAGTGGGAGTACTATTGGGTACTAGTTGGGAGTACTATTTGAATTTCTAATTACACCAATTTAGTATTTTTTTTAAACACTTAAAATACTAGTAGAAAATATCTGAAATTTGTCTAAAAATCTACAATGTCCTAATACTCAGTACAACTCAACACAACACAACGCTTAAACCGCTCGTCTCAGTACCCAAAACCGCTTTCAGAACGCTTCGCCTTAACAAAAGCTGTTATATTACATTACAGAATCGTTAATGTCATTATGTCAATAACTAAGTGAATTAGTTTTGTAAACAAACCGTCTGATCGACCGTTATAAGAGTAATGATTGATATAATGAAGTGATCGGAAAGCGAAAGTACCATTTGGTCTTGTAATTACAACAATTTAGTTTCATTCATATGTACATACATCCGCTTCGTTTTTTTGTTTGGTAATTATGCTGTACAATTAATGTTTGTTAGGGTTACTATAGAGGAATTTTTAATTTTATTTTTAAATTGTAAACCAATTTTGAGAAGCTGTTTATTTCGATTTGATTTTGTACTATATCATATGTTTGTAAAATGTACAAACGTTTGTTCCAAATACAGATTAATCAACAATATTACACGTTTCTAATAGTGGCATCGGGTCCAGTCAAGTTACTGCTGGATTTATGTATTTATTTAATATTCCCTAATACCAGCCTCCTCTTCCATCATTGCATTAAGCTTTAGGCTCTACCCATTACAACGTAGCTTATAATACCATGAACGTATCACGCAAAATATCGGTCTATAAACGCTGTGAAATGTTCTAGTTGCTAATCCTTAATTCCCCTTTAAACCCACCACAACCAAATACGCACAAACAAATAATTAACAAACGCATGACAATAATAACAGAATTACGCGATTAGCCCGCGGTATCTGTGCACCGGGTACCAATAGTTGCATACATCAACCTGTCAGATTCCGGACCAATTGGCGTGTACACGAGCTAGGTGCGTTTCGTACCCCCCCTCCCCTTGCCCCCTCCCTCCTCTTCCCCGCTAGAATTCCGCAAACTTATGTTTCGTAATCCGCGCTCGAACAGTGTTGCCATGCGTTGTCATTTCCCGGAAAGTGGTGGAATAGTTTGGCAGGAATGGAATGGTCGTGTGTTCGCGTTCCGCGCGTATGTGAACGTTTACGGTTTGTGTTGGAGTTTGAATCCGGGAAATAATTTTGTTGTACGGTATATGGAATGGTTGTTGCGTTTCTTTGTGGTTTTAATGTGGATATTCAGGCTCGAATATGTAATTATCGCTCATGAAATTCCTACATTTCATCGTTATTGTTTTATAAAAATTTAATGTATTTATTTAGTCTTAAAAATTTATTGACACCAGATAACACTTCAATTTTCATAAAAAATATAATTCAAATAAATAAGCGATATGTTATAAACAAATATTTTTTAAATTAATTACGACAACTCTCAGTTTGACTATTTAAGGTCAATCCTCGCACCATAAAACTCTTAACATCTACGCTGCTCAGGCTCATTGAACTCATAAAATTGACTACATTATAACGGCAAAAGCGACAATTAATCTGCCCTGCACCAAGCTGGCATACACAGGATGAAACCGACACAATTGCATAACACTGTATAAGTTTTCCGCCATTAGTACAGTACAGTACAGTAGTCGCTAACCAAATGAATATCAATGTACTACCAGCAACAAAATTCATATATTTATTAAGAAACTCAACAGCTTATACAAAAACAGCTATGTCTAATTTTATCTACAAAAGTCTAAAGCCAATTAGAGAGTTTCACGACATTACAATACAAGGTGGACTATAACACATTGGTAATTCCTGTAAATTATTTCATATTGCGACCACAGCATTTATACCTAGCAAGGTGAGCCAATCTGAATCCGCATTCAACCTAGTCGAAATACCTACATACGCCAACCACACACGCCACACATTAAACTGGAACACATTAAACCGACAGACACGCTGGCAGCCCTAGCTCCGCCCAAACAGAACCACCTATTACCGCTCGCTACCGACAACCTTGACTGTTACCTGACCATTACGCGTGGTACGTCGTCACCAGCGCTTATACCTGTCGACAGCGCGAATTACCATCGCGTTATGCTATTTTCCGCGCAAAGCCCCCAGCTAGTTGCTAACAAGCGCGGTGTATACGTCAAAACGCTGGGACGCACCCATATTTCCTAAGAGATGATAGTGTTGCTGTGCTCTAAAAAACGCCAAGTGCTATATCAGAGATGGAGTGGATGCGGGGTTAGGGCAGCGCGCAGTTTGTCGTTGCGTCTTGGTCTATTTGAGATATCGCTGTCGCTGAGTACAGAATATGGACAGTCACATCTCGTTTACTGTTTTGTCATCACTTATCATGATATTTACTGTTGTGTATCAAACTCCCCTAAACATTTCCAGAAAGATATTCTAAAAACGATCACCAAGCATCTGTGACCTTTACTATTTTTAATAGTATAAGTGTCTACACGCAGCTTAAAAATTGTCTATGGCTTAATATTCTTAATTAATAAAAATATATCATAACATCTTCAAGCAACACTCGACGTTTTATTTTATCAATTTGGAAATATGTAATTATAATTATATGGGATATTTTTCAACTTACAATTAACACTTCCTAATTGATGATTCTTGATGATGACAATTGAGTTTTGACTGACAAACATCTACCCGATTAAATCCAAAATAAATCTAAATTAATTAATAAAACGACAATCGTCGTATTTAACCGTACACCCTAACCCTCCAGTAGTCTCGTATATTCTAATAATAGTTTATTCTACGCGTGTCCCGAGGCAACAATGCACCTAATCTTCTCTATTACTATACTGTAGAAATTTTAAAACCCCGCTCACCGGTAGTTGCGTCGCGGCTAATTTTTAGTTGCCTCCTACGCCCGTAATAAATCGCCTCTCCTCCGGGTTCGCTGGCCGATCGTAAGATCAGTCACGGGATAATTCTTAAGATAAATCATCATTAAGAAAAATGTTGGGATTGATAAGTGGATTATGTTTTTGGGTTGAGGTTTGTGTGTTTTGTATTTTTTAGACAATGGCAGGGCTGTGTATTCGTAATTTAAAAGCCTAAAAATCGGATGCATAGAAGACTATACGTAAAATCTTGCTCGCTGTAAAATACTAAACACTAACAAAATCATCATCATCATCATCATCATTCACAGCCTGTAGGGTCCCACTGCTGGGTATAGGCCTCCCTCATACTGTGCCACTTTAATTTGTCTTTTGTCAGTCGCATCAGTCTAACAAAATACTTGCTGTAAAATCAAGAGATTTTACAGCAATACATGTTTGTTTTTTATTGAGTATAGGCCTAAATGGGATCATTAGTTTTCACGATTGTTTTAAAATTTACTAATTAATATGAATTCAAGGTATTAAAATGAATTTCAAATTGTAATAAATTCTCGAGTTAGATTTTTTTTTAAATTTACCTTAATATTACAGATATTTTGCTTGAAAATTCATAATAATTCTCAAATTAATACGACATTAAAAACACAAACACAATGTAATTTAAATCCCCATTCAATATCAGTTCCCTTACCAACCTGTGACCTATTGTTAAGATTAACGATGCCAATCAATCCTTGTCTCTAATCAGCCGGGATGCACACGCACATGTTATTACGTGTAATGATGGCACTAAGGAAGCTATCTCGGCACATGCTACAATATCCTGCGGGACAGTAATCTCGCTGCCACGTGAACATATTTTATTAATACCAGTATGTAGGTATTGAGACGGATATGACGCTAGTTGTTTTCACATTACACGTACATAAATTCACGCCTTTTTCCCATAAGGGTTAGAGGTTCTCCTGGTTACTGCCAGAATTACGTTTCGCCTTATCTGTTTCCTTCCAGGGTGTGAGGGCGGGCTTATCGCCATAACGGGCTCAAATTCCTGACTCCGAGCTGATAGTAAATAGAAAAGTCCAATATCACTTTGCCTGACCCGGGATTCGAGCCCGAGACCTCAGCATTGTAACCATTCCGTAGTAAAACTACGCCACCAAGTGTCAGGGTTATATGTCAGGGTGTAGTGATTGCTCAAATTTAGTGTTCATGATGCATCGTCGTTCTGTATCAGCAATTCAGCATATAATCTGCGTTGAGTGAAAATAAATTGGAAATAGATATGGCGGATTATGAAATAAGCTAATTTTTATACCTAAAAATTTGGTTATGCTGTTTGGATGAGGAATACCATCAAAACGTAATTTATAAGTACATTTGCATGTATGTTCGATGATGTATCAAAGGGTTTCTAGGAAATGTCACAACATGTTCAAAGCTAAACAAAAGCCACAATAGATTCTAAGATGTACCTATTAGAAGGGGTCAGCATCCAGGAATTTCTTGCTACTTTTATTAGGTCGGCTGACCGCCTTCAATTTTTAATATAACTTACTAAAGCCACTATATCATACCCGATGATTAGTAGGTTATAAAACTATTGCAGTCCAACAGAATATCGTCAGAGATCATCTTAAGCCAGTGGTCATACACCCTATTCAATTGTTCTATACACACGTTCCTGATTGCTGAATTGCTACTAATTTTAGTTTTTTTTTTATTATATTTTCTGTCCAAAAAGGCGTTATGTTTAACCTGCATATGAGTTGCGTGGCGCTGTGTGAACAGGTTCACACTCGTCCGGCGTGTAATGCAGACAATTACAAGGCAACGTTACTGTTTTGTGCTGTAGAGTATCCATAGTCGGGCGGTAGGATTTTACTCAGCCTTATCGAGGTAGTTATTAAATCCTTCTGTTAAAGCTTGTTCACATTATTATCGTATTGCATCGTCAACTTTTAAATATCGTTTAAGATCATTAAGTCATTATTTTCGCTTTGCTTTGCTTTACAAGTACAACTTTAAAAATATTTGTTTTGTAAAACACGATCTGTCTTGATCAAGTATTTTAAATTGACGCATGAAGACACGACTCACAGTTTTCAACCATGCTTTTATAATTTCTTAGGCGTAATATCCAAAAGTCAAATATTTTATAAAATAGTTAAAATGGAGTATGAAATATATCACTTTAGTAACAACAATATTCTAACATCTACATTATTTGCAGCGAAAAAATTCACAGGTGAAGTTAAACCTCCCAAACATTTCAACAATGACTTATGGAAATCATGTCAGAAAGTAAATTATGGGATTAATCCCAGGCTATAAGTACGAGCATGCGCCGGCCTCCGCCCGGGGCTGCTTCTATACAAGTAGATACGCTCCTTCAGCGCAGTCGGTTAAAAGGTTTCTTACGCCACACGCAGTATATGGCGCACAGCTGTTGTGTGGGCTTAATGCCTTCCTACATTTCATGATAGTGAATCCTAGATATAGGTTATGCTAGTGGACATTCATTTCAGTGCATGGAGTAATTAAGGAGGGGTCTATATTGCGTTGTTGTGGCTGGACATGATAAAGATGACTAGCTAGCTACTGCCAGTAGTCAGTTTGTCGTGGTAGTATTTTAAAGAAAAATATTGATGATTTTTTTTGGACTCTAACGGGTTTATTTTATGGTTTAAGTGTAAAGGTATAAATAAACATCGTGTCATAATTCAGAAAACGCATAAGACATATCGAATCTGCCTTCCCTGTAAATATATTCGAACTTAATGTATATATATATATATATATATATATATATTTATACGCAACGACTTGCAAACATACATAGTTTCGAACCCATGGTAGTTGTCTTGTGCCACGATTGGTGGCACTTGTGTGAATTTCATTTGTCAACAGCATCTTCTTCCTCTCTCGTAGAAACAGTCACCAGTATCACCTATTTTACATCCAGATAATTTTTTTGTTGCAGTCCACTGCTGGGCATAGGCCCAAGTTACGCCACAGAGCCCGGTCTGCTGCTTTATGCATCTAGTCGCTATCTTCTACATATTGCCAGCAAATATAACGTAAAAAGCCTTGTATATGATACAAAATGTATCATTACAAGTTACGAAACACAATAACGCTTCCTATAAATTGGCCCTATTAAAATAATGCTCACAATACTAATCATACGGCCGCGCGCGCGATCGCAGATAGGACAGATAGCCATCGACCGTGATGAATGGTCTAGAGGCGGTTGTATGTCTTTGTTGGCCTTACAGGACTCGCGGACTGGCCTTATTTAACCTTATTATACAATATTAGTAAATATTAAATTATTTAGTGTGTGGAATTAATGTTAGTCATAGCTACATTTTTTTTTGTATTGTATCAGCCCATATTCGCCCACTGCAGGGCATGGGCCACCTCTATAATCGAGAGTACGATTGAGAGTGGTTAGGCCATATATACCACCACGCTGGCTTAGTGCAGGTTGGCGGACTTTTTCATAGCATAGAAATTTATACAAATCACTATGGTATGCAGGTTTCCTCACGATGTTTTCCTTCACCGTTTTTGTGCGTGGTGATTGGCTATCAATACACACATGACTCCGAAAAGTCAGAGGTGTGCCCTGGGATTTGAACCCGCGACCACCGTGAACATGTAGGCAGCCGCGTCTGGTCCGTTACCAACATTGCTACAATTATAATAAATAAATAAATCCAACAGTCACATACATAGTCCTAACCCCACACTAAGATCGAGTCTTGTGTCGTGGGTATCAGGAACTACGAGAGACTTTACGGTCTCACAAATACCCAGACCCGAAACAAATACCTGTGGTTCACACAAATATTTATTTTGGTGCGGGGATCGAACCCGCAACCTCTCGTTTCACAGCCAGCATCTAACCAACTGCGCCACGGAGGCTGTCATCAAAGCCCCTTCCTATAATGTCAATTTATAGAAAGAGGACTTTTCTATACATTGTATGACTTATCTCTGACTTTTCGAAGTCATGTGTGTATTGACAGTCAATCACCACGCATTATAACGGTGAAGGAAAACATCGTGAGTAAACCTGCATACCATAGCGATTAGTATAAATTTCTTTGATATGTCAAATTCCGCCAAACCGCATTAGGCCAGCGTGGTGGACTATATGGCCTAACCACTCTCAGTCGTGCTCTCGATAGTCAATTATAGAGAAGGCTCGAGCCCTGCATTGGGACGTATATGGGTTGATACAGTACACGTGCCACTGCAGGGCATGGGCCTACTCTACAACCGTGCGCGTTGGCGAACTTACATACCATAGTTTTTTTTTTAATTCGCTACGGCATGCAGGTTTCCTCACGATGTTTCTGCAATGTCAGATCCACAATTATTAACGTCTATAATTATTAATATCGCTAACTATAACGATAAAGGAACATCATGAGAAATCCTACATATCTTAAAGTTTTCGGTGACTTTCGGTTTTTTAAGACTGCCTCCGTGGTGTAGTTGTATTACGGTACGATTTCAAAGCTGAAGTCTCGCGTTGGAATCCCGAGTCTGGCAAAGTGATATTGGATTTTTCTGTTCATTATCAGCCGGAGCCAAATTTTGTGCCCGATCTGGCGACAGGTTCGGCGCCTATCACATTGTGGGACGGAATACACAAGGCGTAACGTTGGGTCCTGGTTGCACCTCTGCTTACCCCTTCTGGGATAAAGGCGTGATGTCTATGAATGTAAAAGTTTTCGACAAGAATTTGATAATTATGTATGCGCTGCGTAAAGAGTTATTTTGTACATAAAAATAACTCTTTACTTCTACTTTCATTATTATAGCTTACTATGTATAACGATAAAGGAAAACATCCTACGTATCAGAGACCTTCACAAAAATTTCATAAGTATAAGAAGTGTAGCAATCAGCATACATATTTCTAAAACATGTTGTCTGGGAAGTCTAACAATCATTGTATAGACAGTACTGCACAGTGATTGTTCTCACCACAAAAAAGACGCTTTTAGCTGTTACTAGGAACTTGCTTGACTTCACCTCTAGATGTCGTTACTAGGATCTTAACTGTATTTAAAAATAATTTTATTTAGTTCTGAATATTCACAAAAAAAACACATTTTTATTATTTCTAACTGTATCTGGCCAATTTGAATTTTTGGTATCATCATTCCAGGATTATGTTTATTTTATTTATTTGCACACAAAAGAAAACATTATACAAATTGCGATGGATAAATGGAGATAAGAAAAGACTTAAGGGCTTATTCATAGACAGTTTTAACACCTATTTTACTTATCGAATATTTTGTCCCTTTCGGACTACTTTTGAAATTCGTTCGGGCGAAAAGACAAAACATCGATAACTAAAATAGGTTTTAAGACTAAGAATAAGGCCTTCAGTATGTCGTTTGCAAATATGAAATGAATTGAAATTAATTTATAGAATCTGTAAAAATAACATCATTTAGATTCAGTAATTTTTTTATTAGCGGATTAGCAAGTTGAAGTGGCAATGGGTGGGGCACATAGCACGGAGAACTGATGGCCGATGGGGCCAAAAAGTTCTCGAATGGAGGCCACGAAGCGGAAAGCGCAGCGTGGGACGTCCACCCACTAGGTGGTCAGACGACCTGGTAAAGGTCGCGGGACGTCGCTGGATGCAGGCTGCCTTCAACAGGTCACTGTGGAAATCATTGGGAGAGGCCTATGTTCAGCAGTGGACTTCCTTTGGCTGATGGATGGATGAATTTTTTTATTCCTCCACCCGGTTCGAAAAAGGCTTTTCACTCAGAAGAACGGGTCATGAGTGCCAATTCTCAGTCCAGGGTTTTAGACCTTGTTTGTCCCAAACATAACTACTTCCTAGTACAACACAAGCCCGTATATGTCGTGTATAATAAATAGCCGCGCGCTATCAGGCGGGATCTGATATCTATCGCACATCGTACATGATTCGTTCGGCCGAGCCTAATGTGCCGTGACGAGTATGACTAATAGCCCTTGTGACCGAGTGTTTGGGTCGGTCTGTGTATGTCAAACGGGTGTTTGGTCAAGAAAGTTTGGAATATTTAAAATGTGGCATAATTGGCAAAGTGCTGAGTTCTCTTTGATTTTTCAAAGTATAATATGAGTACAAGAAGGATATAATATTATCTAAAACATCATCATTGATGTATATATTCATATACTATACGGAATTCGAACTTTAACTTTCCAAGTACCTAATATCTATAACTTTCTGTAATATTACTATGGACATCTAAAACTAAGTCAATTTTAAAGTAAACACACACTAAAATCAGATTTCAATTGATTCAACCGGATTGTTTCACCAAAAACCGACGGATAATAACAACTACGGTTGAGTTTTCTTCCAGCAGTGTAAATAACGAAGTCCAGAACAATTCTAAACCATCCTATATACATAATCAGTATTTCCTCGGAATATTAATGACCAAATGGAAAAAAGCCGAAGTAAAAGTAGCTTCATACTGCCGGCGCACAGTACCGCGCACCGCGGCTGCCTCCGTGTGTTTAAAACTATTTAATCACTTAAATTGTGATCCGTATATACAGCGGGCTCCTTGTCATATGTGGCTATTAGTTAATGTAATGTATGGGATGCTAAAGGAATATTTATGGACAGGATAAAGAGACTAATATGAGAGTCTTGTAGCTTAGCCTGGACAGGGATTTATATAATAACTCACCGTAGTGAGATATAAAATGTAATATATAGATCCATCGTATGCGTTAGCAAAAAAATTGACTTCGTACATGATTCAACTGGTAATTGGTAATGACAGGAAACGATTAACTAAGCCTGACACTATATTCGTTGACCAAACAAAGAATCTGAACCCTTTTATGTAACTGAAATAAAAGGATTACAGATCTGTTTGACTAGACATAGGAATGTACAACAGTACAGCATTGAAAGGACGTAGGTTCAAATCCAAAAAAGAGATCGACATTTAGTGACCAAAATGTCGGACGTCTGCATGTTTTGATTACAAATCAACTTATTACGAAGTGACATGTTTCTTGTTTTACTATATTATAGTTTAATTGTTGACAGCAATTGAACGGAAATATTAAAAGAAGTTCGAAAACTTCAACGTATACATACAATGAGTATAAATTGCGTTCAGTTTTTGTATGTAGAGTCAAACATTTACGAACTTTTACATACCTACTGCAAAGCGACATCCATGGTGTCCAATGATGTTTAATCTAGATCTTTATCTTGATTTTACATACTCAATACCTCACAAACGAATACTAAAAAAATCACCCTGTACAAAATCAACACTAACATGCAACGAACGATCTCCCGCGGATAGGTCATCTGTCACTCACTACCTGAATTCCTCGGGTCAGGGCGATGGTCACCACGACCTGCTGTGCGACCATTTATCACCACATACCACCACGTACCACCTTACACCATGCGGCTGTACCACCCCTGACTTAATACAAGTTCGGCTGAACTTACAGTTTCTGAACGGTAGGGTCATTTTGGTAGGAAAGACAAAGTTACGTTTGCGGTTGGACAAATTGTTGTTTTGGTGTTTTGGATCCAGTTTGGTGATGGTAAAGTGTTGGTTTCCGGGTTGTTATTCGTGTATGAATTGTTAAGTACTTTCTGTGTATGTACATTGTATTTTAGTATTGTTCTTTGGTTAATCGGAGTAGCAATTCCGCTAATAACTACAAAAATACTAAAAATACCTTAGTATTTTCTGTATTACGAGTAGTACGACAAAGTGAACGCAATGCGTCTGATATTAATCATCATAGAATTCAAATATTCCCCAGTGTCAGATGATTGTTGTTCGCTTATATTCATAGATAATAATAATAAATACACCCAACAGTCGCATACATAGGCCTGACTCCACATTTAAATCAATCAAGTCTTGTTTCGCGGGTAACATAAGCTGCCAGTAACATAAGCTTTTCGGTGTCACAAACACCCAGACCAGAAACAAATACTTGTGGCTCTCATAAACATTTGCCTCGGCGCGGGAATCGAACCTGTGGCGTCCCGTTTCACAGCCGGCGTATAACCAACTGCGCCACGAAGGCTGTCATGCTATTAAGCCGTTCTGGAGGACATCGAAAATACACACTAGCATGGGCCATGGATTTTTCGTCATTATGCATACATGATAATGTGAGTGAACAGTATGTCAATGTGGCAATTATTCAATTAAGCACATTCATCGAACGCACAACCCAACACACGTCCCTTACTCCGTCAAAATTCAAGAGCAACATTATCCAGCTCATTTGCATGTTCCAGCCGAAAGTTACCTAGTTACAGTGATTTACATAACTCATGACTAAGCCGGCTCGCCTCTAATCTCGGATCAACCTTAGAGGATTTTTTGTGGATTTCCAAGATAGGCTTCTTAGAGGCCGTGGGTCGTGGAGTTAATATGTATGCGATCGATTGGAGCGAATTTTTGTAGATCGCACAGCGTTTTATGAATGAAATTTTGTCGGTGCGTGTCTGTACTTAGTAGGGTTTGTAACTCACTGGATATGAGCTGCTGATGCGGGCGCAGGTTCTATTCCTAGGGCACAACTATAACATTTCGGAGTCATGTGAGTATTTCTAGTTTATTATTGTCTGTTAAAGGTGAGAGATTTTTTCTTGAAAAGAGCGGCATACTTTCCTTTGCAAGAATTTTAATTGCATGATAAGTCCGCCAACCCGCAATACGCTAGTGTATATACGGTCTATGGCTTGAGGTCTGTCTATTGAAGTCGGAATGGAAATAACTATTGTCTACTTTTAAGTACTATTGAGGAAAATATATGTGAAAGTATCAATCTTTGGCCATCCATGTACTTTAGTTTAAAATTAAAACCGTGTTCTTTGTCGATTGACTTGTGTCTCATATACAAAAATTGGGCTAGAAATCTTACGTACTTTTATTTAATTATCCTTAACCTTTAATAGGTACTCGCTACAAATGAATATTTCGGGAAAATGTTTAGGGGTGTAAGCTGTAACAAAGTTTTATTTGTAACGAAATGAAATGTAAGTTTGTAATTGGTAAAGGTAAGGCATGCATAACTAGTTTTAATTACCACAAATACAAATACAAATACACATATAACAAAAATTAAATATCCGCTGACATATCATCATTACATCCTCTCTATTATTGCGTTTTAATAATTCAGAACGTTTATAAATATAACATCGTATTTAGTAAAGTCAAAGCCCGGGAAACCAAGTAGGAAAGTATCGACAAAGCGACCGAAGTTTGTGAGCAAAATATGCCTTTAAACGCACTCGTACATTAGCAGTGTTGGGCGAGCCCATTAATAATTCAATCGGCAAAAGAGTAACTATGAAAGTTGGCCGGAGACGGCGAGCGGCGGGCGGCGGATGTGGCCTTGTAACTCACAATTTTTCCGCCCTTAATCCTTTGGCGAGCTCATTTAGCCGAGTTTTAATCTCAATCTCACCTCATTACCGGCTCCCGAATACTCGGAATAGCCAATTTCGCCATTAATTACAGGGGCTCCCTTACCCTTTTCGAGTAAAAATAAATTATAACTCATTTATCGTTACGCGGCGCCGCCGTCGCAGAATAAATAGCTGTCACGCCGGCTCGCACACAGAAATAACGTGACGGCGTGAAATAGCCTTTCACGTTCACGTTCACGGCGGGGAGGCCACGCCCAGCGACATGCGCACTCCGCCACACACGCCCTCATGTGTGGCCCACACGTCGCCTCACGTAACTGGGCCACATGGCACATATATGGACGTCCATGTAGCGAGTGGGCGTGCGGCCCGAGGGGCGTGTCACGCGTGCCGTGCCTACATGCCTGCAGTGGGCTCCAGCCTACATGGGACTATGTGCAACACGCGTGCCGCACCCGGCCTCGCACCGCGCAAAAATAATGAAAATAATTTTCCCACCTGCGGCCGCAATTATCGGCGCGAGCCGCGGAAAATTGCGGCCGAACGCCAAACTGACACTCGTGGAACTTCCTCAAAATAAAAACTTTGCGAAAGTTCAACCGGAAAAGAAAGAAAACGCGAAAATAAAAAAGCCATTGACTCCGCAGTCCGCGCCCGAAAGTTTTAGACGCCTTTTAAAACATTCCCGCGGATGGAATCACGAACGGGCGACGGGATTTTTTTTCATCGCCAGAAGGATTTTCAACGCTCGTTTCTGTCAACTAATTAGAGTTTGGTCTCGAAAATAAAATTTAATATAAATAGCGTCGTGAAAACGTCACTTGCACTTAGCTATTGTTTGCAGCATACGTCATGGAGCGTTCGCTGTCAGATGTTCTAAGGGAATAAGCGAGACGTTTGCACCGCGCTGAGAAACAATATGGCAGAGTAACGTCGGATCAATAATATATAGGCTAAAGAAACACGAGCATAGAGCAATACGACTCCGAGAGGCGTACATAGGCAAGAGCGAAAACAAATCAGTGCCCGGGAGGCGCAAATTGAGCACGTACCCGTTCCGGCTAATTTTATTTTGCAATTACACCCCCCCTCCTCCCCGTGCCCGTCCCTCGGGCGGCCTTCACCCCCGCCTGCCCGCGACGCCTCGCTAATACAACATTCTTGGCGACAGGCAGTTTTGGGACAGAGCCGCTGCCGAAAATAAGAGGCCGACGAAATAAGTACACAGACTATTGTACGACCCACCGCTCGCTCTGCAGCTACTTGTATGCTTTTACAGTATTTATATCGCATCTCTTATGAAGTAATGCTTTGATTCCAATACTGTTTAACTGAAAATATTATAAAATAACCGCATTACATCAAGATGAAAAATGCATGATGTTTTATCGCTCTACTACAAACATTTATGGGCATGTCCTGACAATATTGTCATGTATTTTTAAATATCATATATACCTACAATAATATAAAATTCCAGGATATTTAAAACTTGGATTTTCATACAGCAAATTCCCGCCAAGACTGACATAAGAAAATACGAAGAAATACAGAAGCTGCGTCGACAGCGCCGCGCGTTAAGTCTCTACGGGCCGCTACTCTGCGCCTCCCTCTGTAAAAAGGTTGTAAGAAGGCGGCGGACACCCCGTCGGGGGGCAATCGCCTCCGCAACCCTTTCGCTTTTACCCCACTGGACAGGATGTTGCCTTTTTGACGGCTAAGATATTTAAAGCAAAAAAAATAAAAATAACTTAAGTCAAAATAATTATTTCAATATAAAGAGTTTTTTTAAGTATACGTGGGGGGGGGGGGGGGAGGCTATTTCAGCAGTGACTGAAGAGAGAAACAAGAAAAATATTTTTTTTTGAATAGCACAATTTTTTTTCGCTTTCTTTGCCGTCGGATACGTGACGTAATCACTAGTGCAATGATATGGTAATATTTCCAAAACGACGATAGACTATCATCATCCATCAAACAGCCAAAGCAAGTCCACTGCTGAACATAGGCCTCTCCCAATGATTTCCACAGTGACCTGTTGGAGGCAGCCTGCATCCAGCGACGTCCCGCGACCTTTACCAGGTTGTCTGACCACCTAGTGGGTGGACTAGCCTAGACTATAACCTTGATAAACTTGACCCAATAAACCAAACATTTACGACCAATGTTTGTATTGGGTCTGGGTGTTATTGACCAAAAATCTCGTGCATTCTCAATCAAAAAATCACATCTTTGTATTGTTGGTAGTTTGACCAGGCGTACTTATTATTCACTCTACAAGCGCCCTACATAACTCCTCTCGTGGAAACTGCATGAATTATTGGTTCGTGAGTAAAACGGCGTGGGTTTCAAATGTATCAATGTGTTACAATAAATCATTACATAAATACGTTCCGGTTATTTAGTGCAAATGAGATGTCATTAAAATATCACGCCAAATTGGGCTGTATTGTTACTTTGTAATGTAAATATGTTGCTAGTAAATTAAAGACTGACGGAATATTTGTGAAAACTACCGTCTTGTAAATGTGTAAATATTTTTTTTTGTATCACCCCATACACGGCCCACTGCAGGGCACGGGCCTCCTCTACAACCGAGAGTACGATTGAGAGTGGTTAGGCCATATAGTCCACGCTGGCCTAATGCGGGTTGGCGGACTTTTACATACCATAGAAATTTATACAAATCGCTATGGTATGCAGGTTTCCTCACGATGTTTTCCTTCACCATTATAGTGCGTGGTGATTGACTATCAATACACACATGACTCCGAAAAGTCAGAGGTGTGCCCTGGGATTTGAACGCGCGACCACCGTGAACATGTAGGCAGCCGCGTCTGGTCCGTTTACCAACAGGCCACCGCGCACTTGTAAATATATGAAAACATAATATGATAAAATATTGTTTTGTGTTTATCAACTTGTTGCTATGAGAAAATAAATAAATTAAAATTATTTTATAAGTCGATGGGCGTTTCGACGCACCCTGTACTCTTTAAGCTTCTCGCATTTCTTCGTCGCTTCTTAAAGTGTTTTACATACAGGCGCGTCTGTGTGCGCCCATAAATACGCACAAATGTGTGGGTAGGTACGCATTTTTCGCCCTCCCCACCCCCTCGAAGAAAAATACCTTACCCCTTTACCACCCCGTTTGATGTACCGGTGCGCCTCTGGTAAAGAAGATATGAGACTTTTTCAAAAAGCTTAATTTAAATGAGCCGGGGACGACTCAATGGGAATATTCCTTAATTTAAATACTATCGCGAGGGAAGATGGGACGGGGGTTTTTAATTGGTATTGAATTTCTATTGGAGGACACTTGGGCGACTTTTTCCAATGGATTCTCTGATAGGTGATACTTTAACGGCAATGACGTAATGAGGAGTTAAAGGGTAAAATCTACGATAGGCAACAAATTTAAAATGTACTTCAATATTTTAATACGTACATAAGTCTTTGCCTGGGGATAGGCAGAGGTGACACTAGTTCCATGGAAAGTTATTTATTCATATCCCAAAATGTGGTAAGACGAGCCTATTTAATTAAATTTTGAAGCAACTAAATTTTCCGAGAGAGCTCGACTTGGGCATCGAATCCAACACCTAAAGGTTCGCAGCCCATGTACACACTATTTACTAATGCTGGGATGTTTTAACAACAAAAAGAAACGAAATTTCAATTATGTAACTGACCACCCTTTCCAATTGGATTTCAAATGGCCTAGTTGGAAGCGAAAACTGCAAGCAAGACGTATGATGCGGGTTGGATTCCACAAATATAACATCTTACCTTAAGTTACTTTCACACTTATATAATTATCGCTTGATTTAGCGATAAAGGAAAACAAAGAGAAAAAAGAATTTTCCGCAAGGATTTCCAAGGTATATGAAGTCGACCACTCTGAGGTCAACTTGATAACATTGTGCAAAGTTCTTCTCAACCGTAGAGAAATCAGGACCAACAGTGGGATAAAATAGTAATAATAATATTTTTTATAATTAAATTTTTTTATTTATTTATTAGGCTTTATGTACATTGTATACTAGGTGGACTTAATGTTAGAGGCATTATCTACCAGTTTACCTTTGGGTGATACAGAGATGAGCCGAAATGAAAAAAAAACAAAAATTACAAGTATTTAAGTACGTACTAATATAGGCAATTATATTAGATATTCTGGAAGGAAAAGGAGGAGGATTTTGCCCAGCAGTGGAACATTAACGGCAGATAATAATAACTAGATATTCTCTTTGTTGCGACATTACTTTTAAGATACTAAAATTTTTGACACTGTGATAATTAAATCGATTACAATTGATAAATTAAGTTACTGAAACTTTGCCTCCTAGTTCCTCTTCCTACTTGAGTCAATTCCCCAATGCTGGCGGTCGTGTCTCATCAGGAAAACAATCCTTCGCGCACGCTGTTGTGCCATCTGGTCCAGTATTGGTGACGTGAACTGCTGCAGTCACACTCACATTGAGTGTGGTGATCTGACCCGTCCAGCGCTTTGGGTTCCTGCCTCGTCATCTCTTGAGACTCTGCGAATTATCTCAAGGTCTAGTTATTACAATGTATATGGTGATACACTGCAAGGCAAATTTAACTCAACTATATTGTAGTTAATACATCTACGCTAGCACGGAATTTAAAGATGAAATAATTAATCGTATGTTATATAAGTGGCCCTAGTTTAGTTGGGATGAGCGGGAGGGCAAGGACGGATATCGCCGGTTGAAATCCGAATTAATTTGATGTCTTGTCCATTATGAGTGAGCAACAGTGATTGGCGCTAAAATTTTGAAGACCTCCTGCTTCTAAGAAGTACAGGGATACATTATATCAGAAACTACTAAAAACTTTTCCAAGTTTTCACAACTCCCAAATCCGAATCAAATATTTGTGGATCCTACAAACATTGCCTAGGTGCGGTGCTCGAACCCGCGTCCTTTCGTTACACAGCTGGCGTTTTTTTTTTCTTACCAATTATGACACGGAAGTAGTGAAACAGGTAAAAAAAATCTGATATGTAAGAATATAATTTACAAAAAGTGTTTATAGACGCACTAAAATTAAATAGTATTTAACTAAATTTCACTTTAAATAAATAAAAACAATACATTAGCTTTAAAAACTCCGACGGTGTAAAAATCAATATAATTAACAAAATATCAACACAAACCGGTCTCCTTTGAGCGTTTTCTTCGCGTAAAAAGCCTGATTTTCCTTTGCCGCCGCGAACAATAGGCAAACTAATGAGCAAAAATAAAACAAAACGGGATCTCACCGTAGAGTAATCAATACACGTCCCGAAACAATCCGATGGTGTATAAAATCTAAGAGCCTTATAATGAAGAAAGCTCTTAAAATGCATGGCCCCTTACGTCTTGCAAGCGTTTCACCCACACAGATGCGTTTGAAAATAGAACGCGCTCGCGGGTATTCTTGCTTTTTTATTACGTTCATTTTTTATTGGCTACGATTTTATTGGTAGCCAGTTATTGTTAAATTATTAATCCTTATTGGATTTATGTTTCTTTTTTTAAAATTACTTAGAAAATCATTATTGACTGCCATTTAAATATCGGAATATTTTATTAATGAGGTTTTATCTTATATAAATATTTTTACCCATTCAGCTATTTTTACTCAATATATAACTTGCGGCAGAAATAACAATAACAACAACACATAAACTGTAAAGTACATAACACCACCCACCCTAAAATTAATAAATAATTAACCAAAATATACAAACTTTGGCAATAACAAATTTCTCAAGAAAATCACAACGAACAAACCGAAATCCTTTTAAAATTGTATTGTGTGCATTAAAAGTGTGTATATGTACAGACGGGGGTGGTTCGCACCCCTCTTTCAACCCTTTCGGGGTCCAAACGTTTCTTCTCCTTCTTTACATTTATTTCTTATGGCCTGTTTCTTCTTCTTAAATTATAAAGCTGAGTAACGATTCACACGTTTTGATACTTGGTGATATTTAATTGAATATTTTTTTTATGAGTTTGTGTAGATAATGATTAGGCGCTGGAGTATATATTCATAACGGGGCTGTAAGTATATACTACCGGGTTAATTAGTTTTTAAAAATTACCTTTTATGAAATGTAACGCTAAAGCTACCGGCTAACGACGTTTAGTAACATGAATTTGAAGAAATCATTTAAAAAAATTGTTAATTGTCGTCACCATCTTTGCAAGTCATTTATTTTAATTATTATCACTTAACATTAGGCTAGTATTTCATGAAGAACATCTTCAAAGCCAACAATATCTTAAAATTACCTATGATAGAGAAAGCTTAAAATGCCTTTAAACAAGGCGAAGTAAAAATCAAAGCAATCAATGGATGTGACAATGCGAGGATTGTGGGCATGGCTAGCAATTCCAAATGCTCGTAATATTTTACGGCTGATTGCTAGAAGCGCTTTATGAAGATAAAGCGTTGTAAGAAGATGTTTACAAAGAAAATAAATAATAAACAAGACAAAGGCGAGTATCAAGTCCGTTCGCACCGACTATACCGGCAGCCGAAATGATGTTACAAAGGCGCGGAACTGGGCTAACACAAGTTTTCTATATTACTGTGCGTACCTACCCCCACCTCCTCCCCCACCGCGCCGCACCACCCCCGCACCCTGCCCCAAAGGGTTGAAAACCCACCTTTGAAGATGCGCGAGCTTTTTCTATAATTCCACCGCTCGGTAAGCGATTTAAATTTCGTTAAGTCTCGAATTTCGGGGCAAAAAATAATTGTCTGAACCCTTGAACCGATTTTCGAGTATTCTGCCTCGTGTATTTTCTCGTATTTTTTCGCTTCGCGTAATATTTTAAAGTGACTTAAATGGTTTTTTCGGCTTCTTTATATTTATTTCGCTGAGGTCCGGTGACATTGTTTTAGGAAAACACTTAGGTGTCAATTGATTTGCCCGTATCTGCAGATAAGAAAGTGTTCATATCTAATTCCTTTTCATATATAATATGTATCAAATCTGGAACAAATAAAAATTGAAATAAATTACTTCTCAAACGCTTCAAAAGAGACATACACTTTTACACCTAAGATTCCTATTCTGAGGTGACCGATTTTTTAAACACAGGAATGACCAAGTTGCTCGTTTTATGATAAGCTTCACGTCTGCCTATATAAGAGCAATACTACTCATAAGTAAAATTACTAAGGACGACATTACATAGTATTGCGCACGTCATCTCGAAACATTAGGTGTTAAGTTTCTTCACAACCAGATTTTTCTTAAGGTGTTTTTTATTCTGAATCATAATTTAAACAGAACTAGATCATTCTCAAATATATTGACTCAAATATATCATCAAAATGTAAACAATCTTTCCCCAACATTAAAATCAATTAAAATCTACCTCGTCTAGCTGTCGAAACAATACCTAATTAATTCACAATCTGCGTTCATTAGGTTAATTTTAGTCAGGGCTTTAACTTAAGCCTATGACCTAAATAAACCTAAACAAAAACTGGGTGACCCCAATCGGGACCTGTGTTTTGACTGCCCCGTGTTGTTGTGCTGTTTTGTACAATTTAAACAATAAATATCGTTTTAAATATTGTTTATAGAATACATAATCGTTATGCTCAGAGAGTACGTACAAATAAATTAGAAATTACTTTGCAGGTAAAAAAACTCTGTTTTAAATGTGTGTGTTTTAAATTGTTATTGTAAGTGTTTTAAATTTAAATTTTAGCTTGTTGTGCAATCGATAGAAATAGTTTTTTGTTAAGTACAGCAATATTAAATCATTCAGTTAGTCTTGTGGTGGAAATTTTGACATTAAATTTATTAAGAAAATCCGAAGCAACCAACTTGCATTAAAATTATTTTCTCTTATTGAAAAAAAAAATCTTTCTATTTTCTTTGTTTCTTATTTAACTCTAAGCTACATGATATACCATCATGTTCGGTCAAAGAGATTTTAAAGGATCCATGATTTGTCATAATTTCCTGTCCCTTCAATCCATTCTTTTCTCTTCTTCTCAATGTCTTCGAACGCTGGTTTAAATACTAACAATTCCTTAGTTATTATGCATACTCATACCACAAGTAGATCCTTTATTAAGCTTATTTTATGCATCAGGTGAGCTAAATAACTTATTATTGTGCTATTATAAAAACAATAACCCACATTGGACCAGATTATCTCTAACTCATTTTCAAAATAAAATATATGAACTCCCTCATACAATATGGAGTTATTGTCATTTCTCATGGTTGTTTCATGTCTGTAAGACGTTGCTGTAGAGCGATAAAACCGCCATTTGTACTTTTTTTATTATTGTTTCTGTATAGTGTTTTTTGTGTAAATTTGTGTACAGTAAATATTGAAATAAATAATAAATAAATGGAGGTCTGACAAGCAAAGGGACACTGATACGGAAAGGATACTGCGTCAGATACGCGATAGAACACGCGTGTCGCCACTGAAGGGCCGGAAAGTATGGAGAGCCACTCGTAAACGGTTTTATTTATTGAAGTACTGAACAATCGGGTGACGTTCCCTTAATAAGTTGTTTTTTATTTCCGGCTGGGCATTATTTTTACCTCCATTTTCAAATAAGTCTTTAAATTTAATTAAAAGGGAGATTTTTGAATGTTATTGCGTTTTTGTTATTATCTACTTACCACATATGGAATAAAAGGAAAATTAAAAAATATATTCTGTAGGCCACAGAAAGAGTTAAGTAATTAATTATAATATGAATATATGCATTGCTTCCATTTACCAAAATTGCCTTAATTTTCCTACCTTTTATCCTCAAATAAATGAGGCAAGTCTTTCCACAATGCGATGTATTCAATTTATAACAATGCACAGTCTCCATACTTATCCACTGCAAGACACGCGTCGAGATGATCTGTCTTCCTCAGGCGCTGTCACCGGCACCTACATGCAGACGCAGATGTGGAGATGTACCGTAAGAAACAAACAAAACACTGTCTACTCTCAAGATATATTGTTCTGGACACATTGTATTAATTCAATTAACTTGCTTAGTCTCGTGGTAGTCTGTTGGTAAACGGACTAGACGCAGATGCCATGTTCACTGTGGTCGCGGGTTCAAATCCCAGGGCACACCTCTGACATTTCGGAATCGTGTGTGTATTAATGTAATAACCAAGCACTATAACGGTGAAGGAAAACATCGCGAGGAAACCCGCATACCATAGCGATTTGCAAAATTTCTATGGTATATAAAGTCCGCCAACCCGCACTAGGCCAGCGTGGTGGACTATATGGCCTAACCTCTCTCAATCGTACTCTCGATTGTAGAAGAGCGTCGTGCTGCAGTGGGACACGTACAGGGCTGACACAGTACAGTAAAGCTTAGTGTTGGTTAACTGTTGGAACTTACTTGCTTAGTGCATTAGGTTCGAAGCTCACTAGCGACTGTATTCTAGGGAATCGTGCTTTACATATAAATAAAAAACAATATATTGCTTCGATTTGGTTAGAAAGGACAAAACAATTAAGAATGACCTGTAGTGCAATAAGAAATGACTCAAACTAAATAAATAAATATTAAATACAACCAACAGTCACATACATAGTCCTGACCCTACACTAAGATCGAGTCTTGAGGAGACTTTTCGATCTTACAAACATATAGAACAGAAACGAATACCTGTGGTACACACAAATACTTGTCACGTTGCGGAGATCGAACCTGCGGCCTCACGTTTTACAGCCGGCGTCTAAACAACTGCGCCAGGAGGCTGTCGAATATGAGCATGCATGTCTCAAATTTCGAGCAGTTTGACGTTACTGTTTCAACCAGGGGCAATCGTGAAAATGAAAATTATAATTTATTGAATCAATAATAAATGTTCAACATCATTTATCAGTAATTTTTTGGTTCACCACTCGGTTCGGAAAGCGGTTTTCAGTGGAGAAGAACGGGCAAAAAACTCTAGAGAAATTATACGTTTTTTAAAAATATATTATACTCTATATACTCTATCTCAACTACACTTGATTTACCAATTGCAAGCTTATAATTATAATCACAACAACCATTTTAGCATGCCAATCAACTCAAATCCAAGTAGTTACCTCAGGTTTTATAACATTAATGAATTATCTCCACGTAATAGTCCAAAGATGACTATCTTTTTTTATATTCTTGCCCCTAATGCGATAAAGGTTTGCGTTATCGCATTACGAACAACTTCAATGACGCGTGAAAGACTTGTTAAACATCAAAAAATATAAAAATAACGTGGAATAAATCCATGCCTTTACTGATGGAGTCTGTAAGAGACATAATTTAGTATTTTAACTTAGAAAAAATAACAGTTTACATTAAGTAGCAACCATCATGAGATACAAATAGATGTCTATTGCATTTTTTTTTTTGTATTGTTGTATTGTATCAGCCCATATACGACCCACTGCAGGGCACGGGCCTCCTCTACAATCGAGAGTACGATTGAGAGTGGTTAGGCCATATAGTCCACCACGCTGGCCTAGTGCGGGTTGGCGGACTTACACACCGTAGGTTATTTTTTTTTAAATCGCTACGGTATGCAGGTTTCCTCACGATGTTTTCCTTCACCGTTAAAGTGCGTGGTGATTGACTATCAATACACACATAACTCCGAAAAGTCAGAGGTGTGCCCTGGGATTTGAACCCGCGACCACCGTGAACATGTAGGCAGCCGAGTCTGGTCCGATACCACGAGGCCACCACGCACTTCCATTGCAATTATTATGTGGAATTAAATAAATTTACTTTTATGTCAATATCTTTTGACACGTTAAAACAAAACTATTATATCGGATTTTATTGTAGCTTTGATTTAAATTTAACTAGCACGCAAGTATGCTGCTTTTTGGGTTCAATCGGTAAACATAGGCCTCCCCCAATGATTCCCACAGTGACCTTTTGGAGGCAGCCTGCATCCAGCGACGTCCCTCGACCTTTACCAGGTCGTCTGACCACCTTGTGGGCGGACAATGTTCAATCGGTATACTTGTAGTCATTTTGTTGTCAGTAAAAAAGAAAGCTACATCCAACTAATGTATGTCTCGGAACAACATTACCAAGCTGGTAAAATATAAAACTACCCTCAAATTATCTACTGACCAGTCTATTTTATCCGTTAATCTTTGTCTAACATAAATTTGAAAAGTGCGAGTTGCCAAGTTTCAGCTAATGGGTTAAGAAGCGGGAGTCTGCGGGAATTTTTGGAAATTTCGGATATAATTATCGGCGACGATCGCATTAGGGGTGTCGTTTTTGCTTTATGATGGTCGGCGGAACACGTCACAACTGTTTCCAATGGCATTCCGGCGTAAAGTTTTCGCGCAACTTGTAGGCTTGATTTTAATTCAATTTCACCCTGGGGAGTGATTTTTTAAAACAAATTCAAAATTGTTTGGGAAAAAAGAGGTAATTTTTTCGGTAATGAATTGCTTAAATTGTTGGGAATAAAAGAGGCAAATTTTCCAGTAGTAAAACAATTTGTTGTCTTTCGTTTCTAATGTCGTGTTATGACTTGCTTTAATGTTCCACAGTATCATAACTCACCTTGAACAATAGATATGTCTATTTATTCTTTAACTGTGAATTTTCTTTGCAGCTATGCTATAGTATTATTTTTCGTGCAAATATACATCAAACGCTAACCCCACTAATGCCTTTACGACCAAGAACTATGTCCATGAACGAAATGTTTCTTTGTAAATATATTTATTTGTTCAGTGGCGTAGTTGTACGACGCGACGGTACGATTACAAAGCTGAGGTCTCGGGTTCGAATCCCGGGTTGGACAAAGCGATATTGGATTTTTCTATTCCTTATCAGCCCGGAGTCAGTTTATGGCCGATATGGCGATAGGCTCGCCTCCTATAACATCGTGCGACGGAACATACAAGGCGAAATGCCCTAGCAGCACCTCGTCCTATCCTTTCTGGGAAAAAGGCATGAGTTTATATGTGTATGTATGTTTCTTATTTTTTTTTTTTTTTTTTTATTTCAATAATATTTAAAAGGGACTTTTATATTATGAAACAATATATGCCAGTCCCATCGTACCTTATAAACAATCACATACACAAAAAAAAAATCAAGGGGGATTAATTTTGTTTTTATCCCCCTTAATTACCAACAGTACATCAAATCTAACATTTTCAACAACCAATTAAACTAAAAAAAAACTTTCACACTAAAGAAAAGAAAAAGAAAAGACTGAAAAATTCAAAATCGTAACATTATAAACTTAAATAACTTGATAGCCATTTCGGACATTGGTTCGGATAAAATATGATGAAATCACCCAACATCATTTTCATTAACATACAAATCCTTCATCACATGTTGTCTCTCATCTCGAAACCGACTACATTCCGTCAATAAATGCATAACGTCTTCCACTGTACCACAAACCGCACAGTTGGGTGAATTGGTTTTTCTAATTAGGTAATTAAAGTTGTTAAGCGGAAGGTGTCCAGATCTTACTCTCAAAGCAATGACTACATTCCACTGCAAAAAATTCAACGTTATTTTTTTCTGATTACTATCCATTATGTAAACACGCAAAAAGACTAGAAATAATGTCACCCTCTCTAAAATACATAACAACAACCTGAATACATTCTTCTAATATACAACTACATATCAACTTAATTTTAACGTCCAGCGCCGAATTGCATGTGCAAATTTCCTTTAATCTATCCATAATAATTTTAAAACGGCTAAATTTATTCCTTTTTCCAGTTTCTTCCGTATTTTTTCTTGCCTCTTCAGGTGTACAATCAAATGACTCCTGTCTATCTACACAAATTGACTGCTTTTTTGCATTTCTATTTTTAAGCCGTGACATTGCACTTTTACCTAGAATTGGCGAATTCCTTATAGCTTGTTCCTTCGCGTACTCTTCATTTTTGCTCTCATTGCAAGATATATTATTCTTATCAACGCGAGTGCCTCCTTCCAACACATTCCTATATGACAGTTTCTTAATATCCTGACTTTTATCAGCTACCTGCGCGCTTTGACCTTCCACATTGTCAAGTTTTGTATACACTGCCTTTTTATTCAGAAACATCGACATAGCTTTTCTATAGGTGCAATTTTCTGAACTCATAATCTTTCTTATGGACTTTTCTTTTAAAAACACAGGACATAACTTATTCAGGGCCATATGTGCACCCTTACAGTTTACACATTTAAAGTTGGTAGTGTCGCAATTTCTATGACTATCTCCACATTTTGGGCACAAAATCTTTTTTGTTGGACATGACCTTAATAGATGTCCAAATCTCCAACACCCAGAACATTGGGTAACAGGAAAAGTATATGGTTCAACCTTTATCCTGCAGCCATATATATAAACATATGGAGGTAAGGTCGGACTTTGAAAACAAAGCCGTATACTTTCACTATTTACCCATTCTCCTTTATTAGTTTGCCGTTTCAATCTTCTTAGTGTAATTATCTCTTTTTCACATTCCAAACTATTTAAAATTTCCTCATCATTCGTCTCTAAATCAATTTGTTTTATTACTCCATACGATAGATTCACTTCATTCGCATACTGACATCTATATCCCATGGTTTTAAAAATGCTTAAATTTATGAGTTTTTCCGCATTAATTTTGTCTTCAAAGTATACAAGAACCTTGTATGGAGTTTTATAATTAATCTTTAATATTTTTTTAACATCCTCTTTTTTCAACAACTTTGCCATACCAAACTGTTTCAATAAAACCTCCTTTGCCGTAATACATACTATTATTTCATTATCATATTGTACCATTGACGTGCTATGATTGACATTTGACATATTTTCCTCCGAAATATGATTTTTCTTGGACAAACTTCCAGCAAAACGCTTGTTTTTTCTACAGACTGTTGTAAAACCATCATCATCACCTACTGTGTCCTCACTGTCCTCTCGGACTCTCTTCTCCTGTGACCTCTCAATCTCCATGGCAACACTATTAACGACTACATCTCTCTCTACTCTGCCTCCGCATTCATAGTAAATTTGTTGCTCGCTATCCAATACTCTCTCTTCTTCCATAATATCACTTCCACTAGAGTCATCAAAGAGCACATTATTATCTATGGCACTCATTAAAATACAATTTTAGAAATTAAATACAATTGATTACAATTTGACACGTGCGCTCGTGACAGTCACTCACGTGAGAATGATGTTTCTTATTGAAATAAGTCTTTTTTATTTACGTTGGCTTTAACAATACTTTCCAAAAATAATGAAGCTGTATCATGACATAAAATAAGCTGTCCTCTCTTAACGTTTCTATCGTACCTATCACGAATCCTCTGAAGAATTGATCTTCTTTATATCATCCTCTTCTTACTAACGTGATAGCTTACTGAGAAAAGACATAGCTTCGTAGTCGGTACCACCTTCTTTAAAACCAAGACGTTTGTTATTTTATTTCTTTGTTCTAGCATCAACTCGAGAAGGGATATTCCATACCATGTATTCCATTTTAAAGAATGTAAAAAATATTTAGGTATACTTAGAGATCCAACAAGTATGAAAAACTAAGTCAGCCGTCCCCATACCTATGAAACGACAATTGGTAATGTAAAAAATGTTATACCGTCAATCAACACTCCATATACACAGCCCTCTTCTTAAAAGTCATTACCGCTGATCTTCATACTAAATGTCAACACACAGTACAACACAATATTCTCCTCAACCTAGCATCGTAAGAAAATACAGTAAGAATAATCTTAATATTCCTGAAAATTTTCCCCGAAATTAAAAAGTCTCCCCACGTCGTCCCGCACACATTAATACATATTAAGGCACCTCTATTTAAAATTCCGCCGGCTTCCTGGACACGCGGCTCATGTCTTATTGACGATACACGCCTGCAAATCCTTGGAGATGTAATTAAAACTCACGTCGAGGGGAAATATTTTCGTAAATAATTCTAATTTCAAATTACGTTTCGATTTTTGAATATATTGAGTAATTTCTTGTTTCGATTGGTGAAATGGCAGTGTGTTTAAGCTTGGATCGAGTTTTAAATAGGGATTCCTGTGTTCGGTTTTTGAAAATGTTGGAATAGATTTGGTCGAAACTCAAACTGCAATTCTAGCTTAACTTTGATGCCTAATCTACCAAACTTAATTCTATAGCCAACTAAAAATCCTTTTATATACAATAGCGAAGACGCCCATAATCAAATCTACGGTTAGCAATGTACGCTTACAGACAGTTTTCCCAATGAAGAATTCCATAAGCCAGGTATGACGTGCACGTGTACAAAGGTCTGTGTGTGTGTGACTAGCCTTACTTACTGTCACTAATATATACCAAAAAACAACATCCACATTAAGCCTTTACAAATTCCATGCAATTCCGAACACGCGACCCAACATGTCCATTAAGGCAGCTAAAAATCGTCGCGGACTTTTTCATTCTTATAATTTGAGTTGACATTCTAACGTACTAAGCACAGTATGGTACGAAACGTTCGTGCATGGATTTTAATTATTATCATGTACTGAATAAGGCTCCTAATAAATGTCATTATGAACCCGTACATTTGCCAACATACAACAGACTATTCGTCAAGCATACACCACTCTTTTGTAATTGGAATAAAGGTGAAATTCCTTTGTGTTTTGGTTGAAGGTTGGTAAATGTAATGTTGTTTTGATATAGTTCTTTAATGGAGCGGTGATGCCATGTGCGTGACAATGATGCCACGTAAATAAACGTTTTATATGATTGCAAGTTGTGCTCAGTACGAAAAGTTGCGGTTCATTTGTTTTCTGTTGGTTTGTTAAAAAAAATTCAAAAACTTCTAAGCGTTCCAAATAATTGGAAGCTATTCAAATATTTTATTCGAAGTAAACTCATAATAGGAGGCACAATCTACATATTTTCGATATGCTATTGGTTCTTATAATAGTTATTGCAGATTTTTCTTTTTGCCTTAGTAACGTTTTTTTTTTCAAGTGAAGGAAGACAGAAATAATCGTATTACAGCAGTGAATATAAACATCTAAAATCTTAACGTTAAACATGATTTATGAATTGTTGAATGTTTAGTACACACTAAACATTGTATACACATTGTCAAGAAAACAATCGATTTTAAATGTATTAGTAAAATATAGCTACATTTCTAAATATCGATAAATCGTTTATAATATTATATGTACTATGGATATTTTATGAATATGAATCCATTTCTGTATTAAAATCGCGTACTAAGGAATTCAAAAACAGAATGCTTTCAAATTGTATTCCATTTTCAAACGATTCGTGTATTAAATTAAAAATTATTCACCACTATACAGCCAGCGCTTGACAACAAAAAAGTTCGTAATAAAAATTAATTCCCTAAAATAACACTTAACCCACCTTCGCCATCTGAATATTGAACCAAAACAACGAACAATACCAAGCAGTAGGCCGAATAACGCGTTTGCGCGGCGAACGACACCCTTAAAGGGGGACAAATGAGGACAAGGGGGGTCGCCCCCCACTTAAGTCCTACCCTTTTAAAGATTCCTCCGTCCTCTCATTTTTAAGACTTTACAATACCAACACATATACATAATGTTAGGGGATTCCTAATTTGTATTAAGTTGGGTGTGTGTGTGTGTGTTCCTTAAATTTCTTTTAAGGATTACGATGGGGAGGTACTACGTACTTCACGATGCATTGTGTAGTAAATTACTCTCAAGTAATTTATTCCTGATATTTAAAAATAATGTAATTTTATTGATAATCAATTTAAACTGTAAGTATGTGGAGAAGTTTTGATAATTATTGTGGCTCGAGACAGTAGTCGTGAGTTCGAATCTCAACACATTTTTCAGTCATGTTTCTACCGATATACGTTGACTTATTACAAAGTTACGTAACGGTTCGCTTGAGCAACCCATGACTTTCATTTAATTTAATTTATCTTTCAAGCCATAATGAAAATGTATCTCGATACAGTCTACAGGAACCCTCAGATGAGCCGTACATGGTACCGCTGACGTGTCTTGTGTGCGTACAGATTGGATTTTTCCGTGTTCCCGGTAATTACGGTGTCAACATTCATTAGGATGTGGATGAGCCTTAATGAGGCCCACGTGCGCGGGGAAGAAGGTCTTAACTCGCACCTTTTAAGGGAATCGCTCCCTAATTAATATATTTTTAATTCGACTTAAATTCGGCATGACATATTTATATCAAAGAGTGCCTACGGCGAGCTTTTTCTCGTTCCTCCCTCATTTTCTTGATTTTTCAAAGCGCAGCATAACATAAGGTTTTTGTGTGTTGTGGATGTTTATATGAGCTGGTGATTTTACTTCAATAAATGTATTTAAAATTGAAGGGAATGAAATGACCAGAGCTTTATTTCCTAGACTAGCCCTATCACAATATGCTATATATATACACTAATGGTTTTTTTTCCAGAAGGGCCAGGCAGAGATGCAACCAGGGCACCCTTGTATGTTCGACCCCAAGATATGATAGGGGGCGAGCCCGTCGCCATATCGGGCACAAATTTCTGACTCTAGGCTGGTAATAACTAAAAAGATCTAATATCGCTTTCCACGACCCAGGCTTCGAATCCAAGACCTAAGCTCTGCAATCATACCTTTGTACAACTACGCCGCTAAGGCAATCACAATTTTCGCTTACATTTATTTTCCACCTCACTATTTCCCAGTCTGTAGTTATCTTACCCCTACTAATATTCACTTCGAATGCTCAATATTTCTAATATATTCTCTATTATACTATACAATTACTTTAAAACATAATAATAATCTGGTTTATTCATAGTAATCTGTTTTTTAATGTATATACTGTTGGGGAACTTGAATTCAATAAATAAATAAAAACATACAACATACTTTACAACAGCATTTCTGTCACGTTTCTTGGAAGGGCTGATATTACCAAACCAAAAGGTTCTACAGTTAATTTTCTGCCGCACAATCAAGCTGTGGAACGATTTGCCATCACACGTGTTCCCTCCTTCCTATAATCCTGCGTCCTACCGCCGTAGCGTAAAGAGGCATCAGCGGGCCGGCATGACTGTATCGAATGGTATGAGACTGCCGTCTGATGCCATTCGATACTCTGTCTGGACAGCATTAGCACTTACCATCAGGTACAATGCAGTCACTGTGCCATGCTAGAATAAAAAATTAAAAAAAAAACGATGCCCTAAAAGTGCTTACCATCAGCTACTTTACAGTAATTATGTCGAGTTAGTATAAAAGAAAAGCAATGTAACATTTAATCTTGATACATCGTTAATGCACGACGCAAATACATAACAAAAGACAAAATTAATATCTTAGTCTCAAAAGCGAACTAGTGTAATGAGGATAGCAAATAACCAGCCTCAATACGCTTCGATGTTTCTAGAAAAAAATCACGCATTTCCCAGGACAAACTTTAATAAGCCACTCGGGTTATTTGCGGACGTGATATAAAATAATCAATGCAAATATTTAACTACGCTAACTGTACTCGAGCCAGTCGCTGGCGCAAGCCACTTGCCCGCTAATTGGCAAACGACGCTGGCCCAGCTTTGTTGCGCGGGCCGGTGACCGGAAACTCAATGTTTGGAGTTATTCCTACTCTCGTTTCGTATAGATGCTAACTGGCTTCTGTCATTATGCGTATGCTATAGTTGGGTTTGTGGTTTAACGTTAGTTGGATTTTTGTATAGTTTTTTAGTTTTGCTCTGCTGGGCTGGTAAATTTGTAAGGGCGATGTAAATTGGCGCTGTCATTAAAATGCTTTATTAGTTATGACGTCATAAGTGAACGAGCTAGAGGCCTTGGGATATTTTCTTGTACCAAATCATATATCATTTACACACATAAATGAAACTCACTTTTATTACTATCATTTTTACTATTTCTTTAAAATGCTACAAAATAGAACAACTGTAAACTAAAAAGGACAATACCCAAGACCGATAAAAAAGTAAACCACACCGACCAGAACCAATTCCACATTCGAAATTCGAACAAATTTTCCCGCTTTAAGAAATAAAACGTATCGCTTAGCATTCAAAGGGCCTGTTCCCGTGTAAACAAGGGGCACGGGGTGACATGTGCGAACCATTCCCGACACGTAACCCAGCGCTTAATGAGTGTGCTCGCCGTTTTTATTTCGCCTTACTTGAATTTTAAGGTTAAGTGGAGGTTTTGTGTTGTAAGTCGAGATTTAACGCTTTTTTATTTTTAGTCAATTGTTACAATTGTTACGCTGTTTGTGGATTTTTGTGATGCATTTATTATTACAAGTCATGTTAAAGCAAATAGTGCTTTAATTAACATATTTATTAAACTAGTCTGTATTTAATTTTACATTCTAATACGTATAAGTTTGCGTTCTATTGTTAAGGACAATTTTTCCGACATTAAATAATTGTAGCCATAGTCAATAGACTAGGTGTGACAATACCTGTCTATTACATTATCTTAGGCGGTACAATTAATATTTGTTTTATTAAAACGTATTATAGTGAAGAAATCCACAATTTTTATTATCCAAGAAAATTTGTACTTAAAGAAAATATCATCTAACATCTTGATTTACCAAATGATTACTCAAATATCAAAGGAGTGATTACCGCGAAAGTGGATCGCTGGGTACAAACAAATCGCCGGGCCAAACAATCGCGCGGCGGCTTATTGTATTGTATTGTATCAGCCCATATACGACCCACTGCAGGGCACGGGCCTCCTCTACAATCGAGAGTACGATTAAGAGTGGTTAGGCCATATAGTCCACCACGCTGGCCTAGTGCGGGTTGGCGGACTTACACACCGTAGAATTTTTTTAAAATCGCTACGGTATGCAGGTTTCCTCACGATGTTTTCCTTCACCGTTAAAGTGCGTGGTGATTGACTATCAATACACACATAACTCCGAAAAGTCAGAGGTGTGCCCTGGGATTTGAACCCGCGACCACCGTGAACATGTAGGCAGCCGCGTCTGGTCCGTTACCACGAGGGCGGCTTAACGATCAGACAATGCCGACAAATATACAATAACAATTCAATTAATTACATTTTCACAATTATAAATGTGTTTTATTTTTTATTTCAATGAATGGCGAGACGAGCATGCCCTTTGACTTATGGTAGGCGAAACGACCTCTCATGGACAGTAGCAAAACCAAACAACACCATGAATTACAAAGCAATGCTTGGCATTCCACTGCGCTCACCATCCTGAGACATAAGATGTTAAATCTCATTATGTCCAATAGTCACTTTGGCTACATTGTCCAAAAACACAACAATGCGTTTACACTGCTGTTTGACGGAAGAAATAGACATTGCGGTAGTACCTACCCAGGCGACCTCTCACATAATATGGTATATCTAACACCAGTAATTCGAAATAATTTAAATCTGTTGTGTAATTGAGGATTTGAAAATCGAATGAAGAGGAACTTGATAAAGGAGGACCGTAGCAACAGTTACTAAAAGGCTAAATAAAAGTGTTGTTAATAAATTTTCTTTTTAAACTTCTCCACTCTTTCTAAAAAATAATCTTGTGGGAAAAAACATTTTTTTAATTCAAAAACTCCCATATATGTCCTTTGTGAAACCTGAATATCCAAAGCATAATTCATAATTCATTAATAGATTTTCATACTTATTTTAACTTATAATTTAGTAGGTGAAATAAAAATAAAATAAATATAAGATTTCATTCTGAAGATCTTACGAATCTGTTGCATAGCAAATTAATATCGAGATATTTTCTAAAAATTTATGACAAACTGTTGTAACATTTACACAAAACGGACCATCCGAAACCCACTACCACAAATACAAATAAAAAGCACGGGACTCGTCCAAATTCTTTAGAAACCGCGGTAATTGGAATGTTTGTAATTTGCCTCACGATTTCCACTCTAATAAATTAAAATAATTAAGACAAAAATCAGTGAAGGAGCCGGGGAGAGGGACACTAATTTCGGCATAAATATTAAGGTCGAACGTTGAATTTTAAAGGCAGCAATTTGAACCTACACTCTTATCCTGATCGCGGGATAATTTATCTTAAGGAAAGAAAGGGGTGGGCCCGAGGGTGGGGTGGAACGCGGGAGGGGGCGGGGGTGCTCACCCAAAAATTGGGTAAAAATGTTGCCAGCGAGCGATTAAACCGTCGGGGGAGATGCGTTGTATTAATCACCACCCGCTAGCAGTCGTCTTCGAAGATTTTTCGCGGGATATCTATAGAGTTGATGGTTGTAAGCAAAATTTTGTTTGGTACAAAAATTGGGTTGTGACTGAATAATATCTAACGATGATTAAGTCTATTAGATATTATTTGAATATGCACATATTGCAGCGTGACTTTATTTATGACTTCCTGCTAGCATTAACGTTAGTTTGTCTGGAAAAAACTGTCATATTGGTAACACTGTAAGGTTTTGATATTTAAAACGCACACAAACACTTTTTAACTACAGTAGCATGCACATAGAATGTCGTATTTGTAGTCAATTAGTAGTTTGAATCACTGCCGTTGAAACCATAAATTGACTGTGCTGTAATACAGGCATCCTCTCCAAATAATTGGTAATCTGAGTCTACCACAGACACACCTGAAGATACGCCAACCTAACTTCCACAGGACAAACTCTCACAAACACGTATTGAAGGCTACATTTCAAAGAGTTGTACTCATCAACTCCATACAGATGGATGTCAGTCCGTCTGTCCGTGGAAGGCGGGGCGGCCACCTTGGCTTTGTTTTAATATTTTCGCAGGCATTATGAAGGGTTTCGTTGCTTTCAAATAATTTCGGCTTCTGCTGGTGAAGTTTTGATAAAAGTTTCATTCTATCAATAATTAACGCGAGCCAACCAAGGTTCGCTGATGCGATTATAAAGGTTGCGGCTGTTCGGCATTATCTTGGAGGTTTTTTCGCCCTTCCAGCTGAAATGTCGAAGTTTTGACGGGTCAGTTATCTCTGGTAATTATGGACAGAAGTATTGTCTTGTTGAATTATGGCATTCATTTTGCTCGGAATCATCTATTTGCTTGAGCGCGTAGTTGTTTTGCTAAGTAGCGGATAGATAAATAAAAACATGTAACATGGATTGTGAAAGATCTAGTCCTGGTTATTATGAAAATCTTTAAGAGAGAATATGATGAACATTAGAAGTCCCTTGCTTAGGATAATTGACAGTAAAATGTCGAGACTTTTCAGAAATATTACCGACTGAACAGGAACATGTCAATTTGTCTAATTTAGGTATACTGTATCGTGAATATCGACAATTTCGAGAGTCATTTTGATATTACAACAGCCAATGGCCAACAAAATAAGGATTTAATACATCAATACTTTGCAAAGTATTATTTGTCATAAAGCAAATAAATTAAATATCTGCTAATTAATACAAATATTAACATATCCACTAATAGACTTCAATGTGATTATTATCCTTTTTCTTACTAAGGTTAGAAAATTACTGATCAGTTAGAACTATTTACGTTTTCTTGTCATCTTCAGCAACAAGAAATCCACTCCACAAATCCATCGGCCTCTCAAATACATATTTCATTAGAAATATCTTTACAAATTCCTCCTACCTAATAGATATCTGTATCAGCCCATATACGTCCCACTTCAGGGCACGGTCCTCCTCTACAATCGAGAGTATGATTGACAGGAGTTAGGTCATATAGTCCACCGCGCTGGCCTCGACGATATGGCGGACTTTACATACCCTAGAAATTCTTTAAAATCGCTACGGTATGCAGGTTTCATCACGATGTAACTTTAGCATTATAGTATATATATCCATAAATAAAAAACGTATTAAAAAATCAGCAAAACGCGATTACACAAACCATTCGCAAATAACAATGTCATAAGAAACTATGGGGAAAATAAGCGAGCTCGTTTGCATCGGTGCCAAACACACACAGATACATGGTCCCACAAGATATAGTATGAGGAAGAACGGGAAACTTCCACGAAATTTGCTCACACAAATGACTACGCTTGTTTTTTGTAGGTGGGTGCTTATGACTTTACGTTGGAATGATGATGAGGATATGACGAAGAATAATATTTAGGGTTATTAATTTGGTGATTTTTTTATGTGTGGCCAGTAAATGATCAAACGGATCTTATGATGGTAAGTGGTAATTACCGCCCTCAAGGTCCATAATACTATTATTTGCGTTGCCAACCTCTCGAAATGGGGAAGAAAATGTTAGAGACGAGATCTACCATCCTAATATTAGCCTGAGTATTTGATAAATCGTATTCTCTTTGCATTTATTAATATTGAGGTGTTTATAGACTTTACTCCTGTTTTGTCCACAGCAGAGGAAGCAAACAATGCAACTTACAGCCAGTGACCTTCAACAGTAAACAAGGTAAGTCCATTTTATTGTAACTTAGATTTATTATCGTTGTTTATATCGATTTTTATAATACTACTTTCGTATTTTTAATAGTTCAAACTGTCTTTATTTGTATAAAAGTATTTGTTACCAGTTACTATTAGTTCACCAGCGTACATAATGTTATTAGTACAAAATATCGTCGAAAATTGTAGAAAAGGTACTCATCCCCTCACGTCCGACTCCCTTAGGAATAATGAGTTGATTTCCAAATACTAAGACAACATGTTTATTACAGAGCCTTTTTTACTAATAGTCGTACTAGTATGCAAAGTGTCAGCACGGCATCTGATTAAAAGTACAGGACTGTGTCGTTAAAGTTTTGATTTGAGCTAAGATTATCTATTACCAGGCGAATTAATTAGTCTTGATTAGTTGAAACTGGAAGAACATTGATTGATCTAGGAACACGACACAGTCACGCGGGTCATCAAGGCAACTTTTACTTTCATACAGTAATCGCTATCTATCGACATAATAATATACTATTAGTAAATAATAATAATAAATAAATACACCCAACAGTCACTTACATAGAACTGACGCCACACTAAGATCGAATCTGGTGTCGTGGGTATCAGAAACTACGAGAGACTTTTCGGTCTCACAAACACCCAAACCCGAAACAAATACCTGTGGTTGACTCAAATATTTGCAGGAATTGAACCCGCGGCCTCTCGTTTCTCAGGCGGCGTCTAACCAACTGCGCCACCGAGACTGTTGCTATTAGCTAGAAAATAAAATATTCTCGTAATTCTTGGCAGTCACATCCACACAACTCTAGCGCACCCTAACAAACTTATTAAGATTTCTTTTCTTTTTAGTCTGTACGTGGTTAGCGACGTATGACGCAAGCTAACGGCCGCAAGGGGGTCGGAATGAGCGGGGGACACGAGGGGGGCACGGGGCCCACCCCCGCACGCATGGCCGCTCTCATGATTTAAGCACAGGGATAAGAATGAAATTAAAAATACATCCTTGGGGTGCCAGGGAGACATATATGCAAATGAACCCCCCTCGCAAGATAGGGGGAAGGGGCATTTTTTGTTGGGATGCTATTAATTTGGGGTGTAAGTCTATATGTATGGGTGCTTTCTTATACTTTCTTTACCTTAAGTTATGTGGGGTGGGTGACGTCATGAAGTGTTCACGTGGATTATTAATTTACCGAAAACTCGGTTGGCCAAGGAAAATTGTGAAGTAAAAATTTCATGAAAAATTTACATTACAGTTATTTAAATAAGCTGATTATTACTTCTAGTTTTAGATATATAATAAAAATCTTTTGACTCGTATCCATTTAAAAAAATAGACATTTAATAAATAGTTTAAATTATTATTTCTCGAAAATATGTCCTTAATTTCAAGAGATTTCACATCACAGCAGTGGCTGACCCCTGGCATTACCCAAAGCCAATGATATCACTTATCAGGAAAGCTGCGAGCTCTTGAGCCCACGTAGTCAATTAAAAAGTCTCCAGGGGTATGTCTTCTTAATATTCTTTCGCACATCAGTTCAGTAATCATACCAGTATGCACGAAGTCAGCATTACACATTTTTGGAACTGGTCTTGTCATGATTCCAGGAGAGATCCTTGAATCATTATAATCCGTAAAAAGATGTGTTTATTATTAAACGGTTTTATTTAGCTCGCGACAATTTTGTTTATCTGTTATTACTATACTTTTCCTTAACACACGTACCTTTAATTATTTTTAGAATTGAATTATCTCTCTTTTGTATATTCTCATACTCAGAATGTTGCTTGCACTCAAAATGTGTATTTTTTTACACTTATTATGTATGACAATAAGATATTATTATAGTTAGTATTAACATTTAAAACATTGCCTAAGTCTTGGATACTACAAAAATATTAAAATGTGAAAAATGTATTATTTCAAATCAGATTCATTTTTACAACCAACGATTTTCGAAAGTGATTTTCGTTGATAGTTGTTTTTCTTCTGCCAAAAAGAGCCAAGAGGTACCTGCAACAAAATCACACAGGGACAGAATACACATTTTTTCATCTCACAACACAAAATATCACATCAAATCATATTTATCAACTTTATAAAGTAAACAATACACAATAAAAAAGGAAACTCGCTGAGTACAAAAAAGGATCCTATTCTCAAAACACGTAACAAAGCGTTTCTCGAACGTTTAGCGATAATATCGACGCCAGGGGGTGTTGGAGTGGCCCGTCGTGTTTTCACACATTCGACATTCATCGTGATGATTTTGCGTTTTACACGACCGGGTTAGGACTGTTGTCCAGTGAACTTGTTTATCGACTGTACGAGATTCAACGGGTGTTAATACAGTGCACAGTGATATAAAGTGTATATTTTAATGCATATATAAATCTTCACCTAATTAAGCTATGACTGAATTATATTATCTCTCAGATGAAAGTGTAATAAACGAGAAAAAAGTACAAAAAACTGCCTATTTTTTAGCATTTTTCATAAAAGTACATTCAATTATTGAAATCCGCAATCCATTTCCGTGCTTGGAAAAAAAACAAAAAATCACAAACACTATTTTAAAACACTCATCATTCAGTTCAATAAAACCTCAATATTAGTCGTATAAAATATCATAACACAATCACAGAAACATCATAAATAGCACGTACATATACCAGCGCAACAGCTGTGTATATTATAAGCCGTACTGTGCCGCAAGCTTATCGCATTTGCGTGAAACGTATGAGGGGATTTATTGTCTCCGAGCGTCGACATCCGTGAGCAAATTGGATAATACGAGGCGGATTTTAAAATATAACTCCTCGGTATGGACCTGTGCAGTTCATATTTTACGTCTTTTTCTATTTTGAGGGTGTGGAAAGAGATAATGCAGCTGAAATGCTACTAGGATTTTTGTTGGAAAGTGTTTTGCTGTGTTATGTGTGTCGATTGCATTGGTGTAGGATTTTGTGCCGGTTATTTGCAGTGCTGTGTCAGTAATTATTTAAGTGATTTTTTATTAGGATAAGGAAGCATATCAATTGATGTAAAGTTCAGCGCTGTCCACATAGGGATTAAATAGTGAATATTGACTGTCTTGAAATAACATAAACAGAGGTTAATTAGCATTTTAGAAGGTGTTTCGTTAATCATCACTCTGAAGCTATATCCATGGACAAAAATGATCAGTCAAGAACACTTTGCTTAATTGGAGCTTTAGAATATGATTCGAATATAAACAAACACGTCATATCAGCCCTCAAATAGTGAAACACAATTAGCAGTCTATTCCACCGATTTTGAAACCTATATTTTTAATATCTGTCACTACGATAGCACTTGATCCACCAAGCAGAACACATCTCACCTGCACCTCCAAATAATGAAAAAAAAGGAAACCGTGAACTTTGGCTCGTTCACGCCTCGCATAGCAAAGGGCAGATCGATGCTTGTCAAACAATAAATGTCACGTCCACTCCCTCACGTTAGCGCACCGCCATGTGAACATGTCGCCGTTCGACAAATTTCATCTCTATCGCTTTCAGAATACGGCGCTTTCCGATTGCAAATGTTGCTTGTAGGAATTCGCTTCCCGATTTCTTTGAGGTGCGAACCGTGCCCTAATTTTTTCGTGGAAAGCTAAGGGTATTAGAAATGCTATGTAAGTGAACATTATTGACAAAATAATGTGGGAGTGACAGATGAAAATTATTCATATTTTTTCCTATTTGTCTCCGTCGAGAGGCGATGGACCGGGGAAAATTAATATAGACTGCAATGTTTACCAATATTCATTCATTTTTAATATATTCTTATTTAATTATTCATTGTAACATTGATCGAACACTGGACGTCCATCAACTCCATTCAGACCTATTACTCAATTCTGACTAAACAATGCTTTTTTCTAAAACTTTAGGACCTCACAAACAAACTCCCAGATCTTTCCTACAAAACTATATGCAAATATGGCAAGTTCCATTCATGAACTAGTCCAAGACAGTTCGTTAACAGCCATTGAAGTGGATACGAGCCACTATGCATGTCTCGCAGCGCTTACTCACGGCGGACGTTGGAACGCGCCTGTCGCTATGCGTGATTAATGATTCTTTTAATTAAGAACTTATCGCGGGGGCGGTACATGTGTTTCCTCAATATTTACTTTTGGGGAGGTATAAAGTTTGAATGTGACTTGTTTGATTTCGATGTTTGTAATTTGATTTTGAAATTATTTGAGTTTTGTTTTTGCGTATAGCTAGTAAAAGTTGAAGTAAGCCTAAGTATGTTTAAAAGCCCGCAAATCCGAGTGTATTTTTAAAATCGGGCTAAACACTTTTTTGGTGATTTTCTTTTAAAAAACAAAATTTACCGAACATTGGCTAATTTTGTTGTCAACCAACATGACATGACGTGTCGAAACTCAAAAGTTTTTTTTTTAAAACAACAGCCGAAAAGCCGTTTCATTTAATACATGCGTTTAGTGATTATTCTCAATAAAAAAAAAAAAAAAATGTTGTGTATATTGTTCCAAAACATATGAAAATTCCTACACTTACCTAAGCTTCATTCTTTAAAATCCAACCCGATGGTCCCAACCAAAAATCGCCACTACCTCAACCAGCCAAAACCATACATCCCAAAAAATCACCAAAAAATTTCGCTTAGCATAATCACTGGCTCCGACATAGTCACCTTGTACACCCGCGTCACGTTCGCTCTCATTTGGCCCATCGATCGGAGACAAAGCCTCGGCAGCCCCGATAAACGAATTAAGGAAATGGGAGATTTTTTATCTGCCGGGGGGGCACGCGTCGTAAAACGCAATACTTTCTTATGCAAAGTCCCTTGCGATAATTAGGTCGTCGATGTGTGGGTGTTTTGTTTTTAATTTCGCTGCGTTTATTGCGTTTCCGGATGTATTGGAATTTTATAGTGTATTACATTAGGTAGTTAACCATGACCTTAGTGTTTAGCTGTAGGAAGCCTATAGCAGAATATGTACAGACATATTTAACCTTAGGACAGCCTAAGGTTCTTCAGAACGACCTAAGTTAATACTTAAATTGTGACAAATGCCTATCTTTCTCTATCTATCTTCAGCCACAGGAATTCCACTGCTAAACATAGGCCTCCGCCAAGGGTCTCCACATTGGCCTGTTGGAAGCGACCTGCATCCAGCGACTTTCCGCGACCTTCACCAGGTCGTCCTACCACTTTGTAGGCTACAAGTGCCTATATTGCACGCATTATAACAATTAGCATATCACTGCTCCGATTTAAGACATCCAATAAAATTTTATACAATAAAATTAACTAAAACATGCTCAAAACAATAATTCATTTAAATATATAATATTATTAATATCCAAAATTAATCGCTAATAAATTAAATCACTACGATTAATTTATACAAAAAAATGACTACTTGTGCGTGTCATAGATATGGAGTTTTTAATAAAATACAGCGATATAACGCGGGCAGGGATACAAAAAATTAGAATCGTTCGTAAATGAAGGAACGACGCCTGTCCTCGCGCGCACATGTCTTAAGCTAGCAGCCCGCGCGGCAGATCTTGATACTTAGGTACATTATTTTATTAATTATGAGTCAGGGTAACACTAAATTGTAAGGATACTAAGAATGCGCTGTAAGTCGTAATCTGCTTCTACTAAAGAACCAAATTTTATACCTATAAATACCTACACACAGCCCCCCCCCCCCCCGTGTAAGATACATAAATTGGCTCAAAATGTTTGGGAAGTGTAAAAAATAGTTTGACGGAATACTAATCCATGCAATGCTTTTCACTGCTGGGACCGGGGAAGTATTATCAACAGAATTGAATATTTGTTTCGAGCAACCATGTCATATTATAATTCAATGCCCTAATTGTAAGTTTTTTGTATTTGAATTTTATTTTCAATCCACGAATAAAATAAAAAAAATACATTTTGAATGTCTTAAAAGCACCAAGACCTGTTCATACACACACCACTTTTAATTTTCCCTCCTTAAAAAAGGGAGGTCGGTGTGTTCGGGTGTGTGTAGGGGGGGGAGTCGGACCCCCGGGGTGCGGTAATCAAGGCACGCAATCTTCGGCGAACCCTTAAAAACTTTAAAACTCATCGCCGCCTCGCACACATACACATGTTTATTAATGTAATTTTCTTTTCGTTGGGTGTTTCGAGATAAGGTTTGTTTTGGTGAGTTATCACATCGCAGTATTTCTACGTAACTGGACTCGAGAGTGCTCGTAATATAGGGTACATATTCTGTAATTGTTACTTCAACATCAAGTTATTCTGCCTTCAAATCATCTTGACATTTTGTTTATAGAAATAGCCGATGTTCAAATCGCAATACGTTGTACAAACTGACAGGAAACTTTTTAAAGTCAGGGTCTCTAATTTGGGATTCGAACCCGTACTTCGAGCTTTAAGCTTTATACTTCGGAAAGCTTCTTCAGCGGTGTGTCAATTGCTCGACTTTGTAAGATAATATGATTAGGTACCCAATCACATAATACTACCTCTAACCCTGCAGTTTTTGTAAATTATACAACGAATCAACAATCTACTAAAATGAATATTACTCGTTCGGGATTCGAACCCACGCCGAATTTTAAAAACTCCAAAGCAAGTACAAGTAAAGGCAGTATGTAGAGTTAGCGGGGCATTACGCCGTAAGCATCGCGTGCCCTTTATTGGCCCATAAAATAAAATGGGATGCTATTTCGCTCAATTTAATTGCTTACATTAAAATATGCGTGAAATTTTGTTTATTTTTTATATACACTAAACGGTTCTGTTTTGACGTACCTATATTTGCGTTTTTAGGCAATGTGCTATATTTTTTATATAATGTTGATTTTTTTTGTTGATAGGACTAGCATAATTCAATTTTAAATAGACTTTTTCTCAAGTGTGGAACAATATCTCATTTTTGTCATGACAAACTGACTAATCGTCACAAATGAGTTACCGGAATTCATCTTAATTTAAATCAGTTTTAGGTCCAGACAGGAAAATCTTCTTCATCGTTGCTATCGAAAAACCTGAATCAGATATCGACTGTTATTTTATAGTCCCACATGCACCTAGTCTAAAAATCAAAATCCATCAAATATCTGTACTAAATAATTTCAAACGAAACATTTTTCATTTTTTATTTTTTTTAACCCAATTGTTTCCCCAATGGTCGGTCGATCGCAACTGCGAAAAAATCATAATAGTGGATCACGCAAATGTTATGCGTTTTGTTTATACACTGTTACAACAGTCCACCGTCAATGATAATAACAAAAACCGGAAGGAAACTGGTTCTCACCAGTGGCTACTTTATTTGGACTGGAATCAATTACCATCAAGGACATTTAAGATTTTTCGTCGTTGCCGTTTCTCTGTCTCTCTCTCTTCAGTGACAAGAAGTCTACATCTGAGCATAGGCTTCCCTGAAGGAGTTCGTTGCCATTTAAGCAGTTAATTTACGTTATCGTTTATTTTTCAATCTCTGAGGATCGCCACCCGCGATTGTTTCACCAGACACAGGTATTGAGTGACAGCGATAATTTTCTATCAGACCTAAATTCTTCACTTATATCCCGCAGCCGTATTTATTAAAAGACTACAATAATACTACCATGATTTAATTTCAAAAATTGTTTTTTTAAACGAGACGCGAAAAAAAACGGGGTGAATGACACCGAATTTTCGTCAGATAAACAACAAACAAAAAACTCCACATACGCGAATAGTTCATTAAACGCAGCGAAGCGTCGTGTGCGTATCTATTAGCTTGTGTGTGTGTGTGTGTGTGCATACGCAAACAGGGGTTTTAATTTTTGGGGGTTCTTTAATGACACTTCTTCGCCATCGATTTTAGCATTTTCCGAGGGTTACTCTTTTGTTTTGCGTTATCGATTCGAGTTTTTTTTAATTCGAGTGCGTGCACACGTGTTTGACTCATGTGTGGGGTCGTGACGTCATCGAATTATGGCCAGTTATAAAAGATTGGCTGTGTTTTATTACTTCCTTTGCATTAATTTATTTACAAAAAAACGGTTCTGTTTTAATCGCTAATAACTAGTTCAGAATTTTTGGATGAATTATTAACGAGGATGATGACATGGGCAAGTTGCTCGCCTGGCAGTAAGCATCACGCCTGTGTAATTAAACAGAGCCAACATTAGTTGAAACTTATCATTAGTAAGCACAAGATGTGACTGCGCAGCGCTTGTCATGCCAAATCATAAAATCGGCCTTATCCATAGACATTTTATAATCCAAATTTAGCTATGGAATATTTTGTCTTCTTCACTCTAACTGAATTCAAAAGTCATTCGAAAGGGACAAATCATACCATAACTTAAAATGGTTTATAAACTGTTAAGAATAAGGCCGAATACGTTAACACGCTTAGTTCACAATAATTTAATTAAAGCCCCATTTACACGGGCAGAGCTTTTCGCATCGAAGATACGATTATCGTAAGGATATAAAATGTTGCATCGCGTAAACATTTGTCAGAACACGATAATCTATGGCGGAACTGTCATGCGACAATCGCATACGATTCTCGCCATGAAAAACTCTCCAGTGTAAATGAGGATGATACTCTTCGAAGCGGGATTTAACAGTACTTATACACTGTTGTTTGACGATAAAAATAGTCAAGGCAGTGGTGCTTACCCAAACTCTCTTTCGTTTTGGCCAGTGGAGCAGACGGATGTATTGTAGGACATCCTGCATCCCAATGGACTGACTTGGAAATGGTGCTGAGTAATGGATAAATGCGGGCTGCTCAAGGCCGGGATGATTGGCGCTTACATGGGGAGGCCTACGTCCATCATTGAGGGCGATTTGCACTTAGAGGGATGCGTTGGGACATAATATGCATCCGTTTTTTATGTCAATTGTCCAAATATGATGTAGCATTACATGTTCCTAATGAACATACAATTGACGTCCAAAATACAGTCGTTTAAAATTTTCGCATATTATTTACAATGGTCAATTCAATACCACCCATTTTACCAACAAATTTTCTAGTTGTTGCATCAGTTCACTAATCGTGAGTCCGTAGGTTCGGTTCCTTCCACTTGAGAGATGGATGCACATGTTTCACGCATTTTAACTGTGATGGTGAAGTCACCATTGATTAACAACAAGGCATAAGTATGCCTTGTTGTTAATCTATTAACATGCCAGCTAATATGTCAATGCTTCAACTTTAATAATATAAATACAATCAAAGCAAAGAAATTCTAGTTTCAATATTTAAATCTGGTTTAATCATTGCCATTTTCACTGTACAACCGAGCAAACGGCCCCAGAAACTTGCCTCTAAACGTAACAATTTAAATTTTACACTTCGCAAAAACACGATACACATTAAAACAAAATTAATACAAATTAAAGAAACGAACATCTGGATGAAGACGCGCCAATGAAAGGGGCAACATCCCCCTTCGAACACCCCCTAAAAATTTAATTCATCACGCCGGCCTGAGACATATCTCCCGTGTCCCTTCCCCTTTTCTTGCGCCATTCTTTGCTTTCTTGCAAGCTTTTTCCGAGAGCAAGACGGGTATACACACCCTGTATATATGTCTTAGATTGCCACTCAAATACACACCGTATCCTAATCAAGACAAAGCTCAAAATTGTGTGTGCTGAAAATGTAGTTAAGACGTTTTGAGTAACACGATACGCGCAGGCTGTTTCAGTCGTTCGCATAGAAAGCTTAAAACAAATAAAGCTCGCGAGATAAGGTTTTGTAGGATGTTTGTAGGTGATCAAATAGCGATGTATCTATAGTACCGAGTCATTACGGCTCATTTTATATGCAACTGATAAGGTGTGCGTTATCAGTTAACAACTTAACGTAGACAAATTGAAAAATAATTTATATGAAAATTTACATTTCTTAGAATTGATGCTGAACTAAAGTCTACGGATAGCTTTGAATTCAGTTTCTGTGCAGTGAATGGGTTATTTACCTTCTGACCCAACGTAGGTTCTGATCAGATTTCTACTAAAGGGTTTGAGAAATGTTTGCGTTTTAACAAATTATTTAACTATTCACTATTACATACTTATATAGTGATTGCTGTTGCATAATTGTGTAGCAATCCTATACATATTGTTCAGTAGAAATTAATAAAAACTAGTTACAATTACGAATTGTTCTGGTGGTGGTGATATTATTTCGACTTAAAACTTTAACATGATGGCTACGAATCAATACAAATACTTGGAAATTGAGTAAATAATATATCTTTTAACAGCCAATACAGTGAAAAAGCATATAGTAGCTGTAACAAAACCCAAAAAGGTCAGTTAGTGAGTGACTAACTCACCAAAAAATAGTGTAAAACGGGCGGATGGATGGACAAAGCTCGTAATGGTACTTATTGAGTAGGCTAGCCACGTGCATAAAAATCAGGACGCTATAAATACACCCAACAGTCATACATAGTCCTTACCCCACACTAAGATAGAGTCTTGTGTCGTGGGTATCAGGAACTACGAGAGGCTTTTCGGTCTCGCAAATACCCAAACCCTAGACAAATACCTGCATCACACAAACATTTGTCTCGGTGCGGGGATCGAACCCGCAGATTCATGTTTCGCAGCCGGCGTCTAACCTACAGCACCACGGAGGCTTTCGCCCTAGATAACCCTTGCTGACCACAATTTACGTGATAGACACTTATGACTTGTTACGGACACAGTCCAGTAGCAAAATCCGCAAGCACAGGGCTAAAAAGCCAGTGATACCAACTTACCCCTTTCGGCTTTCCCCGAGGTGGCAAAACGGGAGCTTAACAGCTTTCCTCTCTTCTAAAAAAGGTTACCAAACTTGTTATGTTACAGTGATTGAATAAAATACTTAAATAAATCCAGTCGTTTTTGATTTCCTACAAGTTGAATGTCACTAAAAATAACTCGGAGTCGCCAAATTGATACACTACGTTTTTCCCAACAGTTGTTTTACACTCATTGGCGTTTTTAAAACAGCATTTTTCTTGATATTGTATTATAACATTGCCTCTCAGTCGCGTACCGAACTACGTCTTTAAAAAGTCAATCAAGTGCGTGCCACCGACTGCGAGTTCGATTCCTACCCCATAGCAAATATGTTAAGACTTTTGGATTTGTTCTGGTTTTCGATGCTATGAGACCGGACCTTACCGACCTTACCGAAGCTCATGACTGGTAGTGGCAGCTTGCCATCAGACAAATAAAAAATCTTATCGTTGACACGCGAGAAAATGTACGAATTGTTTAATGTTGTTTTTTAATTGAACGTGCGTGGTAGCCAGTTGGTAAACCTACCAGCCGCGGCTGCCAACATGTTGACGGTGGTCGCGTGTTCAATTCACAGGGCACACCTCTGACTTTTCGGAGTCATGTGCGTAGTAATAGTCAATCATCACACACTATAACGGTGAAGGAAAACATCGTGAGAAAACCTGCATACCATAGCGATTTGCAAGAATTTCTGTGACATGTAAAGTCCGCCGACCCGCACCAAGCCAGCGTGGTGGATATGGCACAACACCTCTCAATCGTACTCTCGATTGAAGAGAAGGCTCGTGCCCTGCAGTGGGACGTATCTGGGCTGATACAGTACAGTAATCGTTAATCTCCTATTTTTACATAATAGAGGTTGCAAGATGCAGGCCGCTTCTATCAGGTTAATGTGGGAATACGTGAAGGAAACCTGTGATTAGCAGTCGAATTTCTGTGGCTGAGGGTGATGATGGTGGTAATTGTCAATTTAAAGTAACTTCTTAGAGTATTTATAATGTAGAAGGAGCAATCACACTTCAAAAACGTAGATAAAAATGGTGGTGCCGGGCCACCTTTTTCTGCTCTCCTATAGGCCGACATTTGACCTTGTCCAACATGCACGAATTATTTAAAAATAAATAAATATACCCAACAATCATATACATAATCCTGACCCCACACTAAGATAGAGTCTTGTGTCGTGGGTATCAGAAAGAAACTACGGGAGACTTTTCGGTCTCAGAAACACCCAGACCCGACACAAATACTTGTGGTTTTCACAGACATTTGTCGCGGTGCGGAGATCGAACCCGCGGCCTCTCGTATCAAAGCCGGCATCTAACCAACTATGCCACGGAGGCTGTCGAAAATTGAAAAAGAATAGTTTAGGGCTATTATATTCCAGCAAACTTGTTTTAGACGGATAATAATTAAATTTAATACCGGCTACCAACGAAATTTGTAGAAATTTATTAAACAATTAGTTAAATTTTCACTAACAAGAAAATATCTACGTTTTTGAAGACGCAAATGTATGACAGCGCTCCCTCTATATTATAACAACTATCCGTAATAGGCCAATGTAGACCATGGTCTTAGGGCAAACAATCGAACACTACAATACCTTTAGAAGTGTCTCGTAGTAAGCATTGGAAGGTTTTGAGCTAGTATCAAAATCCTTGGACATTTTAAGTGGCTGTATTAAACTAATTTCTTTTAGCAATATTATTTATCCTAAATATACATTTCGGTCGCGTCAGTAGCCGTCGCTACCTGAGTTAACTTCTCCAAATTACATACATTATAACTACCGGTTAATCGATGCTTCGCGATTGGTATTATTTTGGAATTTAAATTGAAGTGTTGTACAATTTGATGAGCCTGCTGTTTGGGATATTGTCGTCTTATTAAATTGGCGATGAAGATGTGCTTTTGGTATCAACATCCAATCGATTCTAAGGTCTAATCGGAGTATAGTATAGAGTCGTGTGAATAATGTTGTTAATTATGAGTGGAGACTTGTTATTACCAATATTTTTATTTTATATTAAAGTTTTTACATACATTTGTATTTAAATTAGCTTATAAGTCTTCCTGAAATAAATAAAAAAAAAGATTATGATTCGAAAAATATCACACATACAACGATTCCTGACACTAATTCCACTACTTATCATAATAAGAAATTCATAAGTTAAAGGCACTTGTGATGCAGTGCGTAAGAAGCCAGTTGTAAACGAGTCGCCGCTGGTTTGATGCCCGCACCGAGATAAATGTTTTACCGTCAACAAATATTTTTTGAGCAGGTCTGTACCTAATTATTGATAATTCCATGTGAGTTTATGATAATCAAAAAATATATATCGATGATGTTAATACTATGAGATTAGGAATAGTGTTCGCATATTATTATGTACTTAATCAAAATTTACAGACCACACATTAATTTAAACTAAACACATCATTTAATCCCAAATCAACTTAAAACCATTCCAAAGTTTATCTTCAGGGAAACATCAAAACGTTTAAAAGGACAATTAATGCAGAAAAAGCAAAATTTCAACTATCAGCAAAGGCGTCTCTGCAAAGTACTTATCAAAAGCCCAACTAAATATCAAAAAGCAAAGCAAACTGTCTCCGGCGTGGCCTTATCAAACCGCTTTCAATTAACCGGTAAATAACTCTATATACTTGTTAACTTTCCATATAATGAGTTAATAAACACGCACATACAACCCGCCGATCGGAAAATGTCGAACACACACATAAAAACGAGCACACAGACGCAAAATTCACGGTCGTACATAAAAGCGTCTTTCTTCTTGTATTCTTAATTAGCGTGTCGTGTGTTGCCGTCTCGTTCTCTCGCGAGGTGTTAATTAGAATGTTGTCTCTGTCGCGCTTTCTTAATACATTCTTCCTCTCTCCGCGGTGTTTCTTTACGTTTTTATTTGTGTGCGTGTCTGTGTGCGGTGGTGTTTAATTTACATGTACTTGTATGTCAGCGTACCGACGCACGCTGGGTTGGATCGTGACGTTTTGAGAATGTTTTGGTGTTTTTAATTAGACTAGCTATGTGGTCAAAGGCTATTTCGTATTTTTAGTTGCAAAAATAACGTAGTTCCACGAAAGGTGAGATCATGACGTACTTTGAAAAGGATATGATATACGGGACAAAGTTTTCCTAATCACTTCCAAGTCCTCGTTTACAGTAATTAATTTTAAAAAAATTGTAATATTTTGTGCACTATTAGACTAACCATTTTAGGATAATACTATGTGTTTTCTGTTAGGCGTTCGTCAACGTTTTTTGAAGAAATTTAAAATCCGAAATTAATATTTGAATTTGTAATTTCACCCTTTTGTTCCTTTGTTTAACTTTTTCATATCTAATCACATAGTACGAACTTTTTCACAAACCTACATCTTAAAAACGAATTAGACCAATTAATTTTTATCCTCATCCATAATCCCTACACCTCGATCCCAAGCCTCCTGCAGGGGTACACCGGGTGTTTTATACGAATGTGGGTATGCGCGAAAGGGTGTCAGCGGCGCGGGGCGTCCTCCTAGGGCGAGTGCGGGGGTGGCCCGAGGAGGAGGGGGTGAAGGAACGAGCTACACATAAACACTTATAAAGTTTTTTGACAACAACCTCCCGCGGCCAAACCCCTCGAATTCGCTAATTTATGTTGCTTTTTTAATCAATACTGGTATAGGTACTATCGGGCCTTTGTTGGCACGTTCGCGTAATGAATTTACGTGTGTTTGTTTTATTGTTTTCTTCAATAGGTTAAGGTAGGTACTTATGTATGGTTTATATTGGGTCTTGAAATTGCGGGGTATGACGTCACTTGGATCAATGAAAACAATAATCTTTAATTTTTTTATGATGGGCTCGTATCTGCCCGGATGACTAAAGATAACCGCTGGATACAGTAAATAGCATAGAAATTTCCAATTTTATTGTTTGTAATTTAACTATAATGTAATATAAGGTGTGCATTAATTAAAATTTAAATCGTCAAATCGCTTTGAAAATTCAGATTGAAAAATTTTATGCCCCGGTGGCGCAGTTGAACTACTGTATGATGGCTAAGATGAGGTCTCGAGTTCGAATCCTGGGTCGGGCAAAATGATATTGGATTTTTCTAATCACAATCAGCCTGGAGTCAGAAATTTGTGCCCGATATGGCGATGGGCTCGCCCCCTATCACATCAAGGGAGGGAAAATACAAAGCGACACGTGGGTGTCATGTTAGCATCTCCACCTACCTTCCTTCCTGCCTACCCTTCTGGGAAAAAGGCATGAATGTATGTATGTATGTAAAAAAATAATGTTGCAGTTATTTTCTTCACCGACAAAAGGATAACAAGTAATAGTTGATTTCCTATTATTAGGTCCTAGCATTTTCTGGCTATCTCAGACTTTGTACCAGTTTATTGTTATATTAAAAGGTGTATTTATGTAGCAACTAACTTAACAAGCAAGATATATATATATATTACGCATTCTGTAGTGAGTATTAAGATTCTCCTCCATCTATAAAGTTAATACATGTCATTTTTTATATAAAAATCCTACCCAGACACTTGATACTAGTCTAATTTGACTTTAAAACAAAATCGTTAACACACCAAATATGCATACCGTATTTAGGAATTTAGTTAATCCAATATAAGCTGGTATTCACGGCGACTTAGCAAGTTAAGTATCATACGCATATCGCGTCAAAACACCTACTTAACTCGTCAATCTTATCCTCAAGAAATAAAGTTATATAGCAATTTTCCATTTCGGCAAACCCCTCTACGTGCGATGTGAAAATCCGGGAATCCGCAGAACAAACATTAATTTACCTTTCTGCAACCAAAACACTCTTATATTTCTAAACAATTCGCTTCTAAACCAACTGCAAATGTAACTTGGTAACATATTCAGCCTTACAATCGCTCTACTACGATTTTCCACGCAATTTTAAACTCCATTGCAATGGAGTAAAGTACAATTTAACTGCATAAGTAACTTTGTTGTAACGTTAACACACAGCGTGATGGATGGTCCGTTTCACGCGTGACAAAACTGTCACGCCGAGGTTTCGCGTGATTTGATTGACATGCCCATGAATTCTTTATTTTAAGGGGATTTTGGTGGTGTACTTCATTTATTATATGTTTTGCGGGATTTATCCCATTAGACGGTTGTATTGAGGGTTTTGTAGCTGTGATAGAACGCATCCTAATGTAATATCCGACAGGTTGACGTAGAAATTGTCCGGTAGTAGTTATTGCGACTTGCTTAACCGTCTTCCGCCCACCTAGTGGCGAACTATAGGAGGTCTATGTTCAGCATTGGACTTGGAGTGGCTGAAGAGAGAGAGAAAGAAAGAGTGATTGCTGTTTCCAACTCAATTTTGAAAGTCAGCTTGAATTCTCAAATTTTATTAAACGGAATAAACGAACTTCTTTGTCTAACCAATGGAAGATAAGGTTTTTGCTATTGGCACGGCATAGCTCCCAAAATGCATGTGGTCGTAAGTGCACTGCATTTCAAATGGAAAATTCCACCCCCTCCTCTCCTTTCCTAAACAGAACCACGCGTGCTGGCTTGCGAAGCCACAACTTGATGGTCCAAACCATCTCTAAGACTACGGACCGACAATGCATTAGTTATCCTTCGCTAGTTGGTATAACTATTCTGATCCGAAGCTGAATGGACTTAGGTTGATTCAGAAACATAACCCACTAGCACTGGATACTACGATGCATGTGGTTCCTTGTTTACCGGTTGAAGGAAGTCGCAGAATGTTGACCACTCTCAAAAGGTCACTGAAAAAATACTCAGCGTAGGTCAAGGTTCTGCAATGCACCTCCTTGAAGACGATGATGTTTGTAAGCAGAGGTTGGCATCCGAGCAGATACGACTATTCTACCACCAACTGAGTGAGCTTTTACCTCCGAAAAGCTCTTCATCCTGGCTTCATATATAACTTAATTTAACCGCAGGGCTACCAGCCTCAAATATAAATGCACAGTTACCGGCAGTCAATACAGCAGAATGTCATACTGTCGGCAATATAAACAGGCTGTTAAAATTAATAAACAAAACACGAACAAGTGGTCCGGCTCATATCGAAGTAATTATAACCACCGTTACACCGCAGCGCTGACGTATCTACTCTCATTAAACCAGTAGGGTGCACATGTCATGTGTACATTGTAGGGTACCCTTGAAAAAGTTCCAAACGTTAAGTTTAATAGAAAAAAAATGACGGTGGTAGGACAATCGTAACACTACCATACAAAGTCGATAGCGAGCTGTCATAGTGTCCTGTCATGTACGTGCGTCGATTTTCATGTTCATCGATAAATGCAGCATACAAGCAAACGACTCACCTGATACTAAATGATGGACGCCAGCCATTAACATTTACAACGCTTGGATCATAAGTATGTTGCTGACTTTTTAAAGTGGAAGGATAAAAGACGAGAAGGTATAAGGGTAGGCACTGGGTCTCCGGCAATCTCACTCGTCGATCGAAACGTAACAGCAAAGCTTTTACTTCACATTATTTGTATTATCTGATATACAGCGATATTACCTCGTACGAGCTGGCTCATGCTTGCAGTAGTCCAGGGTGACTCTGCCACTTACTCTTTAACATACATGCATATCCTTCACACATGCATCAGATCTATCTGTCATAGAGTAGAGAGGTCGGTAGAGATGATGAATCTCCCTTAACGCTTCGTCCAGCTTCATTCATCTCTTTATGCACTCGCGTCGGTATATGCTTGTTCTGACTTGACCCACTGACACATCTAATTTACTTCAATTTCCAGTCAGTAGTATTCATAGAAAAAACACCCACCACTGCATCTATTGTCAGACCAAGCTCCGGTGCTCGGCGAGTCTTTTAGAGATAATCAGTAGTATTTCTAATTTTTTGCCAATAATTTAATTATATAGCCCAAAATCATGGTCACTGCAAGCATAGTGCACAACAGACAGGCAGCCTGATTCGCGAGCCGACTCAATACGCGCCCGGGGGCCCGCGCTGCGCCGATCTACACCGCACTGCACCGGACTGCACCCGACACACATTCTGAAGCTATCGTGTACTGTGCCACCGGCTTTATGTCTCTTAGAATTATGATTTGGATACGATAATCTATATTGCAAATGTTTGCTGGTTTGTTGTTACAAGGCAGTTATTGGCGTCGTTAGAATGGGTTTGCCGCAGATAGTGCTATGGGTTCCAATTAAAAGTTGCGGGGTGTAGAGCTGTAGCAAATGCAATATATTTTTAATTTATATTGGTGGTTTTTGAGCAAAAATCTGTTGCATAAGCCGTGGTCTATATTGACGATTAATTTATATTTGCTCGTCTGATGTCAAATCTAAATTAGCACGTCGCGTGGGTAGAAACAAGTCGATTTCAAGTTTCAACAGGTCACTATGAAAATCTTTTGCAAAAACATAGGTGAATAATTGCTGCAACTAATTAATTATGTAATAACTATTTAATAGAAATCCTAAATTCCTGTCTTCACATATACTCGTACAATTCGTAGTAACTGTTTATAGGAATCCTTAATACCTTCCCTCACATATACTCGTACGTATTATCAAAACTCTTTCCACCTCAAATTGCAAAAATCAGTAGCACAATTAAGCTACCGTTTCCGAAGGTTAGTTGAACGAACGCAGCATGTTCAAGGTTTATGAATAACAATAAAACCGCTCGCCCCTCGCCTCCGATAATGGCCAATAAATAAGCTTGTATGATGTAAGTGGCGGAGCTAATTCTTAGTGCTTACTCGGTAACTGTTCACGCTGGTTAAAATTAGAACATTCTGTACTCATTTTCTCGTTTATTAATTAGCAAATCTGAGAATTGGGCGATGAATTCCTTACCTAGAATAGACTAGACTAGACTAGTAAAATGTTGGTCCAGGACGCCAGTCCAGTGCCAGTCGACCAAAATTTTATGGTAGTTTGCCTGTCATTGCTCTTTGAAGAATAGGAATTTTTAAAAGCAGCCACGCTGTTGTCAGCCACGGCTCAACATGAACGGGCAGGCTCGTCCGGGGTGGTACCATTGTCTCACAGGAGATCTACGTGAAGCGACAACTATGCTGTCGCGTTTCGTTCGGTGAGTGAGACTGCCGGATTCCAAATACCCCATTCCTTTCCTTCTTCCTTCCCGCTCGCCTCCCGATCTGATGGACCGGCAACACATCCATGATCCAAGTATTGTAAATGTTCATGGGCGGTAGTGATCACTTACCATCAGGTGACCTGCTTGCTCGCTTGCCGGACCTATGCTATAATCTCATGCAGATTAGTACACTTCTCATATATTTTTTAATCTTGCGCAGAGCTCTCAGAAGAAGACGAAACGTGGATGTTCTGGTAGCACCTCTACCTTCTGAGATAAAGACGTGAGTTTATGTATGATTGCAAAATGAGAATCAGAAATCATTTATTTGCATAATATTAAGATTATACTTCAATTATATTGATTTAACCAAAATTATTTTATTATAATTGTTCATAAGGTGTTAATTAATGTACAAAATAGTTCGAGTACATTTAGCCATGTGGCGTGCAAAAGTATTTTCGACGATTTCGCGATGTTTACCGTCTAATAAGCTCCTTCCACGCGCAACTAAGGTATCCTTTTATACGAAATCTTCATATCGTCCCTATTACTGATTTATATTTGCCAACGTCCATGGCGGAGTTAGTTGAGAGCTGTAAAACAAGAATCCTAGGGTTGTATCTCCTCTCTAAGATTTTTTTTTGTCGTATACGCGTTGTAAGACCAAAAAGTCTCTGTTAGTTTCTAATACAAAAGACTCGGAATCTTAATGCCAGGACCGGACTCAACGTGTAACCTTCGTGTGTACTTATTTAAATTGGTCAAAGCGACATCCGCTACTCCAACAAAATAACTACAACGCGCAATTACAACCGGCAGCGGAGTGCCGTATCAAGGCGGTCGCCCGTGGTCGATAATTACAGCTAAGCAGGGCCGGATCTAGGGAATTAATATGCAATTAACTTGTCACGCCGGCTGATACACTGTTGTGCGTGTTTATCGTGTGTACTACGCTTTATCTCGGTAGGAGGCTGTGTGAAAATTATTAAGTTAAATATGGGGGGACATGTATGACTTTTCTTAGTGTGTTATTATAAGAGAAACTATAGAGGGTATATCAAGACTGCTACCGAAAACGAAGTCGGGTGGTAGTTTTAGTGACTTTAAACACAATGCAACTAACAACTAATTTTTGCAAAAAAAAAAGCGACGATATTTTGTTATTTTTTTCCTATCATCGTATTTTGGTGGTAAATACATACATTTTTCTAAAAAATAATGTACACCCTTTTATTTTTAAAGACACTATAGTACGTAAGGCTTTATATATATAGTTTTAACAAAAACTATGGATTTACCACCCCAACACAATGATATTTAAAACATCACAAAATATCGTTGCGTTTTCGCAAAATTTTTAGTTGCATCGTGTCTGCAGTCACTGAAACTACCACCTGGCTTCGTTTTCGGTAGTAGTCTTGATCTACCCTGTATAAAACTGATAAAACAATAAAGCCAAAATCAACATTCACCGTCATGGGAAGTCCATTGCGTAACATAGGGCTCGTCCACAGTCCACACACCTCCACAGTGAACTGTTGCAAATAACCGATAACCACTAGTCGCTGGAAGATTTAAATAAATAAATCCAACAGTCACATACACAGTCCTGCCCCACCTTAAGATCTATTAAGTATTTGTTGTGGGTATCAGAAACTACGTAATTTTTCGGTTTCAAACACCCAGACCCGAGACAAATACTTGTGGGCTTCACAAATATTTATCTCGGCGCGGGGGTCGAACCCGCGACCTCTTGTTTCACAGCCGGCGTCTAACCAACTGCACCACGGCTGTCTAATAAACGTTGTAGGAAGTCTCCTACAATCTTTACTAGATCCTATTACACCTTATTTTCAATATAAATTTATTTTGTAAAAAGGTTTTTGTAGTCCAGCAAGACTTGATCGTGATTCCAAGGTCCGTTGTGCGTCGGAGAACTTTTTAGTCTTCAATCCATATTATAGATAATGGCACCTGGAGCTCTTACTCAATCATAAATCACTATACACTAAAATTTTTAATACCCTCAAAAACAGAATTAATTTGGGAAAATAATTTTTATGATATTCTTTAATCTACACCTTAATTTTGTCCTCTGTATGTAATTATGTTTTGTACGAAAACCAAAAAATAACGTAAAAAGTTCGTGAATTTTTTTCTGTTTTTCTCTCTATTTCATACATACATAAACATCACGCCTTTATAACCGAAGGGATAGGCAGAAGTGCAACCAGGACACCCACGTTTCGCCTTGTGTTCCGTCCCACGATGTGATAGGGGGCGAGCGCCGCCATATCGGGCACAAATCCCTGACTCCGGGCTGATAATGAATGTATTTCTTTTGTTAAAAATATATAATTCGCACCAAGAGGTTAGACACTTAACGTGTTATAGACAAGGCGGCTACATCGGCGCGGTTATAATAAGAACCATATCGAGTCACGTTCGCCGGTATAGCGCGCGGCCTGGTTATTGAACCCATACGGTACTCCGCGAAATTATTATATTAATTAATTTCCTGATTATCTTTATTGTGTTAGTGGATGTTGTGAAAGGTTTCATATCAAGGTAGGATCATATATTTTATTGGATGTTTGATTGGAAAAAATATATGTTAGGGATGGGAGAATTTGTCGTGTGAAAATATTTAAAATTTTTACAATTGTAAAAAGGAGGAAATTTTCCTATAACAGGCTTAAAAGATATGTATGCAGCAAAATCGGTAGGAATAGTAACTAGCTTTGTTAGAGTGGGGTTGTTGGGGACCAGGCAATTAGTAATATTTGCAACTTGCAGACCTGGAAGGTAGACAAAAGTTGACAAAGACATCGTAAAGCAACTTGAAAACCTGATAAATAACTTCTATGGTATGACATGCATATTTATACTTTGACTCTTTATCTGTTGATGTATTTATTTTATTTATTTATACCCTTTATTTTACGTATCAAGTTAGATAACAATTACATAAAAAATAAAAAATAAAATGGTACAATGGGTGACCATGTCGCATTGAGCGATTTCTTCCTGGTAACCTTTTCTTTCTATTTATGCAGAAACATTATTTTAAAATAATACAGAAAAACTTTACCCCCACACGATATCATAAACATCTTGCTTTCACTGACTGAAATAAAATACAACAGCAAAGTTACTTCAGATCGGATCTCTGCGAAATATTCGCACCAATGGATCAAAACTGTACTCTCATTTGTAGCGTGACTCTACCACTTAAAAACTTAATTGTATTTTCCAAAAAGTACTTACCAAAATTAATCATTAATAAAGCAATTCTACTTACCAAGTTATTAATCAGTCAGAAATCTCTACTTTTAGAAGCCACACTCGAGTTTACAATACTCCGTCAAACTTTTCTAATGACTCCATTTTTCGATCCCTCAGCTTCCTTTTTTATACTTCCTACTGCCTCTTGCTCTAAGGACTAATGAGTAAAAACTCTTATCAGCGCCAGGTAGACATAAAGTGCTACTGTCGGAGGCTCGTTAGACGTCCTCTCGCGGCCATAGCTCATGCGCTGACCACACAATCAGGCGGGCCGCGGCCGGCCACGATCTCTAGATATATGGACAGCGGCCGCTCTAAATAAATCACTTCCTGCTCGCGATACAAAGGTGTAGAAAAGTTTTTGTGCAGATACCTCTGGGGGTAGAAGTGACACTCTAAAAACTTCTAAGAAAGGCCACGCAAGGCCTTTATCAAGTCAGTTCTTCTTCTTCGTTCGTCTCTCTCTCTCTCTCTCTCTCTTTTCAGCCACAGGAAGTCCACTGCTGATAGGCCTCCCGCATGGATCGTCACATAGACTTGTTGGAAGCAGACTGCATCCAGCAATTCGTTCGAGTCAATGGCTCAAAATTGTTCGCACTAAAATTCCTACAATTTCACGGTCCAGTAGGTCGCGACACTTATGGCAGCGTCTGTAGCCTCGATGATGTCCCTGCTTGTACAGGTGGTAGGGCACAGTTGGTACATCAATAAGTGTGACATATTTTGTTTTGGGGCGCCACAGTCACAATCGGACATTGTCTGCTCCACACCTTACCAAATTTCATTTCTATGCATTATTTTCATCTACGCTCGTTGTAATCGAGCGTACGAAATGACATCTGATAAAAAGGAAAATTCTTAATTTAAATTAATTCAATCAGTGTAATATGAATTCCATGCATGTTGTAAAATCATTTAGCCTACGCTCAATAACCAGTAATCTACGCAACAGCATTCGCATGATGAAAATTATTGAATCATAGACATCATAGAGAGAGAGGTCAATCGTCGAATCCAACTCGGTTGGGCAGCGTTCGGGAAACTACGCGATGTCTTCTCGTCCAAAATACCTCAGTACCTCAAATCGAAAGTCTTCGATAGTTGTGTGATACCAGTAATGACATACGGCACCGAGACGTGGCCTCTTACTATGGGCCTTATTAGGAAGCTCAAAGTCACTCAACGAGCTATGGAGAGGGCTATGCTCGGGGTTTCCCTACGAGATCGAATCAGAAATGAGGAGATCCGTAAGAGAACTAAAGCAACCGACATAGCCCAGCGGATTAGCAAGTTGAAGTGGCAATGGGCGGGGCACATAGCACGGAGAACTGATGGCCGATGGGGCCAAAAAGTTCTCGAATGGAGGCCACGAAGCGGAAAGCGCTAGGTGGTCAGACGACCTAGTAAAGGTCGCGGGACGTCGCTGGATGCAGGCTGCCTCCAACAGGTCACTGTGGAAACCATTGGGAGAGGCCTATGTTCAGCAGTGGACTTCCTTTGGCTGAAGGATGGATATACATCATATCCTATGTCTTAAAAAAACAAAAAACGGAAGACCCAGCTTCCATCATAAACTCTATTTTAAATTTCTTCTTTTCTTCTTAGACTTTCTTGCACTATCTATTCTCCCACTTTGCTGTGTCTATGGCAATAGTGTACAGGATGTATCTCTGGCGACGTCCGTATGAGGGCGGGCGTGATGTATCGCCCCTGTAGCGTTAATAAGCGAACACGGCACTCGTGATCGCCAATAGCTACACAGCCGCTTTCCTACGGCGAATTATTTTTTATTGGTAAATTATTTTATGTGCCAGTCGCTTGGAAATATGGGATGGTACTTAAAGTTGTAGGAGATTGGGTTGTATATTGCCAGACTAGAAGATACTTTAGCGTTGGGATTTTAAATTTGGAATCTTGTGAGCTAATCGAATTTTCTTTAAGGCAATCTGTGACAGTGGCACCAGCACAGAAATATTTATAAGTTTACTAAATAAAATATGAATGAGACGAGATTTAAATACTCTGTTTGCGCGCTATTTGGTGTCAGTAGATAGTACTACTTACTCTTACTCTTTGGCGTACTTCACCCCACCTTCGGGCTATTCTCCAAGAGCTGGTAACGCGCTTCATAATACCTGAATATATGGATGAGTAATAAAAGCAGTGATAACTTCTCGTTGCTCATTTGGCGCTCCAATATAAGAAATTACAGGCTAACCTTACAACTATAGTTCTAAGTATACATTTACGGGCTCATTCATAGACAGAATTAAAACCTATTTTAGTTATCAAATGTTTTATCCCTTTCGAACGACTTTTGAATTCAGTTTGAGCGCAGAAGACAAAACATCCGAAAACTAAAATAGGTTTTTCTGTCTATGAATAAGGCCGTTAATAAATATTGTAATATATTCTGATGTGATGAGATTCATCATTGCCAGTCGGCGAGGATGCAAGTAGGTCACATTCGCGCGAGGTGTTTGCCTGGACGCGCCCGCCTACACCACAACGCAACTTGTGCTTCAATTAAACATACTCACGATATTATTCATACTTAAACAAGCCTCTACCCACGAGGCAGAGGTGTCACTCACATTTCCACGAGCCTTTCGCCATGCCAGGCGTAATATGGGAAGACAATCTGCTTTGTTTTTCTAACCTTTATACTGGTAGGTACGAAAAAGTGCAGTTCAATGAAATTCAAAGAGAGTGTCAACAAGAAAGAATTTTCTTTGAATCATGGTTATTCAAAAGGTGACAAACTCGTGTGCCGCTATGAAGCTTTTCACCATCGTGTACAGTGGTCATTATTCGGGCGAATAAGAATATCCTGTCCGCAGTTTTTGGATTTTCAATCACTTGCTTTTATTTTACGTTTATGTCAGTAACGTCCGTCGATATATTTCTAGGTACCTAAAAAGATTTATGACATTATTTCTTCCGCAAACATCGTGAGGAAACCTGCATACCATAGCGATTAGTAAAAAAATCTATTATGTGTAAAGTCCGCCAATCAGCACAGGCCAGCGTCGTGAACTGTATGGTCTAATCCCCTCTCAATCGTACTGTCAATTGTAGAGAAGGCCTGTGCCCTGCAATAAATAATAATAAATAAATAAATACACCCAACAGTCACATATATAGTCCTTACCCCACATTAAGATCAATTAAGTCTTGTGGCGTGGATATCTGAAGCCAACAGAGAATCTTCGGTCTCACTAACACCCAGACCCGAGTCAAATACTAGTGGGCCTCACAAACATTTGTCTCAGTGCGGGGATCGAACCCGTGGTCTCGTTTCACAGGCGGCGTCTAACCAACTGCGCCACGGAGGCTGTCGGTGGGACGTATGCAGGCTGATTTCTTTCACCTTCTAGTCTCAGACAAATCACGTTTCCTCTACAATCGAGAGTACGATTGAGAGTGGTTAGGCCATATAGTCCACCACGCTGGCCTAGTGCGGGTTGGCGGACTTACATACCGTAGAAATTCTTTAAAATCGCTACGGTATGCAGGTTTCCTCACGATGTTTTCCTTCACCGTTAAAGTGCGTGGTGATTGACTATCAATACACACATAACTCCGACAAGTCAGTGGTGTGCCCTGGGATTTGAACCCGCGACCACCGTGAACATGTAGGTAGCCGAGTGTGGTCCGTTACCAACAGGCTACCACGCACTTGAACGCACAGTGGGACGTATACGGGCTGATTTCTTTCACCTTCTAATCTCAGACAAATCACGTTTCATATAATTGTCTACGTAAGTATAATTTATTACTCTAAGCAGATATATGTGCGTTTAGTACGATTTCGCCAGAGCGCGTGAGTCATAGCGAGAGACTCTCACCGGGCTAATGAAATCCGCTCTCGACGAGCCCGCTCAGAGGTGCGCATTGTTATCATCGCGTTACTGTATTTCATATATTTGTTTATAAACACGAGGACATACTGGGAGAATATTGAACTAGTACTGTAATTGACTGCCTCGGTGGCGTAGTTGTACTACGGTATGATTGCAAAGCTGAGGTCTCGGGTTCGAGTCCAGAGTCGAGCAAACTGATGTTGGATTTTTCTATTCTTTACCAGCCCGGAGTTTGGAATTTGTGTCCGATATGGCGATGGGCTCGCCACCTATCACATCATGGGACGGAACACGTAAGGCGAAACGTGGGTGCCGTGGTTACACTTCTGCCTACCTCTTCTGGGAAAAAGGTGTGAAGTATATATACCTATGTATGTACTGTGATTTTATTGCTGTGACTATTTGACAGCCTGCGTGGTGCAGCTGGTTGTGAAACGAGAGGCTGCGGGTTCGATCCCCGCACCAAGACAAATGTGTGTGATCCACAGATATTTGTTTTGGGTCTGGGTGTTTGTGAAAACGAAAAGTCTCTTGTAGTTCCTGATACCCACGACACAAGACTCGATCAAAGTGTTGGGTCAGGACTATGTATGTGAATATAGTTAAAGGTGTTTTGTTTTTTTTTTTTCTACACTGGCACGGCATAATGACTGCACTGCACCTGATGGTAAGTGCAAATGCCGTCCAGACAGAGTATCGAATGGCAATGTTGTTAGTGTAGATTTATTTTTTTAATTTTATCCCAGCTTAGAGTCCTCTCTACTTTCCCGTACCATCCGAATTTGAACGTTTTAATTATTATTCTGATTTCTCCAAGACAAGATATAAATGAACCGCACTACCTACACTACCAACCCAACAAAAACAAATTGCCCCAACATATTTACCGCAGATGATATAACATCGTTTCCTAGCACGGTGATATTGGCATACAACGCACCGTTCCAGTTAGCCCAAGACTGCGCGTAATGATAGAGCTGTAAGCCTCGACGTGGGCGCGGATTGTTTATGAATACGATATAATGATTTGCAATTATCCACGGTATGATTTCAATTATTTGTTAACAAGGGAAATTGGGGACTTGTGTTGTTTGACAGATGTAATGATACCTATTGTGTTAGTTCTCAAATGGATTGTAGATTGAATATTGATCTGTTGATTTAGTTTAAAATTTAAACTATACAGAGTACATCAAGACTGATACTGACAACGAAGCCAGTAGCAGTAGCAGGTTGTTTTAGAGACTATCTAGACACAATGAAACTAAAATTTGTTCAAACAAAAGCGACGATTTTTTTTTATGTTTTTCCGTATTTGGGTGGTAAATACATACATTGTGCTAAAAAAATAATGTACACCTTTTTATTTCTAAAGAGGCTATAGTACGCAAGGCTTTAATTTATAGTTTAGCATAAATTATGGATTTACCACCCTGACACAATGATATTTAAAACATTACAAAAAAATAAAATTTTAGTTGCCTCGTGTCTGTAGTCACTAAAACTACCACCTAGCTTCGTTTTCGGTACCGGTCTTGATATACCATGTATATCGATTATTATAAATATGGAATGATAAACATATAGAAATATCTGAATACATAGCAACATTGCTTGAAAATAACAGTGGCGTTTGAGTAATTAAGGACCAATAGATACAGAACCTACCATGCTTGGAAAGCACACAAGCCACCAGTCACGCCTTATACTTGTGGTAATTTAATTCAAGCTTAATAGATGATTCTGCCAGTGATTTACTCATAAAAAAACAGGTCGAGTCGATTGTCTTTTGGACTAATCTTAAGTCTGCTACCCAAACATTTTAACGTGACTTTTTCGACAGCAATTTAAAACCCATGGAATATAACGTTCTTGGGGACAAAAATATAAAAAAAATATTTAACAGCCACTAATATTATGTCTTATGTAATTATTCATTTCCTTATAGATTAATAAACGATACTTCCATACAGATTTCACACGTAACTTCACAAACAGCCATTAAACCTAGAACATTGATTGAACTCCAATAACACATAAAGTATTTCCACCCTGGGACCACCTTGTAACAGCAGATAGCATCACAGCTTCCTCGTTGGAACAATGTACGATGCTGCCGACATCTGATAGCCAACAAGCCGTCCTAACTCCATGGGATGTGTTCTCAAAATAATCCGTGAATGTTGTGGATAAAATGGGAGTAATCTGTGCGTTATGAATGAAAAAATTGGGATTGAATTGTTCAGAATAAAGCCCCAATTACACGGGGAGAGTTTCTTCGAAGATACGATTATCGTAAGGATTTAAAAAGTTTCATCGTGTAAACATTTGCCAGAACACGATAATCTATGGTTATGTCATGCTATAATCGCATACGATTCTAGTCGCGAGAAACTCCCCTTGTAAATGGCGTTTAAGTGACCTAGGATATTTTTATGCGCCTGGTGGAGAACCCGTCACAAATATACGCCAATATGTCGTGTTCCAGGATTAGGCACAGATGTTCAGCCAGTTTTGGATATGCCAGCATAAATATGTCTATGTGGATACTCTTTTTTAAAAGTACACTAAACCATCAGATATATTGTATTCATATTGTAAAAAAAAGATTTACTGTCACGTCTACATTACTACCCCAAAATTTCCACTGGTGAACTTAGGCCTCCCAATATAACCAGAACGACTGCAATTATCCTCAAATTAATACTGTGAAAGTAAAAATAAATAAATACGCTTACAACAGGTCGATGTTAAGATCCTTGGGGGAGGTCCATGTTCAGCAGTGGACTTCCTGTGGCTGAAGACAGAGTGTGAGAGAGAGAGAAATACTGTGAAAGTAAACAGTTTAACTAAATTAAAAACAATATTATGCTCTTGTTCCGTCATTTATTCTTCATATAACTAAATACTTGTAACACAGGATTATTATTTTACGATTCAATAGATCGCTTGAAAAATAATTTGCGTAAAAGCTATTTTGATTAAACGTATGAAGCATATGATATGCTTCATATACGGTCCCACATACGAATGGTGGTTGTGATTGCGCGCAGAACGCCGGTCTGTCATATAATTGTGATTAATTTGCCGCGCGTGTGCCTGCGGTCACCGTAGGAATGTCGTCCTAGCGAATAATACTGCGTGGTGGGGTTTGGGTGTGGAGAAGAGCGGGGAGCGACGAAAAAACTAAATATCTATTAACCTTATTACCCCCGCGTGGTGCCGTTAGTTAAGCAGCCAGTTGTAAAATGAGAGGCTGTAGGTTCGATCTCCGAAACGTTTGTATGACTCGCATATTTGCTTCGGGTCTAGATGTTGTGTGACTACCTTGGTTTCTTATGCTGATACAATAAATATATACTAGAAATCGAAAATTTGCAGATTTTCAGATATTAATTCATTTTTTTTATTACTATTAAACTAGGCTGTATTCATTTTCATATCAGCTACATACACTAAAGCCCCAAATGGCTTATACGTTATGATACGATTCGCGAGAATCGTGTGCGATTATTGCATAAAATAACCGCTATAGATTATCGTGTTGTGACAAATGTTTACACGATGCAACTTTTTATATCCTGACGATAATCGTATCTCCGAGGCGAGAAACTCTCCCCTTGTAAATGGGGGCTTTACATCGTAACATTTTGTATACCAGGCGATGGAAATGCACTGACAAAATCGCGTCGCATCCCTACATGCCCTCACCCAAAAACCGCATTAGCTAATAGAAAACTCCTGCGCACTGTCCTCCCTAGAATTAGGCACATTTCTGTAATTTGGCAGAACGTGCACCATCACGACTAGCAACACTGTGCGCCGCATATTGCAATTTTACAACAATTACCGCGCGGAGGTCAACAATAATTGTGTTGAGTGTTGACAAACTTTTAATGGGTAAATCAGGTGATTATTTTAAAGACTTATTTAACCGGATTATTTTATTTAAATGAAGAACACTAGCCTGATAGACTGAAATTTCTTCTCGTTCTTTCTACAGTGACAAAAGTCCGACGATGTGACGGGGGGCGAGTTTATCACCATATCGGGCACAAATTCCTGGCTCCGGGCTGATCATTAATAGAAAAATCCAATACCACTTTACACGACCCGGGATTCGAACCCGAGATCTCACCTTTATAATCGTACCAGAGTACAACTACGCCACCGGGGCGTGGTACTTGGAGAGTCGCAAGTCGTTTTTCCAAAAATATAAGGAACTTCTCTTTCCCGAAAACGAAGCCAGGTGGTAGTTTTTGTAACTTTAGACACAATGCAACTACCACTGGTTCTTTTGAAAGAATTTAGTAAGCATTTGTTGTTGGCATTAATTAAAGACATACCGCGTTTCGACCGTCTCATCGTAACACTTGGGCAGTAAGAAAACAACAATCAGGAATCTTAGAACCTGCATTTGCACATTAGCCATGACTAACCTTGACGACACAAAAACCTCGCACCCAAGCTGTGTACACCCAACAAATAGCGCCATAAACAAACAGTTGCGAAAGCCAACAATAAAACAGCTGGCCTAAATGCCTAGCAGTTTTATGACCTAACTTAGGTAAACTAGGTGCCTCGCCGTTTAACAGGCACATGTACGTACAGTGATAAATATAAGTAAATGTGACATGAAATTCGACGCGGTTTCGGATTGGCCGACGATATTTCACTCACTGTTAGCGCTTGTGAAACTGAACAGGTTAGTCGGATAGGTCGTGTGTTTGTACGCGATGTCTGTCGTGGCAATATGCAGTAATAGAGAATACTTTTTTACCCAACCAAACAATATACAGTGATACTTTTTCACATAACTCCAGAAAAACGACAATAGGATAGGTAACATTTTGGCACTTTATGTTTTTGGGTCATTTCAAAATTTAGTAACTGTACATACACTGTATATTAAATAAAACAAAAACAAATAAAGGCAATGTCCGCCGACCCGCACTAGATCAGCATGGTGGATTATATGGCCTAACCCCTCTCAATCGTACTCTCGATTGTAGAGAAGGCCCGTGTCCTGCAGTGGGACGTATATGCGCTGATACAAGATACAAAAATTCAGACAATAATAATTTAACAAGGTAATTGTATGTATATAAACTTTTGCATTAAAATCTTCAAAAATAACAGAGAATACTACGTCTAAAACGTTGTAGCTGTGCCACATGTTTCAAAACCAATATTTTTTAACTTACTAAAGCAATATAGTTCAGCAATTTCTATGACACATGGAAGAAAGATCTTCCAAGAATTGAAGAGGTGAAGACTTTGGATCTACGCCAAGATTCCTACAACCTTTAAGAACCTAGACTCAACAACATGACACTAGTTTTAAATTCAGAACGAAATAGTAAGAGTTAACAAAAGGAAAGAGTTGGAAAGTAGAGAGAAAAATAACAGAATGGGACATTTAATATTAAGTCACCAAGTGATATCCTTATATACGGACAGATAGTTGCAGTAATAGTAAATAACAAAAGCTCCAAAAAGCGCAAAAAGTATTTCTAAAATCCATCAGAAAAAATAAACGGAGTACATTATATACCAAATGCTGTTGGAAGCGATAGTACAAAGCCCAGTTTAAAGAATTCCGCAACCCAAAACACGCACATTTAAATCTAGCAAGTAAAAACACTCGGTGGTCGCCACAACAATCCTTAAGCATAGCTTAAAGTGACAGCGAACCATAATTCCCCCCTGTAATGGAGTCTGCAACACGCACTGGTCACACATCAACGTGGAACAGACAGACAGACCCGATCTACTGACGAACAACCAGCTAAAGGACTTCAAACCTTAGATGAATCAGATAAGGTTGAAATTTTACCAGCAAGTGTCCATTGTTTGTTGTAAAGGAGGAGTTAGGTTGTCCTTTTGTTAGGCAATATTAATGTAGTGAGATGGACTTAAATAGTGTTTGTAATTTGAGTTGTCATTATATCATGAATGCGAGTGTTAGAGATTAACTCGGCTGTACATAAAACGATTGCTATTTATATTTTAATGGCGAAGGAGGACTGTGAGGAAACCTGAATACCCAAGAGTTTTGAATTTACGTGAAGTTTACCTACCAGCATGGTTCAGCATGGTAAACTATTGCCCAAGGTCTTTCAATGTTATAGAAGACTTGTCATCAGCAGTGAGGTGATGAATTCCGCAACAGATTTTTTTCACATTCAATTTTATTTGTTTTTCAAGTAAATATAACTTGCTTAATTCTAATGCCAGCGAACCAAGGTCGGCGTAAATTCTAAGCTTTATTATATAGACAATGCACATTGTTTAATTGTTACCATGAAAGTATATGATTCAACAAGGTTCAGCAAAGATTATAGTTAGATCACTAGACAAATCGTTCTGTAATATTATAAACTTATCAAAATGGAAACTAAATGAACCGACTGTAATAATTTTAACGTAATAGAAACAATTAGCGATTCTTCCAAATACTTTACTGCTGATAAAGCGAAAACTTGACAATCGAATCTTCAGTACATATGACGAAAAGACTTAATAATACATAATACCTTGGAAACATGAGGAGTAAATAAAAGCTTGTAAGTTGTAACTATAGAAAACCGTAGTAAAACGACAATTTCGCTCCCATTTTACGAAGCAGGTAATGCATCTACGGTCCAAGGGTCTAATATGTTGGGCGGCGGTAATCAGCCCTTTGCCAAACCTGCACAATGAAAAAAATCATCGTAAATAAGTTTATAGTGTATAAACTCCCCTTAACCTGCGTTAGCGTGCCCCCGTCACATCTCAGCCGTCACAAGCGTCCACATAATTCTGAGCGGGAATGAAGTCACAAATCTATGCCCGCTCGATGTATCGCCAATATCTTGCTTTCCTGCCAGGAGACTATTAAGACTAACTCGTGCTGTGTTTAACTTGAACTTTTGGCTTCTGTTATAAAATCGCAAAATAATATCAGATTTTCGCAATGGTTAGGATATCAGCCGGAAAACTAAAGGCCGTGTCTTCAATTCACACAATGAGAAATGTGTAAATCCACAAATGTTTGTTTTAAGTCGGTACGTCGTGAGATCGAATTATGCCAGCAGATAAGATGGATTAAGACAGACGGAACACAAAATGCAATACACTTGCATATATCTCTTTGAACGACGACCTGGTGAAGGTTGCGGGACGTCACTGGATGCAAACTGCCTCCAACAGGTCACTGTGGATATCATTGAGAGAGGCCTATGTTCAGCAGTGGACTTCCTTTAGCTGATTGATTGGATTGGATTGGATATCCCTATGACGAGGTTGCCACAATCATGAACGGTGGTCTCTACACGGACCGACTCGTATTCACTTTATCATACTAACAGCGTCATATTCGTATTTCTTGATTTATTTATTATGATTTTAATAATATAGTCGATCCACATTCCTACACACACAGCTTACCCCTATGGCATACAGGCGTGACGATTATATATGTATGTATTTGATACTTCCAGTGTACTTTATAAAATTCATCTTGACAGACGGAAAGACTGGCAGACGAAGATTCTAGAAGGGTTCTTTTTTTCTTTCGAAATCCTAAACCTTAAATGATGAATTTTGAAAGCATTTTCACGGCTTCTCAGGTACACAGGAATTCTAATAACGCTTTTGTTTTCTGTTAACAAGGGCGACAATTATTTATGAAATGCATACGTAACTTGGAAAAGTCAAAGGTGCATGCCCCGGGATCGGACCCGAGACCTCTAGACCCCTGTTGCGGCTGACAGTTCCGCTTGCAACTAGGCTAAAGGTTCTAGATTTCTGTTTGTGCATAATTAAGAATGGTGATGTCAACACAATAATTTAATAATATTTAATTTTTTTTTTATGAGCTTATTTTTTCATTCGCTGATCACACAGGCTAACCGTTATCGCCAACAGAACGCAGCTGTCCAAATATATTTAGAACAGTAGGTTGACAGACAGTCTCGGTGGCATAGTTGTTTGGGGTTCGAATCCCGGGCCGGGCAAAGTGATATTGGAATTCTCTATTCATTATCTGCCTGAAGTCAGGAATTCGTGCCCGATGTGGCGATAGGCTCGCCCCTTATCACAACATGGAACGGAACACAAAAGGCAAAACGTGGGTATCCTGGCAGCACCTCTGCGTACCCCTTCTAGAAAAAAGGCGTGAGTTTATGTATGTATACTTCTCACTGATGTCTTATAGCAATTACAGCAGTTTACATTTACTAATAAACACAAAACAATGAACAGCTGTTCCCGAACAAGAATACATCCTGTAGGATTAGTCGTGGTGTACCACATGCGGGTATTTTATAATTACTCGCGACGCATCAAACGAGACGCAGATCTTTGCGGTGCTACGTTGATACAGTTTCAAATTATGTTTATTTACTAAGGTATTGTTGATTGTATAATATCCTGATTATTACGAATGTGAAGGGTTGCATGTTTGTTACACTTTTACGCGAAATTGATTGTAATGAAACTGTAGAATATAAAAATTTTATTTAATTTTATTTAACAATTCCTCTATGCGAAGATGTTTTTGAAGCCACTCGTTTAATGGCCCAATCGTTCTCTCTCCCTTCCGCTCTCTCTCTTAAATGCCTAATTTAACAGTTCATTAAGGAATTAGCTGCAGCGCGTTAGACACTCGTTTGTACAGCGTGTGTTAGTGTTAACTCGGTTTCATAAGCGATGTTATCACGACTCGTGTACGCCACGCCTTATACTTCCTTCAATTTAACCATCACAGTTTAATAACATCCAATGTGATATGCAGATTTCAAACTAAGCTAACAACAAAAATTCACAACTCTTGTTTGCTGGACCTATGCAACAAAATAGGCCTTTATTAAAAAAACCCTTGCTTAAAGATGTTGTTGAAGCCACTATTTTACCGGCCCAATCGTTCTCTCTGTCTCTCTCCCTCTCTCCATCTCCCACATTCTTTCTCTAAAATGCCTAATTTAACAGTTCATTAAGGAATTAGCAGCAGCGAGTTAGACACTCGTTTGTACAGCGTGTGCTAGTGTTAACTCGGTTTCATAAGCGATGTTATCACGACTCGTGTACGCCACGCCTTATATTTCCTTCTATTTAATTAGCATGGTACTGGTTACATTGTACAAGTTAGGCCGTGTACAGACCTGCGGATGTTTTGAGGCTTTGGCGGTTATATTTTGAACTAAGATTGTCAGTTTATCTCTAATTGTTACTGCTCTGATATATGCGTGCGTGAAGGGTGTGATGACCTATTGGTAACGCACCAGACGTGGCTGCCTACATGTTCATGTCGCGGGTTCAAATCCCAGTACACACCTCTGACTTTTCGGAGTCATGTGTGTATTGATAGTCAATCACCACGCACTATAACGGTGAAGGAAAACATCGTGAAAAAATATAAATCTCTATGTAAAAGTCAGCCAAACCACACTAGGCCAGCGTGGTGGACTATATGGCCTAACCAAGGTTTTTCCGTTGTATTTGTCGTCGTAGGCTGTTATCATTGCTATCTAAAATCTGAACTGAATCTAAAATCCTTCCCTATTCCCATACTTTTTCCTTCCCGCTCTCCTTCCAGTTTGATGGTCATTACATCCATCTAGGCTTATTCATGGGGGGTAGTGATCACTTACCATCAGGTAACCTGTTTGCCAGACATATGCAATAAGAAAATATATCATGAGTATTTCCCCCTGTTCTTCTTAAGCCACAGTACCTATTGGCAGTCTGCACCCGGTGATTTCCTGTAATTCATTTGTTTAGCCGATTTCTAATTCAAAAGTCTTTTTTTTATAGCATAGGTATGGCAAACGAGCAAGCAAGTCACCTGATGGCAAATGATCACTGCCGTCCATGAACATCCATAACGCTTAGATCATGGACGTGTTGCCTGCCCATCAGAACAGGAAAAGAAAGAGGATCGGAAGGGGTGAGGGAAATCGGCTATCCGGCAGTCTGATTTCAATGGTTTCCAAATAGAACATCAACTGATAAGAACCGAGACTGAGACACAAAACTAGACCTCAAGTACGACAAATGCACTTTTCCAACCTCACACATAATTGCATACCTAGAACGCTTGATACAAAGGCAAGCAAACTGGTCCACACGAGACAGCGCGCGGCGGGCGGCGTCGACAGGGCCCGCAAGGTGCGTAGGCCGGCGTAACGGACGCGCTGGTAGCTAAATCAACCATTGTCTGATTGGGTGTAGCCTGCCGCATTCTAGAGGGTGCGGCTAGGTAGGCATAGAGGTGGCTTTTGATGCTGGATTTTTACTATTGTAGATATTTTGGAGACTGCCTCGGTGGCGTGGTTGTACGGTACGATAGCAAAGCTGGGGTCTCGAGTTCGAATCCTGGGTGCAAAGTGATAATGGATTTCTCAATTCATTCTCAGCTCGGAGTTAGAAATTTGTGCACGATGTGGCAATAGGCTTGCCTCTATCACATCGTGGGACGCAAAGTACAAGGCGAAATATGGGTGTCAATAGTGGCGCCTCTGCCTACGCCTTCTGGTAAAAAGGTCTGAGTTTATACATGTACTCGTATGTAGATATTTTCTCTGGAACGCTCCTATAAAAAAAAACACCAGATACTTACCTGATTATGAGTGCCCTCGACCGTGATAATTAGAAGGACTGTGCCTTGATGGGTTATTAATATGGCGGGGGAAAGAATAGCAATGTAGAATAGTGCAAGAAAGGACCGACGGCAATTTTATTGGATAAAAAATATTAAAAAAGAAACTCTTTCAGTCTGTCAGGTTTTATTTATATTTGCAAAAAAATATATACATTAATGATTTAGGTGAAATTTGTGTTAGCAATTCAGATTGAATAAGGACGTTTCCACTATTGTAAACGATGCATACTATGGGGCGGATTCGTAAAAATATCAAGTAACCTACTACAAACAAAATACGATGTTTTATTATAGAAGAAACATATCTTATCATTTTTTAATACAAGTTACTACTGTACATATGACCAATCATTGCACAGCTATTTTTAAAATTCGTATCGCATAACTACCTCTACTGGCCTAACCCAGTAATTTATGAACTTTTCTTATAATCCAATATCTGCTGACCTATCTTAGTAATAACTTTTTATAAGAAATTTTAGCCACCTCTTCTCCTTCGAAAGTCTACGAGCACACGTCGGATTGAACACACGGTTCGCGTGTCCACGTCCGTACAGAGTATATATCGGCCATAACTCGCGGACCGTTGGCCGGGAGCCCTGCCGCGTCGATTATACTCCTGCCTAGTGCCTACTGCATAGGCTAGTGCATACAGCCTACCTTAGCTATTATGTTCGCACACATTATTGAGAAATTGTGAAGAATATATTGGTTAGGCTGTATGTTGTGCTTCCTTTGCTTAAAAAATGTTGCAAGAATGAATTTATTTGCAGTAAAGATTGAATCTGTTAGGCTGTATGTTGCGCTTCCTTTGCTTAAAAAATTCTTACCAGTAAAGATCGAAATAAAACCATTTTTTTACGGATTTTGTCGCGATGTGGTTTAATTTTTAAATATTGTAACTTCCCGACATTTGCAGGAAGGTGGTGCAGCTCGAGTCCGCCCCGTGACCACGAAAGCTGTGAAGTGATCGAAACGTGGGGAAGTTAAATAATTTACTAATCAAACCAAATCGCAAAAAAAACCGTATAAGTTAGTGCTATTCTAATGTGTAACATTCGCGTGGATCTAAGAAACAATAAAGTAAAGACCAAATCGATAGGGCTGTATGTTGTGATTCCTTTAGTTAGAAAAAAATTGTAAGGATTTATGATAGAAGATAACTCACGGACTGTTAACCGGGACATACTACCTACTGCTGCCTACCTCAAGCTATTGTGTACGCACACATTCTTTGAAGGATGGTCAAGATCAAATCGGTTAGGCTGTATGTACAGTTTCCTTTGCTTAAGAAATTATTGCATGGATGTATGTGTGTATTTATATTTCATACATATATTAAAAGTAGTGATCGTAAGATTAATTAAAATTCATTTAGTGCACCTTTTAAAAATATCCGATACCAAGCATTTTTGCTGTATAACGGATAATCAATTTGCTAGCCAAACCAATAAAAGTTTTATTATTATAATTTCTATGGAGCGTGAGAGCCATTCACATAATTTTCACACAACTTATATGGGACTCAGTTAGAAAATGTCGGCAGCAGCTCGTAAAACCATTACGTTATGGTTATCAACAATGTAACGCGAACCGTGAAAGAAACTAATATCGAATAACGCATTCAAGAATTCTTATAATAGATACACTGCATAGAACATACGTGGATAAGAAATAATCAGAGGTTCCCTTATATTTTCAGTCTATAGGGTATTGTACCATATGAAACCAATTGTGAAACAAAAGACTGTAGCTCGTTCTCTGCACAGAGAAAAAATATGATTCTAAAAAATCTTAGCTCTTAGCTTTGTTTGACCGAAAATTTCCTTGCATTTTCTAATTACAATACGATTCTAATTCGCATATGTGGTAAAAATAACAAGATTTAATAAATTAATTTACCCACTAAAACCTTCCCTTCTGTCCACAATTTCAATTATTTTATATTGATAAAACCTCTTTACAAATCCAACACCAATACAAACCAATCACATCAAACAGCAATGAATATAAACTGGACCATAAACTAGGGCTCTACACACGAGACGCGGGCTGTCCATGACTAATGTTTTAAACCCGGCTTTATTTATAAGTATAACTGTTGTATACACTGCGGGCCAAATTGAACCGTTCACACCAATAATGAAGCTATTTGCCGCAATGTAATGTTTAGTTGTAGCTCATGGTGCTGGGCTAATGTCTTGTGGCCTCATTGATAGTGCTTGATTCATTTGTGTAGCCAGAGGGAGTATTAGATTATTTGGTGCCGTGTTTAATTATTGTCACGTAAAATAAGGTGTAGAATACATTAACATTTTCGCGAATTATTCCTAATGTGCCATCTACACATGTTGGTTTAATAAGGCCTATAAGATAGAGCTTAATTCAGATGCAATGCTAGAGTTGTTTATTGTGTAATAAAATTAAAAAATGCCTTTTTAAAATTATTACTCATGAACCTCAACCCTAAATCATCATCGTAAACTATGGTGGAATACCAATCATAGAGACCTCAATAGTTATGTGGGTCGCGTTTTGGATGCAGTCTTTGTTATGCAGCATCTAGTAGGCTGGTGTAAATGACTCTAAATTGCGATACATTTACTATTGCAGTTGACTTTGTCTTGCCAGTAAAAAATAAACGTAAACTGTAACTCCTTTTTCTTTCTAAATTGAAAAAATGTAACACCGCAGATCTGATCCACTTTACTTTACGAATATTGCAATTTTTTTAAATTAAATTAAACAAGGCTGAACGACAATTCCTTTACCTCCGCAAAAAATTAAAAAATCAAATTGATAGTATATAAGTGCCGGCAGTGCTCAGCGCGCATTCCGCGTAGGATAGCTGCCGGTACAGCACGGCGGCAGGTGATTAGCGTGGCCGCGCACGCGCACGCGCACACCGCCATTACACTTTGTTATACTCCATCTTGCTCATGCGCTGTAATGTGCTGGAATTTGTGTTGTGTATATTTCGCTAATGTAAGCGAATGTTGGTTTAAACTATTGGAAGTAATGTTTATTGGTAGACTTTTAAACTCCAAAGGAGGTTTTACGTTTGAATCTATTTTTATATTATTGATGTATGTTCAAGCATAACTTCTTTTTATAAAGGATCGATTGTGATGATTCCTTTTACGTGCACTTATTACGGTAATGAGATCGCTCATTCTTTCTCTACATTTATACACAAATAATCACATCTACCGATTGCATGCATTTACCACCTTTTTAAGAAGAAGAGAGGCCTATCCCAGATCATTCGCTGACTTAATACGATTTGGTGAGAATTACATACTCACCATTGAAATTCTTGTAAAAAATTCACTGATTGTTGCGACAATTGCATGCGAATCCACTAAATTTGACAGCGGGAAATAACCCTGTAACCTCACGCTTGAAATCCGGCTCTTAGGAACTGAACTAGGATGTATAAGATTTAAATGTAAGATCTAGATAACGCATTGTTTTTCTAACAATTGGTTTAATAAAATACGTCAATCACACAAACCCGTATTAAGGAAGGTAGGTGAACGAAATCATACGCACTTTCCCATAAAGATACAGCGGAGAATCGTGGTTGTCGAAGCATTTCATATGTAAACTTCTAATTTGGGTAAAAATTAGCTTCATCAATCAAGTCTTTAAAGGACGACATTTTTGGTAACACTCCCAAGCTATGGAACCATAATAATTATACTATGAATTATTCATAGAAATAATCATTCAGAATATATTTTAGCGAAGAATTGGTAAGACATCTTATCGTTTTTAAAGCCGCCATGGCGCAGTTGGTGAGACGATAGCTGGGAAACGAGAGTCCGTAGATTCGTTCCCCGCACCGAGATAAATCTTTCAGATCTGAGTGTTTGTGACACCTAAAAGTATCTTGTCGTTTCTGACAGCCAAAACGCAAGCCTAAACCGATCTTAATGAGGTCACGACTATTTGTTATATATAATCCGAGTGTAGTGAAAGACTACATAGAAATAGGATATTACTACCAGTAGAGTTAAAATTAAGGAGACCTGCTTACTATAGAGATTTGTAAGAATTTCTATCCTGTGTGAATTCCGCAAACTCGCACTTGGATGGCGTGGTAGAACCTCTGACCCCTCTCAATCGTACTCTCGATTGTAGAGGAGGACTGTACCCTACGGTGAGAGGAATATGGGCCGGATTATTATTTTTCTCTTTCTCTCTCTCTCTCTCTATTCAGCCCCAGTAAGTCCACTGCTAAACTTATCCTCCCTGATATCCACATCGACCTGTTGGAAGTGGCCTACATCCAGCGACTTCCTGGTGACATTATTGTACTGTATTGTATCAACCCATATAATACATACGTTCCACTGCAGGCTACGGGCTTCCCTGACAATCGAGAGTACGATTGAGAAGGGTTAGGCTATATAGACATTATTAATGCCTAAATGAGCCATGTAAAAGCAGGTGAAGACGCGTACATGCCTAGTGGTAGATATTCAAAGTGGCCGGTAGCCGCGCGTGCGCGCAGACATGTGATCTGATATGACTAACGCTGACGGAGCGGTTTGCCGTTAAGTGGTACTCGTGCGCGGTGTAATACATAAGCGGCAGCGGGTTAGTAAATGTGAGGTGATTTCCGCTTTTCTTGTGAGATTGGACCTTTTTATTTTAAAAAATACTTTTGGTATTTTGATAATTCAAAAATATTTTACTTAATGTTAACGACTAACTTGAACAGTTTATTATTGTAATAAATCATGACTCGTGTAAATTTCTTGATATTACAGATCCTTCGATATTAAAGATTTCATATGCAAAAATAAGGGCCACAAGCAGAACTATGGTAGACCTAAATTATATCTTCTCGGTTAGCTTGCAAACCCCATTATTCTAAGTTATCTGGCAAACCAATTCAGAAAGTGAGATTTGGCATGCAGTACGTAAGATTTTTTTATCGTCGCTTCATATAATTAAAAGGCACCATGCCTCGCTCTATCTAGTTGGTGCAAAGGAGTGTGCCGGCTTGATCCGGGTAGTACCAGTGTCTCGCAAAAACGAACATCAAGTTCATTGTCTAGTTTCGCTTAGTGAGTTTGCCATGGGTCCACAAACCCGCCATCTTTCTTATAAAGGCCAGCATCACATCTGCGATCAAAGACATAATGGCTATTCTAGGACCTGAGGGCGATGACGTACTATCAGATAACACTTGCTCATTTTTATAACAGTTTAAGACGCACCAAACTCATGATCCATTAGAACCCTCAGTTTTTCATGTTCCAACACAAAGAGCCATTTTCTCATTTTTCTAACCCTTAAAAACCCACAAAAATGTGACCCAAATAAACAGTTTAATTATACCCAATACTATCGCCTCGGCAGTGACAATGCTGATTTGAATAATTGCTCTCGCGCAGACCTCGCCTGATAGATCGCTCTAGACGATTGCGGAGAGATGCATCGACAATTTACATAACGGACTTTCATATGTAAGGGTTTCTCGCATTTAAGTATGAGTGTCGGGATAATGTAAGGGCTTTTTAGTGGTGGTATTAGAAAAAGTATAAAAAGGATTAGATTGGAGAGTTGATTAGATTGAAAAGGAGTTGAGAGACCTTTGCCCAACAGTGGGATGTAGGTTAAAAAAAAGATAGTAGAGGTCGTTTTTGTGCTCAAATGTGTAAGTTATTTGTTTACCTTACTGTGTATGAATTCGTACTCACCAGTGATGCTGCGTATCAAAATAAACGTATTTGCTTAATTTTTTCATAGAATAAGTACGTCAGATATTTGGGCGGTTTATTTGTTTTTTTAATTTATAAATACTTTATTGTACACTACATAAATTTTCAGACATAAAAAAACATAAATCGCTTAAATACGTGTAACAAACGGCAGAACGGAAGAAACGTGATTTATTTGCATTATGTCACATCAATACCTTCATTAGTTGTGTGATTTCCAGGTTATTGTACAGCTACTCCTACAACAGCTTTTAAATATTTTGTCCTTTAAATCAGTTGTAATTTATAGACAAAATTAACCAGATTTCATACAGTGTAAACTAGTAATCTGAAGTTCTCATTTTTAACACCATCAAATGGCATAGCTGGCGCCTAGCACACAGGTCTCCTATAACCGAGGATGCTTACCACTGCAAGAACTAAACAGGCGAACTTGTTTGCTTCAACAAATCATTATATAAAGCACATCTACCAAACAACACATGGATGTACTAAGGTCCTTCCTTTGTGACCACAACAGAAATTTTGAAATAAACTTCTGTTGCAAATCAAAACATCAACATTCCCGCTGATCACGCAACAATCGCACATTGCGAAATCCGAGCGACATTCTCTATATAATTTATTCCATGCATTCGCCACGACCCACGTATGTAAATGTTCTGAATGCTCATGCGCACAGCATCACTCAATGACAACTCCGAGTTGAAGATTGAGGATAGTAAGTGTTGGCGACTGTAATTGAAGCTTTGTGATTCCTGTAGAGGTTTGAGAAGTTCTAAGACTAAGGATGTTGTGTTGGTAAGAGTCGTCGAAATATTGGGTATTTTTTGTAAAATCTTGCCGAATTCTTGCGTGGCACAATCAAAGATTAGGTTCAAATTTCAGTAATAAAAAAACCGAATGCTGATATTAGCAATATCCTTATACATTGTTTAAGGAATATGAATTTAAAATCTAAATTATTGATTGCTGTGATTATATTTCGACTCTAATAATTAGTACACGAAAAATTTTGAAAATATCAACAGGAAAATCCTAATCTGTTATACATAATTGTCATCATTAATATTCTGAATCACAAACACTAAAGAACTATATTTTATTAAGTCTGTCTCGTATTATCTTAAAAATTGTAAATATATACTGAATACAAAACAAAACAAACCCCAAGCTAATGATGATATTAAGAACAATAGTAGCTCATTTATAAAGTTTATTTTCGTCTTGTATTCCAGAGTCATGCGCGCCGTCATAGCAAACGATGTTGCGATGCGAACGAAGATAGATGGCTACTGATCCACATACAGGCATCGCGTTGTAAGCGTATGCATTGCTTGATGTTTGAGATAAGGCTAGTATAAGCTGTTTTAGCATTGGAATATTTAAAAATAATGTGCAGTTTTACTCTTGACAAACTGTGATGTGGGTCGGAAACAAAAGAACACTAATTCAACCTAATTTAAGCATAAATAGTTTGATTTTCAAAAGCAATTTAAATATCCTATATTTCATAGTCGTAATCGAATCGATTTGAAATTACTACATTGGCGAAATAATAAAAAAAAAGCAAACACAAAAAAGGCTATTTCCTACTTAATAGTGAGACCGAAAAGTCCCTCGTAGTTCCTGATATCCACAAGACTCGATCTTAGTGTGGGGTCAGGACTATATATGTGACTTTTGGGTGTATTTATATGTATATTTTATATTTAATGATCTTAACATAATTTCCATAATCCATATTAAAACTTAACACGCATTATAACCCATAAAATGCGGAAAAGCAGGCTCATTTAACATTATCAGTACAACTGCCGTACAATTTTCCGACACGCCGTAAACTAGACGCGTATGCAAAACCGATGCAAGTTATAGAAGCGGTCATTAGATGTGCAACACATTGTACAGGATGTCTGCAGGCCAACTCCCCAGATCTGATACACACACCGCACCTAGCTTTCTAACAGTTATGACGCGTACACTGCAGATTTGATCAATAATTTGTTTAAGCATGTTTTTGTTGACCAAGTAATCAGTTCAACTGACGGAAAATGAGCTTAATCTATATCTGTATCAGCCCAAATACGTTCCACTGCAGGGTACGGACCTTGTATACTAATCTAATCGAAAGTGCGATTGAGACGGGTTAGGCCATATAGTCCACCACGCTGAGCTAGGGCAGGTGAATCTATATACATAACAAATATTATGATGTCACGTCTGCATCTTATAGAGGGAGGTAAAGGATACGGATCTCTACTTCACTCGATTTTAAATTATCACTTTGACCTCGTCCTTTTACCAATCTCTTCATGCAAATTAGGACACCCATTGATAACCAAAATATCTGAACAGAGGTGGTGGTCCATAAGGACAATAATTTTGGGTGTCCGTCACACATTCACGCGAGCTCCGAGTCCTTTCATCTTACGGTTCGAAATAAAATCACCTGAGTGACTATAGAAACTGAAAAAACAAACGTATTCTTGGGCCAAGCGTCATTTAATTTGTGTCACTTCCTTGGTTTTCTGTCGTGTTAGGAGCAATAATCGTGCAAGGAGACAAACATATTTCTTTCCAATCTTTAAAAAAACATAAAGGAGTAATATTTGATATCAAAATTAATATTAATCTGATGGTTAATTTTATTCAGATTTTGCATAACGTAATATTTTATTAAAAATTAGCAATGTATCGTATAAATAATTTGTCGAGGTCCCCACACTAAGCGTGCGCAGAGCGGTTGCAGAACACTTTCTATATGAATTGTAGGTGCATGCATTGTAATGGTTACACGATAGATACAGGAATGGAAAGTATCCCCCGGGCCCGTGATTACCATTATATTCAATCGATACGTTTAGCACGATCGCTTGTTTTTATTTAGCGCTTTACGGATCTTTGGGTACTAAACAGTTGCTGTAAAGCGGTTTGCGCTTTTTACAGCTACTGTTCTACGCAGCAGTCAGCTGTTTGCCGATCAGTGTTCTATTTTTAAAAACTAAAAATGTCTTGCAATGTTTGTTTGGGTTCTAAATAATTGAACGCTGCAAGTAGTTTGCGCTTTTAACAGCTACTTTTCTATGTAGAAGTCAGGTGTTTTGCGATTGGCGTTCTTTATTTGAAAAAAAATGTAAAGTCTTGCATGGTTTGTTTGGATACTAAAAAGGTGATGTAAAGCGGTTTGCGCTTTTTGCTTCCCGGTGTTGCAATCAGCTGTTTTCTGATCAGTGTTCTATATTTAAAATGTTAAGTCTTGCAAATTTGGTCAAAAACGTTCGATCACAAATATGGTAAGGAAGATGCAATACTGGTTACAGTGGTATAAAAGTGTCTTGAATTAAATTGTTGTTTGTTTCAATGTTATTTTTTGACGAATTTAAATCGTTTTCAATAAATTCAGGATATGAAAACATAAATGTAGACTTCTGGAGCTTTAATTTCTTATAGTCAATAACTATGATTATTTGTAATCGCTAAGAATACGATCATAAAATTTGTATTCGCAATCAACTAATCGTCAACGTAAATAAAAATCATATGATTTTTAAAGGAATAGCAAATAACCAACATACCTGCTTATTCAATTAACTACAGGCCGACATAAAACCTCATGTACACACATTACGTCGTTAATGTACCGATAATTATTATTTTATTAGAAAGTTAAACTAGAACTATAAAAACTATCGTATATGGATTTGTATCGAGGCTTGTTTGTATAATTACGGTATTTTATTAAGACATAAAGCCGAGACAATTTCATATATAGGTTTCTAATAAGTATTACGTCACTTGCATAGATTTTATCAAGTAATAATTTTATGTAAATCATTAATTTTTAGACACCATAATTCGGTTTGTTAGTAAATAACTCAAGGACTTTGTTAGTATTTTGGAAAAAATAAGGGAGATTTTAAGAATTCAGCAAATAAGAATTAATGAAAAAAACCGAACAATCAGTAATATTGTCTTTAACTATCATTTGGCGAATTGCAGTAAAGTTCTTTCCTATCACCTTAATCCAATTCGGTCGCAAAAGAAATAGTTTTACCTACCACACACATGAAACTTCTGAAAATTTCACCACCCTAGTATATCGAGGGCTGGAAAAGACAAGCCTACGAAATATTTGCTATGTTTCCTACACTGCGTTTTCTTTGTTCCAGCGATAAATAATTATAACTTACAGTTTCTAAAACACTATTTTAGCAACCCAGTCCAACGACAACTATGCTATAACCATACCAACTAAGCTAAACTTAATTTATTATAATATATAATTAAAAATTATTTTCAGTATTTACTCATTAACTAAAACACAACAGTCTAAGAGAACACTTTTGTACGCGGCCGGGGTGGACCGGTCAATAAATCAATTAACTGGTATTCTCATTAAGAGCGCTGCGTTATCGGGAATCGAACCCGCGACCGGTCGGCGTCGCGTGCGCCCACCGGTGAAAGTGTTTGCACACATTTCAATGTTTGCCGCGGACATACTAATGCTATGATTTATTTTGTAGCGGATTTTTGTGAAAATGTTGTGGACTGGTTTGGTAAGTGGGATGTAGAACGTGAGGCTTTAGATTCCCAGGATGGGCAATATACTTTTTGCGCGTTTTTCTGCCCTTAAAATTCTACTGCTAGGTTATTTATCTATAATTAGAAATAATGTATCCCGTAAGCACATCTTAGATCATCTAGACCTCCATGCACATACCAAATAACACAAAACTACAATAAGTCTCTCGTCTTCTGACACCCACGACAAAAGACTCGATCTCTCTCTCTTCAGCCACAGGAAGTCCGACTGCTGAACACAGGCCGTCCCCGTGAATCACCACATTCTTTTTTATTGCAATGAATAGCGAGACGAGCATGCCATTCGCCTGATGGTAAGCGATACGACCGCTCATGGACAGTAGCAAAACCAAACAAACAACAACAACTAACAACAATTGCAAAGCAATGCTTGGCATTCCTCTGCGCTCGCCATCCTAGACATAAGGTGTTAAGTCTCTGTATGTCCAGTAGTTACTCTGGCTACAATATCCTTCAAATCGGAACACGACAATGCGTTTACACTGGTGTTCGGCGGGAGAAATAGACATTGCGGTGGCACCTACCCAGGCGGCCTCACACATATAAGAGACCTACCAGTAAGTAGACTGTAGTATACTATGCTATAGATACATATATCCTCTTTGGAGCTATCATCTATCCAGTCCACAATCAGGCCCTAGTGTTTTGACGTAGCTTACATCAAGATAGGCACCCGGCGAATCTAATCGTCCGTAAAGCGACACCGGTAATATGAGCCGGCATTGTGTTGTCTTCGCCCGTAATTAACGGCAAAGGATTTAAGTTTCCTGCAGATAAATAAAACAAACTTGTTTTGAAAAATTATTAATTGTTCCAGCGTTTGTATGGGTTTTCTTTGATTCGTTGATCCTTTGTTTATTATTGGTAGTTTAATTAGAAATTCGTTGGTTACTGCTATTTATTTCAATACGTATAATAATTGGAAACGTAGGTGTATTGGTAAATCAATATTGCTAATTAAACTCATTATCAATAAAGAAAAAAGCATATATATTTTTTTATAGCATAGGCACGGCAAACGAGCAAGCAGGTCAACTGATGATAAGTGATCACTGCCGCTCAAGAACGCTTCGATCATGAATGTGTTGCCGGCCCGTCAGATCATGAGGGGAGCCGCAAGGAAAAAGGATGGGAAGGGGAAAGGGGTATTGGGCAAATATAGTAATTATGTAACGCGTCTAATCAACTCTCGCAAGGCTTAATTGGGATATGGTTATCTACCACAGAATACTGGAGCTTAAAGCTCCTTTACTTACAAATGAGTTGGCTATCTGATACGATTTTACGAGTATCTTAGGTTCATTTCCGTTCAAACCGATTATGTAAAAATTAAAATATTTTTTAAAATTAACTATTAATCACAAGACAAAAGAAATGTAAAACTAAAAACTATTATCCGCTACTGAAAATCCCGTATCTCAGAAAACACTAAATAACCATAGGGCATTACAACCGGGAACAAACCATTGAAATTCACAAAGGCCGGCATTAAATACCAAAACACAATCTAACAATTGGTGAAGGAAAATCAATTAGCTTCCTCACGACAATAAATAAATACCTTCGGGGTACATCCATATATCTGATTTGTAGACATACACAATTTTGCTGTCGTTGATGTCTTTTTCAGGGGATTTTCGCCCTTATTGATTTGGGATTTGAGTGTGATTGAATTTGAAAAACGCTTGGAAAGTTTGGCGAGGACATAAATCGAGTGGTGGCGTATGAATAAGGCGTAGCACAATGCGATGTCCAGCCGGGCCGAACAAAACACCCGCGAAATAAATCTGCTTTCAACATCTCGTAGACTTTACACTATCATATTGTCTAATAAATTATTTAAATGTGTGATTTCTTTATTTATCTTTTTATTATAAACATATATATCATTTAAATCTTAATTAATTTGTGTTATAAACATACTTTTTTGAGGATGCACCAAAATGCAATATTACTGAAAAACCTATTTTTGTTATTAAATTTTGTCACTTTCGAACGACTTCAAATTTAGTTTCAGCAAAGAAGACAAAACACTCAATAACTAAAACAGGTTTTAAATCTATCTATGAATAAGGCCGACCGTAATCGAACTCATATCTTGACTGTTCCGACCAATCGGTATAGATTGGTCTACTACAAACCAATAAGAAATACTGAAATACAATAACATAATAATTCCATCACTTTGCATAAAATGTTAATAATGCGGTAATAGTGCGTATTAGGTCGGCGGTCGATATTAATTAACACATGGTAGCGCGGTTGTCGATAAATCTCTCATGTCGACATGTCGATATGTCGATAGTGGCTGATGGCGGCGTAACCGGAACACACCGTGTTTTATAATTGCTCCACGTCTTGATAGTGTTTATTATGGATGAAATTGCCAGTGTATTTGATGAAAGTTGTTACTAGACTAGTCATGGCTCTTTGTGGTCCTAGGAATGATAGGGAAATGCACATTTTGAAATTCGGTCGCGTGAAAATTATGAAATATAATTGTACAGGAGCCATTGTATATGAAATATCATTGTGCGCCAACCCGCACTAGGCCAGCGTGGTGGACTATATGGCCTAAGCACTCTCAATCGAGCTCTCGGTTGTAGAGGAGACCCGTGCCCTGCAGTGGGACGTATAAAGGCTGATACAATATTGTACAGGAGACTGGAATTTGTACTGGACTCGCCTGCCATTAAAAGTTGACACAGAAATAAGCTCGACGAAATGTGGATGTCTCTGGAGTCTGGTGGCACCTCTGCCTATCGCCTATAGGATACACGTGACGCTTATTTGTATAGCCTTATTGTAGTAGTGTTTACTTACTTTATAGTAATCGAATTGCTTTACTTACTTCCTGTCCCGTGAGGTGGTAGAGTCTGCAAAATATTGGAGACTCACATATACAAGACGCGCCGAACATGGTAGTATTAATTAACATACGTACATACGTAAACATTACGCCTTTTTCCCGGAAGGAGTAGGCAGAGATGCAACCAGGACGCCCACGTTTCGCCTTATGTGTTCCGACCATGATGTGATAAGGGGCGAACCAATCGCCGTAGTGGGCACAAATTCCTGACTCCAAGCTGATAATGAATAGAAAAATCTAATACCACTTTGCCCGACCCGGGATTCGAACCCGCCACCTCAACTTTGTAATCATACCGTAGTACAACTACGCGACAGAGGCAGCCTCATTAAGTAAGTATTAATTAACGATTAAAAATTATGCACAAGACTCACGTAAGAAAGAATAATTGATTATAAAATTCGGATGAAGTGTACCAAAGCATATAAATATGAACAATGACTATCCATATCATAAATAACCCTCCAACATCCCAAAACAATAAACTTAAATGAAATAATAAAATACCATTAAGCATTATCACACACAATTCGCTAAGAGCATTCGATAACCGTACATTTGTAGTCAATTAAAATCTTTAGCAATTTATTGCAGGATGCGGTTAATTGATTTTGTGTGTGCGTGTGCTTGTTAATATTTTAATTACTAGCATTCAAAACACATCGAGTTCAGTTAGAGAGATCCGTTACCTGCAGATTTATGGGGACGGGATTAACCTGTGGTTTTCACTTAACTCATGGAGTGTAGAATTAAGACAATATTTATAGCAAATTTTGGTTTATTGTCATTATCATCAAACAATAGGAATAAATATTGGTAACTGCTGCAGCTGGGACGTCTCTCATATGGAAGAGGCAGTTTGGGTGGGTACCATCGCAATGTCTATTTCTTCCGCCAGACAGCAGTTTAAATGCACTACTGTGTTCCGGTGTAAAGGACATTGTAGCCAGAGTACCTACTGGATATAATGAGACTTAACACCTTATGTCTCAGGATGGCGAGCGCAGTGGAATGCAAAGCATTTCTTTTTAATTCATGGTATAATTTGGTTTTGCTTCTGTCCGTGAGCGGTCGGTCGCTTACCATGCTCGAATGCTCGGGCGAATGGCATGCTCGTCTCGCCATTCAATGCAATAAAAAAATATTTGCATGTTACTTCAGATCATCTTCCATAGGTACGCAATTATATAAGCTAATAATAACAGCAGTAATTCTAGGACATTTTTCATGGGCTTTGAAAAAGACGATTAGATTATGCTTGGTTTACTCATCAAACGAATAAAATTCATCTCAATTCTATTCGCATGTGGCGGATTTTGGAATTACAATTAAAATTTAAAAAATATATATTTAACGCATTGTTTGAAATATGTTATCTTAATATAAACAGCAAGTATTTATACTCGTAATCTAATAGTATTAACATGTCCAATTAGATAAAATGTGAAGAGAGAACAACTGTTCCTAATATTTCGACAACAGCACGACAACAACGCATTAGGACGCCAAAAGTTTGTAGAACATCTATACTTCAATATGCCAATATCACCTTACAGAATATTATAATACATCAATCAATCACATATATACATCAGCAAAAACAAGAAACGTAACGAAATTGAAATAAAACGAATTCTTACGGATTTTATCGAGAATTTGATTAAATTTTTACATTTTTAAATTTCCCGGCGTTTCGATCACTTTACAGTTTTCGTGGTCAGGGGGCGGACTGTAAAGTGATCGAAACATCGGGAAATTAAAAAATGTAAAAATTTTATCAAATTCGCGATAAAATCCGTAAGAATTCGTTTTATTTCAATGTGTAACATTCGCGTAAACCCAAGACACCATTAAACGTAACAAAACCTCCATACATAGAGTTAGTCACCGGAAACAAGATTCTGTCACGTCTGCCCGCGGTCGCGGTGACGTAACATTATACACGCGTTACAGATTTTTTTGCTGGGTGTGATGACGTCACTGGACCCCCCAGTGCGTTGCCACTGATAAAATGGCTCCTGGTGAGTCAAGTAATTGGACCTTCAGTGAAGTATTGGAATCAAGAATTGGGGTATTGATGTGTCCCATTAGGATCTAGTTGTAGATATAGATTAAATACATACTTACATAATCGTCACGCCTGTATCCCATAGGGGTGGCAGAGACTATAGATCGCCACTTTGCTCGATCCTGACATACTACTTTCGCTTCATCCACTTTCATCAATCTTTTCATGCATGCTCGTCGGTTTAAGTTGCTTTTGACCTGACCCTTCTTGAGGGTATCACCGATTTGGATGGTGTAGGTTCGGTGAGGTCGACCCCTACCGACTCTTCCATTCACCCTCGCCTTGTATATTTGATTGGTTAGTCTCCTTTCATCCATAAATGTGGGGAGAAACATACTTCTCCCCATATTTGGGCTTGACGTGAATAAAGATGATAATTATGACGATGACGACAGAGTATTAAGACTGTATGCTGTTAGCTCCAAATGCTGTAATTTCTAAAACCCATGCCGCAAAGCACATATATCACTTTCAATTTAGAAATTTGGTTACTTTAAAAACAAAGAATTTAACCTTTATATTTTTTTTTGAAAACCAATGATGTGACAGCAGTCTTTATTATTAAATTACCTTTTATAGATTTATTAGCAAACACATATTAATTCATTATTATTAGCATGTAACAGACATCTTCCGGATATTGCTCTCTATAAACGCACGCTTAAGCACAAAATCCTTGATATCGCATCACTTCTAGACCCTCCACTCTTTTCACCACTTGACCAATATTTTATGTATAAAACATAACAAGGACTTTACTTAAACCCCCATTACTTTCAAAAGATACATTAGTTTGCAATTACGCGTTAAAATTAGTCCATAGCCTCTCAAGTGTAAACGCAGCATACAATTAACATGATGTATTAGCAAACGTGTTCTGTTTAATAGCAGTGTGCCAATGCATTCTAAGCACGGTGCAGCCCTAATTAATATCCATATGAATATGCAGGTATAAAGGCTTTTCTCTAATCAAAACTTTGTTATTTATAGTGTAAAACCGGGGCTTCTGGTGTGCCAATGAGTAAGAGGTAGAGGCGACTGATGATTCAACTATCATGTTGTTAAATTATTACTCTATGTAATAGTTTCTTAGGTTTACGCGTATGTTACACATTGAAATAAAACGAATTCTTACGGATTTTATCGCGAATTTGATTTAATTTTTTAATTTTTTAATTTCCTTACGTTTCGATCACTTTACAGCTTTCGTGGTCACGGGACGGAGTGCAGGTCAAATTCGTGATAAAATCCGTAAGAATTCATTTTATTGCAATGTTACTCAATTTTATATCATTATTAAGTATATGTATGTCTCAGTAAAAGCAATATTCGGTAAAACGCGCTGAAATGACCTAAAGGTGAGATATGTTAAATATCACTTCCCACACACGAAGTAAAAGTCTTTGAAGGAGGTGTGTGTAATTCATCATCATCATCAGCCCGTGGCAGTCCACTGCTGGACATAGACCCCGGTCTGTCGCTTTATACATCCAGTCGGAACATGTGTGTAATTGCAACACCGTAAAAGCGAAAAAAAAGAAGTGACCGGAATTGTGTGTAAGTAATAATCCTGTGGTTGATGATTGTTATACTTATTGAAATAATACATAAATTTTGTGCCAACTTTTGAAAAAAAAACCAAAGTAATAAAGTAAAAATAATTTGAATTTAATTTCATACTAAACTATTTTTAACAATATTTAAATATGATTTAGTTAGAAACTATATTCAGCATGCAATAATTATAATTTAATGTCAAATTTATTATTAAATAAAAAATAAAGATACCCAACAGTCACATACATAGTCCTGACCCCACACTAAGATCGAGTCTTGTGTCGTAGGTATCAAAAACTACGAGAGACTTTTCAGTCTCACAAACATCCAGACCCGAAACAAATATCTGTGGACCACATAAATATTTGTTTCGGTGCGGGAATCGAACCCGCGGCCTCTTGTTTCACAGCCGGCGTCTAACCAACTGCGCCACGGATGCTTTCATTATTGTAAAATGTGTACAGTAAACCAAATGTGGATTTATAAGTATGCTCTGTTTTCACACTGACTTCTAAATACTAACTAATTTCTTAACTAACAAACGAATTGAACTACACATATTAATATTATATTGAGCGATTTATATCACGTCATTAGACTGCTTGGAATTCCTTTAATAATAAACTTTTGACCTTATCGTGCAAAATTAATTGGTACACACCCTGTCTCGAATTCTTCCGTATATACGGAGTATGGACAGATAATTCATCATGCCTTTGCTGTATCAATATATCCATATTTAATCTATATGGCTCAATGGGTTAGCAGTGAGATGTAAAGCTGCCGAATCCAGATGGTTATGGAAATAAATCTTTGTGTCTTCTTCAAACATCTTCTTTAACATTATAGCTATATTTTCTCGTAAATAAAGTCTTGTCAAGGTGTTATTGCGACTTGTTGGTAGAAACCTGCATTAAAGGACCTCCCTCAAACTTCGTTACGTTGTCCGAATCTTGTAGAACGCTTTAGGCCTTGGCCCACCAAAGCTTATTTCGGCTTGGTTGACTACTGGTATCTTCGGTATTCATGTAGAAATTTATATCTGTTTGTAGTTTCCTTCGCAATGTTTTCTTTCCCTATTAATGTTAATGTAACGTATTTTTTTTCATTCAATTCTAACGCGTGTTCTGACGCCGGAATTTCATATAATAACAATTTGCGTGTTCGGATTGTTTTAATTATAATTTGTCATGTAACCACTGGCTACACTGGCTGGCTAAAAAAAAAATATTTTAAATTTGGAACACAATTTCTGCGATGAAACGAAGAAGAATACAATCAGTATGGCATCAATTCAGTGTCTCATCTGCAATCTACCTACTCTTAAGTTTAGTGTAAATCCAGGTTGGTCTACTGAATTGATTTGCATATGCATGTCTTATGATAACGAATGGGGTCGGTTTCGCTTCCTCTTAGATGTTATGCTTTTAGAATACGGTCCATGTATAAAATAGCACCTGTAGATTGATCGTGACTTGACTTACTGTTGCTATTCGGCTGGGTTTCCCACGATCTAGTCAAATTAACTGGTACTATGTATTACTGATAAATATCTAGTCAATACTTACATCATGTGGATATCGAATTTATTTTCAAGAACAGTTAATTAGAAATATATGATGATTGTACTAAAATATTAAAAAGAGTAAAAATTAGCCAACGTGTTAAGAATAATCACGGTGTTTATAATCCTAATGTCATCCGAGAATGTCTTCAAAATGAGACATGAAATTTATATTTTCTTGTTTAAGCGCAGGAAATCAATTTGACCATAGGCCTGCGTAAGGATTTCCACAGCACCCAGTTACAAGCGACCTGTATTCAATATACATTTAAATTGTCAATTTCATGATTTTTGTATCATCATCATCATTAGCCTTTTATTGTTCACTGATGGACATAGGGCTCGCCCAAATTGCGCCATCTCACCCTGTCTTAGGCTACATTTTTGCGTACTAACACTATTATGTGACTACAACACTATGACATATTTTCACAATGAATTCTATAGTTACTTAATTCTTTCCGCTAGCTTCACAATATTGCGTTTATGAGCAATGAAATCACAGCCACATATATAAGTACATATTGCAAATGTAAACACACATTCTAAATTCAAAATAGAGTTGCAACCAAGTGGCTGTCATATATGACGTGCTGGATATCGGGCAACGCAAACACTTGGCGGAGTCGATCATGTTATTAACACGCCGGTGTTTGCTCAACGTCGCTTGGCACGCTTCGACGTGTGTGCAGCCCTTAATAGTTGTGTGTACCTTCGTCTTTTATGCAGGTGAACCTTTATATTGTTGAATAATGTGGGAGGAAATGTGTAAATTAAAATAATGAACTTATTTGGAAATATATTTCTGAATGGAAATAGGCAAACCTTAAAGGGAATTAATTAAGATAAAAATGGAAATAAATTATATTTCTCGCAATAAAAGTATCATGTGTGTTGTCTAAATAGTCAATTCACATGTAACCTTTCGACCACGGGCGTCCCTAAGTCTTAAACATTTCAGTAGTCGTTAATAATTCTAAACTAGTACTTCACGGTCTTTTTAAAATCAATGTTTGCAATTCAATGTCATTCCACTTGTGAAATCGTTACAGTTTTACAACTTTTTTATCGACGAATACGTATACCGCAAACATAAAACCGATGCAGTTAAAATGAACTCATGACGAGACACGGTAATGTATTGCGTTTTAAATTTCATTTTATACATAAGAATATATTTTACTAATATACAAATTTATTCCGACAATTGATTTATTCGTGAATTAAAAGATTAAACAAATCCCAAAAAATCTATTTTGGTGTATGAAGACTTCACATTAATATGTTTATTTGTAAATATATTCACTTTATTTATTCATTTTATAATGATAAAGGAAAAAAAAGACATCTTCCTTAACCAACGTTGTAAAAAACCCGCGCATGTGACATCGGCGCGCGGCCGCGTATCAACGCATACATTTAGCATGGATACATCAATCAATAGCTTGCTAACGAGTCGTTTCTCCGCATATGCATAGAGAAGCCATAATTTAAGCATGGACCCAGTCACTAACTCATAGTCCGACCGACACTGATTTGGCGTAGTAACTTGCATATGTATTGAAGATGTAGATTTCGCAATAAAGTGCATGTGTAGCAATCGATGTACGGGACTCTGATTGTGTCGGTAAATCAATGGGATAGCGGACACTTCCTCTCTTCGAGCTGATTTTATCCTACATTCTCGCGGATTTTTGTGTTATTTAGCTCGTATTATGGCCACTAATCTTATTTCTTGAATATAAAATCCTCCATGTAACAAAGAGTAAGATTATTTACAAAAGATATGACTTAAAAATTACTCATCGTATTTTGTAATTAGTGAATTTGTCAATTGGAAATATCAGTAAATTACGCCTTTAATTTTTGCTGATCATAAGATTCACAACAAACTCGCGATTTTCGATCACAGAAAGCCCATAGCTAAAAACTTCCTACAGTGACGTAATAAATATAAATAATCTACAAATAACAGGTTTCATAATTACCGAATAAACATTGAATTTAAAAAAAAACATCACAAATTATTAATCTGTACACTATCATGACATCACAAAATAATAAGTGCAACTTCTCCACATTTATAAGTGCACAATCCAGTAGCACTTGGCGATTAGTGCAACTCGTCGATGTTTTTCCACCCAGCCCCCGAGTTGGCAACGTAAATAGCAATCTGCAAACGAGGCCCGTTGATTTGGATATTGCGTCCACAAATCAGCTCGTGCGACATCGACGTCGCGATGAGCGGCCATATGTAGATTGCGCGGATAGGCGCGCGACGACTTGCATTCTGATGCGTGGAATTTGAAAATGGAACGGTTTGTTTTTAATTTTTACAGCTCCGGTTGTTTGTTTGTTTATAAAGTATTTGAAAGTGGCAGCATACACAGTAATTAATTATACACAATAAAACAATTAATTGCAAATAGCTTATTTGGTGAGCTATCGTTAGGCATGCTAGATAGACCTTTACTTCACCAACCTGACTAGATGTAACTTGGTAAATGAATTTATTTACATGGATATCTAAACGTTGGCTTTAAGTATTTTCAACCCTTTAAAAAGGATTTTCAAGATAATATATTATACATTGAATATCATCATAGTGTTACTGCGGTTCGGTCACGCTTTGTCCACTTCGAAAGCAAAATGAGTGGTATAAATAATAAATGAGGCCTATTACGCGAACTGTTATAGTTGATTCCAATCTATACGAGTACATATAATAAATTTGTAACTGATCGATGTCTGTACAGGATAGATATTTGAGAAAAAAGATTATGGGGGGACTACATGACGTAATAGAACCCAATGCAATGATTGTTAGAATTCTTGTCTGTTTGTCTGTACGGTTGTGTGGGATGATCTCAAAAGCGGCTTAACAGATTTCGATAAAATTTTGTATGGAGGTAGCTGACACCCTAAATTAACACTTTTATCCGGGAAAATGTAGTGTTCCCGTGGGATTAGGAAGGAATTCCCATATATTTCTTACTTTTTTATACTCAAAGCGATAGGATGGAACTGGATTACATGCCTTGAGTGAGAATGAGATGGGGCAGGCGGGATATAACAGGCACGGGACGGGAAATTTCAATAATTAATACATCTGGAAAAAACTAAATGTCAATACAACTGGGAATGCGTTTTACGATTTCACAATGCTCACTGACAATCAACAATGACCAACGAGAGTCACGCTCAGTACACCCATAAACAGTCCAAATCAAGACAGATATTTCACAGAATAGAAATCACATATTTCACTGGGTTTCTAAATCCATTCTAATCAGCATTTCAAAGAGCTCGGAACTCATAAATAAAATGAATTCGTTATCAAAACGCGCGGACATGCATGGCTTTGCATTCCGCTGTGACTGTAATGTGTATTTATTGTAACCTCCGTGGCGTAGTTGGTTAGACACCGGCTGCGAAGCGAGAGGCCGCGGGTTCGATCCTCGCACCAAAACAATTTTTTTGTGTGATTCACAAATATTTGTCTCGGATCTGGGTGTTTGTGAGACCGAAACGTCTCTCGTAGTTTCTGATACCCGCGACACAAGATTTAATTAATCTTAATTTGAGTTCAGGGTTATATGCGTCTGTTGAGTGTATTTATATTTAGCACATCCGTAGCGCAGTAGGTTTAACAAACTGCGAAATGAGAGGGGTTCTATTACCGAACTAAGATAAATGGAAAACAGATATACTTGCACCTATGGCCCTGAAAGACTAGGCAGAGGTGTCCATAGTGCCGACCATAGTTAGCAGTAATTTTATATTTTTTATTTAAATTAATTAGTAAATGTCGCGGGACTGCGGTCACTGTGGAAATCATTGGGAGAGGCCTATGTTCAGGATAGGATTGGATTGGATTTACGTAAAATAGATAAGATTAAAAATATAATTTAAGGAATTTGACCATTAAAAAATATTAAGGCATGTTCGAAGTATTCTTTGGAAAATACATATACTCGTATTTGTTTTTGGGTGTGGTATTTTCAAAACGACTGAATTATAGCTTTACATTCTATTGCGACAGTAATATCTATTTACTGTCAACGCTAACACTATATTTACAGCCGTGCCTAAATATTTTTTGCGAGTCAACGACCGGCCATGAAGGCATTGCTACGTGACTGTGCGAAATTCATGCCGAATTGCGAAAATGTATGACAAAAAATCATCAGAATTTGACATAAGGTGGTTTGACAGCCCTGGATGGAACTAAGCACTAGGTGTTTCAGTATCCTTCTAGAAGGGAAGCTGAGGTAAAGTTCTCAACATACGGTAGGCAGCGGCTTGTCTCAGCCCCTGCCCTCTGCTATTGTAGAGTCTATCAGACAGGATAGCTCATCTGCCTACGACGGCAATAAAAAAGCAATCTAATCCAATCCATCAGCCAAAGGAAATCCACTGCTGAACAAAGGCCTCTCCTAATTATTTCCACAGTGACCTGTTGGAGGCAGCCTGCATCCTGCGACGTCCCGCGATCTTGACCAGGTCGTTTGACCACCTAGTGGGTGGACGTCTCACGCCGCGCTTTCCGCAATAAAAAACCAATATGATAATATTTTCAGAATAATGTCAAAGTCTTAAACGAAGGCGATAGTCAAGGGATATTAGTATTTAGAAGTCAAAAGAAACCCAACAGCGAATTTGTGAATGCTCTATATGCTACCCAATTCGTGTAGTAGGCAAGACGGGCTACAGCGTGACGGTCCTAAGTAACATTAAATTACTTAATATTGAATACTAGAAAGCTTGCTTTTGTTTGTCGCCTTATTGGTCTAGTATTACGTCTATAAAACGTCAGGTCCTGTGTTCAAAATCCAGATTGTGCAATCGTCTATATGCGGGTCGATTGTTTCTCCTCCTTATGTTTGTATCATTTTCTTAAATCAAAAGAAGTCCAATGATGGGCAGAGGCCTCCTCCAAGGATTATCATAGAGGTTTGTTGGAAACGCCCTGCATCCATCGACTTCCTGACAATTTTATTACGTCTGTCCACCTTGTAAGTGGATGTCCGACGCTCCGCTTACCAATGCAAGGCCAAGAACTTGTTTAACTGTGTTTAAGAAAATAAATTGTTTAAACAGCTAATGCCACTAAATATACAGTCCAAGCGTGACCCACATTACACCCCAAAATTTACGGTAATATCTGTCGTGCAGTCAGTCATTTTGAGATATATTGCACTAAACACACATTACCTGCTCTGGTAAGGCATTTTGAACGCTGTTAGTATTTAGTACGGCCACTGACTATTCCGATATTATATTATGATTGATTGATGTGATGTAAAAATCCGTGCAGGCCAAATGTTGGTGTTGCCTGCAAATGTTTGTTTATCATTGGACCAAAAATCATTGTATTTTTCCATGTAATTATTAGTAGTAGTAATTGTTCTATAAGTTGGTAGTACTAAAAATGCTTATATCCCACAATAGAGTCCGTGGAACGCATCCTAATGATTCAAGTATGTAACCTAAGGATTAAACTGTGCTTGTCACATTTCGATTGTGTCAAATTGTGTCAAACGTAAGTCGCCGATAAACGCCATTCTTTGCCTTGCACCTACCATTAAGTGCAGTGAAAGAAAGAAAGAAGAAAGAAAGCATTTATTCGTGATAAGCGATGTTTACAGTTATACTCATATATAAAATAACTTATGTATAGTATTGCTTGTCACAAAACGGCTCAAGCTCAGCATGTGCTGGTAATGAAACCAACGCTGATCTTCCGCAAGGCCGGTAAGTCAGTGCAGACGGTCATATAAAAAAACCACCCAAAATGAAGCCTAGACCGTTATTAATAAGATAAAGGCGGCACTAGGCAGGGTGCAGTTATTGCGTTTGATTAGCCGCGGTGCAGCGCGGCGCAGCGCAGTGCAGTGGGCGTGCGGTAGCGCTACCAAGGACAATGTACCGTAACACTAACGTACAGCCTGATTTGTTTATGTTCATAGTTATTGCCATGCGTTTGATAGCGTTTAAATATTACGTATTTTTTATTTGTATCATTTTATAGATAGTGTAATTGTGAACCATGTCGTCTAAGGTAGTAATTAGGGTAAAAAATATTATATAAATTGACTGGATTTTTTGCTTGGTAATGCAACATGAAGCGCGCCGCTTCCGATAGGACACTATCAAAATCCTTGAAGCCCTCCTTCAGAGCAGCTCCTGTCCAGAGCAGAGAAAAAGAGAAAAAAAAGAAACCTATGACCTTGCTCTCTATTGCATCTCTCCCTCTCTCTTCAGCCACAGGAAGTCCACTGCTAAACACACTGCCTTCCCCATAGATCGCCACATAGACCTGTTGGAAGCGGCCTGCACCCAGCGACTTCCTATTGCATCTAGGGCCAAAAAACCTTGCAAACTGTAGATGACATCTTTCACTGCCTACTCTTTCGGAAATACAAGCATGGGCTTATGAACCAACCACCTGAAACGTCCAGCCATCCAAAAAGATCCCATAGAGAAAGAGAGTACTTTCCTTAAGGTAGGCAGCGACTTTGTTGTGCTGGACCCCTGGCACTGCGGAGGTCTATGGGCAGCGGTGGCCGCTTTCCATCAGGCGGGCCGCTAGCTCGTCTGCCTATAACGGCAATAAAAAAAAAAAAAAAAAGAATAGACGGATAAAGTATTGCATAACTAGATTCAATCACCCTGTATACAAATGGTCCCGTGGCGTTTCCATTTCGCGTTTTATAGGGTACCAGGTAACACGTGATTATCCGCACACATTGTGGCCGAGGCACCCCCCCCCCTCTCCTCCCGCCCTCCCTGCGCCTCTCCCGAGCCGCTCTCAATAAGCTAAACGCTATTCTATTTATATGAGAAGCCATTTTATTACGCGCTATTGTTTGATTGTATGAATTACGTGCGCTTACGTCGTTTTGGAATTAAGTGAATGCGTTTAGTTGTTTGTTGTATTGTAATGTAGTATGTTTTTCAATTAATTGTAGAAAAATATTTTCATGTATTCTGTCTGCTTTTGAGCTACATTTTAATTGTAACTGTTTTTTGTACCTTTAAACAGACACATCGACGTAGGGCCTTTTATGCCCACAAATTTTACTTGCTACATGGTAGTTCAAGCTAGAACGCAATAGAGCAGATACCCTGCGCTTGGCGCCAAAAATAGCCAAAGCTTAATATCTAACCTGCCGGTTTTACGCATTAGAGAAACAAGAGTTAGAGAGGCCCACCTCAAAGTTTCTTACATATGACTTGAAAACTAAACCATGACAATTAGGAGCCTAATTTTTACGTAAATTCCAACCTCTGTATCGAATATGAATTTTAATTGACGCTCCTGTAAAGGGTACAGACAATATATCCCTTCCTAGGAACAAACATTTACATCGCACTCTCTCCTAGATCTTAGAAAACATTACATAAACACCTTTCGAATTACCTATTGTGCCATACGAGCTCCAATTACGTATTGCAAACATATGTGTAATACATTACCGCGTCAATACAAATCGACCGCTATTATGGTACAAGAAATAACGTAACCTACATTTGACCAAACAATTACAATGGCTATGGAACGCTATTGTCTAAATACCGCGCGTTTACCTTATAACTTAATGACTACGGAATGGGCCATAACAGTCTAACGTGCATGTTGCCGTAATGATACGAGTGACATTAGGCTGAACGCACACTGCGCCTTTGCTATAAAAAAATAAGGCAAAGGAATTAGAGTTGGCAGCCAGTGCTTTTTTAAATCATTCGTTATTTTTTTGTCTTCATGGCAATAAATCTTATTTATTAAAATATATTTATAAATGACCTTTTTGTTGTGTTGATCCCATAAAGATTTTTCTTAAATTTCGAATTACGTAATTATTTTTAATTTAAAAATAGAACTATCCTGTCTTGTTAGTCGAGAAAAATATGTTTTTTTTTAATTTCGTGTTGGTAAAGGATAAAGCCGTACAGGTTATATGACAGGATAATTAAAATTGATACAAGAAATTTCTGTTGAGACAAAAACTTATTAAAATGTAAGTAACCACATTTACCAAAAAGGTTGACGTAAACATACACCATAAAAGCATTTAGTTAATCAATGTATCGATGCAAAAACATTACCTTATCCCCGACCATTAAATCACTCCAATAAAATTCGATTTATAATGTGCAATAAAATAAACGATTTCGCAAACTCAATCCAATTACAAACAAACACATTACTCAGTCACCTGTAGCTGTACTGTTAGGCCACATGTCCACTTATCTGAAACGGTCACGACGGTAGATCGGCCGATTGTTACTTTCGCGTTAAACTTTTATTATTGTCGCATTAAGAGGCTTATGCAACGGCGACTCACGACCCGTGTACGTGTGTAAATGCCCTTATCTCGTACGTCCGACTTCATGACGCTATTTCACATATAATGAGAAAGTGCCTGTGTGTTTTGTGGCAATTATAAAAAAGTAAACGTTCTTAATTCGAACTGATTTTTTCTTTGCTAGCCAGTTGCAAGAATCTTTTAAAATGTATACATTGATACATATAGATCGTGAAACTCCAATTTTGGAGTAAAATAATAAAATACAAATGCCTAATGTTACAATATATCAAACTTAATGGATTGTAAAGTACACAAATCATCATCAACATCTTCATCCACAGCAAATCTATTATTGAACATAATCCTCACTAAAGTATTATACACGCCAGCATTCAACGTCTTTCTGCAACCTTCAATAAGTACCTTACCTTGTAGTTGAATATTTGATGGTGCGACAGTTCAATTACAAACTAAATTTATTAAAAACTTATTTTTCCATGTAAAAGTCTTACTACGCACGCCAAAGACAAAGACTCTACTCCCTAAACGCCTAAAGCCCTCATTCAAAGTTCATCAAAACAACCTTTAACTAACACACAGGCCTGTACAAATTGACCAGCTAGTTTCTAATTGTGGTTACGACATGTCGGCAAACAGCGCGGACACAGTCCACAATAATCATTTGGAATGCACGCCGCCCGCGGATTAATTAAATAATTATTTTACAAACCATTATCACACTCGACGACTGGTTGCGCCGGTATTTCACACAAACATGTAAGATATTGAAAATATATTAAGTTTGTTGCGTAAATGACTATGGAGCAAGCTGCAGACCTTATAGTGATGAACAGACACAAATGTATATCGAAAATATATACTTACGTTTAGTAATATATAAGCATAACAATGGTGGTAGGTCTCTCATATGTGACAGGCCGCCTGGGTAGGTACCACCGCAATGTCCATTTCTCCCGCCAAATAGCAGTATAAATGCACTGTTGTATCCCAATTTGAAGGACTTTATAGCCAGAGTAACCACTGGAAATCATGACGTTTAACATCTTATGTCTCAGGATGGCGAGCGCAGTGGAATGTCATGCATTACTTTGTAATTTATGGTGTTTGGTTTTGTTACTGTTCATGAGCGGTCGTATCGCTTATCATCAGGCGAATGGCACGTTCGTCTCGCCATTCAATTGCAATAAAAAAAATGAAACGGGCAGCTTACTTGATAGAAAAAAAAAGGATCGTAACATGGTGTGGAAGATACTAAATGAGTTACCAGTTTTTGGAAATGTAACAGGAAAATGAAACAGATAGGTCAACTATCTAGAGAAAACAAGAAAGCGTGACTATAGAGCAAGGATCTTAACTGATAGAAACTGATGAACCGTAACAACACCAAAAAAGTCCTAAATGAGTCACCAGCCTTTGGGGAAAAATGGGAAAAAAGAATAGCCAGTTTTGGGAAATGTTAGTCCTCTAATCTCACTGATGGAACAAATCGCAAATGCCAAGTTGATAAATTCTCTCAAATTAGATCTTATGTCACAAAATTTTAAGACCAATAAATTAATGAATACTAATGCCAGTTTTGTACCTGACGTAATAACTAATATGACAATTATACCATTCCGGTTAAAAGAGCTAATCGTACCCATCCTCTACTCAAAAACTTCTTAAAGCATTGATTAGGTCCTCTTGTGCCCTAGACTTAAAAAGCTCTAGATAATAATCAGGCCATTTTACTGGCCAGTACGGTATCTGACGAAATTAATGAATGCCTTAATATAGAGCGGCTGTATAAGGGCTCTATTCTGTAACACACACACGCCACAATCGCGCGATCTCACGCACGCGTATCACAGTCGTGACTTCCTCGAATATCTCAACGATTCACATTAACTAAATCTCGACTACTATTCACTTTACATGTAATTGCCTCGCTGTGTTTGCTGCAATTGTTTAGACTTATATTTAGCATTTGATACAGAATTATTTTAACTGCTTTGTCGTGGTTAGGTATCCTTTAAAATTGCTGAAGTGCATTTTAGTTGGTTAGTCTTTGATTCTATCTAAGTTATACATTTATTTTACTTCTTATGACTCCAGCCAGATGACACGATTCACCTCTGCATTTAGCCTTTCGCGTTTGCAGTTTTGAAAATATAACTTTTGAAACAATTGGTTTAGTCTTCGCGTGCCATTAAGCATAATTATCGGCTTCCATTCAGTCTCCATCCTGATTCTGATCATCTCCTGTTTCCAATCCAATCCAATCCATCAGCCAAATGAAGTCCACTGCTAAATATAGGCCTCTCCCAATGATTTTCACAGTGACCTGTTGGAGGAAGCCTGCATCCAGCGACGTCCCGCGACCTTTACCAGGTTGTCTGACCATCTCGTGGGTGAACGGCCCACGCTGCGCTTCGCCGCTTTTTGGTTTCTCCTGTTTAATCTTAATCTATTAATTCTTTATCATTATCTACAATCTGTATGGCCCTACTGCTGGGTATAAGCCTCAGGCATGACCTTGCCATTCGGATCCAGGTTCAAGCTGTGACGTTTAAGGGGTTGTCGACCCACCTTACTACCGGACAGTTGACTGCAAATATCTTGTTTTGACCAAAACTCAGGGCATTGCTTGAAATCAGTTCCACTGGCTAACTCATCACAATAACGCAACACTGTGAAATAATGTGCAATATGGCTGTTGGAAACTGAAACTTTTGAAATCTGGAACTGGCTGCAAACTTGGTGATCCCAGGATACACAGTTTACGAATTATTTTTATGTTTTTTAGTATCAGGCCAGCGTGGTAGATTACGACCGCGTCCTTTCAATTTTAGAAATGCCCCGTGCAGTTCTTAACGAGCTGGGTAAACAATTTACACGACAGATCTGGACACATAATAAATAAGAACAGTTATCCTCACATGCGTGTGTCAATATCCGATTAGTAATTCACGCAAACGAAGCGGGTAGCGGATAAAACCGGGTATGTTAATCCAGAGGAATGAAGATATCGGTAATGTGTTATTTAAACTATCTGTAGGCTACTTACGCGGGAACGAGGATTGTTCGCGACAAACCGGTACTGAGTCGAGTTTTATTATCAGTTGAGAATTAGTTTGTGATTTTTTATTGATTGGTTTGAGTTGGGAAGTAAATTTATCGTTTAGTTGTTCGATGTTTACGTCTTTAACAATTATTTTAAGTTGAAGCTGCGTTATTTTATTCCAGTCAGTATACAGAAGCTATGATTTATGAATTGCTAAATTGAATCGCTGGCTCGGCTATTAGAAAATTTTCGATTTAAGGATGTTTTGCTTCAAGTAGACAAGATTGACATTAACTAAGACGTACACTTAAAAGCGTCTACCTAATTTCCTATCTTTTCTTCCTTGACCATTGCGTTATCAAAACCACTGTACTTTCTATACATCCTTCGTAATCCAGTAATGTATATCGAAGTATAGTTGGTCACGCACACGGTAATGGCCGTTTATAGCAGCTTACACATGTTATCCGATGCGTTAATTAAGTCCGAGCTGGTTGTCCGGACGACTCGGTCGCGACGTGGCCTCCTTCCGACCGGCCACTGCGCTCCCATACACTAATAATCTATGTGTAATCATGTACGTAGGTTAGAGGCAAAATCTTAAAAAAATGATACTTCTTTTTTGCAAAACACTACAATGTTTGTAGCCTAGGGGTTTTATTGCAGAAGACTAGAGGAATAGCGAAAGGGTAGTTCACTTCAGTTTTTTTTTAATGACAGAGTGGCCAGTAGATTCATTGCCTTCTGGTCGAGTCAACCCATTCCTAATGGAGTCCAACGTATGTAATGTATTTACTGTATTGCTCTACCATTTCATTCATTAGTCATCAATTTCTATCTTGATGTTCCTGAATTCAAATCAAATCTCACTTTCTCTCTTTTCAGCTGCAGGGAGTCCACTTCTAAACATAGAATTCCCCAAGGATCTCCACATAGACCTATTGGAAGCGGCCTGCACCCAACGACTTCCTGCAACCTTAACCAGTTCATCCGAATCCAAATCTACAAATGACAAAGTAATAACTTCAGATAACCTTACAGGAATACCAATTATAATTATCAACACAAGTGGAAGGTTAACTATCGATCTACCTACCCGCACTAAATAACTACACAGAACTGCATAAACCAAGGTTTCAAAAAACCCATAGATACAGAGTACCGTTGCCGGTGTCGATACATATGAATAAGCCCCCTCGAGGCCCGTCCATCGTCGCGCTATCGCATATTCTTAAATCTATCCATATCTTTATCATTTATCTATAAACTGGATGCATGAGATGCATGGAGATCGCGCCCGGTTCACACTCGCCGGGATGTTGCAAAATATTGTAGAATCCTTTTCTTGATAGGCTTCAGTTCTATTTTACATTGTTTGTTGCGAAATATAAAAGGCTTCTTCTTGGATCTAATGGACAAATTTTTATTTTTAATTTATTTTGTAATATGCAGTTCAATCAGCCTCCGTGGTGCAGTTGGCTAGACGCCGGCTGTGAAACGAGATCCGCAGGTTGGATCCCCGCACCGAGACAAATGTTTTTGAGTCCCACAAGTATTTGTCTCGGGTCTGGGTATTTGTGACACTGAAAAGTCTCTCGTAGTGTCTGATACCCGTGACACAAGACTTAATTGATCTTAATGTGGGGTCAGGACTATGTATGTGACTGTTGGGTGTATTTATATTTATTTATAATCGCCTAGGAATAACGGTCATTTGTGGACATATACAAGCCACATTTCCCAGAACTTATTATCATAGAACTATGGCACTGCTTGCCCTACTAAAACTTTTACAAAGGAAATGTTGTTTAGACAGAGTACGATATGGCGCCAAACGATTATTTTAATTATTACACACAATTGTACAAATCAGCTAAAGTATATTTTATGCTTAACGAATCTTTATTTTAAACTATTTATATGTGATAGAGCCATGCTGTTGTCAGTTATGACTCAGCATAAATGGACAGGCTCGACCGTGGTGGTACCACTGACTCACAGGAAATCGACAGCGTTGCTGTCACGTTTCGTTCGGTGAGTGAGATTGCCGGATGCGCAATACCCCTTTCTTCTTCCCACCCTTTTTCCCTTCCCGTTCCCCTCCTGATTTTAAGAGCCGGCAAAACATCTATGAATAAACCAAGCGTTGTGGATGGTCATGGGCGGCAGTGATCACTTACCATTAATAAAAAAAAAAACTTGTGCTTCAAATTTTTTTCAACGATAAATCACACCATCAAAATTAGAAAATAAAATTGTTTGTTTTCGAAAAATACCTTTAATTAATCCGTGACTATTATAGTTTAGTTCTCGACAAGTTAAACTAGTTGTATGTTAGTTAATCATGTCGCGACACCGGCACGCGATGTAATTAAATAATTGTTTCAGTTATACTTAGCTACCAACTTAAATTATTTTTATTTTGTTTACAAAATACACTGGCATTAATTCGTTATATCCCAAAATTTTTTTCAAATCCGCGAGTCAAACTGTATTTTTTTATTGTATTGACTTATATTACATAATTTACCAAGGAACAGCTTTGTTGTCTCGTTTCCTTCTGCAAGTGAGAGTGCCGAAGCCTCAACATGCCATCCATTTTCTGTCCCTGTGCCCTCCCACTTTAGCAGACCATATTCAAGGTCGGCGATCTTCACTTATTAATTTTCATCAGATCAGCCGTATGCACGTTAGCCGGATCTAGATAATAAAAAGAAATATCATTGTTACAACCCATAATCGACTACTGCTCAACACGGAACTCCTGTACAAGCGAGCAAACCTTCACTAAGCGAAATACAAATTACTTTTCCTATTATAATACATAAAAATGTGTGGTAGCCTGTTGGTAACGGACCAAACGCGGCCGCCTACACGTTGACGGTGGTTGCGGTCTCAAATCCCCAGAGCACACCTCTGACTTTTCGAAGTTATGTATGTGTGTATTGATAGTCAATCACCACGCACTATAGGATTGAAGGAAAACATTATGTGGAAACCTGCATACCATTGTGATTTGTAAGAATTTCTGTAGTATGTAAAGTCCGCCAATACGCATCAGGCCAGCGTGGTGAACTATATAGCCTAACCACTCACAATTATACTCTCGATTGTAGAGTCGGCCCGTGCCGGTTTATGCAAAGAAAAAGCTTTAAATGTTTCATAAAATATCGTCGCTATGTGAACGGTCCTCGCGTCCACTTCATACGGTGCTACCGGTGTATGAGTACGCTGGCTAACCCATATCGTGACGATGTCGATGATCCGCTTCCTAGCAGGGGCACGCAACAGTTTCCAACTATTCACATTTTATTTGCATAACGTAAGCAGTCTTATATTGTCTCTGGCTGTCTGATGTCTTAACTGCATGACATTTAGCTTTGGAAGTCATTTGGTATACTTGGTACATTCAGTTGAAAACCATGGAACTTGGAAATTGCAGGTGATTTTTTTACATACATAAACTCACGCCTTTTTCCCAGAAGGGGTGGGCAGATGTGCTACCAGGACACCCACATTTCGCTTTGTATGTTCCGTCCCGCGATTTGATAGGGAGCTAGCGTATCGCCATAGTGGACACAAATTCCTGACTCCAGGCTAATAATGAGTAGATAACCAATATCACATTGCCCGACCCGGTATTTGAACCCTAAACATCACCTTTGCAATCATACAGTAGTAATTTTTTATGATTTTTTTAATATTAAAAACTTCTACTACTATTACTATTAAAAACTAAAATTAAAAACTTCGACTTTTTAACTTTAAGAAACAATATATTTTTAGAATTTTTACAAATTAATTGATGCAGATAATAAGCATCCAAAAATTCATGACTTCATTCTTGGTAAACTTTTAAAAGCTCATAACTATGCAATAAAGCTTCATACTAAAACAAAAATGTGTGTACACATCCACGTCTACTAGAAGTATAACTAACCGGAGTATAAACAAAATTCATGACCTCATTTTTTTTTGGTTGTCCGCTTCACGTGAAATGCCCCTATTAATAATATCAATGATTGCACCTAGTAAATTTATATCATGCTGGTATTTTTTCTAAATATTCTCATCCCATGTGTATGTCAGGCGCATGTGTGTTTCGTAGACATTACAAAGAGATCCAATAGATATGTCTTAATAGTAAGCCTTCCGTAAAATTATTAATTAATAGGCAAAAGTTTTCTCATATCCAGAAACTCATATAAACGAAAATTTTACACCTACCAATTAAATAATAAACCTAAAATTCGAAATCAGAACTTAACTTTTAAAAAAACAGTAGAATTATTTAATCTTAATACAGTTGCACTCGACATCCAATCATTAGAGGTTCATACAAATAAGGTCGTAATGAGTTGGTTGTATAATCTTAGGAGTAATATAACCTTCTTAACGAAACAAATAAAAAATAATTATATAATTTAATTTGCTGTTGATAATTTAAGATTGTATTTTGTTCTTCAATATTTTTAATCAAGTTGTGTGTCCTTCTTAACTGTTATTCAAATCTTGAATGCATGTCATATCTGTATAAAACAACATTGCACGAAATAATTACCGCAAATTATACTGTCTCAAACCGCATTCGCAATTGACACACATTACTACAAATCATAACAAGCACAAAAAATAAAACTACAAATTAATTTCCATACACTGGACCAAATACTCATTTATGCATAACATATCAAACCACTTGACGCTTGAAACTAAAGGAAATATACTTCACATCCATTCTAACACTTCAACTAATAACAACATTTAGCGTTTGCATAAACTAAAATTCACAAACAGGTGCGCCAGTGTTCGCCAACCATCGGCACGGTAGTTCCGCACACCGCCGCATTGTCAGCGAGGCGCCACCGTCGCGTCGCTCGCTAATACGCCTCTCGGGCACTCGCCTGGCACACATACCCTCCCTAGTCCCTTTATTAACAATTCTGATATGCGAAAGCGATATTATGGTCACATAAGTGGAACTTAGTATCGCGCTCACAATTTAATTTTATCACAAATATAATAGATAGCTTTTAATAGAATGTCGGAATTGCCGATACAGTGTTATTGAGCATAAACTCCGCTGACGTAATAAGCAAGAAGTTTCATATATATGTCGTACAAATGGATCGTTTTGTTCGATTATTGGATGTATAATAACATTTGCATGTAAAATATTTCGCTTTTATTGTGTCAATTATCATTTTACTTATTAGCGTGTGGCGTTAGGCACGGTGTATGGAAACGAGACGCTTATCAGTTGTTTGCCTGACGCAATCGCATATTGGCTTTGGAACGAGTTCTGTTATTCATATATTATTTAGTGCAATATTCTCTTTACAAGAATAGCGTTGGCTACCGTCAGCAAGCGCCGTTCAATTTAATGTGGTTCAGTTAGAATTTCTTGAACTTAATGAGCAACAAAGAATACCTTCATCATATATTTTAAAAGCTTTACGATAATGTTTATATTCCTTATGCACTAAAAATGTAAAAACATGTGATTTTGAATATTCAATCTTTGGAAACCCACATGGTGCTGAAAATTTATAATTTCTACTTAATTTTGTCATAAAAATACAGTTGATCCGGCTTGAAGGATCAAAAACATTTGACAAAATCACAACTTCAAAATATTTGGATATTCAGATTATATCTTCTATAAATTTATTATAAGAATTATTATAAGTATATGTTCTGGTTTTAAAAGGTACATTAAATAAAATATCTTTAGTTTGTCTAGCGGTCTTGTAAATTCTAATTAAACTAGTTAACGATTATCTATTTTATAAAGGCTTTCCTGCAGCGGTAATGGTCTAATTGCGATGCTCAGCTAACATACAAATGATAAGAATGTGTTCCACGCCTTGCGCAATTGCCTTTTACATTTCATAATGTTCTTCTAATACAGAAGTGAACTTTTGTTCTAGTTTTATGATTTCCGTGAAATTTTGAAGCAATGCTACTGGACATAATGAGACTTAACATCTTATGTCTAAGGATGGCGATCGTAGTGGAATACCAAGTATTGCTTTGTACATGGTGTTTGGTTCTGCTACTGTTCATGGGCGTTGGTATTGCTTATCATCAGGCGAATGGTATTCTCATGTTTTTTTTTTTATTCTGGTACGGCATAGTGACTGCATTACACCTGATGGTAAGTGCTAATGCCGTCGTCTCGACATTCATGGAAATAAAAAAAATCTCAAAGATAATTGAATAACAAAGTATAGAAAAGGTGTTTGGAAGGAGTTCATCATCAGACGCAAGAAGTATTGAACATAGCCACTATGTAATGATTTTCATCATACTAATTTGTTTTGCTAATATTCGTCACGCTTGCTAGACTGATTAGCAAGCGCAAGCGACTAATCTTTTATTCCCTCATTTCATAGTTATCCCTCATCGGTCGGTCATGAGAGCCTCGTTCGTTACCCAGGTGGATGCAGGTGTTAATACGTGCCCAGGAGGGTATTGGTTGGAGCCTTTTATCTCCCAAATTCCAAGTCTAAAAGGACCGAGTAGATCTGAACACACATACATACATACATAAATTCACGCTTATTTCCTAGAAGAGTTAGGCAGAGGTTTAACCAGGACACCCACGTTTCGCCTTGTATTATCCGTCCCACGAATGATAGGGGAGGAGCCTATTGCAATATCAGGCACAAATTCCTGACACGGACTGATAGTGAATTAAAAAATCCACTATCACTTTGCCCGACCCGGCATTCGAACCCGAGACCTCAGCTTTGCAATCCAGTCTAACTAGATTTAGATCTGAACAAATGAGTTCTATACTTAAGCTGAAAGTATCTCCAGGACAAACATACCAAATGTTACTAACCCGTCCTAAACGGATATTCGTATAGATTGGAAATCGAAATAATTACCCTCCGTCCCGCTAAACGATTGATCCAGTAACTCGACGGACGTGTGTGACCCGCCCCTTGCCGTGTGTATGTTCTGGCACGCTGCTCCCACGGTGTAACTGGACTATTATAGTCTATAGGCGCCTTCCGTTTGATGACTAATAACATGTCATATAGTAAGTGAGCAGACACAAGCAAGTACCTCGTCAAAGGAAAGTTTACTTACCATAATCGATATTAGGGATCCTTTGTCAACATGTTTAAAGAAAGGAGTGGAATGCTGGAAATGGTGTCTCAATTTGGCCTGATTTTGTTCACAGCCACAGTTTACTAAGGGATGTGTTACTATTGCTGTGTAAAGCAAATAGTATGTAATCAGAAGGATAGACCGAAATATTGATTTTTGTTTGTCTATATCTGTATCAGCCCATATACGTCCCACTGCAGGGCACCATGCTGCCCTAGTGCGGCTTGGCGGACTTTACATACCATAGAAATAATTGAAATCGCTGTGGTATGCAGGTTTCCTCACGATGTTTTCCTTCACCGTTATAGTGCGTGGTGATTGTCAATACACACATGTCTCCGAAAAGTCATAAGTGTGCCCTAGGATTTGAAACCGCGACCAACGTGAATATGTTGGCAGCTGCGTCTAGTCCGTTACCAACAGGCCACCACGCACTTTTTATTTTGTAGTTTCGCTATACTATACTACTCTTTAAAGAAATTGCGTATTACAATATTCAGCCCAACATATTTCTATTCATTTACTGATAGAAAAACAATAACAATACTAAGTTCTAAGCTAATATACCTATCTAAGTCACACTTCCTCATTAAACAAACACTTCCCATTCAATTTATTTTTTTCCGTACATGGTCTTCCTCCTTTTGCTCATTAGTCAACACAGTAATGGCGCTATCAAACGGTCCAGCCATCTGAAACTGACCGCCAAGGATATATAAAAACCTATATATACCTACTTTGTATAATTGTGTGGTGACAATCTAATACCATGAGGTTGGAGGCAACGAAACGGAAAGCGCAGCGTGGGACGTCCACCCACTAGGTGGTCAGACGCTTGGTAAAGGTCGCGGGACGTCGCTGGATGCAGGCTGGCTCCAACAGGCCACTGTGGAAATCATCAGGAGAGGCCTATGTTCAGCAGTGGACTTCCTTTGGCTGATGGATTGGATGGATTTGGATCTAATACACAATACTCAACAATCTGTTTATCCAGAATTCACAGTAAAATACAAGCCTTATGTGGGTTTCAGAAACTACGAAATAATCCGGTCTTACAATACCCAGGACAATAAAAAGTAATTAAGGATTACAGAAATATTTGTGTCTGTATCATATGGATGACAAGGTTTAAAAACTTTATTTCTCATAAAGAATTGTACATAATTCATTTACTGAGAAACAATGGTTAAAACTAACCTCAATAATTAGAGCACACAAAGGTACATACATAGAAAAAAAAAACAAAAAATAATAACAAAAATGTTGGCTTTTTTACTATACTATAAAAAACTGGATACTATCCCTACGAAGTCATAGATAAAATCAAGTCCAATAAAAATGCATAATAATTAGTAGATTTACGCGAATGTTACACATTGAAATAAAACGAATTCTTACGGATTTTATCGCGTATTTGATTTAATTTTTACATTTGTTATTTTCCGGACGTTTCGGTCACTTTACAGTTTACGTGGTCACGGGGCGAACCAAAATGTATTCAAAATATTAATTATTCAGTATATTCAAAAGGTATATCCGAAATTCATGAACCATCTGTGGAATATTTCTTACGGGTCCATTTTTCCAACCCCATTACTAGACGTATATACTGTACTATATCTTGGAATACAATAATTCACGCATTCAAATCAGACGGTGCCATTTTTTATATCGCGTGTGTTTCGCGCCTGTGTCGGCTGCGGGTGCGTCCCTAATAAAATTAGGCCTGCGTGTGTAGAGTTAGGTGGAGGGCAGACTCGGCAGTGATAAAATAATGATAGCAGCTAGACTAGACCTGGTTGAGGTTGCAGGATGTCTGGATGCAGGCCGCTTCCAATAGATCAATGTGGAGATCTTTGGGGGAGGCCTATGTTCAGCAGTGGGCTTCCTGTGGTTGAAGAGAGAGAGAGAGCAGCTAGATTGCAAAAACTTAAAAATTTTCTAAAATTAAATCTGAATGAAAATATGCCTCAGTTCAACGTATTGTCCCATTTAATAAAATATGGGATTTAAGTATTTATTATATGGGAAAGATTATGACTAGAAGTAACACGTAGGTATGTTAATCGATATGGATAGATGATGTTAAAACCATACAAATACGACTGCTCCGATGCTCTTATTTTTAATGAACATAACATCTATTACATTATTCATCCATTCTTTTTTTTTCTAGGTATTGAAAGTTATTATCACAAGTGACAATGCCAAGATATCAATTAAGCTGTTTTACTCATTTACGAAAACTCTCAAATTACAGCACACATAAATCATAAACCGTGAAACTAAACCAAAATCTACAGCAAATGCCACTTTATCTGCGACGTTACCCTAACTAGCGTCTTCGCGCTGACAACGAAGGATTCCTCCCATAACTCAGCCACTTCTACATCTTAGTAGCTCTGCACGCGAGCCGCCATAAATCGCCAGATTCGTTGCTTGTCTTTGCCTTCACCAAATGTTGATTTAACATGGTTTTAGTGTTATTGATTCTTTATTACGCCGCGTATTGTCTAAGCGCACGCGAGAGTGTTTAATTAATATAAAACCATTGTTGGCTTGATGTATCCGGCTCGTTTGGTAATGGTTGGTGTGTATTGTTTGATTGTTATTTAGTGGACACTATTTTTCCCGACCCTTTAGAATAGGCACGGAATATAAGCATATATTACAGTATGTATCCACCTCCCTACTTTTTCAACTCTGATTTTTTAAAATACAATTATTGATCATGAGTTATTTTTACGAGAAAGTGCAGTTTGCAGAATATTATTTTTCCGAATCCTTACACTTTAAAACGAAGATGCATGAAACCGACATAAAAATATTAGATTAGATGTTCAACTTCGTTATATCGCATTTACATCGCCCTGAGATATCTAGCGTCGCCCACAATGCGCGCAACGGCCTCCGATGGGTTTTAGCACAGAACAAATGAATATGGTACTGTTCTGCGGGTTTTAGTTAGTATGTTGGTGTAGGATTTGTTAGGGACCCGGCTCGGCCGCATTATCGGCATCATGCTGGGCTGGAAGGTCAGTGACACTAAAATTCCTTTCAGCCTCCTCCGGGGTACCAAAATGGGAGCTTGACAGCTTTCCTCTCGACACAAAAAAATATTCCTCGTATAGTTGTACGCATTCAAAATACACTGTTCCACCTATTTCAACTTCATAATACCTAATACCTTTTATCCGAACCACAAACCTTACTTAACCTTAATACAAACAATTCACCTAATAATAAACTTCAAATAAAACTGGTCATTTTAATTAAAATCCAGTTTAAAGCGAAATAACTTGGACTGCGGCAACAAATCGCTCGGCTAATAAGTGTGTGATTGTATCTGATAATAACGTGCTGCAGTTTATGTGTAATGCGTGTAACGTGTTTATTCTGGTGTTGAGTCAACTCATTTCTTACACTGTAAATGGCTGGGGTTTTTGTATGTAAATTCCTTGTTTTACTTCGGATAGATTGGATACATGAAAGTGTAAAAAGACGTCGCAGATTCGAGCCGGTATTCGAGCAGGAATGCTTCTCAATTTTTTTTATAGCTAATTTGGCAAATGAGCAGGCAAGTCACCTGATGGTAAGTGATCACTGCCGCCTATGAACATCCAAAACGTTTGGATCATGGATCTGTTGCCGGCCCACCAGATCGGGAGAGGAGCGGGAAGGAAAAAGGATAAGAAGAGGAAAGCGGTATATATAGAGGAATATATATAGAGGAAGGCCATAAAAGTTGTTGTAATATTTTGCCACTTAACAAAATTTATTTTCTTTAAAATAAATGACTGCCTCGGTGGAGTAGTGGTACTACAGTAAGATTGCAAAGCTGAGGTCTCGGGTTCGAATCCCGAGTCGGGCAAAGTGATAATGGATTTTTCTATTCACCGGAGCCAGGAATTTGTGCCCGATATGGCGATAGGCCCGCCCCCTATCACATCGTGGGACGGAATATATAGGCGAAACGTGGGTGTTCTGGTAGCACCTCTGCCTACCCCTTCTGGGAAAAAGGCGTGTGTTTATGTATTATGTATGAACATGGCAGATTTTAAAATACATTGTAAAGAACACACATAGTACAATGACTCTCTAAATTATGGCTAAAGCTCCATTTACATGGAAGAGTTTCTCGCCTCGAAGATACGACTATCGTAAGATTATAAAAAAGTTTCATCGTGTAAACATTGTCAGAACACGATAATCTATGGCGGTTGTGTCATGCGATAATCGCATACGATTCTCGCCGCGAGAAACTCTGCCCGTGTAAATGGCTCTTTAACGACGAATATTGTGCACATAAAGCTTGCTATTACACTAAATACTATTAATAAATGAACTCGTTTAGCTAAATTGACCACCTCCGTCTATACGTGTGGCGTATTAATCTGATAATATTCCAGTTTTAGTACACTATGTAATGAATGTAGGAATGGGGCATGGCCTTCACTTCTTCTAACAGATATTGGTGTTACAATTTTGACTACACTTAGGCTGTCGTTAAAATTATTCAACTTACCAAGGTCTGGTATCGAGATCTTATTTTAATCACCGAAATCAAATATACGTACATACAGAGTACTCAAAGAGAGTACTCTCCTTAAGGTAGGTAGTGACTTTGTTGTGCTGGACTCCTGGCACTGCGAAGGTCTATGGGCAGCGGTGGCCGTTTTCCATCAGGCGGGCCGCTAGCTTGTCTGCCTAAAAGGGCAATAAAAAAAAACATACATACATGCATTGCTTCGTGCATATTAGAAATGTCTTAGAATACTACTGAAAGTAAAAAAGACTTACGGCTTTATTCATAGACAGTTTAAAAACCTATTTAAGCTATCTAATCTTTTGTCTTCTTCGCTCAAACTGAATTCAAAAGTCGTTCGAAAGGGACAAAACAATCGATAATTGAAAGATTTTAAAACTGTCTATGAATAAGGTCGATAAAATGCAAACATAATTATTGTAATGTTTGATAAAAAAAATTAAAACCACTTAACATTTCTATCGCATTAAGAATTCAACATGTACAAAACGCGGCCAGACAATTGCTATGTTAATATATTTTAATTAAAATCTTAAATTACGACGTTTTTCTGCATTACCATAAACAAGACAAGCCAACAAAGCTCCCGTCCCATACAGAACCAGCGGAGACGTAATGCCGCCGGCGTCCATATTTCCAATAAAGCGACATTCGTAGATTCATCCAGTACATGTTGGCCGCATTGGACTGCCTATCACATATCCAACTTACTAATTAAGTCAACTGGGAAGAAAGCCGTGTCTTTGACAATGTTTCCATACGTAACCGGCCCGCCGGCCAGTGTAAAGCAGCCTTGAATTCAAACACACCGAAGTTGTGCAGGGGTCGTATTAAAATGGTCGTTTCGCGGCAAGGCGGCTCGCATAGATCTATGCCTATTTAGACACGGCCAAATAAAGCGGTCCTGCACACTAGCGCCACCATATCGAGTGAACAATAGGGCACGAATGACAATCGCGCGAGTCGG